>OY987329.1:144402468-145602468 GCA_963920685.1 Polydrusus tereticollis
ATTGACTGTAGAACTCTTTCAAAAACACCAGGATGATTTCTCATCGAGTTACGTTTAGCAATTATCCGATTTCCTAATTCTTCCAGATTTTCCACTGGAGTAGTATAAACTAATGACTTTAGATGGCCCCATAGGAAATAATCCAGGAGGTTTAAGTCCGGGGATCGAGCAGGCCATAAGTGAGGTCCACCTCGACCAGTGCAGCGATCTTTAAATGTTACTGTTAAAAACTCGCGAGCAACCACACTAAAATGCGCTGGTGCACCATTGTGCATAAACCACATTGCGTTTCTTGTTGCCAATGGTACATCCTCCAGAAACTGAAGTAGCGTTTATTCCAAAAAGTGGCGATACACCTCGTCGTTTCAATTAGCCAGTCACCCACAATTCCAACCCACTGAGTGATAACTGATGTTATAACGATCTTCAAATACCTCACGTGGATTTTTTTCAGCCCACACATTGTTGTAAAAATTCCTTATTAGATTTCTTGAGAAATTCGATTCTTCGGTAAAAAGAATCAGTGTCCGTAGTTGAGGGATTTGAACCAATGTGTGCAAAAGCCATTGACAGAATTCAATCCGTGGAAGAAAATCACCAAGAAGAAGTGCCTGAACGCGTTGTATGTCGTATATGGGTACAATGAATAGTCACTAAGGATTTTCCAAATAGGCCCATCACTTACACTCCAAGTATTTGCAATCTTTCGAGTAGAAGTACCTGGATCTTCCTCTATCATGTCCAGCACATTCTCTTCCACTTTTACCTTTCTTATTGTCATTGGATTTCCTGGTCCCCCACTTCGTTTCAATGTGCCTGTTTCATGAAGACGTCGATGAATATTTTGGAAGGTTTTTCTATCAGGAGCATTACGGTCAGGAAATCGTTCCATGTAATGAATTACCATCAGAAAGTCCGTAAATGAAATGCATGTCAGTCATCTCGGCGTTCGCATAGCGATTCATGATAAAGAACTTCACTAACAAAAGTTTAACTATTAAATGCAGACAATACACGTCAAACAACACAACGTCAATCAGTCTCAACAAATTCGACACATACAAAATGATAAATTACGAGACGCATTCAAATGAAATACACATTTAAACTGATTTGCTTAACGGATAACAACGCATTTAAAAAATATATATACTCGGTAAGCCCAGTTTAGTACGCCATACTTTTATTTCGAGTACATTGATAATTTCAAAAATATCAAAATTGGGTTTGTTGAAAATTTTTTCCGCCCTATATCTTTGAAACAAAGCGGCTTGTCAAAAATCATCAGAGAAGAAAATGTTATTAGAATAGTCCAGGAAATAACTTCAATTTTTGCCATATATTTAATAAACACCCTGTATAGGCTGTTAGTTGCGTTTTTCCACAAGTGATTTTGCAGGTTATAAAAATATTTTTGTTTTTCTTATTATAAACAGAACAGCACGAAGTGAATTCATCGGTTGGGGACTAAATCCCTCAGAGTTTCCACGTGAGCTTTTTTGCGTGCTCGCTTTATGTATAAATCCAAAATAAAAACCTTTTATTCACTTCCAACTGGAAGATCATAAAACCAATTTCAAAACAAAAGGATTATTAT
This sequence comes from Polydrusus tereticollis, assembly GCA_963920685.1. Lineage (NCBI taxonomy): Eukaryota > Metazoa > Arthropoda > Insecta > Coleoptera > Curculionidae > Polydrusus > Polydrusus tereticollis. Next base: position 144,404,066 of record OY987329.1, read on the forward strand.
TGCCTGAAACAAAAACATCGAAAAGGACTAAGCATAAAAGGATTCTTTGTCCCGAACTAAAATTTTATCTTGTTTTTCCAACACTTGCCGAGGCGCGAAAACAACAAAACTTAAAAGACAAAGGCAATTTTTCATTCAGGCATGTCACTCACTCAATTTTACTATTCCATTTTTGTGTGCCGCCAAAAAACCGACAGGGTTCAGAATAAATTTTGATAGGTTATCCGAAGACAGACCCGGTGGACGGGCAGATAGCGTGAGGGGTCATTACAGAACCGGACTGCATTTATACTACTACACTTCGTCACAGCAGACCCCACTGTGGTTACATTTCTTTTGAAATAATTTCAATTTGCTTTTCACTGCACTGTTGGCGAAAATAAATGCAAATTTTGTAAGATTGCTAAACACCAACTTTCTTTTATTACTGTAGACCGTGAATCGGAACCCACGTTAAGCAGTAGGTCCACTCGGGAATGGCCCTGGCGGCGAATGAAGAGGTGGGAAAAAAGAAGACATATCTCAGAGTATTAACTTATAGATTAGTTTATTTATATCTTTTTGGACTATTTACGATAAATAAATCCAACACGTCAGAAAATGTCATATTCAATTAGCTAGATCACTATATAAAATTCCTGTTGATAGTCACGTTTAGGTTCAAACTAATTTACACTAATCTTGTGGTATCTGTGGCAGCACATATAACAACCTCCTACTGAAAAACATTGCTGATTTGTGATACCTTGTCCTTGTGATTTTATCACTTGTATCTATCCTATCATCCTCAGTTATTTTTACAGTCATATTTTAGGAAACATTAATTGTTTATGTCTTTCAAAATTATGCATAATATATCATACAAGACGTAACAAGTGATGGGGTTTTAAGCGTGTTAAGGTGGGTCAACATATTATGTATCAGTTTTTCGTATTAGATCACCGTATTGTATCGCCTAAACATATCAAACCGCGTATTGAGTTACGGACGTCACTTATTTATCCGTATCGTATCTAGATTTGTCATGATCACCGATCAAATCACTGCCAATTTTGATGCAGTTCTCAGAGCAGGGGATACGTCTAGACTGACTCAATGCCATATCCGTTACTCCTTTGATGATCGGAGGAAAACTGACTCGAGATGAAACAAACCGTATCGCTTATCATGTCCTTCCAGCGTATCAAATGGCTGCATATCACGTCCCTCCACATAGCGACCATGATGCGCGGCGATGACACAGATACGGTGATCTGATACGACACGACACATGTGGATCGCCCTTTGGCGACATTGAGCCAGTATAGATGTATCCCCCACTCGCGTAGCTTATTTGCCACCACTTGCGTTTTATTGTCTGTTGACGGTACGATGAATTGGGCTAATGAGAGTACATTAAAGTTATTAGATTGCTATGGAGACGAAAATATTTTGTGGGACCCTAGCCACTGAAGAACTGGGATGTACTGTTTTGGAATTGAAAGGAAAAATGGATTATCTACTATCAGTCCTTCGTCTCTGGAATACTTGCTTGTTTAGATACTCTAAACAGATACTGTAGACGTGTATATAAGAATCACCGGTTGCTGAAAAACGTCAACGTGATGATTCACTGAAATCGCTTTTCCAATGAGGTGTGTGCTTTTTGAATCTTGAAACCTACCGCATTTAATAACCATTTGAAGTCTCTGGGTTCCGCTCACTTGTTGGAATTCGAGATCCCTAATTAAAGGCCTTCCGCCAAATATGTTTCTAATTCTAAACAGTTCAGTTTACCACCATCATGAGAACTACCTCAAAATCGGCGGCGATTTGATCGGCGATCATGACAAATCTAGATACGATATGATAAAAATAAGTGACGTCCATAACTCGATACGTGGTTTGATATGTTTAGGCGATACGATACAGTGATCTGATACGGAATAATGATACATATGTAGACCCACCTTAAAGTGGTCTTCTAATTTATCTTATTCGCCAGGTTACGACTTATTCAAAGTAATAGTGTTACTACGGATCCATTCTTATTAAAATATAATAAATAATTGATTTGTAATGGGCTACATGCTTGGTGACATGGATATTATTCCATGGTAGAGGAAATTAAAGTCTTACTTCTTATATTTCACAATTATAATTCAGTTGCCTGACAGGTATTGGCCAAAGGCACAACTAAGTTACAGGTGTGATTATAGAGGTATTTACATCGTAATAAAATTAAGAAATAGATACTGTGTATATAATTATGGGTTTTTTCGTTCATAATTATTGACAGTGTTTATTGTATATTTATCCTAAGTTATTAGACTATAAAGTATTAGATTGGCACCTGAAGGTATTTCAATTTGATTATTAACAGCATTACATCGATTTTTTAAGGCATTTTTGATTCCTAATGTTTCTAATAGGTTTTCCACCCTGATGTTGAGTATATATCGGTGATATATCATATCAGTTCTATCAGATATGCAGGTCACACAAAGTCAAAAAATCTCTAAAGAACTCAAAAACCATAAACTTATCCCCATACAAGTCTATAAAAATAACCCAGCCAAAAAAACCTTAAAAAATCGATGTAATGTTGTTAATAATCAAATTGAAATACATTCAGGTGCCAATCTAATACTTAATAGTCTAATAACTTACAATAAAAACTGTCAATAATTATTATGAACGAAAAAACCCGTAATTATATACACAATATCATTTTCTCAATTTTATTACCTACTTAGATGTAAATACCTCTATAATCACACCTGTCTCTTTTGGCCAATAAATGATAACCCATAAACCTGTCTGTCAATTCACTTCATCTCCCTAATTTCATTTTAATGACATGTTTACCATTACTATTACTTAGATATTAACTTTGTAACTACACTTTGAATTTAGTATTGTCTTATACTCCTTTGATAATGATCCGCAAGGGTCGAAACACGTGTCAGGAAACTGAATTATAATTGTGAAATATAAGAAGTAAGACTTTAATTTCCTCTACCATAAAATATAATAATGTAAAATTTAAGTACAGAATGATGTTCGTGCCCGAAAGAATATAAGACTTCGCGTCACCGAATTAATGATTTCTGCCTTCTTGTGAGCAATTCAGGACTGCACCCACTAATTTACTCATCCTTCGGGATTCGCGAGAAATTGGACGAGGACAAGTCGTACGGTTCTTATTAAATTTTAATTTAAAAGCAGGTTGTTTGCGATCTGAATGGAATGTAAAATTAATCGCTTTAGATGCGGTCTTTTTTGGTGATGTTGAAAGAATCTCTCAGATTGCGTGTTATAGATTTTACACATTATACAGGATGTCAGGAGATTCCATCGGTATACTTCCGAAATATCTTCATGCGTTGTTGTAATAGTATTGAAGTTTGAAAAAAATACAAATCAAGTTTTATCACGTTTTCAGTTATTTCTACCAACTTTGTTTTTATTATTTTGCGTTCGTCTCGTCTCTAACCCTTTTTAAATTTGTTTTTGCCTTTAAATTACCATTGCATTTATTTTGCATTAAAGCGACTTAGTTTCATATTAAAACTAATTTTTTTTTGTGTATACAGGATGTCCATTTATTGTGCCGGTGGACGATATCTCGTTAACGGTCGACTTAAGGAAAAAAAATGTTATACAAAAGTTGTACAAGTTAACGCCGCGCATCTTTTAAAAATAATTTTACATACACAGGTTGTCTCAAAAATCCAGGGTGAGTCAAACATATCTTTTTTTTTAAATGGAACACCATACATTTTTTTTATTATGTTGAAGCCTTTAGTAGTCCTCTATATACTTTAAAAAATTTTGATCATCAAATGCGACGTTGTTAAGATATGAATTTTTCGATGGATTTTTGGCTAAAAACGATTTTACATAAAAATCGTTGGATTTTAACTATCTTTACAAAATGTTTTACTAAAATGTAGAATAGAAAAGTAATAACATATAAAATCACCCAACTCTTATTAGAATTGGTATAAGTGCTACAGAGTGTTCAACATTTTGGTTCAAACTTAATAAATTTAGAACCAAGTTTTCGTTTTTGTTTTTAAATGTAACACCCTGTATTTTACATTTTTTTCGAAAAGATATTCTAATTCCCTTTAATTTGATACCAATATCTGATACTTTATTTCAAAAAGTTGTTGAAAGAAACATGATTTCAAAAAATTGTGTCTTAAAAGCATGCTTCAAATTTAATAATTAGTTGGCCATGCATTTCTATCAAATTCAATTTTTCTTCAAATGGCAGACATAATAATTATCAATTATTTGACCTTTAATAGTGGCCTTGTCCACGTTAATTTTCAAAATTAATTTTAATTACACTCAAGTACAATTAGTAAATATGATTTACGCAATTGGAGAAAGTGATGGACATTGTTTTATGGCATCAAGTTTATATGCTTAGAGGTTTCCAGAAGTTCGATGTCCATTCGAAATATCAATAATTAAACTAAAAGATCGATTTGAGAAAACTGGGAGCGTAGAGTATAAAAAACATCTGGGACCAAAACAGTGGCTTATGAATATAACCAGATAGGCATTGCATTGGCGGTGGTGGAGAATCCAGAAATAAGTGTAAAAAAAATTAGTTCTAATTTGGAAATAAAAAAATCTTTAGTCAATAATTGTTTATTAGCAAACAAATTTTAGCCCTATAAGGTTCAATTACATCAAGAATTAAGCGACAATGATTTTAAAAGAAGAACATTATTTTGTCAATGGGCCCAAAATACCACTGCTGAATATGAAGATTTTTTAAATATGTCATGTTCGACATTTCATAGAAATGGGTTCGTCAATAGACATAATTTTCACTTTTATGATACCCAAAATCCACATGCCTTGCTAATAAATAATTTTCAACATCCGTGGAGCTTAAACGTTTGGTGTGGTGTTATCCACGATTATATCATTGGACCTTATTTCTTTGAAGAGCACTTGAATGGTTGTTTGTTTTTGGAATGTTTGCAACACTTTGTTAAATTAACTGATAATCTCCCGGAGTTCATAACGAACAGGATGTGGGTTCAGCTCGATGAGACACCACCTCACTATAGCAGATATGTTCGGAAACATTTAAATGCACAGTTTTTAGAGCGGTGGATAGGGAGGAATGATTGTTGAAAACCAAATAATATGAAAGTTCTTTTTTACCTAATACTTTTATTATTTTAAAGTCCTATCAGTTGGCCAGCAAGGTCACCTGACCGAACGGTCATGGATTTCTTTTTGTGGGGCACCGTCAAGGTCGATGTTCAAACGAATTGACGCTTGCATTTTGCAAAATAGTAGATAGTTTGAACACTTAATGCGTTAATATGTATTCGTTTTAAATTGGTGAAAGATATTTTCAAAATTGGAGAATTACATACTTTTCGATAGGTAATAATTTAAGTTTCTTCTGTAAAATTGTTTATAACTACTTAGATATGAATTACACACTAATTTATTAACTTCTCAATTTTTTTGGATGTAAATTTAAAAATGAACAAGCAAACATCAAAATTGTTCATAATATTAAGGTTTTTAAGACACAATTTTTTGAAATCATGTTTCCTTCAACAACTTTTTACAATAAGGTATCAGATATTGGTATCAAATTAAAGGGACTTAAAATCTCTTCATGAAAAAAATGTAAAATACAGGGTGTTTCATTTAAGAACAAAAAAAAAACTTGGTTTTAAATTCATTAAGTTTGGACCAAAATGTTGAACACTGAGTGATATGGTAGAACCAGAAAATGAGAGGTTAGGTATCCCAGCAGTTTTAAGGTATGAACTTAAATGTGCAAATACTGAACTTCAATACCTCAAGAGGCTAAATAATGAACTTGAAAAGACGATTTTGGACAAAGAAGTAATTATTCAATTACTAAACAATGATTTTAACCATTCGAAATCAGAGAAGTCGAACGATGACAAGGGCGATGTTGCCAATGTGACAAATTCCGTTTCCCAACAAAATGATAATGAAAATTCGTTAAGTGGTCGAAAGAAAATTATTTCCTATTCAACTGTAGCTAGTGCTGTCATGCAAACTGAAACTCAAAATTTGTGTAACAAATATATAAATCTTGAAAAACCTGAACAAAAACATGATAAAGGGTTAAACCGACAAAAGGATAAAACTTACCCGTTTAATACTAAAATTAATAGTGAAGGTGAAGAATTGCATCGAACAAATGCACCTAATAAATTTACTAAACGGAAAATTAATCCCAACACTATAGTGGGAACAGGACAACAAGGTAATACAGCACATTCGGTTAAGGGTGTCCCAAAATATGTAGATTTGCATGTTTATCGATTGGAGCCACACACAAAAGGTGAACAGTTAACTGAAATGTTGAAACTTAATTTTCCGGAAGTGACCTCTGAGCAATTATCTTCCAAACATCCAGAGATATATTCCTCGTTCAAGGTCAGTATTTATCAGAATAATTTTAAGGCTACAATGGATCCTTCGATATGGCCGCATAACGCCTGTATCAGGCGTTTTTTACACATGAGAAAAAGGGACAATGCAGGAGCCTAGTCTTTAACCCAAAGATTATGCTTCTGAATACTCAATGTTTGACTCAATCGAAGATGAATGAACTCAAGGTAGACACGTCTGATTTTAAAAACTTGAATGTTCTATGTTTTGTTGAAACGTGGTGTACGAATGAATCGGTCGATAGTTTTGTGTTTGACGGTTACACGTTGGCAAATTCCTATTGTAGATCTGAATACAAAGGGGGTGGAATCAATATTTATGTGAAAAACTGTTTTTCCTTTTCTAAGATTAATCTAAGTAATTTTTGTACTGAAAAGCATATAGAAGTTTCTGGAGTATCCTATAAACATAATGATTTTGATGATATTTTAATTATTACCTGTTACCGTTCACCTACCGGCAATGTTGATCTGTTTTTTCATAGAATTTTAGATGTACTAGATTTTGTATATAGACCAGGTAGAAATATAGTATTATGTGGTGATTTCAATTTTAACTCTTACTCTCGTGAAGGTGAAGATTTTAAAAACTTTTATGAAATATTACGTGGTTTTAACTTTGTCTCTAGGGTGGGATGGCCGACCCGGGTGGGCGACACCAGTATTGCGACACTCGATCATATATTTGTTAATTTTGAGGATAGCGGAGTTGCTTGTGTTCTTGATAATAATGTATCAGATCATCGAACAGTTTTGTATGAGTTAAATGTTGTCAAAAGTGTAAATTTAAAGACATCATGTAATAGGAGGGTTTTCTCTGATGAGAATATAGAGAGCTTTCAAAGAGATCTTTTTGAAGAAAATTGGAGTGACTTATATGTACAATTGGATTTGAATTTGGGATTCGAATTGTTTTATAGCGTGTTTATTTATCATTTCAATGTACATTTCCCATTAAAAAAATACTATATAAATAATAATTTAAAAAAATGGGTTAATAGAGAGATTAGGGGGTCTAGTGCAAGACTGAAAAATCTACATTCGTTAGTATATCAATACCCTGAATTAAGACAAAGTTATCGTAAAGAAAAACGTGATAATTTCAGATTAATTGAACAAACAAAAAAGGCGTTTTATCAGAAAAAAATAAAAAATAGTTTAGATAAAAACAAAACCACGTGGAATGTTGTTTCCGAGTTAACGGGGAAAACCAAAGTAAAAGAAAATATCTCAATTAGAATGAACAATGATTGCATTACGGATCCCGACCTGGTTTCTAATTCATTTAATGAATATTTCAAGGATATATCATATGATATCTTGAATCAAATTCCGCAAAATCATGGGGGGGGTGAGGATTAATGTCCCAACTGTACCGTCCATACAATGTAATTTTTCATTATGTCCTTATACTGATGAGGAGTTGTATAATTTGTTGAATACTAAGCTTAAAAATAAATATTCATCAGGGGCTGATGATGTTCCTGGCTTTTTGATTAAGAAGATTATGTGGTGCATTATAAAACCGCTTACTTTTTTGGTTAACCTATCATTTTGTTCAGGAACTTTTCCGGCTGTATTGAAAACAGGCAAGATCACACCTCTATATAAAAAAAATAATAAGGAAGAAATATCTAATTATAGACCGGTCACTGTTCCAATGAGCTTATCAAAGATTTTTGAATACGCGTTTTTAAATAGGTTAAATGCTTTTCTGAATTTGAACAATATTTTAAATTCTAACCAACATGGTTTTAGGACTGGAAAATCGACCATTACGGCCATAAATTCTTTTTATCATGATGTATTGAAACAGATTGAGGCAGGCGAGTGCCCTGTTGGAATCTTCTGTGACCTCAGCAGGGCATTCGACTGCGTCGATCATAAGGTTTTATTAGGTAATATGTCTAAATATGGGATAGCCGGTTCTGCCTCAGACTGGATTAGAAGTTTTCTTGAAAATAGGAAACAATATGTCAGTATCTTTTATGCAAACTCAAGAAATGAATATCGCGTAGATTCCAGGTGTCTAGATGTGAATGTCGGTGTCCCACAGAGTTCTATTTTGGGCCCTGTTCTTTTTATTCTTTATATTAATGAAATAAATTGCATTCCGGCACATGCAATGACAGTTTATGCAGATGACACATCATTTTTAATATCTAATAGACTAGATCGGGATTTAGAACTTAAATGTAATGAAGTAATGAATGTCGCAAGTGAGTGGTTTGGTCATAATTCTTTATTTCTCAATAGCAGCAAGACGTCTTTTGTGAGATTTCATAATTACCAAAAGAGATGCTCTAAGATTGGTATATCTGTTGGGGACAATTCTCTTACACACAGTGGAACTGTGAAATTTTTAGGAATCCATTTGGATGAGTGCCTTAATTTTAAAGGTCACTGCGAACATGTTGCTGGAAAAATTGGCACAGTTGTATATATGATAAAAAATTTGCGTACTGTTTTAAATGAAAAACAACTTATTTCACTTTATTATGCTAAGGCTGAGTCGAGGTTGCGGTATGGGGTCACACTCTGGGGTTGGTCATCTATGGCTAATAAGGTATTTTTGTCACAAAAAAGACTGATTAGGTGTATGGCACGTGTATCTAGTACATATTCTTGTAAGGGTCTCTTCAAGAAATTTGGTATATTAACTCTTCCAAGTTTGTTTGTTTTTGAAATGTGTTTGTATGTTTATATAAATAAAAGCGATTTTCACCATATAAGAGACAAACATCAGGTTAATACGCGTCAGCAAAATAAATTGTATGTTCCCTTTAATAAATATAAAATAGTATGTAAGTCTCCCAACTCTTTGGGACCACAACTTTTTAATAAATTACCAAAAAATATAACGGAATCTCCGACTTTAAAAGATTTTAAGATCCAATTGAAGAGTATGTTGGTGGATAAATGTCTATATAGTGTAGATGATTTTTTAATTTAATCTAGACTCTAGTTTTAAGTTCTATTGACGATTCCTATACAAATGTACTTTTGTCAAAAAGGAAAATAAAATATTTATTTATTATTATTTATTATTTACACTCTGTAGTACTTATACCAATCCTAATAACAGTTAAGTGATTTTACATATGATACCTTTTCTTTCCTATATTTTGGTAAAAAAATTTGTAAAGATAGTTAAAATGCAACGATTTTTATGTAAAATCGTTTTAATCCAACAATCCATTGAATAATTCATATATTAACAACGTCGGATTTGATGATCAAATTTTTATAAAGTAAAATGGAGGACTACTTAAGGCTTCAATATAATTAAAAAAATATATATGGTGTTCCATTAGTTATGTTTGGGCCACCCTGGATTTTTGAGCCAATCTGTATATTTAAAATCGTTTTTAAAATGTGCGCGGCGTTAACTTTTGTATAAAAGTTTTTTTTCTTAATAAGTCGACCGTTAACGAGATATCGTCCACCGGCACACTAAATGGATACCCTGTATAAGAAAAAGCTTTATTGTTACTGCACTCATATTTTTAATTGTTACTAACACAAAAAAATTAAAGGAAATGAAATATAATGCCATTGCTATGTACATACAGCGTGTCCAGAAACCATCTTAACATATGGGAAATTTTTTATTTTAGACTTTACGAAAAAAAGTGATTCTTCATAAAAAGTTCTGCATGGTCTAAAACCTAAAATGCAACTATCAGATATTAAATTCTCCCAGGCGTATACGCGGTAAGTCAAAAAATATGAATTTGGCTTAAAAGTAAAGTACCTACCTTTATTTTTGATAATATCGAAAATTGTTATTAAAAAAAGTTGATCAGAACTAAAAACCACGTTCAAGTATGAAATTACGCCCATTTACCTTGAAAAAATTATTTCGTCTTTTTTGAAACGTAAGTCTACAATAACAATGCAAATTTAACTTTACTGTAGTTACATGTAATCTAGGATGGTTGTAACATACAAATTAATTGTTGATAGCAAGAAATGTTTGACAGCAACCGTGAAAACGCGTTAAAATTTATAAAACATAAAAATGGTAGCGTTATTAACTTCTGAGGAGAAAATTGAAATTATTTTGATTGTGGAAGAAAAATTCGTAAAACATAATAAAACCTAATTTTTCATTGCATTACCTAATTGTAATTTAAACGTGGTTTTTGGTTCTGATCAATTTTTTTTAATGACAATTTTCGATATTGTCAAAAATATAATAAATGGTCTAATGTTGCCATTCGAAAGGCGACTTAGCTTAAAACAAAGCTACTGTGGCGTAATGTTGTTGTTTTTCCTGATTCCATAGTTTCTCTAATTATCTCACAGAATTTTTCAGAAAAGGGCGAGCAAGATTTTAAGAAGCGGTATTCATTCTCGTTTAGTAGGTCCAGCACGCCTTGGAAAACTAAATGAAACCATGACAACTAATTATTTTATTTGTCAAGGTGGACAGTTTCCTTTTAATTAAATATGGTGCTTAAATTTACAATCGAGGAAAAAGTTGAAATAGTGTTAATTGTTGGAGGCTACTACAAGACGTACAGAGAGGCTGCTCAAATTTTTAATGCAAGATATCCAAATAAAATTATTAGCCATGTAACGGTTGGAGATATTTTTAATACATTTTAAAATACCGGATCTGTAAGTAATAAATTTTCTGAGAAGCATCAGGTTTGGCGTACGGACGAAGATATCCAATTGAATGTTTTGCTAGCTGTCGTGGAAAATCCTAAAATCTCATTGAGACATATTTCACAAACTGTTCCACGACCTGTTACAAAGTCCACTGCCCAAGTTATTTTAAGGAAAAATAATTTTTACCCATACAAGCCAAAATTTCTTCACAAACTGCAGCCTAGAGATTTTGATTCACGATTTTTGTTTTGCTCTTGGTTTCAAGGTGAGGTAGAAGATGACCCACTATTCGCAAGAAAAATATTGTTTTCAGATGAGGCGATGTTCACCTCAAATGGAGTAGTGTGTTCTCAAAACTGTAGGTGGTGGAGTGATGAGAATCCCCATTTTGTAATTGAGTGTCGTGACCAGTATTCTTTCAAGACAAATGTTTGGTGTGGCGTTTTTAGGAACCAAATTGTAGGGCCGTACTTTTTTCGAGAAAATATTACCGGTGAAATTTACTTGAACTTTTTGGACACGGAATTATTTGAATTTTTTTATGGACTACCAATAAATATAAGACAAACACTTTGGTTCCAACATGACGGCGCTCCATGCCACAGCTCTGCAAGAGTGACAGAATTCTTAAACCGGACATTTCCACAGAAATGGATTGGACGAAGATCAGAATTTGCTTGGCCACCAAGGTCACCTGATCTAACACCTCTGGATTTTTTCGTATGGGGATTTTTAAAACAAAAAGTGTATACCCGCAGACCTTTCGAGAGCATAGACCATTTAGAGAGAATTATCAGAGAATGTGTCCAAGAAATTTCCCCTCAGATGGTTAAAAATGCAGTAATGGAATTTTCACGACGTACAACCGTTTGTATGGAAAAAAACGGTGGTCATGTTGAAGCTTAGTGTAGTATTTCATTATTGTACTTTGTAATTAAAATTATTAAATATAGTTTTCCATTTACGGTATTAATATTATTGACTTTCTGAACACCCCGTATGTGCTGGCTTAAAACTTTTGATTTGAATGTTATTTTATCAACAAGCAGAACTTTTTATGAAGAATAATTTTTTTTCGTAAAGTTAAAAATAAAAAAGTTTCCCATATGTTAAGATGGTTTCTGGACAAGCTGTATACAAAGGAAGTAACAGGAAGAATCACATTAAAGAAATTCTTTTAAAGTACGAGTGAGTATCACGCCATTGTGGAAGGTTACTATGCTGAACTCCCGGGTGTTATCATTATTACGTCCTTTCTCTTCTGTATACTGTCTAGGATAATAAAGAAGCTGGGAAGTAACACCTTTAAAATAAACGCATTGATATTTTAACATTCTAATTAGATAAAAACTATCGTAATTTCTTCTCTATTCTGTAGAAATTATTTTGTGGGAGCCTATGAGTGTTTAAACGACTATTTCTTGTTTATGTGTTCTTACGCTCAAAAGCGATTTTGTAGCCAAATAATCAGCTCGCGCCCCTCGTAATAACTTTAAAATTACTTACGATTATTAATTCATATATTTTTGGAACCTGTGGGACCGCAAATGCTGTTTAATTAAAAAGAGGTTAATGAAAATATAGCGACCACGAAATTAGGTGCAGCTACGGAGCACGAACTTGATAAATGACCCTAAATTAGAATTCCTTTGTGAGGACAAGGTAGAATATAAGACGGGGGAATCCCGGTAGGGAGTTTAATTTTTACCTGAGAAGGGGGAGGGGGGTTGAGTTGTAGGTTAAGCGCGGCTCTTAAAATTGTTGAGGGTGGCATAAGGGGATGCAAAACGTTTAGTAATCAGAAAGACGAGAAAGTTACTACAAAACTAGGCAACAATGAAAATGAAAAAAATATATTTTTTCTACTCCTATACTAGTAAGAACCTACTTACACACTGACTACTGTATCAGTGAAACTCTTATAACACACACTATATTGTTATAAGCCAAGCTGTGCGTAAGAACAGTAACGTAATATATATATATATATATTACGTAACAGCTGCGCCATCACATTGGCCATGAGCCGTCAAAATCCTGAAAATTTTCAATACATTTTTTATGCGTCGCCTTGACAACGTCAATATCTGTATTAACAGAGGCAATTTTAAACGTCAAAATTTTTAATTTGTGTATTATTTTTGGTTAGTACATAGTTAGTGGTTAGCAGTTAGTAGTATGAGCGACTCCAATATTGAGATTGAGGGAACGCCACCAGAAATTGCATTACAAGCTGCTGCCGCGGCAAATAATTTATTACCCGAAAAATCCAGGGAGAGGTACGAAAAAGTATATCAAAAATGTATTGACTGGTGTATTGATAACCATGTGAGTACCTACTCAGAAAATGTTTTACTGGCATATTTCGATAATTTAACAAAAACCTTTAAACCCTCTTCACTTTGGGCGATTTATTCGATGCTACGCACTAATTTAAGCATAAAGCATAATATTAATATTGAAAATGATCATAAATTACGAGCCTATTTAAAGAGAAAATCAGATGGCTATAAGAGTAAAAAATCCAAGATACTCACCGCAATCGATGCAAATAAATTCCTAAATGAAGCGCCGGATCAAGATTTTTTATTTAGAGCTTGCAGAAAACAAGAGCTAAATAATATAAAAATTACTGATATAGAAAACACTGGAAATACTCTTATTATCAAGATTCCTGATACGAAGACAAAAATACCACGTTCCTTTATAATTTCCGGAAAATTTTATGGCCTATGTAAAAACTATATAGAACTTCGAAACCTTATTAAGGACGTCAACATTCAACAATTTCTCTTAAACTTTTAAAAAGGCAAAGTAACACGTCAGGTAGTCGGTATTAATAAGTTAGGAGCAGTGCCAAAAAATTATGCAGAATATTTAAAACTGCCCAATGCTGCTTTGTACACAGGTCACTGTTTCCGAAGAACTTCCGCTTAAATTTTAGTCGACGCTGGAGGTGACTTAATGGCCTTAAAGAGACATGGCGGTTGGAAATCTTCCACTGTGGCGGAAAAGTATGTAGACGAATCCATTCTAAATAAAAACTATAACTTTAAACAGAATCTTGCACTCCGTGATAAATCATTCAGCATCTACATCCACATTTAATAAGTTGCCAGACCAGGAAGAAACTACAGAATTTATTCCAACAAATATCATGACAATGAACACCAATCTAATGGAGAAATCAGTTGCTCCAATTATAATAAAAAATTGTCAAAATGTTACCATTAATTATAATAATAAATAGTTTTTACTTTCCATCTGTACCTACATTGTAAATTATAATATTCAATAAAGTTTGTTCGTTTGTTTTTTCTTGCAAAATAAAGCCTATTAATTGTATTTTTTCCCTAAGGTTTATATAGGTAACACTTGCTATATTTTATAAAAAAAATAATATGAAGTCGTAGAAAAAGTATAGTACACAACTCGAGTACTCGCTAACGCTCGTATCGTAAATTTCGAAATCGTGTGTAATAGGCTTCTTACCACTCTTGTTATGTAATATACTATTATGTCATGTATTTCTCGTAACCACAATAATATCCACAATAAAAAAAAGGTGGTTGAAATTAAGAAGGACATACCTTTATTTAAAATATCATTAAGAGTTTTCGAACGAACTTTTTAAAAGACATAAATGTTAGGTATATGAAACGAAATGGAAAAAGCTTACTAATTGAAAAAAAATTAATTTATTGTATGGCGGCGAAAATATTTTGAAAAAATACGGGAGTCTCAGGAAAAGGGAAAAAATTGTGTCACGCCGATAAAACATGACTCAATGAAGGGCACACAGTTAAGAAGGTATGGCAAGATCTAAATATTGAAAGTTCAAGGCAGGCATTTATGGATGGATTTTCACAAGGACTAAGAAATCCCAGTGGAGAAGGTCTTATAGAATCAGGTTGTAAGGGTTAATAAAATAAATCTAATTTACAAAGAATTATATGAAAATATCATCATTTATTATTTTTTGAAATGCCCACGCTACTGGAATTTATTCCCCTAACGTCGCACAAACTCGGAGCTCGCAATACTAAGACGTTTTAACAGCCGCATGTCGACTGGAGCAGTATTTTTCGACGTTTCTAAAGCATTCGACAAAGTCTGGCATGACGACCTCACACTTAAATTGATAAGAGTAGGCATGCCGAACTGGCTAGTTCGAGTTGTCATATCATTCCTTGAGGACAGGAAGTTCGTGGTGTCATCTGAAAATGCTACATCTTCTACAAGAGTAGTGAGGGCGGGGGTCCCGCAAGGGTCACCTATCGCCCCCATACTGTATAATATTTATACATCTGATGTTCCGCGTCATCCACAAACGGAACAAAATCTGTACGCTGATGACACTGCGATCACCGCCACCTCACTGGGACCCGAAATCGTAGTGTCGCGTTTGCAATGCCACATTTTTATCTTCCAAGAGTGGTTGGATAAATGAAAGTTGAGGTTGAATGAAGATAAGACTCAAGCCATCTTTTTCTCGTAGCGGAGGACAAGGCTACCAAGATCGCGAGTAAAAGTTAACAATAGGCAGATAGTTTGGAATGATAAAATTAAATATCTTGGCCTCATCTTTGACAAAAAGATGGTTTGGAATGAGTGCGTGAATAAGCGGCTTGCTAACGCACAAAAGCAGATGTGTGCAGTATACCCGCTGCTTTGTGCCAATAGCAAAATTAATTACAAAACTAAGACCTCAAGATACAAAACAATTATCAGACCAGTTTTACTTTACGGTGTACCGACCTGGTGCACCGTAAACAATACTAGACGTAACAAGACACAACTTTTTCAAAACAAACTACTTTGAATTATTACGGATGCGCTAAGATTCATGTCAATAGACGTATTACATAGAGACATGCGCATGGACAGGACCGACGATTACTTTACAAAATTACTGACAAAATACATTCAAAGAACTGGCATCTCGTCAAATCCACTTATCATTAACTCACATATACACTCAAACATACTACAAAAACATAAATATCCAAGAGAATGGCTCCCACCCTAAAATCTGTGCAGAATTAGATTAAAGCAGTAAATTTTTAATCAAATTAAATTTCTAAAATCTCACTAAAATCACCAGAATCAATAAATTCATCCCGACCCAATTAAATCTTGAAATTCAAAATTATAGTCAATAAACCAAACAACTTCCAATAGTCATTGATAAGATAATCACAATAAATAATAAGAGTAAAGGTTTAATCAGACTAACTCAAGAAACTAACCATACGATGATGATGATGAGTCACAGACAGAAATTTTGGACTACATTGGATGCAACACCTTGCATAAGACCATTTTATATAACTTGTGTGCTTTCCAAACATTAATTCAAGTTTAGGTTCTTTCTATGGAGTAATGAGAAATTATTTTTGCAAATTTTGACAACCTTTCTTCAGAATTACACATTTGTATAATATATTTTGTATATTATATGTGATGACTATTACTTTCACCAATAATTATCACATTCTTAATAATAATGTATTACAGACATGACGGCCATTTAAATATGTCATTAAAAGCAAAGACTAGTATCTTGTTGCATTGCTGAATGAATATAAAAGCGCATATTTATAGTTTTAATAGTGGACATACGCGTATTAACTTAATGACAAAACACACGAGTTCTCACATAAATCAACTGCAAAAATAAACACTAGGTAGTAATGCTACTAATATAAAACGCCTTAATGGAGGATAATAATAATTGATATTATCATATTATTGGTGGGACGTAGAAAATGGTCATAAGATAAATAATTTATTATTATTTTATCTCTAAAATCATACACGTGTACTAAACTCTATTGTTATTAGTTTTATATTTCCATATTATTATAATATCCAGGGAAATGGCAGCTATTACTTAAATAGCATTAGTAATAATTGAACAAAGTCGCTAAATTGAATACCTGATTTTTTTGTTTTTATTAGAAAATAATATCACTAAACCAACTTGAATCGATCAACCGAATTAAAATTAATGTCAAAGAGGACCAATTTACTCTAAAACACTTTTAAATCCGTAGAAGTATTTTTCTAAAAGGGAAAGGTAATGGAGGAAAGAGAACTAAGCTGACAGCCAAGACGCATTATTTAATACATAAGCAATACATTTTTTTATTGGGCTCGTGAGCAAAGCCGTCGAAGAATCGTACTTTAATATTCAAAAAATGAAGTCATCAAAATTTAATATTATAATGACTAGAATTGGGAATTTTTTCTTTTATTCTGTTCTTGAAATACGAATGGTTTTATTTTAATTTGTTATTTATATCTGCCTTTATACAATTTTTAAAAGCATTCTACCCTTTTTTTCAAAAGTTATATTAGGTGTTCATTTGAAATATTGCATTTTAAAGCGACCTTTATTTTAAACCCTCTGTACGAATTTACAATAGTACTTAGACCCCACATAACTGGCCACTATCTTCCAACTAGAAAACAATGAGTATAAAATAGCTGCGAGAATTATCCATTAAAGTCAGCGAAACGGTTTTCTACATTAAACATCTCCTGTGCAGTCCGTAATAGTATCTTTCGCAGAAAATGGCTTTCAAAATTGCCAATTAAAACATTTCCGTTTAAACTCCAAGAAAATTAGGTTTGGCCATTGCGTCCTCTATGAATCAATATCCAGGACACACTAAATTGTGACGTTGTCCAAGCGGTATGGTACTATTAGGCCCCATCAACATTGTTACTAATCTGTACAGATAAATAAGTTCATTGCTCAGTATAATTAAAGCTATAACCGGGGTGACAATGAAATTACTACCCAACTTGTCGCGTCCTTATAAAATAGAACATTATTATGAACTGGAAGTGCACACAACTTTGTTATTTTATATAGAATATCCCACACATTTTCAAAAATATTCATTCCGTGAAGAGTTCTAAGCATAAAACATGTATTATATCCTTTACTTATCTAAGACAGTTTCCGAGAAAATGGCGTTAAGAATTGTCAAATTAGCCTTACTTTTTATAGCTTTTACAAAAAACAAATGAATAAGTAAGACATTTAATGTTATCTTTTTACTTCTTTTTAGGTATTCCGTATGGATGAGTCACAACTATTTAACTTCCGGTTTAGCCAGAAGAGCTGCAAAATTTGACATTTAAGCACAAATATCTCCAATAATATTAATGGTGCTTCCCTTTTTAGATCTAATTTTCACAATTATCTTACATTTCTAAATATTTTTTATTTATCCTTCTCTATGTCTAAATGTATTAGTTTTTGGGGTATAAGCAATTAATAAGCATTATGCTTTATTAGGAAACTATGGTAAAATACATAATAACAGAGTATCCTCTGGGAAAAAGAAATTTAATTGACATTATAATTAATAAACTATTATGCAAAGAAACATAAACTAATTACAAATAAATTAAATTCGCAAAACGATAGTCGCTTGCCTCTTAACACAAATGAATTCTTTCTTGGAATTCTCGTGGCGTAATATTGTTTACTGCACGACTTATTCTGTCTATTAGATGTTGGAGGTTTAGAGGTTTTGTTCTATACACCTTCTTCTTGATGTGGCCCCAGTAAAAAAAATCAATGGGTGTTAGGTGAGAGAACCTTGCTGGCCAACTTACTGGGCCATTCGTTTAGCAATTTAAACTCGAACAAACGGTAATAGCTTCGCTGTCGCGTTTCTATAATTTCGTTTGTTCTCGTTAAATTTCTAAGCAATCTAGTTTTCGTAAAAAATAAAAGTTTATCCGATAAAAAAAAGCTCTTGTGGTTTTACGTATGATAAAATATTTGTGGGTATTGCTTAACAGGTAAGTTTAGCCAGTTATTGGGCTGCAGTTAAATGTTCTTCAAGAAATATAGGGCCTATTATACGTTG
Source organism: Polydrusus tereticollis (assembly GCA_963920685.1). Taxonomy (NCBI): domain Eukaryota; kingdom Metazoa; phylum Arthropoda; class Insecta; order Coleoptera; family Curculionidae; genus Polydrusus; species Polydrusus tereticollis. The sequence continues at coordinate 144,423,021 of OY987329.1, forward strand.
ATGCCAAATCTTTCCTGAAACGCCCCTTCCCTAACCAGATTATTATTTTCAGTTACCCAATACCTGCTATTATTTCTGTTGAACATATTATTATCCATGTTGGTAAAACGGGAATCGTCAGGAAATAAAATTTGTAATTTTAAAAGTTGCTGCCCCTTTTCAATATACTAGTTACACAATTCCAATCTTCGAATGTAATCGTCCTCATAAAGATGGTGATGGATTTAGTATTTGAAGCTATGTTTTCCAATATTTTCCTAGCACTCTCCCTACTGATGCCTATATCATTTTCAATTTGCCTCGTCGATGCTTCAACATGAGCCTGTGTATTTGTTTTTGCCTCCTCACAAATAAGAAACCATTTTCATTCTAGTGTTTCAAATCATTTTCTAACCATGGAAAATACTTATCGCTTGGTTGCTCGCGTTCGGGAAATCTTTGTGCATACAGAGCTTTCATCTCTCTTCGGTTTTTCCTGGCCTCTCTGTAGATTAGCAACATGTCAATTTGATGCTTACGCATAAAAAAAGGCATACTTTTCTCTTTTCTTACAAATAAGTCACTTATGATGAGAAAGTAAGGACTAAATTAAAAAATAATATGGCGATAAGGTCGTAAAACAGTTGAAATTAGTAAACAGATCTGCGAATAAATAGATAGATAGATAGATAATGTTTTATTTGTTTCTAAGAAAAAGCCAAAAGGCATAAAACAATTGTCGCAGTACAATGATTACAAAACTTACATATAACTGTTAAAATTTATAATAATATATAAAAAATAAATACATATAACTTACACATACGTCCTAACATACACACAGGTAGTAGTGATGGTAGATTTGACAAGAGAAGAAAATACACAGAAGAAAGCCAGGCAAAAGTACAAAAAAAAGAAATCCTGAACATTTACAACACCGCACTTTGTGACGCAATACCTTACTGTAATTTACAATCCAAGATAACGTTCAGAGAATAGCAGATCTATTAGAATCACTATAAAATTCATTTAGGCTATAATATGCCTTTCTGATTAAAAAATTAGTTATAATTGTTTTGGCTTGGCTATGAGGTAGGTTACGTATGCTCTCTGGAAAATTATTGTATATTTTTATAATAGTGTAAGAAACATTTTTTTGTATATAGCTAAAATTACATTTTTCCGGTAAAAGGTTAGCCTTATGTCGGGTAAGATATTGGTGGTTATTAATAGTATCTTGAAATAAGTCTTTATTATTATGGACAAACATAAAAGAATCTAATATATACATACTAATTAGAGTTAAAATTTTGTTACTAATAAATATTCCCTTGCAACTTTCGCGTTTCTCCATTCTAAAGATAAACCTAATGCACTTTTTTTGAAGTCTTAAAACTCTCTCTATTTCTATTGAATTCCCCCAAAAAATGAGGCCATACCTTATCCTAGATTGGATGAAGGCATGATATGCTGAAATCGCAGCATCAACACCAACGTTCTCAGCAACAACCCTTAAAGCATAACAGTACCTAGACGCAGCCACTGCCACGTGCTCGACATGCGCTCTCCAGTCCAATCTTTTGTCTATTATAAGTCCAAGAAAAGATAAGTGTTCCGAAGTTTGGATATCCGAATTATTATAAGTAAAAGCAAATGCATTATCAGATCTATTGCCAAAAACAATACACTGCGTCTTTGGCACATTTAAGAGGAGATCGTGAGCAGAGAAGTACCTGTCCAGCACGCCACAAGCTCTCTGAATGTCGATCAGCACCGCCTCAGTGCTATCGTTACCAAAAATTAGAGTAGTATCATCAGCATACAGAACTGTATATTCGCCAGTTACATCTGACAGCTCATTTGTATATAAAATATTCAACAGCGGTCCCAAGATGAATCCCTGAGGGACACCCCGAGCAATGCTGATCTTATCAGACTTAATAGGTCTGCCATAAATGTCATACTCACATACCTGTTGTGTGCGATTCGCCAAGTAAGATTTGATCAACCTAAGACCTTTTCCTCTTATACCGTACTTAATAATCCAACTTTGCACAAAGAGTTTTATGATTAACGCTGTCAAAAGCTTTTGACAGGTCCATACACATAGCCACAGTAAATTTCTTATTATTAAGAGAGTCTAAAACATTTGAAATAGCTTGGTAAATCGCTCTTATAGTAGATTTCCCCTTTCTGAACCCATTCTGACTATCAGATATTAGTTAGTGCTTTTCCAGAAAATCTGACAAACGATCATAAATTGATCTTTCAAATATTTTACCAATGTTAGAAAGAAGAGAGTTAGGCCTATAATTTTTTTCTTCGTCAACTTCGCATTTTTTATATATTGCTTTTTACAAGGGCATTCTTTAAAAGATCCGGATAGACGCCTGTTTTAAAACAAAGATTGACTATGTATGACAGAGGCTTGGACTTGGAGATACGACCTGCAATTTCCTTAATGATTCTGACTGGCAGGTTGTCATCCCCAACCGATTTTTTGTTTTTTAGACTTTTAATTATTTTGAATATCTCATGTGGGCTTGTTGGTCTCAGGTAAATGGACTGTAAACAATCAGTGGAAGGAAATACTTGTTGAATCGTTGAGTTCAAATTTGGGCAGCATTGATAAAATATTTGTTCAAGCTAATAACAGTTGTGAAAGGATCACTACATTTATGTGAAAAGTTTTCAAGGGCCCCTTTTTTATTATTGCTGTTAGTGATCTATTTCACTAGTTGCCAGGTAGCTGTAACCTTGTTTTCCGATTTATTTAGAAAATCTCTGTTTGATATTTTTTTGGCTTCTTTTATTACTTGTTTTAAAATTTTACAGTATTGTTTAAAAATATTGTCCGTAACAATCCCTTTGATTTTATTAAAATATAGCACTCGCTTATGCCGGCAAGATATTTTGTTACCCGTTGTTATCCAATGACTGCTGTTTTAATTAAAAAATTAACATTAACATCAATTGTTGGTTGTTGGATATTGTAACTAAACTCTTTTAATTGCTTATATCTTAAAAACTAAAATATTTGAAGATAATTGAGCATTAATATTATTGGAGAAACCTGTGTTTAAATGTCAAATTTTGCAGCACTTCCGGTTAAACCGGAAGTCAAATAGTTCTGACTTATTCATGCGGAATACCTAAAAGAAGTAAAAAATAATATTACATTTTATACTTATTCATTTGTTTCTTGTAACAACAATAAAATATGTGGCTAATTTGATCTTAGATTGGTATAGGATATGATACATGTTTCTTGCTTAGAATTCGTATAATGCAAGCTTTTATACAGGGTGTTCTATTTAAAATAACAAACTAGTGTGCACTTTCGGTTCAACCGGAAGTGACGTTTAAATACTGAAAATGCGCGTACAGTGCAACCATATAACCTACGAAAATATCATAATAATGTTTTATTTTATTAGGAGGTGACAAGCTGAATAGTAATTTCGTTGTCACCCAGTAGATTACTTAGTTATTTCCATACTGTTCTTAAAAAAAACTGTCTATCTTTACCAGAATCCACAAAAATTGATGGTAATAAGTCATCGAATAGTGAGGTTATTAATTAGGTTACACCAAAGCATTTTTTTTTCATTAAATAATTGCGCAAGCAGTTGAAGGTATGCAGTTCAAAAACCATCGTGCATTTTCTACGATATTTTTATTCAAAGTAAAGGTTGCAATAAGATGGCATATCTCATTTTATCCCACAGGTGCCGGTGTAGCGGTTAGTTAACCGGACGTAGATAACAAAGTAAATATACTTTACCATGGGCAACTTAAATTTATGAATACAGTTCTCCTAACAAAATATTATTGTAGGTTGAAAGTTTATGATGATTTTAACACTTAAACCCAATCTCCTTCAATAAATCAACTTTAATTGAAATACTGACCACCACGAGAACCGTGCCAATTATTTCATAAAACTCTGTTATATGTCTCTCGGGATTTCAACCACAGAGCACGTGTGTTTGTGTTTTAATTAATTTAATTTTTTTTCAACTACAAGGTTTATGGCCGCCTGAGTCCGCGTGAGCTAAAGTTAGAATACGAATTTTCTTTTTCTACATACAACTATGTGTTTATACCTTAATTAAATGGAATACTAGGAATTTATCTCACCTTGTAGCAAAATTAATAAAAATTTTGGCAATTTTATGCATATGCAAAATTTTGTAGATATTTAAACGGTTATAACACAACTAACGGCTCTCGTTAATAACGTGGACTAGACAATGGCTTTATCAGAACGGCACCTGAAGAGATTATCGAACCGCGCGCTTCGGCTCATAAAGTCATAAAGCACTAATATCCGAGCTTTATGTCGGTTGATGTAAAACGTCGGCTCATCACCATAACATTATCATTATTACTCGGCGTGGATGAAACATTTTGGGACTTTTTAAATATCGGCCACTAAAACTTCTAGATAGCATTTTATGCATCATGTTTTAGGGCTGCCACTAAAACTAGGAATGTTTACTGTTAATCATATAAACTTTTAATTGCTAAGTAGACTAATGCGAAATTAAGCTGAATTAAGCGTCAGCTCTTCTACTTTTTCTTCTCCAGCATTCATTGGTTCAGTGTTTCAATTACGAAGTCGTAGCTGCTTCTCTTCTTTAGTCAAGAGGTCTTGTATTTGCCAAAAACGAAATTATGAAAGATGAACTTATCTTACTTCGCACGAATAGTAGATTAAATCGAAGAACCATCTATAATGGGATAAATTAATTGACATCCTTCCATGTAGTTGGAGCCTGCGCAAACAAGGGAAAAATGGTTATTTCAGGTTAGGTGTCACATTTTTTTATCACTGAAGGTAAATTTTACCAGACGCTTTAGTCAAGCTCATTGGCGTAACTACCAGTGTTCACTGTGCTCCACGGAATACGGGCCCCGCGGCTTGAGAGAGACAAGAAAGGTTGAGCTCTTTGGCTATTATTTCTATTGAAAACGAAGAAGTAAGAAATATAGACGTTTTCAATCTTATCAATGTATTTGCGAATATGAAAGTTCGCAAGAAGGATTTTTGTAATCTATAACGCCTATTCAATGTACAAAAATCGGAAAAATATGCATTTTATGAATAAATAAGTTTCAGCGCCAAAGAATATTCGTTTTTCTTTCTTGTTGTAGAACTAATAGGGGGGGGGGGGTTGCAATAGAGGAGAGGGGTCCACTCTTCTCGCTGGAAAACATCTAAATCAACAGTAGCTACTCCACTGGTCAAGTTTTAGCTATATTATACAGGGTGTTAATGAATGTCACATAGATATTAAAGGGAGTGATAGTGCCCATCAAAACAGAAAAAATATAAATATGTGCTCAAAAAGGTTTAATTTTTTATATACAGGGTGTCAGAACTTTATATTCTTTTTAGTTTTTGTCTTGTTTTTCTCCCGTATTTTCCGAAATAATTATTTTAAATTTGGTACATTTATTATTGTCAGAGGCAGTATACAGAGTGCTACATTTATTGCGCTATTAACATTTTCATTCTCATAAACTTCTTCTTGGGATACCCTGTATAAATTCTGATATAATATTCTGACTCCCCATTATTTTCTCATCCTTTTTGATCTCTTACATTTTTATCGTATCTGTCGCGTCGTTTTCTACTTTTTTTTTTTAGTTTAGAAGCAAACAAAAAAATTACAAATTTAAGACATAGGACACCTGTAAACAAAAAAATGAACAGTTCTGCCAATTTTTATTCCAAAATAATTAAATGTGTAGTTTTTTTATCTCAATTTTTAAAAGAGCATCGAGAAATTGTGTTGTTAGATAAAAATTTTTCTAAAGATATATACGCTGCGCAGTGGGGTAGAATTGATGAAATATGGCTAAACGTTTTGATTGTATATTGATGTTTTAATAAAATTAATTATTCAAAGTGTTAAATAAAAGTGGAGGTTTTTAAATATTACTTCTTTATAAGAAACATTCATTTATAAACGTTTCATTTTCGCTAATTTTTGGAAATCAAATATATGTTATAAATTGTAATTAGATCATAAAAATAATAATATTTTACCTAATTATCACATATTATTATTACAATTAGAATTTAATTAGTTACTTTAAAATGCGTAAGTCTATACCCTATACAGGTAAACGAATTAAATTTTGTTATAACTGGTATTTAGCCCTATGATCAAACACACAAATTAACTCTGGACGCTAACTTCAAAATTACCTGTTTTTCAACCACAGTGAAAAATTAGCAAGTAAGCTTTTTTCAGTTGTTGTCATGGAAACGGTACGTTAAAAGTTAACTTGTGTATTTGCTCATAGGGCTGATTAGGTATTAGAAACTATTGTTATAAATTAAAATGTATTTTTATTAAATTTTTAAAGCTCAGTAATCTTCCCTGGCTAATATGCATCGATTTCGTCATGAATTGGTTGCAGTGAAGGGGATCGTAAAGGTTCCACAGCTTTTAGTTTTCTCTTGCTTGTTATGCGAAGGTCTGAGTATAAAAGTAAAAAATTAAAGACATCAGTATGGATGTTTTCCGGCTACATATTTGGGAATGATGCTGTCTCGGGGTTTAAAGTCTTTATTTCGCACTTTCTGTGCCTCTTCTCTCAATTGTCCTAAAGGCAATTTAGGTAGAGGAACTGATTTTTCTAGTTCGTTAGTTTTTTGCCTTTTCATCCTTCCTGCAATCCCTGCAAACTTTACTGCCAGGCGACCATAGTTTATTATTGTCTAAAGATCTTTGTTCATTCGATGAGATGCTTCCTATCAGAATCTATAGTCAGATTTAAAACGAATCATTTGACTATTCTAATGATCTCCAAGACCGGCTGATCTTTCAAATGCGTCTCTCTAGAATTTCCCATAATATTCGTCATTGCACGTCTGGTGATATTGACGGTATTAGAAGTTGTTCCTATAAAAAAAAATTATAGGAATATATAGAATTCATTCTCATCTGTGCCATTTATAAGGTTTTCACCAAATAGGAATCTTTATGCTAAAACTGTTTTTAAAATCTCTTTTCTTTTAATTTTATGGCCTTATTAATCTTTGTTTATAACATTTAGTAAAACATCATGAACCAATAAGTAGGTATCCAAGATCATTTATGTGAAGAAAATTTCAATTGGCATTTTAGGAGGAAAATATTGAACAAAACGAATTTTTTCAAATTTTCTTGATATGCTGGAAGGAAATTATAAATATCTCAAAATGAGACAAAGAACTGAGTTGTGTTAATAAACTACGTTAACTAAATAACATGATGTACATTTAAATTTCTATATTATGTAAACGAATTTGTATTAATTCCATACGAATTTTTGACATGGAACAACATAAAACTTCTTCGTGTTTAAATGAAAATGTACATTTCAAAAATGATTAAAATCACAAGTTACTTACCTGATCTTGAGGGCTGCATGTTCACTTTTGGGATAAATATAAATACTTTATCCCACAATCAACTAGAAATAAGTAGTAAAAGTACCAGCACTGGAGAACAAAGACTAACAAATTAACTTAAAATGTTGAAAACAAAATCCTGTTTCTCAGCACGGGTTCTTCGTTCGACGTTGACTTAATTGCGCTGGTATACCTTAATATATCGTCTACAAAAATACATAAATTGCTGCTATATTAAGAAGATTTTATATTTATCGATTATTGTATATCAATTATAACTTCTACCCCAGTGTGCGCCACCTTAATTCTTACGTTACATGACAAACTAAAAAAATTATAAGAACTGCTAAAAATTACCTTCTCTGGCTAATATGCAGGGAATCAACTTTTCGTCTCATAGACTGGCGAACTCTCTCGAATCTCCCAGGATTATTGCGAAATATTTCACATGAAGCTATAATTCTGTTACTCAAATCATTCTCTCTCTGGATAGGAATCTGGTACTTCAGCGATTTTAAACGTCCCCAGAAAAAATAAGCTAGACAATTTAAATCTAGGATCTAGGGGGCCATAGCTGAAGTACACCTCGACCTAACCAACGGTTGTAGTATAAATTAAAAATTCCCTTACCACTAAACTGAAATGTGGCGGTGCATCATCATGCATAAACCACAATTGATTTCTTAGTTCTTCTCTATCTCCTCTATCAGCACCGGGAGTTTCTCTTCTAAAAATTGACGATAATATTGGCCGTTTAATCTTCTTGGCAGGAAAAATGGTTCCACCGAATAGTCTCCAATAATGCCAGCCGACACATTTAATGTAAACTAATTCTGGAAATGACTTTCGACTATCGCATTAGAATTCTCTTCTGCCAAAAATGATTGCTATGTATAATTCTGATGGCATTTTTCGAAGAACGAGAAGAGAACGGGGAGTCAAAATATGATAACAGTATTTATACAAGGTATCCCAAAAAAAAACTGAGGGGAGTAATATGTTGCGAAAAATGTAACACTCTGTAGACTGTCTCTGGCAATTTAGACATTTTATTGTAGAGATTTCCAAAAAATAATAAGTGTATCAAATTTAAATTATCTTGGAAAGTATGGGAGAAACACGAAAAAGAAATTAAAGCTTTGTATATCAAAAATAAAGCCTTTTGACCGTATACAGGGTGTTAGTAAATAAGTGCGACAAACTTCAGGGGGCGATTCTACATGAAAAAATAATGATAGTTTGCTATATAACTTTTGTCCGCAAATGCTTTGATTTCCGAGATACAGAGTGTTAAAGTTTTTATTAAAAAGTGACGATTTATTTATTGCTCTGAAACCCATCGAGATATGCAAATGTTTATCATTGGCGCGCATAAGGGTAATAATCTCAATTTTTTTAAAGAAAAAAATGATACGCCACTGAGATATATCAAACTTAAAACAATTTTTGAATTTCTCATTCAATTTGTGACAAAAAATCTCTCTCGGCTTTTTTTCGTATTGGGCGCCATTTTTATGCAAAAAAATAAAACATCTTAACGCGTATTTTTCATTTCTTTAATACATCATCTAGTAGGCTACTGTCAACATTCTGTTAAATATACGAATATATCAACGAAATGTCAAATTATTAGAGTTTCTTCATTTTTAAGCTTTTAGTTTGGTATAGCATTAATGTTAATAAGTAATTAATTTTTCTTTTATCGAAAATAATGGAAAATTATACAAATGCGAAATTGTCAGACATGCATTTTGTCTATGGTCGAAGTAATGGAAATAGTCGGCAAGCTCGACGATTGTATGCTGAGTTGTATCCAGGACGTAGAGTACCCCATCACACAATATTTGCTCGTCTGCACCAACGTTTGCGCGAAAATGGTACATTTAAGAAACAAACGGCTGACTGCGGACGCCCCCGAGAAGTACGAACTGTGCAACTAGAGGAAGCAGTTCTCGAGTTAATTGCGGAGTCACCCGAAACAAGTACTCGAAAAATTGCCAACATATTGAATGTAAGCAACTTCACTGTACTTAAAATTCTTAAAGAACAACAATTGAATCCGTTTCACATTCAACGTGTGCAAGCTCTACTACCTAGAGACTTTTTTCCGCGCCTAGTTTTTTGCCATTGGATTCTTCATCAAATCGCTCAAATTCCTAATTTTTTAAATGGCGTTTTGTTTACTGACGAGGCTAATTTTGGACGACAGTGTATACGAAATTTCCATAACAATCACTTATGGGCTGAGGAAAATCCACATGGAATCTGTGAAGCTCATTTTCAGTATCAGTTTTCAGTAAATGTGTGGCTTGGGGTAATTGATGATCATTTAGTCGGTCCATATTTCCTCCCACAACGACTAACAGGCGACTCTTACCTTAATTTCCTACAGGAAGAGCTACCTGCTCTTTTAGAAGAAATCCCTCTACAGCTGAGACAACACTTCTGGTTCATGCATGATGGCGCACCAGCTCATTTTAGCATTAATGTACGTAATCACTTAGATACAGTATATCCAAATCGTTGGATAGGTAGGGGAGGTACGGAAAATTGGCCTGCTCGATCGCCGGATTTAAATTCTCTAGATTTTTGCATTTGGGGTTTTCTTAAGTCGTTAGTTTATTCCACTCCCGTCGAAAATGTTGAAGACCTGAGAAATCGAATTTTAGCCGGTTGTGGGACAATAAGAAATACACCAGGAATATTTGCGCGAATACGACAATCAATGAGGCGAAGAGTTAAATCTTGTATCACGTCTGAGGGAGGTCATTTTCAACATTTGTTGTAGCTTTGCGCCTATTTATTTATTAGTGTTATTTTCTGTTGTTGTTCTGGTTTAATGTTATTGTATTAGATAGTTTTTAATAATGTATTAAAGAAATGAAAAATACGCGTTAAGATGGTTTATTTTTTTGCATAAAAACGGCGCCCAATACGAAAAAAAGGCAAGAGAGATTTTTTGTCACAAATTGAATGAGAAATTCAAAAATTATTTTTAATTTGATATATCCCAGTGGCGTATCATTTTTTTTCTTTAAAAAAATTGAGATTATTACCCTTATGCTCGCCAATGATAAACATAAAATTCTTAATTGCATGTCAGAAAATGCGAAATAACTACCTCTTAAAACCTACCAAATTTCATTTGCATATCTCGATGGGTTTCAGAGCAATAAATAAATCGTCACTTTTTAATAAAAATTTTAACACCCTGTATCTCGGAAACCAAACCATTTGCGGACAAAAGTTATATAGCAAACTATCATTATTTTTTCATGTAGAATCACCCCCTGAAGTTTGTCGCACTTATTCACTAACACCCATACAATATAGATAGAGAGAGATAGATATACAAATATCTACGTGACATTCATTAACACCCTGTAAAAATAGGGCTGGGGTATGACGTTTGGTTTTATTTATTACGTTTTATTTTCATTAAAATAAACTGCCTGATCTTGTTAATAAAATAATATTATATTTTTCGTGTTCTTTTCTAATATAAAAGTCACAACAAATTATTTATTTAAAGTCCGTTTTGTCGTAATGATGATTTTCCGAATCTTGGGAACCCAATTATGCCATTGCGCATAAGTACTTGAACAAAATTTATGTGTACATTAAAAATTTACCTTTATTATTTAGAGAGGGTATTTATGATGGTAAAATTACCAAGCCATACTTGAGTTTTCTGAAAACAGAAATAGGGCGTGCGTTACTTTTTACCCAAGCTGAAGCCCAATAAATGAATTTGTAACCAAAAATCAATATTTATTCATTTAACACTTTGGCTTTGCTACTCGTTAGGTGCTATCGGCTAGTTTTGTTTGTTGACATATTCTTTAATTGAAGAAGTTTCATACAAATGTAAAAATCACAAAGTTAAAACTATACTTAATTAAATTATTTATGCCTGATTTCAAGTTTAATAACGCATTTTGAAATGCTGATTTTGACATTACATTTAAAAAGGGCATCGTACCGAGACACAGCAAGAGAAAACTAACGATGTGGTCAGTGAACATGTTTGCCAAAAACCGTTAACATCTGGTTTTATCCCCCGGTTAATGTCGCCTTCTTGTTCAGTTACATTTCTAATAGTTTCAGTCAGCGCGCATGGAAATATTGCCAAAAAAGTTCCTTGTAATGTCGTTTTAAAAAAGTTAAAAATTTGGGAATAGTTTATAAGTTTTTATTTATGGTGCTTTAAACAGAAATAAGTCAGCGCTTATTTTGTGGCAAAGATTTTTTGGACGACACTTCGCCAAGTACGTGTTAATGGATATTTAGTGCTATCCTGAAAAAAGTGATATTGTATTTCATTAATAAACTGTATTCAATGTCATGAAGATTTAATTTATTACTAAATTTTCCAGTTGATAGATCGGCGAAATAATTTTAAAGATTTTCTTTATAATTTGACATTTCTGTTTTTTTTTTTGAATAAAGGCAAATTTTATTCATGATGGCGGTAAATAAACTATGAATATGAAAACCGCATTTGCTCTTTTCCAACGACGCCTGGCCGTACCACCGTTGAATTTTAAACCAGACATCTGACAACTTCTTCAAAGGGGAAAACGCAATCGAATTACAAACCGATCGATCTCTTCTGCGAGGCAAAGAGGTCATTAGGTCCATGAGAGACGTGTAATAATTCACATATGTTCACGAAACACGTAGCTCGTAGCTCGATCAAGGACGTCATGACGCGACGCCCAAGTGGATTTTCTTGCTGACATCAATCACTGGGACGTGTTATTACCGAATGGTTGGAAATGGTCTGGTCGGGCCTCTGACTGACTTAGAATCGTTAAGATATGGCTTTAATTAGTGAGAATTACATTTGGGATGAATGTGTAAGGGATGGTGATATGGAGACATAGAGCGAATTGAATAGGAAATTTAATTGCCTTGGATAATATCGGGTCAGGGTCTAATAACTAAATTAGATAGCTGAATGGCATGTGTTTTACTGAAAATTAATTTTTTTTTACTCCCCAATTTTATTTTCAATCTGTAATAGAAGTTACAATAAGTACATTGATTAGAGAAGAATGTGCGTAGGAGAAATTGTTTACTTACATTTTCTATTATCTATTTCAATTCTTAATAATAATGCCAAAATGCCCTGATTAAATATATTTTAATTTCCTAATTACATATATTGAGACAGGAACAGCAGAAAAGCATAAAGATGGTACTTTGGTAATTACCCTCGGAATTAGGACTTTAATTTTGAAAAAGCTAATGTGAGAGCAAAACTGGGTTGTGTAATTTCTATACTAAAATAAAATATAATCTTCACAAATTTAATAGGATTTTATTTTGTTTTAGGTAAGTCTCGACTCCAAAGTTAATTCCAATAGATCGTAAGTACCTACAATCTCCTTCGTATAATATTTGAAATACTCGTTAAAATATATATTATTTGTTACAGTCATTTACATTAAAAAAATCACTGAAAATAAAAAACGCCTTTTCAAATTGAGACGAGTTTTCCGACATTGTACAATTTTCTTTTCAATTAAATGAAATTCTACGCCAAAAATTAGACTGCCGATGTCGGTCTGGCTGAATGAAGAGCCGTGGTGTCACCTTGACAGCTGCATTGGCGACGGTAATACATCACTCTCGACTTACAACGACAGACTGTCGGCTCGATAGTAAATAGGCACCAGTGCATGTAGCGGAGGCCCGTTTCCGTCTTTTTTCATGAAAATTCGCAGTAGTGGTAAATTCAGGGTTTCCTGCTGATATTATTATAAAGTTTATTTATAGATATAAGTACCGTTTAATTTTCACCCCAATTTCTGCAATAAATCGTAGTTGACAATAAGTTGCTAGGATTTAAAGAAAAATCAGTTAAAAATAAATATATATACTTAATGCAAAACAATTTCCGGTGCACGTCATACCCTACGAGTGATGTCAGTTATCAGCAGTGTTGCCATATTGTAACAAAAATATCCGAGTGGGGAAACAAGTAGCAGATATATGTATGTACACCGTTGTTGTTCTTAAAAAACATTTTTTTAATGCTAGTTATGAAAAGATCCGAATTTTTGTTAAAAAATACACAACAGCAACAACACGAAAAACGAAAACAAAACGTCATAACAAGCCAACGAACGAGCTGACGCCACCGTACCGTTGACAGTTCTGTTGCTAAGTGTCGGCCCATAAAATTCATATTATATCATTGTTTTTTTAATTTAAAAAAAATATTTGCTATAAGTGGGTTAGTATCAAAGAAGAATACCTTAAGTTTTTAATACATTCAATATTAAAAATAAAATTTTAATATTTTTTGCTCAAATTTAATTTCCTCATGTTTTCTTACGGATTTACAATTGTCAGCTGATTTATGACGTGCAACGGAAATTGTTTTACGTTGACTATATACTTAATGCAAAATTAAAACCGATGCACGTCTTACCCTTTAAGTGACGTCAGATATCGACAGTGTTGCCAGCTTGTAACCAAGATATCCGAGTAAAGGAATTCGAGTTTTTTTTTTCATAAAAACAAGATAAATATACAAAAATTTCTCATGGTTTATATATTTGCTAACTGCATAATACCTTTTACCATCAACTTTAGTAGATCCAACACTTCTTGTATTTTCATCTTGCCAAGATCGACCATTGGCACCATTTTAAAAAATCCATGCTTCATCCAAAAAAACGAATTGGTACAAGAATGCCTCTTTTTCTTTTATATATTCTTTTAAAAATACCAGTGGTTTGAAGGCTACATGGGAAAGTTCCATAAGCCCTCGCCTCAGTTCATCTTTTTACCATCTGAAGCCCTAAGATGGATCAATCATCCTCCTAATCACTTGAATCACTCGCTTCATTTATTTCAATAATAATGTGTTGAATGTTCAGTCCATCTAATACATGTTCTCTTTCATACCATTTTCATATCTCGCTTTCTGTGTTGAATTTTTCCAAACATCAGGAGTGGCAGTACCCAATGATTCTTTCCACATATTCATACAGTCAGTTTCTGTACTGCCATCTCAATGCCATCAAAATAAACTCCTGGACAAAATTAACGCAACATCATACATTTTACACTTATTTGACGCCATTTTTTTTCTGAACCTATGATCCGATTTGAATGATTTTTTTTTTAAATTGTAGGTTGGTTCCTTAGCAATATCATAGTTTTCGCTATTTGTGATAAAAAATGGGTTTTCATATTATACCGGGTGTAATAAAAATGTTATGTTTTTTTCCGAAAATTTAAAACACCCTGTGGAGTATACTAGCAACAGTAACACATAGCAGTTACAATTACACTGTAGGTCCATCTTTTCCTAATATTCTCTTTTTTGGTTTATTCAATTTTCTCTGTTATTAGAGGAGATATACCGTTTTATAGCTCAACATGTTCTTAAAACCTTTATTTATATTTTGTTTGCTTTGATAAATAAAAATAAAATTAACGAGTAACTTTATTTAATAACGATAAATTAATAACAAATGAATTGAATTGTAAACTGTAAAATTGTAATTGAAATTACATGTATGAAATACAAACTTTTTTTTTGGAAACGAAAACACGAAAAAAAAAAATCATCGAAAACATAAAATTGGTCATTTAAATGTGACATTAATATCGTGTATGTCCACCTCTACTTCGAATCACAGCATTCATACGCCTCGGCATACTGGAAATTAAATTTTTAATTGTATCCTGGTGCATATCCTCCCATTCTTCAATTACTGCATCCACCAATTGATTGTGGTTAACCGGTGCGGGATTACGGCTTCGAACATTTCTCTTAAGAGCATCTCATAGATGCTCTATGGGATTTAAATCGGGACTAAGAGGTGGCCATTCCATTAACGGAATAGCTACACGGTTTAAGTAGTCTATGACTTGCCTAGCCACGTGGGGACGAGCATTATCCTGCATAAATACACTATTCGGTTCCAAAAAAGGAACAAAAGGCATTACATGTTCAATTACAATATTTTCTAAATAAAAATTCGCATCCATTGATCTTACACGTATAGGGACTAGTTCTGTGCGCCCGTTGAAACAAATTCCCCCCCAAAACATAACAGAGCCTCCACCAAACGGGATTTTTGGAGAGATATTGCAACTTGCAAATCTCTCTCCAGCCCTTCGCCAAACACGTTCGCGCCCATCAGGAGAACTGAGACTAACTCTTGTTTCATCAGAAAATAAAACCTTCTTCCAATCATTAACAGTCCAATGTTGATGGTTCCTGGCAAAACGCAATCTGTTAACTCTGTGCTGTCTGGTGAGTAATGGTTTCTTTGCCGGTCTTCTATTGCTTAGACCAGCTTCATTTAAACGTCTTCTGACTGTTCGAGACGATATTACATGATGACGAGCCGTCCTAAGTTCACTTTTTAACACAGTACTAGTGACCCTTCTACTTCTTAGAGCAGTTTGCCTAAGAAAACGTTCATCTCTTGGATCGGTACATCGTTTTCGCCCTTGCCCTGGCCTTCGAGAGTAAGATCCTGTCTCGTTAAATCGTTCAACCAGACGACTTATAGTGGAACGATGTCTTCCGATCACATTAGCAACATGACACATTGAATAGCCCTCATCCACCAAAGTTAATGCTCTTACTGCTTCTTCTACCGACAAATTTTTTGGTCGATTCATTTTTCAATTTGAAATACTCGTATGCAGGCAATAGCAACTGGGTACACTAAACAAATGATAAATAAGCAGTTTTCGAACAGATTTTTGTCAGTGGGGCAAACTTTATTTCACCTTTGTAACTTTAAAACACAACATTTTGTTGACATATTCTTTGAAACGTCACAGGAGGTCCACGGCCTGCTTGCAAAACAGTTAACAATGAACGTATGGAATAATAAAGGTTTTAAAAACATGTTGAGCTATAAAACGGTATATCTCCTCTAATAACAGAGAAAATTGAATAAACCAAAAAAGAGAATATTAGGAAAAGATGGACCTACAGTGTAATTGTAACTGCTATGTGTTACTGTTGCTAGTATACTCCACAGGGTGTTTTAAATTTTCGGAAAAAAACATAACATTTTTATTACACCCGGTATAATATGAAAACCCACTTTTTATCATTCAAATCGGATTATAGGTTCAGAAAAAAAAATGGCGTCAAATAAGTGTAAAATTTATGATGTTGCGTTAATTTTGTCCAGGAGTTTATGTTCAATCGGATTGAACATACAGTGGTATGGAGGAAGCCGTAAAACTTTATGTCCATATTGCTCAGCCAGGTCATCAACTAAATATTTTTTTGGTGGCTTATGTCTGAAAACAATTTAAGTTTAATATTTAAGAATACGCTAAAAAAAGGGCATACAAAATGTCTCGTACCAACCTATTAACGATTTGTAAAAGTTCGGCTTTGAACATTGTATAATCAAATTTAATTTTATAAGTAGTTAACCATTCTTAAATTGCAGCTTTATTCCATGATGTATTAGTGTTAACAACATGCTAGGGTATGAGGCGTTGTCTATTACAATCACAGATGACTTTGCTAAATTTATCAATAATTGGTTTTCGAACCATTGTAAAAAGTTTTGCTGATCCATTTCTTCATGGTAGTCACTCGGCTTAGTTTAAGAAGAGAAAATTGCCTCTGCACCTTCAACATAACCATCTTCACTACCAGCATGAAATATTATGTACCTAGAAAAATATGTTTTACCTAGGTAAACTTCTCATAGTTTATATATTTGTTTACTGCATAATACCTTTTACCACCGACTTTAGTAGATCTAACACTTCTTTTATTTTCATCTTGCCAAGATCGATCAATGGTACCAGTCTGGAAAATCCATGTTTCATCTAAGAAAACGAATTGGTACAAGGATGCTTCTTTTTCTTTAACATATTCTTTCAAAAATACCAATCGTTTGAAAGCTACATGGGAAAGTTCCATAAGCCCTCGCCTCAGTTCATCTTTTTTTCATCCGAAGTCTATTTCCTTTAAAGAATTAAGACAACTGTTTGATGGTTGTCTGTCTTTTAATTTCTTACTTTAAGTTGTCAAAGTTTCATAATGTTCTAAAAAAAGTTACAGCTTATGCATACCCAATGTAAAATATTCGTTTTTCAATAATACAACTTACTTGTTTCATACATTCCATAAAAATAGTGTTACGGATAGAACTTATATTCAATCTTGACGCATTTACAACTTTCTTTAAATAAGAACGTATCCTTTTAGGTGACTTCAAAAATTTATTTTGCTTAACTCTTGTTCAAACTACGGGCTAAAAATTAGTAAAGTAGATATAAAATATAAAATATAGACCTTAACACACTCTTTAAATTTACTTCTCTAACTGCGGTCAAGGGTAACAATGGGCCATTGTTGTTAAGTTCTTCCTAAAAATAGCTTATTAGAGAGGCTATAAGCTGTTTTCACCGGCTAATTAAATTCTTTGGCATTTTTCACAAATAGTAAACAACGTAATCGACAGAGATATGTATGTGCACTTTTGTTGTTGCTAAAAGAACAGTTTTTTAATGGTATTTATGAAAAGATCTGGAGTTTTTGTTAAAAAATAGACTGCACAAAATCACAAAATAATAAAGGTTAGTTTGCATAAACGTCAAACAAAGCCAACGAACGAGCTGGCGCCACCGCAACGTTTACAGTTATGTTGCCAACTATCGGCCAATAAAATTTAAATTATATTAATTTTTACAAGCTTAAATAAACAAAATATCTGCTATAAGTGGGTTCGTATCAAAGAAGAATACTTTAAGTTTGTAGTAAATTTAATATCGCATAAAGTTTTAATAATTTTTGCCCAAATTTAATTTCCTCGTGTTTTCTTGCGGACTTATAATTATCAGCTGATTGATAACGTGCATCGGTTTTAATTTTGCATTAACCATAATAGCCCATTTGTTCAAGAAAGTTTAATATACCATTAAAATGACACCAAGAGGTTGTTTAAGGACATTTCGATAAAAAATTTTCTTCTACTTTTCACAAAAACAAATAAAAATTCCTACCAATGGTCTAGTCCGTACGGGAAGTAGCGGTCGGGCTGCAAAATAAAAATTCAGATTTGGCAACCGTCTAGTTGAATATTATTGCAGTCAATTGGTCAACAATATAATATCCGTGAACACACTGTAATGAAATAGAAATAAATTGATGAAAGTAATACAAATTTGCAAAAAAGTTCTCTAAAATCGAAAAATCCTATTTTTATCGGCATTAAAAAAGTTTTGGGATACAACATATTTACCGCGAGTCATTTTTATCCGACGCATTAACCCGGCACAGTCCTGTCACATTATTATTGATAAAGCATTAGCTATATAATTTTATAACCATTTACAAAGTAGCTATTCTTCGGAAAAATTGTCAGTCGATCATAAGCAATCTATCATCGGCCCAACAACGGAACGACACTAAAGACCGTTGTTGTTTTCCCAGTCAAAAGCGCTGTACAATAATAAAAAGAACGCCGCATGGCTTATTTGGGACTTTGAAACAATAAAAATCTAAAAAACGCGTTCTTAGTGTTCCCTATTTATCCCTCAATTTATCTGCAGCACCCTGAAATACACAGATGTCAATTGTAAACTGATGCTACAATATTGACGGCCGAAATGTAATAAAATAGGCCGATAAACGAGGAATTATTGTCGCTTAGGCTGCTTGCTACTGCTTTGAACTGAAATGCACTAACTTATTGGCGGATTTGCCTAACGGGCCATGGCGGAGGATATTCTGGGGCGGCAATTTGAAGCGAAAATTACTGTATTTAATTTGCTGATATATTAATTCACTATTAAATTCTTTATATGTTATTAATGAACCTCCTAATTTATTTCTTTTTATTCCGCGCGAAAACGCTAATCGCCATGTTTGTTTGGGCGTGATGTTACTACCCTAGTATATTGTCACAAAGTGTCCTTTTTCTTTCTCGCACGCACGGCACTGCATCTACGTTTACACAGGTTACCCATGGCAGGGTAGAGAACCGGAGAGTACGCCGGGGGCTTAACCAAAAGGCGGTGGCCATCATAATCATTGCAACTGAAATAAATAAGTATAACCCAGTCTTACCTTTTACCTAATGACGATGATGATATAATCGCCTCTTCAGGTTCCATCTTCTCGTCACCGGTATCAAGAATTAAGTACTGCACCTTATCGCGTACTCTCCGCACTGCATCTCCCTTCGATACTGCCATAGGTAACCGATGTTAACGTAGATGCAGTTCCGTGCGTGCGAGAACGAAAAAGGGCAGTTTGTGACAATATTGTAAACTCGAAATCCAATAATAATGTTCATAAAGTATCAGTGTTCCTGATTATGTTAAAGTTTTCAGTAAGGATGAGCGATACGATTTGATACTTTTAAGGTCTTATATTCGATATTTTATACCGTTGCTTTATTTTTGATAGGGTACCGATCCGGCACATATCAGGTCAATATCGTATCATTTTGAAAATTCGGACCCTTCAGCTCATCTCACTTTAGCTTAAATTTACGGCCTCAGTGAGTTAAGTCACAGAATGCTTATTTTAAAGTCATTATAATAATTTAGCAAGCACTTCTTAGATGGACGGTTTTGATGTTCCTAAATTCAGCACAGCAGAAATCGTGAATATATGTAAAGAATTTTGCCACGAGCATTGATTCCCGGCATATTTGTACTCCCCCCTTTCCCCTAATCATTTTCCATGTTTAAATGTATACTTAATGCAAAATTAAAACCGATGCACGTCATATCCTTTAAGTGACGTCAGATATCGACAGTGTTGCCAGCTTGTAACCAAAATATCCGAGTGAGAGAATTACAGTTTTTTTTTCATAAAAACAAGATAAATATACAAAAATTTTCCATAATTTATATATTTGTTTACTGCATAATACCTTTTACCATCAACTTTAGTAGATCTAACCCTTCTGCTATTTTCATCTTACCAAGATCGACATTGGCACCACTCTGAAAAATGCATGTTTCATCCAAGAAAACGAATTGGTACCAAGAATGCTTCTTTTTCTTTAATATATTCTTTCAAAAATGCCAGTCGTTTGAAGGCTACATGGGAAAGTTCCATAAGCCCTCGCCTCAGTTCATCTTTTTACCATCTGAAGCCTATTTATTTGAAGAAATAAAGTAATAATACACAAAGATGGATCTTCAATCATCCTCCAAATCACTTGAATCACTCGCGTCATTTACTTCAATAATAATGGGTTGAATGTTCAGTCCATCTAATACATGTTCTCTTTCATACCATTTTGATATCTCGCTTTCTGTGTGCCGAATTGAATTTTTCCAAACATCAGGAGTGGCAGTACCCAATGATTCTTTCCACATATTCATACAGTCAGTTTCTGTACTGCCACATCAAACAATATGTCTGTTGTTATAATTTTTGGTAATCCCCCAAATATGTTCAATCGGGTTGAACATGCAGTGGTATGGAGGAAGCCGTAAAACTTTATGTCCATATTGCTCAGCCAGGTCATCAACTAAATATTTTTTGGTGTCTTATGTCTGAAAACAATTTAAGTTTAATATTCAAGAATATGTTTGTTTTAAAAGCAACTATGGTTCAGCCTTTAATACTTATTTTATTATTACTGTGTATCCGTAGGCTGAGTAGCTGGCTCTTGGGTAGATCTGTCGATTTAATAAAACACTGTATTTAATTCCAACAGCATTTTATTCGTAAGGTAGCACTAACGTTTTATTTACAATATTCACTTAATAACTTCCCACTATCTGAGAATACACTACATCAAATTACTAGTTACACTTCAAATTGCATTCACACATAGGTTTCCATAATACTCAATACTTTCACATTGTATTAACTTGTTGAACTTTGTTTTATGCCCGGTTTCTTCATCATCCGGTAAAAGTCAGTTAAACTATAATCCTTTGTTAAACGAAATATACGGTATTTTCACTACTGAATAAATTTAACTGTCAGTTAAATGTGTCTTAACTCTTTGGTAACTTAGCCCGTAGTAAATTGGGCGGTTAAGGTGTTAACAGGAGAATAAATGTGTATCTAACCTATAAAATAGAAATGTTATAACCATTATTTATTTTTGAATAATTGGAAGTTTGTTTAGCTTTTGTGTGTAATAAATAAGGTAGGTAGTAACATAGAACTTTTTATTTTATTATAGTATATAGATGGGTAGGTACCTACCCATTTGTATGCAATAAACGTAAAATTTTCAATTTTTTATACTACATGTAATAAAATAAAATTTTATAGGATGGATGTGGATGAATATTTTGATATTATTATAATGATATTGATTTAGTCAATATAATAGAGGAAGAAGTGGCGGAACATATAAGAGTGTATAATGTAAAAGAACGCATTGACCACTTCAATTCTTGGAATGATGCAGAATTTTTTCAACGAGCTGAACAGCTTGTAGCTTGCCGCCTCTGCCGGTTTCACTAAAACTTTGAGGTTAGCTGATCAGCTGCTGGCGGTGACTGCCCTGCTATTGCAACTCTTGCTCTTTTCTGTGTATAATTCGCTGGAAGATTTTCTATGTCCTTTTCCAGTACGTACGATAGAAAAAGAAGCATATAACCTTGCAATTCCAGTGCATTGCAACGTTGTCAAACGTACTCCGATTAAATCTAGCGTTAGCTAGCTGTCTGTTAAAAAGCAATCAAAATACTAATTTTGCTTATTCTACTGTTATAATGTCGGTTAAATGATAATCCATTGTTACATATTTCTCCATTTAACAGACCGTGAAAATACCGGGCCTTAGTTAACTTTAACTACATAGTACAAGAAATGTGGACAATTTCCACTCGGTGACTCGGGGAACAGTCCCCTTGATAAACTTATATTTTATGCGTTTAGCCAAACTCTGCTTGGCGACCGTCTGGAGGCTGCGTTGCCTCATCCCTTCTCGCGTCTGTCTCCCTTCCTCACGCAGCTTGGTAGGTGATTATTTTTGGTGAAGCGCCTGATTACATACGACAACAATGCCGCGCTGTTACTATGTGGGTTTTATGATGAATCTTGGATATTTACGTATACGTGAGGAAAAGAGATGAACTAATAAAAACGCAGACAGCACAGCGTTTGTTATTGCATCGTGCGATAGCTACATAAGCGTTATATATACACTATATACATCAATTAGACTTCCAAGAATGCCATCAGTGGCGTACTTTGCTTTAACACTCAGCGTGTTCTCAACAATGTTAAAAAAAAAGGGCATACAAAATGTCTTGTACCAACCTATTAACGATTTGTAAAAGTTCGGCTTTGAACCTGGTGTAATCAAATTTAATTTTATTAGTAGTTAACCATTCTTGAATTGCAGCTTTATTCCATGATGTATTAGGTATTTTTGTTAACAGCGTGCTATGGTATGGGGCGTAGTCTATTACAAGCACAGATGGCTTTGCTAAATTTGTCAATAATTGGTTTTCGAACCATTGTAAGAAGTTTTGCTGATTTATTTCTCCATGGTAGTCACTCATCAGCTTAGTTTTAGAAGAGAAAATTGCCTCTGCAACTTTAATAAAACCATCTTCACTACCAGCATAAAGTATTATGTACCTAGAAAAATACGTTTTACCTAGGTAAACTTCTCATAGTTCATATATTTGTTTACTGCATAATACCTTTTACCATACTTTAGTAGATTTAACACTTTTTTATTTTCATCTTGCCAAGATCGATCGATAATGGTACCATTCTGGAAAATCCATGTTTCATCTAAGAAAACGAATTGGTACAAGAATGCTTCTTTTCCTTTAACATATTCTTTCAAAAATACCAATCGTTTGAAAGCTACATGGGAAAGTTCCATAAGTCCTCGCCTCGGTTCATCTTTTTTCCATCCGAAGCCTATTTTCTTTAAAGAGTTAAGACAACCATCAAACAGTTGTCTGTCTTTTAATTTCTTACTTAAAGTTGTCAAAGTTACATGATGTTCTAAAAAAAGTTACAGCTTATGCATACCCAATGTAAAAGATTAGTTTTTGAATAATACAACTTACTTGTTTCATACATTCCATAAACAGTGTCATTTTTCACAAATAGCAAACAACGTAATCGACAGGGATGTATGTGCACTTTTGTTGTTCTTAAAAGAACATTTTTTTAATGCTATTTATAAAAGGTTCTGAAGTTTTTGTTAAAGAATAGACCGTAATAGACGGCGCAGCAACACAGAATCACAAAATAATTGGGGTTAGTTTTGCATGAACGTCAAACAAAGCCAAGAAACGAGCTGGCGCCACCACACCGTTTTCAGTTGTGTTGTCAACTATCGGCCAATAAAATTCAAATTATATTAATTTTTACAAGCTTAAGTAAACAAAATATTTGCTATAAGCGGGTTCGTATTAAAGAAGAATACTTTAAGTTTATAGTAAATTTAATATTGCATAAAATTTTAATACGTTTTGCTCAAATTTAATTTCCTCGTGTTTTCTTACGGACTTACAATAATATTAGCTGATTGATGACGTGCATGGTTTTAATTTTGCATTAACCATACACAAATTATAAATGACTGAAGACAAATATTTAAAAAATACGAGAACAGTCTAGATAGATATTCAAAATAAGAATCTAACCTCTCTTGTTCTGGCAGTTCTGTGCGTTCAGACTTCAGAAATCCTTTCGTTGATTGATGAACTAACATCGATTTTAAAGTTTTTCGATATATCCTATGACAAGAGAGTAAAAATGTCACTCTTTAATACTTGAATATTAAATTAATCTTATATTCTTATTAATAAAACCTAATTTGCTTAATTAAGTTTCTCAGTGTACAATTAATTTCTCTAATGTATTATAGAGTAGATAAATATGCTGACATGAAAATAAATGTATTGACGAAAAACACTAATACATTTTATTAAATAAATAATCGAAATCAAATCTTTTATAATAATATGAAGTCTTCAATTATTTAAATTTTTTTCATAATGTAGTAATTAAGGGCGACAAATATATAAATCCGCCCCTGCAGGAACGTATAATACTAGGAGAGACATACCGAAAAATTATCTGTACCACTGTAAATAGCTATAATTTTTGTAATTAAAGTAAATCGGAAATTAGTCTTGCTTGCCTATCATAATTATAAAGTTAAACGCACATGTCATGAACACTAAAAACTATGCTATTAAAAATTACAATGTGTGTTCAAAGCAATAACAATTTACGAAAAGGTGTATTTACATAAATGAAAATTTTTCCGACTCTGTAATTTGAAAGCAAATTGGTAGTTTTAACTTTTAAAATGCCGTGTTCTACTCGTGAAAAATATTCAGAACAAAGTAGTAAAATTATATTGCATGTTGCCTTATGCTAAATGCTTTTCTGGATAAAAGAACCATCAGGTACATCGAATATTCTTATTCATATGTTACTATTCAAATTATTTTAATAAGCATATTTTAAAAAAATTGTTCCTACATTACGTAAGTATCTAAATTAAATAAAAGGGATAGGCTGTTAATCAATATTTATTTTATAGAAATTAAATTAAAAAATATCGAAGACAAAGTAAATATAAAGAGCTCGGCCGTGGGAAGAGAATAGTTGAAGGGAACGTGAATTTAGTAAAGCCCTTTTACAATTGGGTAAGAAAAATAAATATCAAAATTGTAACCGCAATGCACATACATTTATTTGTATTTTATTATCATCCTAATAAAATAAATAATCTAATTATAATTTAAAGAAATAGTCCATTCTCGAAGTGGAGTTGAAATATAGGGAAAGGGGGAAAAAAGCCAGACTTTTTGCTTTTTTTCCCCTTTCCCTAATCTAATTATCCAAAAATGCCAAAATTACGACAAAATAAATAAGATATGTAGCTGCAGATTAATTAGCCTTTAAAACTTGGGATGCAGTGGGACCTAAATAATTGCTTGTTATATACGAATTTTTAAATTACGTAAATATAAAGTTTGATTACACAGGGTCGTTATATATTATGGAAACAGACTGATATCGAAGAACCAGCTTTAACAAAAGAATACAAAATTTACTACGTATTGTTAATGCCCAGTTCTATGAAATGTTTGCAATGTTGCCAAGTTTGCCATTTCTATGATAATATAGGTCCTTCATTGTTTTTATTGTAATCAATTTA
Source organism: Polydrusus tereticollis (assembly GCA_963920685.1). Classification (NCBI taxonomy): domain Eukaryota; kingdom Metazoa; phylum Arthropoda; class Insecta; order Coleoptera; family Curculionidae; genus Polydrusus; species Polydrusus tereticollis. Next base: position 144,448,536 of record OY987329.1, read on the forward strand.
GCGTCCCAACCTTATCAGAACCTCTTTACTCCAAATCTTTAATTAGCTTGATTTTTGACATAATACAATACAGCTTTTTTTTGTTGAAATGTATATATGGAAACGGTCTGATATTTCAGAACCGGCTTTAAAAAAACTGACAAAATCTTAAACTCGATGAACTTTTCACTTAATGACACCTCAATACCTCGACAACTTTAAGTTTTTAAGTTTCAGCCAACCAAGTAAGTTATTTCGTTGATGTGAATTATTAAGGCTTTGTATTAACGTTGGTCATGGTTTCGAAATATGTCAGTGTTTCACAAAATTTTATTTATGTTTTTAAAGCCGGTTCTGAAATATAACACTATTTTCAACAAAAAGGGTGTGTTGTTAAATGTCAAAACGCAAGGAAAATGAAGATTATCATTAAGGAGGTTTGGTAATGTTGGGACACTGATTTGATTAAAAATCAAAATAAAGCAGGACTTCTATTTAAGAAAATAAATTTACGTAAAGTGTCATAGGAAACGTAGACTTGGCAACATGGCAATTATTACTTAAAATTTTGTATTTTTTTAAGCTGGTTCTTAGATATAAGGTCGTTTTTATTCATAACGACAACCCTGTATTTTATTATTAATTGTGTGTTTATACACTGAACGAAATTCATTATCATAAAAATTTAATCGTTAACACAACAGAAAATCACAAAAACAGGCAGACTCGTTTAAATTTTTGTGTAATTTTACCTATCTTTGGTAGTGACCAGTTTATTTTTCTTGTAAACAGGTAGTTAGACGACTCGAGCTACGCTCGCTCGGGGGGGGGGGCTGCAGCCCGGTAGCCCCCCCCCCTTGGTTGCGCTACTGCCTCTACGTAAACGTAAAGATAAATTCAATAAAATTAAGATCAAAAATGACAATGACTATATTAAATATAACAATAAAATACTTGAATTAAACAGGATTAGTTAGCAATTTTACCAGTCGATTTATTTAAATAATAACCATTTGCGTCAATTTAACATTTATAAAAGCCCTCCGAAATTATTAATTACGCAATATAAATGTGTTATCGTTTCCTGAATAGACTCTGGAGAGGAAAATTTCCATATATTTTCAATTTGTTTTAAATGCAGCATGATGGAGAATACCCGCTCGAATAAATGTTATTGGATTTAGTTTTGTACATTTTGGGCAATATATTTTTATTTTATTGGTAAAATAAATATACGGATATAAAAACAGGATTGTTTAAATTTATTATACCTGTTAAATAATGCGCTGATAAAGGAAATGTATACAGAGTATACAGTGCGTTTTTTAAAGCGGGCCATAAGTATTGAACATGGTAAACTTTCCAACCTAATTGAGGCACTTTGTTTAAAGCTTAAATTTCTTTCTAAAAATAAACCTTTTTAGCATTTTGAAGAGACTAAAATAATACGTAGTCCCTTACAAGTAAAACCAGTCGAGTTCGTTCATCGTCGATCATTATAAGACCAAACTGGTTAGTACTGGTACTATAATGAATACTATAATTAATATTTGAGGAACTTCTGAAAAATGAATATTTTTGTACGGTTAGTTTAGTGTTAACTGACAATATGTATTTTTTGATCTTATTTGCTTTTTAAGGTCGTTTATTTTTGAGTGCTGGAAATATTTTTGGGTATTTATCTATTAGAAGATAAGTACATGTAGGTAATACTTAAGGTATTACGTCCCATAAGTTTTTAGTTTCTTTTATACGGGCTGTGGTGTGTTGGGTACCATCAGATCTTGTACAAACGTGCTTGAACAGGTTTGAGCACACCTGACTAAAAGGGCAAACATTGCGGGGTATTCACTTTGGCATAGTGATCTATCGCGATGCTACACATAGCTGGGTGGTACTAGTGTGTCTTGCCTGAGCTCCTTTCTAGGCTGTCTTGTGCGAGAGGCTGATTGCAGTGCCACATTACAGAACACCCTATTCTCGAATTTTTTTTTAAACTTATGGCAATGCGTCAGACATTTCTTAGTTTAATGGAAACTATATTTTATCCCCTTTTGTTGGTGGACATCTGGGTCACCAATTCTGTTTGGTTATCCACCTTTCGGAGGCTCATGGTTGGGTGAGTATTCCTGTGTTTTTTCGGAGTTGGAGAGTGTATCCGTTCGATTTCTGAAGTGAGGTCTCTTCAAGAAATATGGACGCTTTTTTAAATTTTTTATTTGAGTCAAGGTTCTTGTGCCCTGGATATATTAGGTTTCGTTTATTTGTCAGAATTAATATGTAAATGAATGGAGGAATGAGAAATGAAGGAATCTTAGCTAGATAACCAAAACCAACCTTTTATTGAAAAAGATTAGGAGTTGAAATTAAAAATCTTACTTTAATGATATTATGAAGCCATGGATAATATGGATATGGACTGATAAGGTAAACAAAAGTTCATGTCTTGTTAATAGAATTTAGGGTGCAAATTTCTCTTCTAAATGGTAATGTTTGTAAAATATTTAGTAATATACAGGGTGTTACATTTAAAAAATCTATTGATCGGTTAAAAATAGGCATACGCGTTACTCAATTGATTTTTTTTTTAAACCGACCTTGGTTGGTGATTTAGGTTCATGCCTGCAAATCTTGCTTAGAACCAAAAGAGTCAGCAGAAGCAGTTTAATTTTGTTAGTTAAGAGCATGTACAGGGTGATTGTTTATATTTTACTTAATGGATATTTTGGTTAATATTGATCTTACATTCAGAATCCGTATCATAAATAAACACTGAACTGCAAAAAAAGTGACGCACCTAAAATATCGTGAAAGTTTGATGATTCGTAATTTCTAAAGTGGTTAATCGATTTGAATGTTTTTTTTTTTTTTATTTTATAGAGTTAATCTTTAGGATTAATATACATGTTGAATTTTGTTCCTTTCTTATGATGTTGTGGTGCTTATAACCTGAAACAGATATGATTGTTTTTTTCAGAAAATTTAGAACATCCTGTGGATTGTTTTAGCATTCAATTTTGTTTTAAGCTAACATTAGCTTATTGAATGAAATATTGTTTATCTTTTGTTTTTTGATTCATTTTCCTATCTTATGTAGGTCAGAAAATACCATAGTTTTATTAAAGTAAAGTGCATAAAGGAAAAACACTGTCAACATTTAAAAGCGTTATTAAGAACAACAGGAACAGAAAAGTATGAAACAAAATGTAAGCAAACTACAATTTAGTACCGAGTGTTACCACCTCTTGCCCTAATTAAATCCTCTATTCGCCTTCGCATGCTTTGGATGAGGTTGGAAATGGTCACATGAGAAATATTATTCTACTTCTTCACTAGGGCTTCTCCTAAGGCATCTAAAGTTTGCGGAACCCTCTGGCGAGATCTAACTCGCCACCCCGATTCATCCCACAAGTGTTCGATCGGGTTCATATCTGGACTTTTTGGTGGCCACACCATTGTTTCTATGCCGACCTCATCTCATTAAGATAGGCATTAACAATTCGGGCGGTATGCGGTCTCGCATAGTCGTGCATAGCAATAAAATTGTTCCCAATAAAATGTGCGTAGGGAACAACATAATACTGGAAAATATTTTGGACATACATTTGCGCCGTAAGAGCATTTCTTGGTAACACACAGAGAGCCTGAAAAGTAATTTTGGACCAGTTGCTGGTCTCCTTGCTCTCAAATTTATCTCTTTTAACCTTCGACAGACTGTATGATCACTTACATGAATACCGCGTATTTCTCTTAAAATATGGTTTGTTTTCACCGCCGTTTGAAAGCGGTTTAGTAACATTTGCATTTGAATAAAACAATCATCAAAATTCGTTGTATGTAAATCTAGGACTGCCGGAACCTACTCTTTTATGGTACTGGCGTCACTTTTTTTGCAGTTCAGTGTATATAGTTTATTATTGTTTCTTTTATTATTTTCGAAGAAAATAGATTTTTATGAAAGAATCTATTTTTTTTTGAATTAGCAAAAATAATCATAATAAACTATATAGTATATATTTGAAATTAGAAGAACGAGCTCTACCGATTAAAAAAAAAAGGGTGTTTCTGTAAAAAAATACCAGATTATTAAAAAAATGTAAGTTTTAGATGCCTTTTTGTTTTCTCTGATAATGGATTCTGAATGTCCATAAGAAATACTTTAAAATTGCCAATTCAAACTTTTTTGTAACCAATATTAACCGAAAGATCCATTAAGTAAAATATGAACAATCACTCTGTACATGCAGTCCGTACTCTTTTCATGTAGGTATTATTATTAATAATATTATCATTTGTAAATATATTAAAATTTAATATACTAGCATCTCTCATTTAATTTTTCATATAATATTACTGACAAATACACAATATCTATTTTATTTCTCTGAATATAAACTATACTTAATGATTAAATACCTATGCCAAAAAAAAATTATTCACTTAATGCCATATTCACTTTTCCCGTTTAATGTGAAAATTTGTGAAATTATTATACCTAAGCAAATAAAAATAATACGAATAACCTGTCAAATAATCAGGTTACGGCCCGTAAATTTATTGACCCATGTTAAGTTCATTGTTAACAAGAAACCAATATTGCTTCGGCCATAAGCGCGGCTATTGTATAATATATTGAATACAGCTTTTAACAAAGGATGGCTTCCATTAATATATTTACTGTCAGAGCCTGAGCTGATATCTTTATAAACTAATCAATTTAACTTCCGAAAAGTAGGGTGGTTTATTTTTGCCATTAATTTTTCTAGCTCGCGTTATATGACTAACGTTTTTATTAACATAATGAAAATTAAATGGAATATCGATACTCAAATGTACGTGGAGTATTTACCGTATGGTTAAACACATTGACAATTTAAACTAATTTGAACCTAAGGGCTTCGTTAATTTGCTTATATTTACAAAAATGTGAGCTAATGAATGAAAAGAGAATTCATTTTTATTTTATATGAAATATTGATGATGAATAAAATAATCTTATCGCAATGCAGGAAAAATGTGGGATAGCGATACTATTAATGAAGATATATTCAAAATTTTAAAAATGTATTCTGGTAGAACATCTACATGTTGAATAATCTTTTTATTTCAAACTCACTAAATCTGTTTGAGGTCACAGCAATACGCATTTAATGAAGAAACTACAAAAATGCAACAATTTATTCCCAAATGTATTTAATAAAAATTCGCTCTAAATTTAGACCAATTTTAATAAAAATTATAATTAAAAATAGTTCATTTTATACAGCAGAAATTAAAACGATTCAATAAATTATTAGTTAATATTTTATGCATATTATATTTTTTTATTTTTATCAACAGCTAAACAAAGTCAAACGATTCGACAAATTCATTAATAGTGTCAGATTAAGAAAAACAGTACTTATTATACAGTGTGTCCCGCTTTTCATGAATACACCCTAATATCTCAGTTATTAATAATGAAATTTTCTTGAAATTTTGGTGGTAATTGTTTGTTGGAAAAATGAAGTATTTGGTATAGTGAACATTTTTATTTACCATTGGCGTGCGGTGTTGGTAGGGTAAAAAAGCCTGTTTTTTTTTTGGAAAAGGATATTATGGCTTATTTTAGATAACTGTTTCTATCAGATATAGAATCAGCATCCTCAAAAACCCCTTAATTCATATTTTCAAAATCTCAAGAGCTGATTTTAGTAGAAAAAAAAGTCTTGATTTAATAAATTCTTTATTTGTAACTGTGCTAACAAAATTACGTTATTTTAGATTCTTGTATTTTTAACATAACTACCTTCTAAAACAATACACTTTTCAACAATTCTTCTTAAACGTACATTCACTTTTCTTAAACTTTGGTTTGGAGAAGTTTTGGAGTAATTTCCTGACACGCTTTAATTCTGATGCAAAGTTCTGTTCCTTTCTATTACGCGGCCGAGTAGCATTCACTTTATTTTTCAAGTGCCCCCACAGAAAAAATCACAAGGGGTAATATCCGGCGATCTGGGGGGCCATGGTTCTAAAGGAGAATTTCTACCTATCCGCTTCATAGGGAAAGTTGCATTTAAAAAGTTCTTAACTATCATAGAATAATGTGCGGGGGCACCATCTAACTGAAATATTAAGTTTTGTCTCTGTGCTAAAGGCAATTCCATGAGAAAATCATAACAATCATTTTTTAGTAAAAAATGTAGAAAATTTGGCCGGTCAAGCTATACAGGAAAAGAGGACCAACAATTCGTTCGTTAAATATGCCACACCTCACGTTCACTTTTTCACTGTACTGGTTTTTACAATTAATTACCCAATTCGGATTTTCGGCTTCCCAAAACCTACAATTTTGACTAGATACCACACCGCTTGTCGTAAACGTTGCCTCATCAGTAAACATAATCTTCTTTAGAAAAAGTGTGTGGTTAAGATAGTTACCTTGTTTGCAACCATAAGCCAAATTCAAACCGCCGTTCAAAATCACCAGTTAACAGAGTATGTAGAAATTTTGGTTTAAATGCCATAATTCTATTGCGTTTGAAACACCTCCATACTTTGTTTTTCGTTAAATTCAGTATCCTCGCAACTACCCTTATACTACCATTTGAGTTGTTTCAAAATTCTGCTAAGATACGTTCGTCATCTGGATAATGTCTTTGATTTAAATTGAACCTCCTTGGTCTTGTCTTGAAAACTGTTCCAGTCTTTGCTAACAATCTGTTGATTTTGGCAACGGTATCGTAAGTAATTGGTGCTCGATCCTAATGCCTTCCATTGAATATTCCAGCAACCTGACGCGTAGATCTTTTATTATTACCAAATAAGCGGATAATTTCTACTTTTTCTCCAATTTTAAGAACTACTCTTCGGTTTTGTGCCATCTTATTAACAGTTAAGTAACACTGCTTCACTTATTGACAATTCGTACGAATTACTTAATGTCAAAGAAAAACTTTTTGTTTCAAAGCACTCTTTGCTTAATTTGTTTAAAAACAAAACAGGTCAGCATGCCAACGGTAACAGAGCGCGCGTATCTTAGCAAAATTTTGAAAAAACCTAAATTGTAATTAGGGTAATTGAGATTTTGAAAATATGAATTAAGGGGTTTTTGGGAATGCTGATTTTTAATCTGATAGAAACAGTTATCTAAAATAAGCCCTAATATGCTTTTCCAAAAAAAAAAGCCTTTTTAACCCTACCAACACCGCCCGCCAATGGTAAATAAAAACGTTCACTATGCCAAATACTTCATTTTTCCAACATACATGTAGGTACCACCAAAATTTCAAGAAAATCTAATTATTAATAACTGAAATATTAGGGTGTACTTATGAAAAGCGGGACACACTGTATATACACAATGTGTATATACAGTGTGTCCCGCTTTTCATCAGTACATTACACATACTAATTTTTAATTAAATTTTATATGGAAGGACACGCCAAGCGCAAACTGATAAAAATAGGTTTTCTGTCTGGTAATGTCTTGTGCATTAGAGTTTGTCACCAAGTTTCAACTTGATACTAATTTGCTTCTTGCAGTTATTTGGGGAAAAAAGATATTTGAACAACATGTGTATTAGAAACAGAGTGGACAATAACTTATATTCATATACACTTTATGCCTTGAAATTTATTAAGATTATGCACGAGTTTTAACAGACATGTTAAAAGGAGATGTGCCTTATGCATTTATTATGGTGAAAAACAGTCGAGTTTTTATAATGAGCGCAGAAAAAAATATTTTCTTCGTCCATGCCTGAACCTCGCAATGAATACACAATACATTAGTAATTTATTGATTATTTTATAATTTTTGGAAAAATAACAAAAATAATTGATTACCTAATTAGTATAAAGTTGTTTTTATAGATTTCTATGCATATAAAGTGAAAAACCTAGTTAAAAATGGAATGCTTGTACACGCGAAGAATTAATTATAAAAGCCACGTGATTATCAGACTAATCAATCTTTAAATGTGTGATAACCATTGCACATAAAATTAAATTTAGCCCTACAATGTTACCATCGTCCGGGCTGAACATTAAAAGTTTTTATTGGAACACACAATACATTGTAATATGATTCCCTGATTATTAGGAGTCGGTACTACTTATGCCATTGCTCTTTTTAAAACTCCACTTATTTTTAGCGACGTGTATCTCCGATGAATTTCAAATTAAATATTAAGGAGCGTTTTTTTCAGTAGCAATTTCAGAAAAAAGTTATTGTTCACTGTGTTATTATTCCATAATATAAGTAGACTTTATTTTTCTTCACTTTTCTTCTTCGATAATTACACAATGTTAAGCCTCGGTCACGATACGAGCGGTAAGCGGTAAGTAGTAAACCGGCAGGGCGGCAGAGTGGTAGTGGCCACGATACAAGCGGTGTTTTTGAGTTTAATTCTTATTTGGTCATCGAAATGGAGTCTCCGGACGAGGTTGTCCAACTCCTGTGCTTAAGTGAAAACTGCATTTTGAAAAGAGGTGTGTTAGATAGGTTACACAGGCGTAAAATGTACGGTGTTCACCCTATAAACAGGCTTAGAGTTCGGTTCGGTGAATATCATCATCTGTTTGCCGATTTGAGAAGAGATGCAACCCGGTTTTTTGAGTACACCAGAATGCGAATTGGAACTTTTGACTACATATTAAGCAAGATGTGATTTATTAAATATTAGATAAAACTTCCACCCAACGATGCAATGAGTATGCAGGCAACTTATCAATACACTTATATTTAAACACCAACATGTTTATAATTTTAAATAACTTAAGTATCTGATAGGTTAATCGCTGCTCCGACCTCATTCCACAGATTCCTGGTGACTACGCTGTTATTGAAGTCATTGTGACAATCGTTCCAAAGAGGAGGTCTTGACTGAGCTTCAGAAATGAGAAATTCATAATATATTTAGCACCCACGAGCTTTCTTCCCAACTTTGCCTTTTTAGTTGATTTAACAACGGAGTCTACAACATTTGGGTCCGACATGATACACAGCAAGTGACAGAATGAACTGAGCGATGAGCGGAAGGAGAAAAATTTAATGTCTGAAGTTAGCGGCGGGCGGCGGGTCAGCGGCACCGTGTGGTGCCGCCCTGCCGCTTACGTCTGTCGTGGCCAGTGTCGGGCGTTCTCCGTATGCACAATACAAACATTAAACTTTGCGTCGCCGCTCAGCCGCCCTACCGCTTACCGCTCACCGCTTACCGCTCGTATCGTGGCCGAGGCCTTACCATACCATACCATCATCTTCAGAAAAAAAACTTTTAAAATTTTAATTGATTTCTTTCAGGTAAGTCGATCAATTTTTTAAATTTTATTTCATTTTGGGGTAAAATAAATATCAATACTAAAAATTTAATGTATTTAATAAATTTATACCGTAAAAGCATTTGCAACATTCTTGGGTCGAAAAAATGTAATAATAAAATTACAATACTAAAATTTTCATTTAACTGATCCATGCAATTATTTGAATTTTAAATGTCGGTGAGTTGCAGATATTTTGGAATATTTGTCGGTAACAAAGTTTAAATTCATACATTCATATGATTTAAATTATATATGTATAATTTCAATAAAATTTGGTCCTGAAAATATTAAAAGTATGCATGACTTATTACAAAACAATTTTTTATCATCATTGCACTAATTTGTTAACACAAGGTAGATTGTTTGAAGCATCCAGATCTATTTATTGTAAATAACTTAAAAGCAAATAATTGAACATAAACTAAACTAAGCAATTTGATACCTATCTCAAATTGCCGCAATTCGGGGGGATTTGATGCCAATTACTTTTGAATCAGTGCTCCGATTTTTGTGGAGAAACTTTCTTAGGATGGTTTAGTTTAATAAAATGCAATAAAATAAATCTTTTTTTTTTCTACTTAATTTAACTCTTTAAACTAGCTAGAATAAGTAATAACTGTCTGTAGGACGACCATCCGTTCCTACAGACATAATCTTTTCCTTAAACTGCAATTGCATAAATGCATTGCATCAAACGAAACAACTGATTCTTAAGATTTCCGTCCGCGTTCAATTTCGTTTTGTATATAAATTAGACAACTTTAAAAGCTGTGTATTCGACTTAAAGTTGGATTTACACCCGGCTGCTGCTCGGCTTTTGTATTCAGCCAGTAGCACCATCACGGAAAATGTGGCTGGAATCAAATTATACTGTTCATCCTGTCAAGAGAAATTTTGGATGATTGTATCAGGTCTGTTTTAAATTAGATAGATCTTGGAATCTGTGGGAAATTTTAACCGGGTTTCGTTTTATTCCGAGGTTTGTGGGAAAATAAAATAATATGATGAAATATTTATAATAAAGCAGTTCTCAACAAATTTCTAATGACAGAAAAAAGTTGCTAAAAACTGCAACTGAAAATATAAGACATTTTATTTCTTACCCGATGGAAAATTTTAAAAGCGCACAACCATTAAACTTACACTCAAACTAAAATTGATTTTTGTGAGCTAAACTCCAAGCTTTTAAAGAGTAAACATTATTGGGATATTGAACTTTCATTCTTCTTAATTATTTCGTAAAATCTTTCTTAACTTTAATTAGGGCTGTGTTTCTTTAGTCATGCTTTTATAACTAACTTAAGGGCTTTAAAATTTAAATCCTGTTTATTAAGCCGTGCTTTCTTCGTTTTTTCTTAATGTAAAAGTTTAAATGTTCTTTATTTTTAAAGTAATCTAGTAAAAGTCGAAGCAAAAAGTAAATAAAACAATAAATTCTTAAACAGGTACAAGGTTGCCCCGCGTTTCCAACACGTTTTCATAAAATAAGTACCATAACCAACAGCTGTTTATAAATGAATTCCAACACCTGCGGCCATGTTTTAATTTAACAAGAAAAGTATAGTAGCTTTTCCATGGCTGCGAAAGGGTTTTAAGGTACAACGCCGAGAAATAAAGTTAATGAGTACATTTTATTTGCCTCTATTTTGATAATATATTACCCCGTTTGTAAAGACGACATCTTTAGCGTTCGTCGCACCTGGGCCGCCATGTTTATATGAGCTTAAATTGTCAAGAAATATACTCCGAACAAGTTTGCACTAATTATTTTATGTTTTTGTTTTTTTTGTTTTATTCAAAACTGCCGCACGATAATACTAATTTATGCATTTACCTAACGCATCCAATCACTAAACTATCCAACAAATTATTAATTATTTCCTTTAAAGTCCATTATTTAACGTTAGTTGTTGCAAGAGATTATCGGAAAATATTACATAGGCTTACTAGAAGTTAAATAAGAAAACTTCACTGAAAAATTTTAATGATATTTTGTGTTTAATTATGTTGTGATCACAATCTTTTCGCTATCTTGTATCTATATTACATCGTAGTTTGTAACATAACAATACTATTTAGTTTTCAAGCAGAATTTTTATTGAGAGTGACTTAATTTGATAAATATCTTTTGCAGACATTTGCACTAGGGTTATGCAAGTACAAATTTATTTGATTTTACGAGATGTTGTTATACCCGGTGCTATAATTTTACTTCAAAATTTCGGGTAGGATTAATTTTACTTATTTTTTTTAATTAAACGGCCCAAATATTTTGTCAAATATTGTAACTTCGACTAAGTCTCCTTATAGCTGAAAAATATTTTTATTATTGTCTGCAGCGTTGTTAAATCATGAATATTTTCTCAAAATTTTCGTTATTTGTTTTTGCTTATTTTTTTGTATACCTACCTTAAGTTAAGATGGCATGGAATACTGTAATATCTTATTTTGTGTTGTCCATCTTCCACGCTTTATAACAAAATATTTAATCCTATACTAACCCTATAATTAATTCTTCTCAGCGATCATTAAATTATGTTTTCCATTTTCTAAAAATTTCATTTAATTCTGTACATTTAAGACATGGAAGCCATAGACCATTAATAATATGGTAATGTTTTAAATTATAACGACAAATAAGAATTATTGTCGGTAATTGAATGTTGGACATTTTGTTGTTAGGTAGTTTTTGTTGTTTGTTGTTTGAGCGTATATGCTGTGTTAAGTATAAAAAAGGAATAAGAGACTGTTTTAACCGAAAAATATGAACTTGCCATCGCTTTATTGTCAGTAACGGAGGTTGGGTGTTTGAGAAGTTAGTAAAATCTCAACATTTGAAAAACATTTAGTGAAAGTGTCACTTAGAAAAAACAAGCTTCATCCCTTCCCCACCACCTAAACTACACAAATAGTACCTACTTGTATAACTCTAGTGCAAATGTCTGGAAAAGTATTTAGCAAAGTAATATCAATAAATAAATTGTGGGATCTTTACAGAGACTAATATTAGCAATATATAGTATGTTATGTCAAGTAAAAACACAAAATTTGGATTTCTCCTGAGACGCTTTAAAACCATTAAGCAAACACAACTCAAGAAATTTGGAGAACACCCTTTCAAGAAAATCAATTGCTAACTTATATGTCCGATTTTAGTATATAGATGCATATTTCATTGGCGAATTGAACAATATTATGTACATTTTCCAAATTATGCAGATCAAAATGATCTTGGTTATCAATAATTTAATTTTTTCCATAATTTCATTATTGTTGTTGGAAAGAGAACAAAATATTTAATGTGCGAGGATAAACAAAAGATTATTAGGACGCAGAAAAAATTACTGTACTAATCAAGATTTAATTACAATTTAATTTAGGAGCAAGCCTGTTCGGAACCTTTCCCATAACTAAGCCGAGGGCTGAACGTACATTCAATTCACATGTTCACGAGCAAATTGTATTCTTGCTACTTTATCTAGGTCTTGTTGCTGGTTGGCAAGACTTTAAACCGACCTCCTGTAATCTTCGACAAACAGTTAAAGAACTTTTAGACATTTTTACCTCCAACCCCTTTAAGTTGGGTTTTCGCCAGTACTGAGGTTAAATGACGATTGCGTATATGTTCTCTAGCCACTTGCTGAGACCTTGTATAATAAGGATTAACCAAATTATGCTAAAACAGTTATTCTCTTGGCTCTATGCCCCAACGAGTGCTGAATTATAAAGCAAAATTTGGCGTATTTCGACTAACACTGTTAATGCTAAAATACAAACTCAGATTGCGGAAACTACCGAAAAGAGAGGAATTATTCTCTGTTTCCAATGGTAGGATGCTACACTGCTGCTACCTGTAGACCGGCTTCGAACTCTTTGGTTCTCGTCAGTACAGGGCAAGCACGACAAGCCCATCCAGCCACTTTATAGCTACCATATTGATCTGCGTAGGCATATACATATTTATATGTCATATTATGATTGCCACTTGTCAAGTAGTATTCATTTGCTAACAATAAAAACAGTGGCGTAACCAAGGGCATGTTCGCCCCCCCCCCCCCCCCCCGCAAAATTTTGAAAGCGCGCTGCTATTTTGCACCTGTCTGAATCCTTCACACTTACACTATAGTAAAAAATATTGTCATTTGTAAGCGTTGTTTAATATAGAAGGATATAAAGTACTGTAGTTGTCGATTTTCATTTGATTTATTGGCTTTGCTGCGCCCCCCCGCAATGCGGGGCCTGCGGGGGAGGTTTTTACGCCACTGAATAAAAAGTTATCAAGCCTAAAACTTAATAAAAATTTGGTAATAACCGTTTTTTTCTTGCACACGAGTGTAGTATATAATTTGGAGAACAAGGGAGCTCAGTTGCAGGGCCCTATATAATATATGCTTAATATATATGTTGCATAAATATCCATAGCGACGTCAAAAACTTGTAAAGTAATGAAATCTAAATAGGGTAATATAAAAGCACTTAAGACGCTTCCCGTAATGAGCCTTTTAGGTAATTATGCATGTAGTACACCGCATTATAAATAATCTTATTCACGGGCTAATAAATTTAAGTATGTAATAATGGGGTTACTTATTAGAATATTTAGGAAAGTACATAAAAATGAAAACTAATAAAATATTGCTCATACACCCCATAGAATCATTTAATATCTCAGAGGATTATATGGAGGTTTCTCTAATACGTTTACGGACGATATGCCTAGAGGTCGATTTTCGAAATTTACATTTTGGCTTTGAGGTTTCCCAATTACCTAACCCTATTGATACAAATTTGCTGGAATCCGTAATAACATCCGCAAACATCCTTTCGGCCGGATTGCGTGTTCACCGAATTAATAAAAATCTTAGCTTTGGTCCAGAGATGGTTCTCAAGTTAATATTTATCTGATTTAGAAATCCTATTGTGTATGATCATCGTGGGATAAAATACATTTTTGAACATTATCATTGCCTCGTGTCCAAAACGATTGTCATTAGTCCACATTTTAAATAATACTTTGATTGCGTTATTACAAGAGATAGGCCAAACTGAAGTAAAAACTCGTAACAGAGGATTTACTAACCTGGTCTAAGAATTAGTCTGGTTTTAATTACCAAGGTACTTAAAACTTTGGTTTGTCAGTTGGTTTTATGTACCATTAATAGTTTATGCGGGGTGCTGGTTAAGTAAGGGGTAACATCCGCGGTTTAATACAAGAAATACATAAGTTCTTTTTTGTCTAATAGGATTTATGATATAGCAATTAGATAAATATACAGGGTGTTATTTAATAAGTATCCGATTTTTTACAGCACGATTCCTCAGTTATTTATAAGGTGAAAAGTTCATATAAGCATGGGTCAGCAAGCCCTTTATTTTTGAGATACAGAGTGTTAGAATTTTTAACAGGAACAAAAAATATGTACGCCACTGCCGTTTTCTTTTTTGATAACACTGTTGTGTAGGCACTTTATTGGCTAATGCAAAGTACATTTTCATATTTTTTTGATTTCGGGTTTGTTTAGGAGATAAATGCTATTTTATCAAAGTCTGATATGGGCATAGCGATATGCAAATAAATGCCATTTATTTCTTTATTATTCTCTTTCTCAAGAACGAGTGTTCGTAGCGACTTCTACCTTTCTTTTCAAATTTCGTTTATTTTCCTATTTCTCTTTACATCTCTATCTTAACTTAAACTAGCCTAGTCCTAATTCTAATGCAAAAACTAAAACTAATCCTAAACTAGTACAAGGATTTGGGCGCATATGGGCCGTAAGCATACGGTCTAAAATGCCCCCAAACAACCAGGCAACCTGGCGGCCGTTATTATGGCCTACGGTTAAAACAAAAGACTTACAAACTACATACTTTTCACGCTCGTACCGGCAAGTGCCTTACGATTATAATCACAATTTACGGATAGCTACAGTACTCAATGAAACGCCAATGGCAAGCATTCTGGGAAAAATCTCAAAAAAGCCAGTATAATTTTGTTAGGTACAACCACATTATGCCCGCCCACAGCGGGCAATTTGAAAGCAATACAGCAAATGACCTCTGCCCTAATCGCCACGGAACGGCGGAGAGCGGCCATGATTTCGAAGATGTGTCTATGTGTCGTCAGTCCGAGTCTTCTCTCATCGCGATTGTCTGTGTTAGTAGGTGTGCATTTCAGGCTGGAACTACGCCGGTTTCGGTGGGATCTCAGCGCAGACTCCAGCCTTAGTGCACACTTTTGTTATGTCTCCTTTTTTTTTCTAATTTGAAATTAATACTTGCTAGTTCTTTGTACGTCTGCCCGTACATGTCAAATAATTTAATTTACGTTTGTCTGTTTCTTATTTAATAGACTGTCTATCTATGTTTATCAATTTAAATTTTGTTTGTTCGTTTTTCGTTCACTGTTCTTGTTGTATGTTTGGCGGTGGGACATTGTAGATTGGTAGCGACTTCTACCAGGTATACCTTCTTTATGTAGAAGTGATGAAGAAATCCATTTTTTTGTTTAATAATATAATGCAAGCACGTATAAAAAAGTTATGACTCCTCAAAATAGCAAAAAGACACGTATGTTACGCCCTCTACAAGTGGGAGCCATACTAACATCAATTTCGAACTTGGCATTTCAAGAAACTCATAGATATCAATTTTCGTCCCAATATAGACATTATTTCAAAAATTATTTAGGAAAAACAAAAATAAAAATAAAGGGCTTGGAAACCCATGCTTATATAAACTTTTCACCTTATAAATAACCGAGGATTCGTCCTGTAAAACGTCGAACACTTATTAAATAACACCCTGTATAGGTAAGCATTTATTTCAAAATATGTTTTCAACGATTACAAAGTTTGAAATACGTCAATAAAATATAGGTATATGAAAGTAAACAATACAAGACATTATACAAATTTTACAAAATTTCAACACTTATTATCTACTTCTACTCTCTCTAAACCTAGGGTGCCTCCCCAAAAAATTATGCCAAGGCTTAACAAAGACATAAATGAAACGGGAGACATTAACACCGAAATACTTAGATACTACTCTTAACATAATATAACAAGAAGTTCCAAGGCTGTTACATATCTGTGTGAGTGTGCCATTTAAGATTATAATCAATATGAGGCCCAAAAAATTTAAAATTATTAATATTATATCGGAATCAATTAGTTTTATTTTGTCAGGAATTTATTTTTTTATTTCTGTGGGTTTCGAAAATAATACATTATGTTTTATTTCTCTAAAGGATCAGACCATTATCGTTAAACCACCGTTTTAATGTTAAAAAAGAAATTAGTGGTACTGCATAATGTTGATCTATAAAAGCTAAATGTAAGTCATTCAAATAGATAATGAATAGTAGTGGTTAAAGAATACCTCCCTGCGGGACACCAAGTTTAATTGAAAGTTTTTCAGAAATGAAGTTATGGTTATTATTTTTAATAGGAAGTCTTTAGCCCTGTCGTTGAGGTAAGTTTTAATCCATGACAATGCCAATTCTCTGACTCCGAATTTATATAATCTATCTAATAGAATCGATATGTGAGATACATTCAAAAGCTTCTAAGAGATCAAGCAAAAGACCACATGCTAACTTTCCCCCCTTTAATGCTACCAACGTTCCCTCCACAAAGTTAAAAGCAGCTTTGTCAATAGATCGATTCTTTAAAGATTCGTGTTAGACAAGTCAGTTATCAAAAAAAGCCTTAATAGCCTGTTATAAAACACTTCTTCAATGGGTCTTTAAAATGAGGGTAAATTACTGAATGGAGAAATATTCTCTAAATTGTTATGTTCGCTTTTTTTATATATGGGAGTAACAAAAGCATTCTTCCGAGCACTAGGATGCTTTCCCTCTAATAACGAAGTTCGGTAAGAGGTAGTACAATAGTATGTACACATTTTGTCAATAGAAATGATGGGATTAAAACCACTCAAAAGTCATGCTGAGGTCACAAGTAAAACCGACAAACTTTTTTTAATCGTTTTGGGTTTCTGGCTAATCCAACTGGCCAGCATCTAACCGAAAAAATTAAAAAAACTAAATAAAATTATTCAAACCATTATGGATAAATAAGCACTTGCATAATATGAAATGAACATTATTAGTGCGATTTTAAACTAATAAAGTAGCCCATAAGTCACACCTGGGTTATAACCATGGTTATGGTAAATCATTCTACATTTATTACACAAATAAGACTCTAGGAAATTAGGATAACAGAGCTTGCTTGTAGTGTTCTAATTCAAGAATAAATATCATATCAAATGATATTTTGTTTTTCAACCCTCAAAAATCGCAAAAAATAATTTTTACCCTTAATCAATATCTTTTATTAAAAAATTTGAATTAAAATATAATCATCATTTTACAGGATGTCTCTAAAGGGTCTGTGCAAAATGCTAGCACAAATTTAATATGACGATATATAATTAAAATATTATTAACTCTTTTCGGAAAACAACTTTTGGACTAATATGAATTTGTGTTAGGATTTTGTAAACCCTTTACACCGGGTCACTTTACAAGTCTTTTCATATTAATTAATAATACCTTAAGTTTTACCTGTTGGATATACTTGTTTATATTTCACCAGCATTCACCGTAAACTAACCCTAATAAAATTTAAAATTGTTTTTAAACCAGGTCACGAAATAAAACAAAACCTATTAATTGCGCCCGCCTTGCCTGTTGGTTTATTTACCACTTTTAAGAAAATTTCTTTACTTGAATTAGGTGAAACTTGTTGAGTCTTTAAGTTTCAAGGAATTAGGTCCTTACAACAAATATCATATTTTGTGTTAAGAACTACACGAAAAATAGGATACATATCAGATATACAGTGTGTATCAGCCAAATAGAATAAATTCGATAATAAATACATGGGGGCGTGTCCGAAAAAACGCTCGGACACGTCGATTGGTATTTCTAGTTGCGCATTTATTTTTTTTTAACTTTTTATACAGGGTGTATCACGTAACAGTGGCCAATAGGTACTAACTTTCTTATTTTAAATACAACACCCTGTATATTATTTAATTTTTGGATTCTTCAGAAAATTCTAGACATGTTTCATGTACAATATCCTATACCTATCTTCAACTGTTTCGGAAGTATTAAGTGTTTTCAGATTTATTGCAAAAATTAACAACACAGTCAAAATGTTATAAGTAATACGGTTTATTTCTTGATAATGTAAGAAAACAAAGAAAAACATTAATATAGGAAATGTTGAAAATGCTCGTCGCGAACGTCTTGGCAACATCCTATCTTAAATAGAAATTTCTTCTAACGTTACTGAACATCTCTGGCGTGACCGATCTAATCGCAAGCGTCAAGTCAGCTAAGTCGAGGGGTTTAGTTTTGTATACAATATTTTTGACATAACCCCCATAAGAAAAAATCTAATGGCGTCAGATCAGGGGATCATGCTGGCCATTCCATCGATCCACGCCTCCTTATCCACCGATTTGGAAATACTCGGTTGTGGTACTGCCGTACATTGATTTGGTAATGGGGCGGTGCACCATATTGCTGAAACCATATCATATTCGCTGAAAGTTGTGGGTTTACTGGACCAGGATATAAAATTGTCAGAGTTGGCAAGACATTATTTTGGAGCAGTGCTAAATAATTATCGTCATTTAAATTGATTTAATTAATGAAAAAGGGACCTATGATATGATCTCCAACAATTCCTGCCCAAACATTAACCTTTTCAGGATATTGCGTATGTTCTTCTCTCACCAGTAAGGATTTTCCCTAGATCAAAAGCGGCAATTCTGACGATTAGCATAACCGTGAAGTGTAAAGGTTTACTCATCAGAAAACAAAACATGTTCTAATTGGATCACATTTGTATCTAACATTGCCATCATTTGTTCACAAAAATACGTTCTCTTATTAAAATCGTCTTCCATGAGGTCATGAGTAGGTATTATTTTATAGGGATACATTTTATTTTCTTTTAATGTTCGAATAATCGATGAATGGCAAACATCGAACATTGGGGCTGTTTTTCGACTAGAAGTATGTGTATAGTTGATATGCAGTTAACGAAATTCAAACGACTATAACACTGACAACTACTGGCATGCAGACAGACAACAATTTGCTAAGGTCAGGCGTTTTAAACAAAAGTAATCAAAACTATTTATACCTTTTCTTTTATTTCATAGCAGTAAAAACATTTTAACATCAATTTTCAACATCTCCTACATTAATGATTTTTTTGTTTTAACATTATCAAGAAATAAACAGTATAACTTATTAGTTTCTGAGTGTGTTGTTAATTTTTGCAATAAATCTGAAAACACTTAATATTTCCGAAACAGTTGAAGATAGGTATAGGATATTGTACATGAAATATATCTATAATTTCCTGAAGAATCCAAAAATTGAATAACATAGGTGTTGCATTTAAAATAAAAAGGTTAGTATTTGCCACTGTTACATGACACACCCTGTATAAAAAACTGTTATTGGAAAAAATGCGCAACTAGAAATACCAATCGACGTGTCTGAGCGTTTTTCGGACACGCCCCCACGTATTTATTATCGAATTTATTCCATTTGGCTGATACACACTGTATATATTTCAGACCGTATATGGTTAGTTCTAATACTTTGTGGTTCTAAAGGAATTCCATGCGAAGAAACGTCTTATTTGTCTGATGTGGATGGTATTCTCGTTGTAAGTTATCTGCTTCTATGAACCATCGTGATGTAAAATATGTACCGTTGTTTGTTTCTATTTAAATTTCTGTAGGTTTTAGTTTGGTCAATATTAAAAAATCATAGCTACAGTCTGCGGCTAAGGCCCCAGTTTTGATGTTATTTTGTTCATCAATAAATAAACCATTTGGCATTAGGCACAAGAAAGAAATATAAATTTCAATAAGAAGATCAAATAAGCCGTGGATTTTAAATATATACGTCGTATCGTTTGGGAAAGCTCACATGTTGAATATCTACCAGACTGTAAAACTTTTTCGTGGATGGTTGCACATTCAGGCCATTAATATGAATTTGTTTTCCTTTTTTACTACACTGTATTTCCTAAAATAATTCTTATTTTTTAATGCATTTTCCATATTAAAAAATACAAAGTATGTATTTTATAAATCAATACTTGCTTGTAATCCATTTCAACAACCACTCCTTGTGGTTAATTTAACCCCGAAAAAACATTTTAAATTTTATAACTCTTTTCCAGTTGCTTGATATTACGGTAAATATTTTAAAAACGGTAATCGAAATCTCTCCCTGAAGTATTCCAAGCGTAAAATAAATATTGTATCCGCCCTAGTTTTTGATTCCCAATCGAATTCGAAAAATGGCCAATAACAAAAGCGGGCATAATACTAAAAGTAATTTATGAAAGTGTTTCTGCGAACTGAAAACTCCGCATCCCTCGAGGATGTGATAACCACCGGGGTAAAGCAGTATACAGAGAACCAACACATCGTAAGAGCCGCCAGAAACTCTATTTGAAGGGTAAACGTTCGATTAAAACTTTTCTTTGTTTACTTGTTAAAATAAAGGAACGAACTTTTCCCCATTTCTTTTGTCAAGTCCAGCAAACCACCAGTGTCGAATCGACAAGCAGTTATACTTGCAATAAATCGACACGATAAAAATAGAAGCAATGTTAATAATTTAAAAAAAAATAATATCTGCTATGTGCTGTCTGTAATGATTCAATTCCTGAAAAACCGTTTTGGCTTAGATGAGCGAGGTAAATTAAAATGTTGTTTTTATTATAATTTCACGCCCTATGAAAGTTGAGGCGAATAATTTTGTTTAAGCGCTCTTTGCAGCTAATAATTTTAGATTTATTCCATTATCTCATTTATTTTATAGCACTTATACAGACTTACGCAGGCAATGAATGTCACGCAGATCTGGTAGTGACAGTGTTCGTAAAAATAGGAAAAAAATGCTCATAAACATGGCGGTCAAAAAGGCTTCATTTTTAACATTAATTTTTTTTTTAATTTTTTTTCGTTTCTCTCGTACATTTTTCAAGATAATTATTACAAATTTGATATACTTATAAGTTTTTGAAATTTCCAGCAAAAAATGTCTAAATCGTCTGTCAGTATATCGAGCGTTACATTTTTTGCGCTACCAACATTTTCTCAATTCTAAATTTCAACAGTTTCGTTTCTTCATTTATCTTCAATATTAATACAACCTGGGAACGAGTGAATCCCATCTTTCTGCAAGAAACATTTTCTGGTAACCGTGCAGACACACGCAAAATACAAAATATATTTTTTGTTAGTAAAAGCAAGAAAATAATAATATTATTATATTCTTACCAAGCTTTTAAAGTTTGTGCAATCGTTTGGCACTCCACCCAAAAATGACCAAAAATATTTCTCATTTCTGACAGCTGTCTTACTCTTAGGCATTCTGGCAGGCTTTCTAGCTTCGTTATCCAGCCACCTTTGCAGTTTTTGAGTTCGAGACAGTTGTAGTGCGGCTGTGAGGTGCTTCCCTAAAGACAGAAAGAAAATATGAGCATTGCTAGATCTACTATCCAATTTTACCTTTGTTGCAATCCATCTTGATTATCCTGTATATTATTAAAAATGAAGTATTTACTTACAGCAGAAATAAAAACTATTCCGTTCGGATACAGCAGCGTCCTAAACTCAAACTCTAGTTTGAAATATTTTTCCAAGAAGAAGTTTTGATATGTATATAGTTGTCTTGCTTATCCACGAAATTGGCAACTGTCGAATTTGTCACAAATATCTATAAACAAACAAACGAATAACGTCAAAATGTGAGCGTATAATAATATAAAACTAAATTGACGTGTCCGAGTATTTTCCCCAAAAGTTACAGGTTAAGGCTATATTAATTTTATTCCGGACTTCTGGGCAGCCCTGCATATATATTTCTTCTAAAATTGGGATACCCTGTATAAATACTGATAAAATATTTTGACTGCTAGTTCTTTTCTCATTCTTTTTTAAACTCTACATTGTTATCGTATCTGTCATCGTATTCTAGTTTTTTTTTTACTGTGGACAGACAAAAATACTGCAAATTTAAGACATTATTTAATGCGGTTGATTTTTTTATCTCAATTTTTAAAACGACAGATTCTTAATGTTGTCAGATCAAAAAAATAGGAAGCTATATACCGCCTTAAAAGTGACGTTACACGACAAACTAAAAAAATTATAAAAACTACTAAAAATTATCTCTCCTTGCTAATATGCAGGAACTAACTCTTCGTCTCCTAGACTGGCGAATTCTCTTGAATATCCTAGGGATATTGCGAATTATTTCACATGAAGCTATACTTCTGTTCCTCAAATATTTTTCTGTCTGGATAGGAGTCTGATACAGCAACGAATTTAAATCTCCTCAAAAGAAAGTGTCTAGAGAATTTAAATCGGGGAGTCTAGGGGGCCATAGCTGAGGTCCACCTCGACCTATCCAAGGGTAGCAGTGTTGATTTACTCCCTTACCACCAATCTGAATTGTGACGGTGCACCATCATACATACACACTTGGGTTCTTAGTTCAAGTGGTACCTTTTACAGCACCGGAAGTTCCTTTTTTAAAAATTGACGATAATGTTGCCTGTTTAATATTCTTGGCAGAAAAAATGGCCCCACCAAATAGTCCAATAATGCCAGCCCACACATTTACTGTAAACTGATCCTAGAAATGACTTTAGACTATCGCCTAAGAATTCTATTGAGCCCAAAAATGATCGTTATGAAAATTTCTTATGGCATTTTTCGAAAAACTTGCTTCATCACTAAATTATTTCTAAACAATGGATTTTGGACCAACATTTAAATGAACCACTGGCAAAAATTTTATCGGGGTGGAAAATCGCGTGAGAGAAGAGCTTGGACTATCTAGATATGGTAAGGATGCATCAAATTATGCGTCCAAATTTTCCCAACTAGCACAGATGAGATGTTTAAAGTTGACACAATTTTTGTTGTACTTGTGCCTGGTTCGTTTTCTACATTTAGGACTGCTTCATCAATTTCGACAGTTTGTGATTCTCGCACAGTCGAAAACCTATGTAAAAGTTTCTGTATCAGACTCTGTCTTTGATTTGGACAATTCTGCCGATAGAGTCGTTTAGCTTCAGAGGAATTACCATTAGCAAGACCATAAATAAAATTCATATCGGCATATTCTTGGTTTGTGAACTCAACCATCATTAAATAGCTCTAACCAACTTTGAAAACATCAACTAACAAAATTATTTGTAAATGAAACAATGCAGTCTTCCTTCATATTTTAATGGTTATTGTAAATTATAAGTTCCCGATATCTTTCCAGTGCTTAAGCCATTCATCATCAGGGGATACTAACATCGAGACTTGCAGAAATGTAGGTTAGTTTCAAATTAATGAGTACAACCCATAGGATGATACATGTAAAGGTTGAAGACTTTAACTTAATTGAAAATAATTTTCAATTTTAACGATTAAACTTAATTAGCTAAACTCTTATATAAAATAAAAAGAAAATCTCTCTCCTTCAGATGTTTTAAATTAATTTATTGTCTTATACAAAATGTTCCTTCACTAATCCAAGTTTCACAAATTAACTTAAACTCCATTTATATATCAATTTCAATACAATTAACCAGTTCGTACACCAAGTCTTCAACCTTTACATGTATCATCCTATAAGTTGTACTCATTAATTTGAAACTATCCTACATTTCTGCAAGTCTCGATGTTAGTATCCCCTGATGATGAGTGCTTAAGCACTTGAAACATGTCGGGAACTTATAATTTACATTAATCAATAAACTGTGGAGGAAGACTGCATTGTTTCATTTATTTACATTAAATTTGACTCCACTGAAAGTATGGACTATTTTTTTAAAATTATTTGTAACTAAGCGTCAAAAAAGTTAACAAGCGGAAAATAAAATATGAGCTCTCCCAGCCAACTACTTTTTTTATTAATTTTTTTACTTGAATAATACTTGGTTTGCATCGACAGCTATCTCCGCCAATAACTAGAAAACGATGACAGATACGATAAAAAGGTGGGGGATCAAAAGGGAAGGGAAAATAACGGGAAGTTAAAATATGACATTAGCTATTATACAAGGAAACCAAAAAAAAAGTTCAGGGGAGTGAAAGTGTTGGTAGCGCACAAAATATAACACTGTGTATACTGCCCCTGACAATTTAGACATTTTATTGTAGAGATTCCAAAAACTAATAAGTGTACTAAATTTGAAATAAATATCTCGGAAAATATAGGAAAAAAAAAAAACTAAAAAACAACAAAGCTTTCACACTTCGACCGCATGTTTATAAGTCGTATTTTCTACTTTGAGGAGCACTGTCTCTCCCTTAAATATCTGTGACATTCACTAACACCGTGTATAAAATATACATAAAGGTTACGACGCATTTATTTCTTACTCGATGGGTCAGCTTTAATAATAACAAATGCAAGTAAATATTTTCTAGCATAAATGCAATACGAGTTTAATTTTAGATGGTAGATTGCATGTTATATGTGCAAGGAAATTCAATTCGTTGCATGCTCTATTAAACAATGTTTACCAAGCTCACACCCCTGAAGTAAAGTAAAGAATATTCGTTTTTTAAAACTCTGATAAAGTGTTATTAAATATTGATATCCCGTTTTTAATGAAAGTTTTTATATATTATGTTATGGCACAAAAATACTAAAACATTTGAAATTAATGTTATTAAAGTTTACGGTAATGACAAGGAGAATATACAGTATGTGTATAAAGTCTGGAAGCGTCTTAATAACATCACAACTTATTCGCCGATATAAACCAAATTTGGTACAGTTGTGTAAGAGGATCTGACGCACCGAATGACGATATTGGCGTTGTTGCCAGCTTTTTAGTTTGTCTGAAATTCGAATGAATTTTATATTTTTAAATGTAACACCCTGAATATTTTTTTATTTACAGTTTTTGCTTTAAATTTGTTACATTTTTGGTACAACATACTTTGTTTCTAATATCAGTAGTTTTCGAAATAACGAGTGCAATTTAGAAAAAAGATATTTTTTATATTAAATGTTCAAACTGTTTTTCCTGTAAAGCTTGACAGTGTGCTAATTAAAAATAAAAATTTTTAATTGTGTTGTAAATCATTTCTGGCGTTATTAATTCAAATTCGTCCAAAATTCCACGCTGCAAATCGGCCAAATCTTGAGATTTTGTAGAATAAACTCTGTTTTTCAAGTGTCCCCATAAAAATTAGTCGTTAGGCGACAAATCAGGGGACCTAGGTGGCCACTCGATTTTACCCCCTCTACCGATCCACCTATTCGGAAAAGTGTTGTTCAAAAATTCACGCACGTTTCGACCAAAATGGGGAGGACCTCCGTCATGTTGGAAGAATGTACTTGCATAATTTGGACCCATCACATTTCGCATAGTAGGCACTATTTGCGTTTCCAAGAGCTCAAGGTAAAGTTGTGATGTCAAATTTCCATCAATAAAAAACGGACCGATCTTGTGGTTACCCAGAAGCCCAGCCCACACATTCAATTTTCCAGTGGGGATTTTCATCTGCGCAAAACCAACAGTTGTGTCTATTGACTTTACCATTTAACATAAATGTTGCTTCGTCCGAAAATACTATAAATTTGAAAAACTGGTTTTTTTGGTGAAACCTTGACATCATAATATCACAAAATTCAATTCTTCGCTCATAATCATCTTCTGATAACTCTTGAACTACATGTATTATGAAAGGGTGATATTTAGGTATGTTTTATTAAAACATTATGGACGGATTTTAAGCAGACGTCACTTAGGTACTTAAGAAATTCTTCTTAATTAAGAAACCAGGGTTTTAACAACATGTTGTAAAATTTCTAAACTTTTCTTTTCATCTACTACTGCTGGTCGTCCTGATCGTCGCCTATATCTACAATTTCCAGTTTCTTCGAACCGTCAGACAGTTTTTAGTACAGTTGTTTTGAAATTGGATTTCGGTTTGGAAATGCGTCATTAAATAAATTTTAACCTCTTCGTAAGACCTGACCCTATCGCCATATACTCTCATCATAAGAATTGTAATTCTTTCACTCTCAGTTAAAGAGATCACCCCTTGCATGGAAAAATTACAGCTTTTATGACTTTACATCAAAACTGAACTGGTGTTATATTTATTAATAAATAAAACACAATTTGTTGATATTTTCAAAACACCTCGTTATTTCGAAAACTACTGATATTAGGAACAAAGTATGTTATACCAAAAGCGTAACAAATTGAAAGTAAAAACTGTAAATGAAAAAATATTCAGGGTGTTACAATTAGAAAATATAAAATTCGTTCGAATTCCAGACAAACTAAAAGCTGGCAACAACGCCAATATCGTCATTCGGTGCGTCAGATCCTCTTACACAACTGTACCGAGTTTGGTTTAAATCGGCCAATAGATTGTGATGTTATTAAGCCGTTTACAGACTTTATACACACACTGTATATTATTTTTCAATAAGGACACTATCACGTTTTTATAAACAAACACAGGTTTGAAATAAGGGTATAATTTATTAATAATGTATTTAATCGCGATGTCCAACATCTTTCTCGGAACAATTTCTGTTTAAAAATTATAATAATTTAAAATGTAGAGAATTTTATTAAAAATAAATAAAAATTAATAAGGTTATAAAGGCTAACGAAAAACCTCCTATATTAACAAGTCCACAATAAAACCTAAAGAATTTAAAATTGACTGTCAATATTACTGAGCCAGCGTTGTGATGACTTGCAATATTTTAACGCGATAATATTACGCGGAATATCATATTTTTCACGACGAATTTATTTCTCACGTCAAACTAAATATCATTCATTTATCACAGCGAATTTTTTACGATTTATTGTGTACGAGGGACCGGAACAAACTTTATTAAAACAATTTTTCTTGAAGCAGGAAGTTTTAAAAATTAGACGCTTACTTGTCGGACGCCTCCTGGGAAAATTCGTTTTAAAGAAGCGGAGGTTTAAAATTACTGCCGTTTGTAAAAATTGTTCTAAAATAAACGAGTTAAGCTGCAAGGCTATAAAAAAAGGCAAATTTCTGTTTTGAACCGAAAATAAAAACGTGTAAAGGACAATACTAAAATGTTTATCATTAAGCTGAGAAAAAAAGATATCGCCGGAAGAACCCTAAAACATCGACGAAAAAGTAATGTAAAACTGGATACATTTTATATTAATTTATTGTATGGCTATTAGACACATTAAATGAGAATTTTAAAATATAAAACACTACTAAAATATAGAATACAATACAGCATAGAACATAGAATATATAATAGTATCAAACATACTTTCAAAGGTTACAAACGAACATCTAGTCTATTTATGTAATCTATCGACTCTGGGGTCGCTATCAGGAAGTCTTCAGGTTCACCGTTATATGATCGTATGGTACATTCTTCTGTGATATATCTGATGGTTTGGGTTTCTCTGCAGTCACAGAGAGGAGATAATTGGTTGCCCCACTTGTGTAGAGAGTATGGACATCTGCCATGTCGGGTTCTGATTCTGTCAAGCGTGGACCATGTTTTACGTGGTAGATCGAAACCCGGTGGCTTGTGGGTGATGCACGGCATGTTGTTGTTTTGTTGTGCAGTCCATTCTTGAGTCCATGCATTGGTAAGGTTAAACTCATCTTTCACAGCCACCCTTGCCGTTCTTGTTGGTGGTCGTCCAGACCGAGGTCGGTTATAGTTGGCATCTTCGATATCCTGATGAATGGGTAAGTTGCTATTGTCCAAAATTTTTTTATACTCGCTCGTAAGAGCATTTAGTCGTCGCAGTTGAGGGGGTGGAATGTGGCTTAGGACTGGAAGCCATTGCGTGGGAGTTGGTTTGATGACACCACCAATCTTTCTCATGGTGTTATTTAGCTGCGCATCTATTTTATGTACATGTGGGCTGTTTAGCCAACCTGGAGCGCAGTATTCAGCAGTTGAAAAGACAAGACCTAGCGCAGAGGAGCGCAGAGTGGAAGCCGATGCTTCCCAAGTTATGCCGCACAGTTTCTGAATTATGTTGTTTCTTGTTTTTAGTTGTTCAGCAGTTCTTGATAGATACTCTCTGAAAGATAGTGTCCTATCAAGGATTACGCCTAAATATTTAGGTGTTTTATTGTGGGTAAGTAGGGTGTTTTCAAATTGTATGTTGAGTTCTCTTCTGGCGAGTTTGTTATTTAGGTGAAAGCAGGTAACTTCCGTTTTGGTGGCATTTGGGTGGAGCCTCCACTTGCGAAAATATTTTCCCATTGCTTCCAGATCTGTCGTTAGGGTCTCCTCTGACTGTCCAATAGAACTGCTCTTTGTTGCAAGTACCCAGTCATCAGCGTAGCCAAACTTTCTTGATCTTGTTTCTGGCATGTCGGCAATATACAGGCTAAAGAGGAGTGGGGCAAGGACTGATCCCTGTGGTAACCCGTTCTTCAGTTTCCTTGGGGAGCTGATGTTGGATCCCATCGCTACTTGAAACACTCGGTCGTTTAGCATACTGTCTATCAGTCGGGCTATTAGTTTGCAGGGGATTACACGTAGGAGCTTGCACATCATGCCCTCTCTTCACACCGTGTCGTATGCCGCCGATAAGTCGATAAATACAACTGAGGTTTTAAGTTTTCTTTGAAATCCTGCCTCAATGTAGGTGGTGAGTAATAGGACTTGAACTGCACAGCTTCGTTTAGGCCGAAAGCCTGCTTGTTCAACCGAAATCGTTTCGAGTATTCTTGTGCTAAGTCTGTTATAAATAAGCCATTCTAGTAGCTTATAGGTCACAGATAGCAGAGCTATTGGTCTGGTTTTAACAAATAGCGATTATCTTTGATCGTTTAAATTCTTTTGGGATATTGCCAGTTTGTATAATATCTGTGAAGAGGTGAGCCATCCAGACTTTTGCGTACTTGCCACAGTTTATTAAGAATTCAGGGTGGATATTGTCAAACCCTGGATCTTTCCCTGGCTTCACATTTTTAAGAGCAATCGAAACTTCCTCGCAAGTGTAAGGGCGAGAATGTTCTGTTTCTGTGGCTTGAGCTTTTGAGTTCTCGTTTGACCTCAACTGTATGTTCTTTATCCTTGTGCGCTCTGGATGTCGCCACTATGTGTGAAGCAACGGCGTTTGGGCTGATAGTTGTATTTTGTCTTTGTGTGGGGGCTCCGCTTCCTAGTTTCAGTACTTGGGCACAAAATTAACATTATAGGAAATTCACTAAATTGGTTTGTTTTTGGGGAGTACCTATTCTATTTTACCCACGGTATCAGGAATATACAGAGTTTGAAAGACTGGCTGGTAGTAAAAATCCTGATCATCACTTGAAAGTTTCTAGATTTAATGTATTGTCTGCAAAGGGGAAATTTTGTTCTAAAAATGCAACATGTACGTTATAGATACATATGCCTTAAATTGGTCATGCTACACCGAGACAAAAAGCTAATTCATTTAATAAAAATATTTAATTGAAAACGAGAAAAAAAAATATTTTATTATTGACAAATTTAATTGTTTGAACAAAAAATAATTTCGAACAAACACGTAATATTACTTAGTAATAATTTACGCTTATGGCATACCCTCACAGCTAATCATATCGTACCTAAACACCTTTCCCAAGTCCTCTTACAAATTATGTAACACAATGCAGAAGATAAAACTAATACAGGTTACACCATTTGCCAGGAACCAAACTAGTGCAATACATGAATGACGCGTCCGTGCCTGACCTCGCCGACTTATTACTGAATGCAAACGAGAAAGAAAATGGTCACACGACCACTGCATCGTAAAACTTTTATTCGGGCAACCATCCTTCTAATATGGGAATTAATTAGAGGAATTGCACGGGGAATAAAAAGTTTAATAATATTATTTTTGCGTTTAAAGCTTAAGGGAACTACTATTTTATTATAATAATAAAGTCTTAATAAAAGAAAACTCCGCAGAAATCTAAATTAGCAAAATATAATTAGCCCAATAAAATGTCGTTTAAGTTAAGAAAATATTCGGCAATCAAATAATTTTATTGAATCAACTAAATATTTTTCGGGTGACATCTTCCCTGCCATATTTTTACTTGATGAAATATAGGCTGTATTGCTACAATTCACAAAAAATCAATTAAACGTTTTAATTCGGACAAGGCAAATTATTTCCTCAGTGTATAAAATATAAGTCCTTCTAAAGTAAAATACTATTAGAAATAAATCACCAATTGTGACATATTTATTTTGCACCTGCATTTCCCGTTAACGTCCATCTACCACCATTATAAAACTTCCATCATACTTATTAAGTAATTCAACTTGCACCAGGTGGAAAAAAAGAACAAAAATAAAATCGTAATTACATTACGCTGTCATCATTGGCCACATTTTCCATCAATAATGACTCTCACCTTTCGGTTAATTAATTTCCTTTCGTCGAGTTGAAAAAATAACGCAAAACTAATTTACAAATGGCCGCTAATAAACTGGAACTGTGCTGGATAATAATAAGAATAGGGATGGTATGTCGATATATCTAGACGATTTCCTCGATATCAATAATAACATAATCGTATCGAAGAATACATAATATGTTAGGTAATATATATTTTTTTTATAGAAACAGTAATAAACGTTAAAAACTTGCTCGATATAGGGTAAAAAGATGTATCCATGTACTATTGTAATTTTACAAATAAGTCGAAGTAACATAAATATCGATATAGTGCTGCTGTCCCCAAATATTAAATGTCAGGCGCTGCAACATTCACAGCTTGGAAAAACACGCAATCGTTTTGTTTCCTGTATTAGTACACGTGTCTCTGTGTACGTTATTTTTGATTGATTTTATCAACAATATTTTTGAAATAAAGCTTTAGGTACTGTTAGATTTTTTTTCAATGGATAAAAACTAAGTTAAGAGATTTAACGACACTTGTAAATTGTCAAATAAATTTAAAATAATTTGTAAAATACTACTCGTACAAACTTAGACTTTAAACAGTTTACTAAAGTTTCTACAAGATATGCCGAGTTAAAGTTCTTTCCTAAATCGCGTATAAAGCTTTCAGAGACACAATATAAAGACCATTTTAATACCTTCATAGACTTATCGCGACAGCAAAACTTTCAGAGTCAATTAGTGTTGTAGATTAGCGGCAATGTTCAACGCTGAAGAGTGCCTACTTTTTGTTTTTATGATAAAACTTCTTTGATATAAATTTTTTCTTTTATTAAATGCCGTTTTCTGTTTGTACTTCATTAATATGGTCTATATTAGTTGAAAGTTTCATTGCGACTAACAAAACATTATGTTGTTAACTTCGGTTTTACACAATTTGTACACGTCATGTACCTAGTTGTCTGGAAACAATTCGAAGTTCGTGTTAAGTGTTGCTTAGATCATAAAAATGTGCCAGATCATAACAAAGGCGTTGTGCAGTTTTTGTTTGTGTAATTGCCAGAGATGGAGAGACGGCGGATATTACCGTTCATCGCTCGACATTTTAAACTAAGAGAATCGGAACTGTTTTTTTATTTAGTCTTTTGAGTTGGGAAGTGAACGGAGTGTTAATGAATCTCAAGTAGATATTTAAGGGAGTGATAGTGTTCGTCGAAATAGAAAAAAAAATGCTCATAAACATGCGGTTAAAAGAGGTTTATTTTTGATATTCAGGGTTTCAAAACTTTATTTTCTTTTTGTTTTCGTTTTTCTCCCATATTTCCCGAGATAATTATTTCACACTTGGTACACATCAGTTTTTGGGGTTTCTACAATACAATTTCTAAATTGTCGAAGGCAGTATATACAGAGTGTTACTTTTTTTGCGCTCCAACATTTTCACTCCCCTGAACTTTTTTTATACTCACATTTTGACTCCCCGTTCTTTTCTCTTTTTTTTGATCCCCTACAATTTTGTCGTATCTCTCGTCATTTTCTATTTTTTTTTTTAGTTTAGCAACAAACAAAAATATTGCTAATTTAAGATTTCACTTCAATTTAAGGAGTAGTCATTGAGTTGGATCAAAGTGATCCTTTACTCTTGTTTTTCTTAGAGATATCTATTTGATTACAATTGTTGGAATTTTGTTATTTTTTGTTTGCTTATTTTGATTTGCGAGAGAAATATTTTGTTTTGAGTTTTTGAAATTTTTTTTTAAGGTATAGAATATTTACTACAGCGGTTGCTGTCAGGGTGGGAGCCAATCTTTTGGGTATTTGTGTTTGTTTCTTTCTGTAGATCTTATGTGTGACTCAATAATTAGCCTGTTTGTCGAGTTTTCGGCGCGCTTATGGTATTGGGTAATTATTTTATTCTTTCCATTCTTAAGTCTAAGCAAATTTAATACATTAGGATACCTGTAAATAAAAAAATTAACATGTGTTCCAAATTTTATTAAATACTAATGTGTCGTTTTTTTTTTTTTATCTCAATCGTTAATAGGACAGATTTATCGATGTAGTCAGATCACAATTTCCCTAAAAATAAGGAAATATACGCCGCCTTAGTTCTAACGTTCCACTAATAAAACGATAAACTGCTGAAAATGACCTCAACTTGCTTATATGCAGAAATCAACTCTTCGTCTCATATAGACTGGCGAACCCTTTCGAATATCCCAGGAGTTTTGCGATTTACACATGAATTCACATGAAGCTATAATTCTGTTCCTCAAATCTTTCTCTGTCTGGATGGGAGTCTGATGCACCAACGATTTTAAATGCCCCCAGGAAAAATAACCGAGACAATTTATATCGGAGGACCTAGGGGGCCATGGCTCAGGTCCACCTCGGTCCAACGGTTGTAGTGTTGATTTAAAAACTCCCTCACCACCAAACTAAAATGTGGCGATGTACCATCATGCATAAACTACAATTTATTTCTTAGTTCAAGTAGTACCCCTTCTAAAAGCACCGAAAGTCCTAAAAATTGAAGATTATATTATGCGTTTAATCTTCTCGGTAGAAGAAATGGCTCCACCAAATATTCTCCAATAATGCCAGCCTACACATTTACTGTAAACTGATACTAGAAATGACTTTCGATTATCGAATGAGGATTCTCTTCTGCCTAAGACTTGCTTCATCACTAAATGAAATTTGATTTCCACCAATAACTAGAAAAAGATAAAAATGTAAAGACAATAAATAGCAGAAGAATACTACTTGGCAAATGGTAATCATAATATGACATATAAATATATGTGAGAATTTCGTTCTCTAGCCACTTGCTGAGACGTTATACAATAAGGATTAACCAAATTACGCTAAAACAGCTATTCTCTGGGCTACATGCCCCAACGAGCGCTGAATTATATAGCGTATTTTGACTAACACTGTTAGTACTAAAATACAAACTCACATTGCAAAAACTACCGGAAAAAAAAGGAATTATTCTTTATTTTCAATGATAGAATGCTACACTGCTGCTACCTGTAGACCGGTTTCGAACTCTTTGGTGCTCGTCAGTACAGGGCAAGCATGACAAGCGAGCATACCTACCATTGGAAAATCGAAACACCCTATAGCCATAATATTGTTCTGCCTAGGCAGCACAATATAGGTAGCAGCAGTGTAGCATCCTATCATTGGAAATAAAGATTCATTCTTTTCTTTTCCGGCAGTTTCTGCAATCTTAGTTTCTATTTTAGTACTAACAGTGTTGGTTAAAATACGCCAAATTTTGCTATATAATTCAGCGCTTGTTGAGGCATGTAGCCCAGAGAGTAGCTGTTTTAGCATAATTTGGTTAATCCTTATTATATAAGGTCTCAGCAAGTGGCTAGAGAACGAAGTTCTTACATATATACCTATTTAGACTAGTGAATATTGGGGAGTGCAGCAAATGAAAGAGTACTCTTTAAAGTTATTCCAAGCTTTCGGAAATCATATATTTCATTTCCATCCTCAGGGAGACTACAATTTTATATAAATTGAAATTAGGAGATTTGTTTTGATTAATAAAAATTTATTTTAAATTGTGCGTGTTCTTCGTCCATATATAATGGTTTTAATATTTTCTCCAAACTTTGGCTTTACTTGAAATTGACTTAAGTTTTCACCACGTTTTCTTCTTACATGTCTTTTATTAATTTTATGAACATCTGCATGAACAATCTCAACAAAGTTGTAAGTAAACGTTTATTTATTAATCAAAACAAATCTCCTAATTTCAATTTATATAAATTTGTAGTCTCCCTGAGGATGGAAATGAAATATATGATTTCCAAAAGCTTGGAATAACTTTAAAGAGTACCCTCTCGATATACATATTTATATGTCATAAAATGTAAAGGATCAGAAAGAATGCGAAAAGAATGGGGAGTTAAAACGTTGTATCAGGTTATCCCAAAAAAGTTCAGGAGAGTGCAACAACTGTTGGTAGCGCAAAAAATGTAACACTCTGTATACTGCCTCTAACAATTTAGACATTTTATGGTAAAGATTCCAAAAATTAATAAGTGTACCAAGTTTAAAATAATTTTGTTGGAAAATATGGGAGAAAAACGAAAATAAAAATAAAAAAAAAAATCTTTGACACCTTGTATATCAAAAATTAAGCGTTTTTGACCGCATTATTATAAGAAATGAGTTTTATAACAGCTAACAGCTCGTTATCAAA
Source organism: Polydrusus tereticollis (assembly GCA_963920685.1). Taxonomy (NCBI): domain Eukaryota; kingdom Metazoa; phylum Arthropoda; class Insecta; order Coleoptera; family Curculionidae; genus Polydrusus; species Polydrusus tereticollis. The sequence continues at coordinate 144,483,471 of OY987329.1, forward strand.
CTTAGCAAAGCTCGTTTTGTCGAGGGAAACAAACAAACATGTGATATGATATTTTCTTATTGCCCATAAACAGTAGAGGCCTCCTAAAAGCCACTAACCAGTATTTTAGTTAGTTACATACGCGACTTCACTTTACAAGTCTGTATATATTCAACAGAAATTCTTACCTAAATCCTTCATCCTAACATCGACGACAGTCTTCGATATTTTTTTCCAAGGCACAGTTACATACTTAAATAATATCGTAAGGCATAGTTTACTAAATTTAATTATGCCAGACCTAAAAGTAAAAGAAGCAAAGACAGAGCGAGAGAACAGCGCAAGTGTAACTTAATTGAGACAATAATTTTTAACTATTAAACGTAAGTTGTGATAATGTAATATTACGTGCTTGTCCGAAATAAATTTTAATTGAGACAATTAAACTTTAATAAAATTTCCCATTAAAATAATTTAGTTGGACGAATAAAATATTTTGTTGCTCGTTTTCAATTAAATATTTTTATCGAATGAATTACTTTCAGGTTATTCCAATCAAGTATTTTTCTCAGTGTACGAAGTGCATATTTTATTGCCCCTAGAACATTTCCTTCTTAAACCTTTAGAACAAAACTCCATAGCGTTGGTTTTATTTTAAAATCGATGTACACGTTTAATTTCACAAATTGATTTAGCTCGGTTACTTCGATTCCAAGGAAGCTTTAATGCCATTTCCATTGGGTTTGATTTAGTGCTCTATTGCTTCGTTATACGACCGTTAAATTAAGCTTAAATTATTTGTTTTCCATCGGGCCCATATTATTCATGCTATATGATGTTCCAGAATTAATGGCTGTTTTTGTCGAACTACGGTAATTGGTGATAAAATTTTATTTACCGGTTTGCTTCGAAACCAATTTTCGTTAGTGGACTGTCATTGACTGTTGGTAGTTTCATATATCTATTAAATAATGTAGTGAATGTGTCAGAGTTCACGTTATTGTTACTGACAGTACAAAATAATAAACGGCCAGCACTCGGGCGGTAATTATCGAGCATTTTCGAGGGGAATCTCACGGTAGGAAATAGGTGTACCTGGACATATTATAAAAAATTTTAGGAAATTCTTAAGAAATTTTTCAGGGATCTTGGGAAACTTAATATAAAAATATCTCGAAAATAGGAAATTTAAAGACATTTTTTTTAACAATAGTCATAGGCATAGTCATAGTCATAAGATTTTATTTGTTCAAAAAAGAAAACTAATTGGCATAGAACAGTGTAAGATATTTGCTTCAACTTCGCCTTTTGTAATTTTCTTTCTTTTACATTACAATAAAGACATAATTATTATTATTATTATATTTAAAGACAATTACAATTAATTAAATTAAATTGTTTAAAGAGAAGAAGCCCTTCCAAGTTCGTATTTCTCAAACATTACATCCTGCAGATGCAGAGAGAAAAGCAACTTGTTGCCAATGTATTTAAAAGTTTATAACTCTCTTTTATCCGGGTGTCAAGTCCGCCCTACCTAACAACCAAATGTAGCTAAATACTGACAAGGCTCTTGCTCGTACTGCCTATAAACTACAACTATTTATCTTTAATTTAAGCAAGAACAAAAACATGATTACCAATAAATACATACAGTTACACAGACAACTGAAATGTAGTCTGGTTAATTCTCCCATCAAAACCTTTTAATATTCAACTGGAACTGTAAGTCGTATTTCACGGCGGGGTATAAATTTTGCAAATTTATTCGCAAACTAACGAAGTTCAAGATTGTTAAAATACCGCCAGCTTCTATTTACAGTCTTTTTGTGACTTTTTATGGAAAAATTTTATATACGAACAAGCTTTTAAGTGATACACGAAAAATTATAAAAGCGCAGTAAATTAATTTACTCTGCTTTTTGAAATTACATTTCTGTTTCTTGGCATTATTGTGAAAGTTATTGAATAATACGCTCATCATTGCCTGCATCAAATAATCAAACCTTTACATATCTGATAGCTCATAGATATCCCTGTTAATAATAGAAATACGCATGATACGTAAAATATAAAAGTACATTGAGGCGCAGTAGAGTCTATTCAGCATTTTAATGAATTGTATACCTACGCAAATTTAATCACTTTTCGGTGCATAAATTTTCAATCGAATTGAAATGAAATCGCTACGCGCCCTGTTAAATCATTTATGGAATTATGAAACAAAACCGAAACTTCGGTACAAATGCAATATCCATTTATATATTTCGAACGTAAATAACATCATAATATACACACATATACTAGAAGATTATTTTAGATATAATAGATGATGTCGAGGCAACCTTTGAATCAATAAATTATTTTCATGGATACAAGTTAAAACTAATTTAAACTAATATTCAAAATATTCCTTAGTCAATTCTAGTTTTTGGTAGGTAATGCCAATTGAAATAAGTTCAACTGAAGCATAATATCCAATAATAAGGAACTGACAATTTAATTCTGTCAGACTCATTTTTATCATATAATCATGCATACGACACAAAGAATAACTTACACTACAACAAGAAAAAATTGGCTAGAGAAAATTGGAACTCCAAATAACCCATTTAAAAGTACTTTCAGCAAAACTCCACTCATTAGAAAAAGTGCTCCGGAAATAGACAATATCACTAGGAAAATAATAAAACATACCATCAACACATATTAACCCTCTTACATAATATATTATTAACTGGATTTGCAGGTAGATAGGTACTTCAGAACTTCTATAATAACACCAATTTATAAATCGGAGTATAAGAATGGCATAACAAAGTATCGTCCAATTAACCTAATAAACAATTTCAGCAAAATTTTTGAAAAATAATTGAAGTTTCGACTCATTACATTTTATCAAAATAATAAAATTTTATCTAATAATCAATACGTATTTATAAAAAATAGAGACACAAATGAAGCAATGTACAAATTAGTATAAAAGGAATTTACAAAGAACATGAATAAAAACAAAAAACAATCGCTGTTTTCCTGGATTTGGCGACGGCGTTTGACACGGTGCCGCATAATGCCTTGCTTACTCTAGGTATGGGGTACATGGTCCTCTTTTGACTTTGTTTGGATCTTACCTAAATGATCGAGTACAGTCTGTAAAGATCAACGATGGTATAAGTGACCCCCAGGTCATCAAAATAGGAGTACCTCAAGGAACGGTCTTGGGCCCTATCCTATTTATAACATAATATATTAGCTAACTCTTAAAAGAACTGGCCTTGGGGGTAGCATAATATGTTATGTTGACGATACAGTTTTGATTCTGAGGGAAACTCTTGGGCACAAGTTAAAGAAATAGTAGAAAAGGGACTGAAACTGGTTAGAGTATGCCTTGACTCATTTAAGCTTTCGCTAAATGATGGAAAAACCAATTACAAGGGATTCTCATTAACAAAAAACAGACCAAACTTTAATTCTTCAAAAATCAGTACCTTCAATAATAACCTAACAAGAAGCTACCAATGCTAAGTAGGTACTTGATTAGAATTATAGTAGATTCACATCTTAAATGGAAGAAACAGGTAATAAGAGTCACAAAAGTATTAAAACTTAATCCATAAATTCTATTTACTAAGAGAATGCCTTAATAGAAAGACTACCATCTGCGTAGAATCAATCATAGGATATGGTATACTGGTGTGGGGGTGGGATATACTATAATACTATTTATCCATCGAATGTTATTCAGAACACCATATTGAAAATCATCAAACTTTATGATACAACATTAATACACTCAATTTCGAAAATCTTGCACCACTTTGAAATTACATCTAGAAGTAAACAAAATTTTTATTCTAAAAATATATCCTTACTATTAGGTATTTAATTGTTTTTTGCAGCATTTTAGAGTATGTTGACACTTACCTAAGTAAAGGTTATTAGGGCGAAAAGGAAAAATACCCAAAAATTTCATTGCCAAGTAACTTAATTTATAAAAAAAAACGCTTCACTATTTTCAGTACCTATACTTTGTAGCAAGGCATAAACACGTCTGCGCATGCCTCGTATGAGTTATTTTTTCAGGAATGTTGTTCTATTCCTCAGAAGCGGCTACAATGAGCTCCTGAGCGTTCATAGGTGGGTCCAAACGATGACGAATCGATCTAGACAAGTAGTCCCAGACATGCTCGATGGGATTCATGTCCGGAGAAAGAGGTGGCCTCTTTAATCTGTCAATTTTACTCTCCCGAAGAAACTCTTGAACGGCTCGGCTTCGGTGTGGACGAGCGTTATCGTCCATAAAGGTGATATTGGTACCTGCTTCGTCTCGAGTGCACAATAGGCCGAAGGATGAGATCCATATAAATTTAGTTGGTCATATTGCAACGAACATGAACCAAAGGGTTTATTCTTCGATACATGATTCCACCCCAAAACATAACACTTCCGCCTTCAAATGGTACTACTTTTCTGGCAAAAGCAAGCGGGTGTTGTGCTCCCCGTTCTCTCCAAACTCGACATCGACGATCGTCCAATCCAATCCTTGTCTCATCTGAGAACGTAACATTTGACAATTTAGGCAAAAGCCAATTTTTGTGACCACGAGCCCATTCTAACCGCGACCGTCTATGTGTAGGTAGCAACCTTAGAATTCTTAGAGGTGTTCTAGGTAGCAAACCGAGGCAATAACGCGTCTTCTGATGATGGCATTAGAAACGACTTAGTGGCATGTATGCTGGAGTTTCCTTCAAAGACTGCTGACTGTTACAAATCTATTTCTCCGAGTCACTTGAGCTACATATCGGTTTTGTCTTTCGTTTGTAACTCTTGGACGCCCACTTCGAGGTCTACTTTCCACAGAACCCGTCTCAATGCGGCCATTCAAAGGGTCCGAGTAACCGTACTGTGGTTACAGCTTAATCTATCAGCTATTTGTCGATGTGATAGGCCTTCTTTATGAAGGAAGATTAGTAGCAAATGAATTTAATTACTAAGCAGATTTCCAGGCATCGTTAAGTCGATTCTTCAACACTGTTTATCTTAAGCGACACGTAAAAAACTGCATGTTTTGCTTTAGGAATGTGCTCCGTTTTTTTGAGATGCCTTTTAATTTTTTATTACAAAATCATTACCAAGTAGATATGTACACTGCTGAAATTCAATACAAATAAATATTTTTTGTTTTACAGGGTGGTGCACGACTTTAGAAAATAAGTGTATATTCCAAAAATCTCATTAACGTCAGATGACTGTACATATTGACAGTCTGTAAGTTTATAATAAAAAATTAAAGTAAAAGTTATATATCAAACGACATTAACACAAGAGATAGATACACAGACAATTTATCATTGCCATATAATAACACCACACTCAATAGCTTACTTAGGTCCAAAAATATATAACCTTATACCGTCGAATATTAGGACTATAAAGAGAAAAAAGAAATTTAATGAAAAATGTTTGTATTTAATAATTATTATAATTTGGGTTTTGCTCAGCTGTTCTAGGATAAAATACCATCAACTTAATTTTTTTCACTATTGTTGTGATGTGAGCTGTAAAATCATAGTGGTAAGGAAACAAAAAGCTATATATCATAATGATAATATATATATACTTTAATACATGCCTCACACACGGGTATCCAAATAGCTATGTGTTTAGCTCTATTAACAATAATAATATACATTTGCAATAAATAAGATTAATCATGGGAAGGCTCTATAAAATTTTTGTAAACAAACAAATAATACATTTATGTTTCCAGTTAACATTTATCAAATGTGGGGATTCGGGGACATGGTGAAAAAACTGTGTTATTGGTTTTGATACTATACTAGAAATCTTGATGAAAAGGATATATTTATATTTGATTGATAATTTTATGTTATTGTCTCTTATTTGCAGATCATATTTGTTAATTTCTTTGTATTTTAGTTTATTTAGTACAAGTTTTGCACCTTTCTTAAGTATTTTTGAATAAATATTTATCTATCTAGCTTATTTATATAAAAAAATTAAGATAGTTTAAACTATAATATTAATTTACTATTTAAAACTGAAGTATCGCTAGTGCTTCCAACTCCAATAAACAACCAATTTACTATCTTTAAACTAAACAGTTCTGTTATGTTTTTCTATTCATTACCAATGTTAAAAGGACCAAACTAAATTTCAATAATTAAAGAACGCCCTTCCGAACATATACCAACACAGTCTAACGGACAAATGTCACGAAACACACCATTTTAGACATTTTTAGTGGAAAACCGTTCGCATGCCAAATTTTATTACTAGAGCAGTTAACGTTTACAGCGTTAAAACGGAGCACTAACACGATAATAATGTTTTTGAGAATTTTGCAAACAGGGTTTCGTTTTAAATAAATTTGAAATTTTAATGACCAAACGAATTATTAATTTTAAATACATTGAATGCATATTAACATATTACAAAATCAGGCTGGTAATCAAAAACTTATAGATCTCAACTAATAAAGTGAGATTCAACCACAACTAAATTAATGTATATTATGAGATCTTCATTGAAACTCTTAAGTCAGGCTATTGCCTTTTACTTTTCTTCCTCTTTGGTTTGCTTAAGTCAGCTGTCTTCGTTTAGGTTTTATGACTTGAGTTTGTCCTAGGTCAATGACTGGGAACCATCATTAGCACCCATTCTTCAACAAAATTGAAGCTTCAGGTCCGATATCATAAAAGAGTATTTTATTGGTGTTAAAGATGAATCGACAATTATTTCCTAGTTTCTAAAGAAGTTAATTAATACATTTCTTATAAATAAATTATGAAAGAACTAAAACTACAAGCACTAAAATAATAAATAAACGACTTCATGAAAATTTTACGTCATAGTGTAGGAGACACAGCGACAAAAATACTTAATAGAAAAGAAAGAAATGACCGGAAATGGATCGTTTCGGTCATATAATATTAAAAAAGGCTTCCACGTAGGAAGAAGGTTTTATATGTAGGATAATAAATCATCATTTTCGCTAAAGGGATCCTTTTTTGATGGCAATTTGGTACGATGGATTTGATAATTGTTTTGTTTGTGTTCGAACGAGAAAAATGGCTTTAAGAAATCGAGAATCGACAATAATTAACATATTCTTCTATGACTATTAACTCAATCATATTTGATTAATTGATATTTATCAATTTCATCTTGAGATTGTCAGATTCTGGAGCGATCTGTCGTGCATGTTTCTTACCGAATATAATATTCTCCTAAGATTGAAGACCAAGGTGAATCACTTCCTTCGCACACTCACCACTCGCAGAGCATCACAAAGTATATTTAAGCAGTGCTTGTATCTGATTATACCTTACACTTGTGAATCGGCAACAAGGTCTAATAAATAATTTATTTCCAATAAATTTTGAGTCAACCACTGACAGTACTTCCTGCGTATTTTAAAATCTGAAGCTCGTATTTCTTGGAATACTTGCGTTTATAAGGAAACAAATTTAACTATTTTTTAATAATAGTCCTGCGGGTTCCAGAACATCTTCCCACAGGCGTCTTACACATTCTCTTGGCTGGTCGTACTGTATATACACTGCGCGGCTTATTTAACGCATAACGAAAAATTTGCCTCAATTTTGATATGTATTTTCCAAATTTGTGGTTTGTTTTTAATGATTTATTTTTCTAATTGTAGTTTTTTTTTCTTAAGCATATCACTGCCATTATTGTTTTGCTTAAAAAAGGAACTTTTGTATTATACCGGGTGTTATAAAAATGTTGTGTTTTTTATGGAAATTTAAAACACCCTCTGGGATTTACTAGCAATTGCAAGTTATCGCAATTATAGCCAAATGAAGGTCTCATGTTCCCTTTACATTTTCTTTTTTTATTCATTTGTGTATCTCTGTTTGTTCATGAAATACACAATTTTTAGTTCAACGTGCTTTTGTTGACCTAAAATGCATTTATCGGAAAAGTAGCAGGCTATGAAAATGAATGATTACACAGAAACGTCATAAAGTGAAATGTAACAAAAGCGTTATCAGGTTTGATTCTTCACTTTATCACTTTTTCATTTGTTTTGCATACTTGTATTGACAATTTCTAATTTTATTAAGTGTAATTAAAAACAAAATGGCCCAAAACGCACGTGCAAGAAGAAATCTTTCGCCTGAGGAATGTGCTGGGGCCATAGCACTTGCGGAAGAAGGCTTGCCACAATTTCAAGTGACCCAACGATATAGAGTGACACAATCTGCTATCTCCAGAGAATTGACACGATTTCGGGAGACTGGTGCTAATCAAAGAAGACCTGGACAAGGATGAGCAAGGGTGACAACGAATGACCAATATCGCTTTTTGCGAATACAGGCATTACGAAGTCGGATTGTTACAAGTACTGCACTGCATCACGAATTTTTTCCCGTCGGTATAATTACCATATTACTTAAGATACAATGCGTAGAAGTTTGGCAGAAAGCAGTATTACTCCCTATCGAGCCGCAACTGGTCCCCTCCTAACCGTAAACCATAGAAGGCAGCTTCTTCAATTTGCCCAGGAGCACCAAAATTGGGGAGCTCGTGAATTAGCGATGAGTCAAGGTTTTGTCTTTGTAGTCATAACCGCCGTCGGAGAGTGTATCGACGTTCTGGCGAGAGATATGCTCAATGCAACATTGTCGGAACAGAAAGCTATGGAGGAGGATCTGTTATGGTCTGGGGTGGAATAAGTTTGGATGCTCGCACGGAGTTAGTTGTGATTCAGGAAGGTCCTTTGAAAGGAGACCTATATACTACATATCAGACATTTTAGAACCCCATGTGATACCATATGTCCCATTTATTGGGGATAATTTTTTTATTTATGCACGATAATACACGCCCACACGTGGCAAGAGTGGTACAAAATTATCTCCAAGAAACAGAAATTTTAACTTTGCCTTGGCTGGCAAGAAGCCCTGGCATTAGTCCTATTGAGCATTTATGGGATAACATGGGTCGACATGTTAAAGCCTTGCTTCCTCCTCCTAGAAACTTAAATGATCTGTCATTTACGCTTATGAAAATATGTAATCAGATTAATCAAGACGAAATCAGAAATCTGATTTTAAGTATGCCAAGAAGATGCGAAGCAGTAATTAGGCAAGGGGAGGCAATACCCGCTACTAAATGTTGTTATTTAATTTTTTTGAACAACTTCAGAAATTACAATTTTTTTTCCCTGTATTTTTTTTGCTATGCTTTGTGGATTCAATAAAATTAATTAATACCAGATACCGATTCTTTATTTAGTTTAAATTTTGTTTTTTTATTGCTGTTGTATTAAATTTAAGCATTTGGTTCATTTTGTATTTTTTAACTAAAATTTTTTTTTTATTTATGAAAAACAAGTTGAACTAAAAATTGTGTATTTCATGAAAAAATAGAGATAAACAAATCAATCAAAAAATAAAATGTAAAGGAAACATGGGACCTTCATTTGGCTATAATTGCGATAACTTGCAATGGCTAGTAAATCCCACAGGGTGTTCTGAATTTCCATAAAAAACACAACATTTTTATAACACCCGGTATAATACCAAAGTTCCTTTTTTAAGCAAAACAATAAAGGCAGTGATATGCTTAAGAAAAAACCTACAATTAAAAAAAGAAATCATTAAAAACGAACAACAAATTTGGAAATACATAAAGTTATGCGTTAAATAAGCCGCGCAGTGTATAATTATTATGATTATGTTATCACTAATTAAATAAAAGCTTGCGTTTAAGTTCTTTAAAAAAAACTCCTTTGGGGTCATGCTACTACTACTAGAGCAGCAATCTGCAATAATTTTATATATATTATTTTTTTATCAAATTATTACAGAACTCGAATATTTATTTACAACTCTGGACTTACTCGACAACAGAAAAAAAACGAAAGAATGACCGCACCCACATGCAAAATGGCCGTTCAGACTCAGTTATCCGGTCGTATAAAGCCATTAAACGTTGTACTTTATATCCAAACAGAAACATGTTCGGGCGTAAACACTCTACTTTGTACAAAGTATAAACATAATGCAATAAAAAACTTGTTCTTATGCCAAACTAGAGCTCAGGATGGTTATGTCGCAATATTAAAGTGGCGCTATGGGCCACGAAACAGCCATGCTACACACTTTAAATATTCTACTTACATTTTAAATTCTGTAGCACATTCACGTTATATTACTCGGAATATAAAGTACTCAACATACATTTCTTTAGTCCCTCAGAAAAATTGTACCGATTGAAGCAATAATTATTCTCTATCGATAACGCATAAATTATTTTAGAAAGTCAAAATGTACTTTATTTTCTGAAGTAACAATATGATATAATATAGTAAAATTTGAAATATTAGAATAAGAAATGTAAATAATTATGACATTATGACAGCTTCTCATGAAAATATTCATTTATGGTATAATAAGCTTTTTTCAATAATAAATTTTGAACAGATCTTTTAAACATTTTAAATATTGAAATTTTTTTAATATAAACTAGAATATAATTAATTTTTTTTTAGAATCATGAATATATATATAGGTCTCTTTACAAGATTTGAAGAAGGAATAGGCTAGGTAAACATATTATTAAAGTCTTGCCTTGTATTATACCTAGGCAAATTAATATTATTTCAATGTTTTGTTTTTATTCAAAGGAATCGGTTTCTAATATAAAAATTGAACTTATTATTAAAGGTATTTGTGAAATAAACAAAGGTTTACAAGAATCTTTGGAACTTGCTTTGCAAAAATATCTGATAGCTCTTTTTTGCAAAATTAAAATAGAATTAAGAAGATATTGAAATGAATTTCCCCAGAAGCAAATTCCAAATCTCAAAAGAGATTATATTGAAGCCAAATAAACATTTCGAAGAACTCTATCATTTATTAGGAGAAAGTGCTCCTAGGACATAACAACCTGAAGCAAGTTTTTTACATAACTTATCAATATGTTCATTAAAGGGAAGATGTACATTCCTAAAATATTTATAAATTTAGAGTTGTTAACTATTAGATTGTCAAAAATAATATTATTAAGTAAACATTTAAAAGTTTTGGTAATATTAAAAGAAAGTAGATTAGAGTCACACGACTTTTTAATTTTTATTAGATCTTCATTAAATATTTTAATTAATTCAATACAATATTCACTATGCCAAAGTATTGTTATATCACCAGCAAACAAAAGTTCATTTATATAGATTAAAAATAACAAAGGACCAAGAACTGAACCTTAAGGTATTCCACCATCAATTTTATAATTTTTTTGATTTCTTACCATTTAACATTAACTTGAGATCTTTCAGGTAAATATCATATGATCAACTTTAATGATGTACCTCTAAAGCCATAAATTTCAAACTTCTTTAATAATACGTCGTGGTTAACACAATCAAAAGCTTTAGAAATATCACAAAAAAATTCTGCGGCGAAATCTCCTTTATTAAGTTCGAAAGTTCAAGAAATGAAAATACAGCTTCATTAGTATTATTATTTTTTTGAAATGCATATTGGTTTAGATTTAAAATATTATTATAATTAAAAAAGAAATCATTCCATTTTTGACAATTTTTTCAATAATTTTAGAAAGTGTTGGCAGAAAAGAAGTTAGTTAGAAATTAGAAACATATTCCTGATCACTTTCTTTATTAGGGTTAACCATATGTGTTTAAATAATAATGCGAGTCCACTTGGTATTTTTTCAATGTCATATCCTTTTTAAAATACATATCTGCCAATTTTAAAAGTGGTCTTCAATCTACATGGTATTTTACGAGACGAAATATTCAGCCATGCGATAATATTTGAATACCGTACAATACTCAAGATAGAATCGCAAAATGCAGCCTACAGGCAATTTCACAATGATGTGCAATACGTTTTATTGATAGAGATATTGCTGGTTTTTTAAGCTATAAAAAGCAAAAATGTTTATAAAACGAGAAAAAACGCACATAAGAAATCGAAAATTAAAACTTATAATATCTGATCTGGACAATAGTACTCACTATTATTAACTTTCATTGTCAATTTCAAAGTAAATCTTAAATAGTTGGTGGTGGATATTGTGTTGAGTATGCCTTCTCGTTCAGGAAAAAAGCAATTTCGGTACTGGTTACTTAAATAACTGTTATTGTTTTCTTACAGTACAGGGATGAATATATCTTAACAGTTGTCTTTCTTGTGTATCATTGACTATATTCATGAAAATATGAACTTTTTCCAAATACTATAGGAGTTGTTCATAGTCTGTAATGATATAAAATTGAGTTCGGGGCTCACGACAGGTCAGGTTAAACCTCGGTTCGAGTTCTGCTCGATTGTTGACTTTTTTTCAGAATATTCTCCCCTTGTCTGACATGCTGTGAACCCCCGATCACAAATAACTTTTTCTTCGCGATGTTCTGTCACGAATAATGTACTTTAACTTTTTAAACGATCTGCCAAAAGTTATATTTTCCTGGACTCTTATGATTGTACCAATTTCAGTCTTCCGGAAATGTACAGTTTATCGTACTGGTTACTCAATATACTAAAATTTTCTATAGAGCTTGTTTTAGTCCCAAGTAACAATTTAAATGCAAACGAGTATTTATAGGGTTTTATCGCAGGTTTAAGAAGGTAAATATACCGAAGTGGGTTTTATTATTTCTTTTGTGCATACCAATTTATCTGCAGATAATATGTACTTAAAAAAGGCCTTCAAGTTATCTTTAAAGCAAGTTGCTAAATAATTTTGCTCTTTAAGACCTATTGGTTATATAACCACTTAACTGCTGAATTTATCAAAACCACAATAAACTCATTAAGGTTTATAGAGGATTTTAAATATTTTAAGTTTTTTGGTAGACATCTATAAATCTTTGGGCTTTATGGGATTTTTAAAATATGGTTTTTAAGTACTCCTTACGATCAAGCAATAAAACGAATAACTCTTAAGTAGTCTTACCCTTAAAATATGTTATCATAAATACTATTTACTTTGGACGATAATTATTGGTAAAGGCTCGTTGAAACCTATAAATCCTTTGGTTCCCCCACTTACGCCTTTAAACTTTGATTACTATATAACGTATAGTAAGCGCCATTTTGTGATTGCTAATTCTAGTTCTTAACGCCTGCGCCGCCCATGTGCATTCTGCAAATAAACTAATATTACACTTACTATAGGTAAAATAAACCAATAATACACTTATTATAGGTATTTAATATCATAAGAAAACTGTTTAAAATCTACTTACTTGTATTTTTTTCATTTTTTCTTGCTTACAGTGCTTACACACACGAAATCATGAAATAAATGTTTTTTTTAGGTTATGTTATCTAAGTACATTTATATTAGAGGTTGTCAAAGACAAATCTTAAGTGTTTTAAAGAAGAGTAGTAAAGCTGGGTAAAGTCTTACAGGTTTTAAAATTGTAATAAACTAGAGCAATTGGAATTTAACAAAACCTTTGGCTTTATAAAAATATTTCACAAACCCACAAACTCTTAATAGAGCATTCTATTAAAATAAACGGTTTTATTAATTTTCCAGTCATGTTTTTTTTCGTTAACTACGGCAGACATGTTTAAACAAAGTTAGGGCAACAGTGTTTGGTTATATTTTTATTTAATCTAACTGTTTACATTTAGCCTGCAATTATCAACAATATGTTAATATGTTATATAAACCCCTAAATAGCCCAAAATCATACTGACTTAAGCTAAAACTAGGGTTACAATTTTTTTTTATTAATAAAGTGGCCGGGGTTGACAATTTTTTATTACTAGGTTGTCTATTAATATCAAATTATAAAATGCTAGCACAAGCAGATATTTCAATCGAGGCAGACATATTTAACTATACTTGGTGACATTTTTTAAAATTGACAATTTAAGTGCAACAAGTCCTTGACAAAGAATTACTAAAGGCACAATAATAATAAAATTATTTGTGATGGTTTCAAATCAAGCATAAAATTTGATGGCAAGTACTAACGGTTTTAAGAAGGCTTTATAAAAGGTTTTGTGGTAGACTTAAAAACATCTTGCAGATTTGGGTTCAAAAGTACTGTTGGTTTTATTGACAGTTTTAAGGAAGATATTTATAACCTTTACAAAAGGTCCTTTTTGGTTTTATGCCGGGTTTATTGGAGCTTTGAAGAGGTTATCTAGTATAAACTGTTTTACGATCAGTTTTATTATATAGACTTAATAACCTCTTGTAGATTGTGATAAAACTTAAAATGTTACTTGGGGTGCTGACGCTGACCGATAGCTGCGCCCATGCTAACATATTTGAACAAGTCATAAGAACCAGCTACATTATGTAGGCTAGTAAAACAGCTTAAACCTCGTATTTAAATATTATATGGGCGACCGCCTTGCTGTAATGCAAAGTAAGGCTTGCAATTGCCCTTCGCCAGAGATTAATGCACCGGAAACGACTGAGCGAAAATATTAAAGGGAAGAGGATAATACCAGGATTTAATCATTATAACGATGATTTAAAGTATAATATCCAGTTTTAGCACATATTTTTATTTGAGATGGAAATTTACAACGCCTTTTAACGATATTAGACTGGTTCTAAAAGATGAGACTCGTAACCTGAATTCGTAATTTTATTCTGCTTTATCTATAAGGCGCACTCTCTGGGTGAATTTCGGAATTACTCATATTTTATGTTACCTACCTAGTTTAAAATAAAAACGGTGCTATAAAATGGGGTCTTACTTTTAAACAAACCTTTTACAAAGTATTAGCAATTTCGAATTAAAGCAGAAATTACTGGTTTCTAGACTTAAAAAATCCAGAATATTTTTAGATTTTTGATACCCCTTCAATTTTAAATTAATTTTAACCAGTGCACAGTGGCAAACCTTCACATTTTATTATATCTTTTTAATTCTAAAGATTTGGTATATAACAGCAGTTGAAGATTAATTATAGCTCGGAAATTGCAACTGCAAAAACTATTTGCATTTGAAATTCTGCGGAGATAAAACCAAATAAAATCGGAACTGAAATACATTGGATCTCGAAAAGCTAACAAAGTATTACTAGAAATTTCTTTAACTATGTCGTTCTCAATTGGTTGCCATATAACAACCGTTGCCACGAATACGGGGTCAGACGACAATTTTTATTAAACTAAATAATACATTTTTTATAAGCGGTTTTAGTATCTTTCTTATCGTCGCTTATGACCCAAAGACAATATATATGGAAGTCGTAAATCCTCAATTTTCAACACATAAAACCCGAAAATCCAACTTATGATGCAATTAGGACAGCGTGTGGGACACAGATATCATTGTAATTAGAACATCCAATTTTACGCCGAGTTAAACGCTTTTGTGTCCGGATTTGGATGAACGGCTTCTAGTTTTTGCCAAATTTTCCTCCAAGTGCCAGCGACTATCCCGGCAGTGGTGTGCCATTAGAAATTATTACGCCAATATGGGGTTAAAGTTGGCAGAAACTTGGCACTGTCGCGATCAATTTAATCGTAAGTAATAAAGTTTACATATTATTAACCCAGCTTAAAGTCAATATTTTGAAACGATCGAAAAATATTTGATATTGTTTAAGGATTAACTGCGGGTGATGTTGGGACATATTATTTACTGCCTATCTTATATCATTCAACAAAAATAGACTATAAATGTTCTTTGTGTAACCTAAAGACATCGTTAAGATCTATGCAATTTCGATTAATCCGAGAGTGAATTTACATTTTCTTATTATACATTTCACTTTTACTTAAATTCCCATATCTCCATTCTTTACTTTGTCAGGACGTGTGTCGATTCTACAGTGTGCGTATAAAATCTGGAAACGGCTTAATAACATCACAATTTATTGGCCGATTTAAACCAAATTTCGTACAGTTGTGTGAGAGGATCTGACGCACCGAATGACGATATTGGCGTTGTTGTCAGCTTTCTGGTTTGTCTGGAATTCGAACGAATTTTATATTTTTAAATGTAACACCCTGTATACTTTTTCATTTATAGTTTTTACTTTAAAATTGTTACACTTTTGGTATAACATACTTTGTTCCTCATATGAGTAGTATTCGAAATAACGACATGTTTTGAAAATATCGACAAATTGTGCTTTATTTATTAATAAATAAAACGCCAGTTCAGTTTTGATGTAAAGTCATAAAAGCTGTCATTTTTACATGCAAAATTGTCTTTAATTGAAAGTGAAAGAATTACAATTCTTATGATGAGAGGATATGGCGATAGGATCAGGTCTTACGAAGAGGTTAAAAATCCATTTAATGACGCATTTCCAAACCGAAATCCAATTTCAAAGGCAACTGTTCTAAAAACTGTCCGACGGTTCGAAGAAATTGTAGAGATAGGCGACGATCAGGACGATCAGCAGTAGTAGATGAAAAGAAAAGTTTAGAAATTTTACAACTTGTTGTTGAAACCCCTGTTTCTTCATTAAGAAAAATTTCTCCAGTAAGTGACGTCTGCTTCAAATTCGTCCATATTGTTTTAATAAAACATAAATATCACCCTTTCAAAATCAACGTAGTTCAAGAGTTATCAGAAGATGATTATGAGCGAAGAATTGAATTTTGTGATATTATGATGTCAAAGTTTGACCAAAATAATCAGTTTTTTAAATTTATAGTATTTTCGGAGAAAACAACATTTATGTTAAATGGTAAAGTCAATAGACACAACTGTAGGTTTGGGCAAATGAAAATCCCCACTGGATGAGAGAAGGTCATACACAACGCCCTGGAAAATTGAATGTGTGGGCTGGGCTTCTGGGTAACCACAAGATCGGTCCATTTTTTATTGATGGAAATTTGACATCACAACTTTACCTTGAGCTCTTGATAGTGCTTACTATACGAAATGTGATGGGTCCAAATTATGCAAGTACATTCTTCCAACAGGACGAAGCTCCTCCCCATTTTGCGCGAAACATGCGCGAATTTTTGAACAACACTTTTCCGAATAGGTGGATCGGTAGAGGGGATACAATCGAGTGGCCACCTAGCTAGGTCCCCCGATTTGTCGCCTAACGACTACTTTTTATGGGGACACTTGGCCGATTTGCAGCGTCGAATTTTGGACAAATTTGAAAAATAATAACGGCAGAAATGATTTACAACACAATTGAAAAAATTTATTTTCAATTTCAATATCGTCATTCGGTGCGTCAGATCCTCTTACACAACTGCACCAAATTTCGTTCAGATCGGCCAATAAATTGTGATATTATTAAGCCGTTTCCAGACTTTATACACACACTGTATATGAATAACCATGTGCAAGTTGAATTGTTGTTACACCAAAATACCTAAATAATAACAAATTTTGTCAGTGATCCTTAAAGGTTAAGCTGGTGTAGGCTAAAACTGTTTACCTATTAATACTTTAATTAGTTGTCGAGCTCCTGGGTAGTAAGTAATCAGTTGTATTATTACACTAATGCAGTTATAAGCATTAACAGTACTGTGCGGCGAGACATTGAACTGAGGAAGCGGAGCAGGCCCGAGGCGAATATTTGTTTGAACCCAGACCTACTTTTTTTTTAAGAATTCAAGAGTAACAAAGTTAATAGGAGATATTAAAAAAATTACGCTATTTTACCTTACACTATTTAGAGTTTGCTTTTACTCTGTTTGTAATAATAATTTATAATTTTACAATATCTGCATTTCTTGGTTCACGAAACGCGTGGTGTAGTTACTTGGCTAGTTGCAATTATACACTAAATAAATCGGAAACAAACAATGCTCTCAGTACTTTAGCAAGTGATGAGAATCTACTAAGTGAAGAAGATATTTGGAATTTGGATACAAAAGCTACAGTTGAAGTTCTCATAGATGACGTGAAATAACTTGGAATCTATGTAAAAGACGACGACTGGAAATACGTTTGTGAGAATCAAGTTGTATTTTTAACTCCCAACATTAAAAGTGAGGCTATGAATTTTCCTCGGGTTTAGGTTATTTCACTGGTTGGTTTTTTATATTTGGCTAAGTAAATTAGACAGTTAGATCACATTTAATTTGGCGTTTATTCATTCAATTTGGCACTTGTTTACAAAATAACTCTTTAATACATGATTAATTACTAACTTTAGTACAGGACAACTTTTATAACATTGCTATTTTTATTTGGTGCTTTCGTTTAAGCGAATGCAATTGTCATGTCCGGCGGACGATGGCACATGTTAATTTTGACGAACGTGTTTACCTTTTAATGGTTTAACTCGCAGTGCTCCTCGAGGAACCTAAAGCTTGCGCTGTCGCCAGAAAATCACGCCCCGCTGTCATTCGGATCAATCACAAGGTAACATATTTCCCACCCTGTCTCTAATAGGCTATTTATTGTTCAGCCATGTTTTCTTAGAACCAATTGTTATTCTTCTCGTCTTCTGTACTGCGATGTGCTTAATTTCCTGGCGGAAAAACATATCAAAGGATATGCGTTTTTACAATTTCTAAACATAGACGTTTTAACATTGAACTTTATTGAGAACACTTTTTTGCTTAATTAACCGTAGCGACAGGCCACTGTTTTAGGATACTATTTGCAAGTTTTGTTGTTTGTCTGGACAACAGTATCATTCGTTCTGAAAACATTAAATGCATTTTGTTTCTCTGTTTCTCTGACCGTTGAAGAATTGTGTTGCAAATGGAATAATAGCTGTAGCAAGTTATAATATTTGAAAAGCAGCTATTTTATCTAGACAAAAATTAGTATTGGTTCTGAAAACATTGGTTGCATTAAATTTCATTCTTTTTATCGCATTCAAGCAATCGTTTCCCCAACCACATTTAGGTTCCACTAATAAGACGGGCGGAAAATATCGAAGTTACAAATAAGAAAGAAGACGACATTGAAGTTAAAGAGGACCCTTAGGAAATTAAAAATGACCAAGATATTTCAACAATATTAGTAATAAAGACGGTATAGTTATGGACTTAATTTCGAACGAGATTTTGAATGAAGGTAGCCAATGTAGCAATTTGTTTAAATAGCTTAAAAGAGTTTGTGATACTATTGTACATGGTCCTTCGAGCCGAATTATTTAAAGATTCTGAGTGTCATCTAATGAAACCGCTAATTTAATAATAACAGTTGTTCTAGCAGAGTAAGATATATTTTATTCTTGTACATATCATAAAGTTCCGAGAGAAAAGTAAAAATTCTAAAATAAATTTACTACGAAATACCTATTCAACTCTTCCATGTTTAAAATCTGCATATCCATATTTCAA
This sequence comes from Polydrusus tereticollis, assembly GCA_963920685.1. Classification (NCBI taxonomy): domain Eukaryota; kingdom Metazoa; phylum Arthropoda; class Insecta; order Coleoptera; family Curculionidae; genus Polydrusus; species Polydrusus tereticollis. The sequence goes on from OY987329.1 coordinate 144,502,710, forward strand.
CGCAGATTTAAATTTATCCGGCAAGGTCTATTATTCCTTTAACCAGTTTTCCAAATTAAGTTCTAAGAGACTCTTCCTTTCATAAACCTAATACCTTTTGTAAAATACCCATACACCGTAAATTTCCATTTCTAGACCTATTTGTTTATACAAATTTATGCTGAATAGAGTTTCAACAGTTGAGATTAATTAGCCGTTAAAGTACATTAGTGACTGAGCACTTTCGTTCGGGAGAGAAGATATATTGTAGTTTTCGCTTACGACGGGAATCTGTCGGCGGCGGGATAACAATGTTATATTATCTCTAATCATATAAAGTAGGCTCATCAAAAAATTTAAAATAAAATTATTAACTTGAGAATACCTTCCTGGGGTCGTTATTCCCCAACTTATATAATCTACAAAGATTCAAGGGCAACGTAAATTACTTACTTCGCATACATGCCGCTCGCAGAGTGCCATAAAGCATTTTCCGGCGATGCTTCTGCCTGTAATATTATTATGTTGGGAATTCCTTATCAACGGTAAATTTGTAATTAAAATTTAGTAAGTTCGAACCTCTCATAAAAAACTGCAGGTCGTAAAATATGAAAGTAACATTTCTAAGCTTGGTTTAGTATATCCCGGTATGTTTATTTCAGCTCGTAAACCGCAGCATACTTAACTTTTAATATGACTAAACTTAGCTGCGGAGTAAATAAACTGATACCTAATTTTATGATCTTTTACGTTACTTGGATTATCTTTAATTCTACTTGGGCGTATTAATGAGCAGATGGAAATTAAATAATTTACTATCTATAATGTTTTCTATCTTACTTTTTTACCGCCTAAGTAAGTGTCCCCTTAATATGATTAATGTAAAATTTCATTAGAAGGTTTTAGAGACTAAAATAACCCGGATTTTCTCTAAATATCTCAATTTGTTAAGCCACATTGTATTCGTCTTACTTGGCTGATTCGTACAGCTCAGCAACATTACATAGCGATTCAGTAGAAGAAGCCAAAATTAATCAGCTCTCTACATTTAAACGAGAATAAGTATATTGCACTAATATATTTTCGATGGAGGTGCTATTGGTTTTATTACGCTACGCTTAACAGGAAAAATGCGTTCGGTAAAAGCGTTTTATAGAATGAAGTAGATTTATGTTTTTAATCAATTCCCGTTTAGGTTTAAGGTCAAATATATGTCGGTAATTTTTATAGCGGCTTGATATATTTAGGAAGTCAGGCCAGGGATATTACAAGCTCTTTTTAGAGGAAGAAACTAAAAGTTAATTTTGTTAAACTCTTAACTAAATAAATTGTCGGTCTTTAGTTATTGTCATAGTTAGCACTTTACTTTGGCATTAAAGTACTTAGACCATGTATAGTACATGGATTGAGCGTTCCCTATCCTAATATATTGTTTCAAATATGGCGTGCAGGAACGTACAATCAAAAAGTAACTACACTAATTACTAGAGTTACTCGTTGGTTGAATACCCTGTCATATTATATTAGGGTTACTTTATGATTCTCATGGTGTCTGACTAGTGACTATTGCTGGTCCCACATTTTCATTTAATCCACGCAGAAGACTTTTAGAATTCATATTTAATTTTTTTCTTTTTTTAATAAATTATTCTTAAGTAGATACAGTGAAACTTCCCCAACTCGAATCTCCAAGGGGCAGGAAGTCGAATTCGAGGTACGAAAAATACACAAAATTGAGGATTTTTAAATTTATATTTTGTATGTATGTATTACAAAAAAAGAGTTACAGTTGTATTCATAAAAAAAGCGTACACGAATTAGAATGAGAGGAAGCCTTAACCATATTTGCGTAAAACCGGCTTATCGCATGTTAAAGGTTATTAAAAATGCAAAGCATTGGCGTTGGGCGTTAGTTCAATAAAAATAACAAAAATTAATTTTTTTATGTTATAATATATTTTAACAGTTTTATAAAAATTACAATAGAAACAATAAACGTTTAACAAGAATAAATAAAATCTAATATTTGGTCATATATCCCTGTTTTTCTATTACTTGAGTCAGTATATTCGGAATTGACTGAATTATATTTGATACAATATTTGGATCAAGCTCTTCCCAGCACGCATGTATTATTTCCCATAAATATTTTCGATTGGATTTATATCGGGACTATAAGCGACCCAAGGCAGCACTTCCACATTATGGGTTGGAAACCAGTGGGTTACAGCATTGGCAGTGTGGACTGGACAATTATCTTGTTGAAATATGAAAGTATTATTGGGATATATTTGCTCAGCAGATGGTAACAATATGTTTTCTAAAATGTTAATGTAATTTCCGGCATTAAATCTTCCCTCTATTCGCCAGCAAACACCAGGTCCATGAACACTTATCCAGCCCCATACATTTACAGAGAAACGCCCATGTCTAAAAGTGAGGGGGTTACTATCTGGTATTGTTTGGACGGTACACACGAATTTGTCCATTATAAGTCGACTATAACGTCTTTTCATTAGTAAAAATGACCCTGTTCCAAAATTGAGGATTGCGGTATATATAATTTAAAGCAAAAATAATTCTTGATTGTCGGTGTTCTTCAGTAAGAAACATTTTTTTCGAAGCTGGGCGACATTTTAGTTCAGATTCCTTGACTCTCCTGCTAGCGGTAGGTTGGGAGGCAGGAAATGCTGTATCATTAACATCATCCCTTGCAATTCCAAATGGATTATTTCTTAAAAATCCCAAATATACAGCATCCTGTTCACGGTTGGAACATTTGGGACGACCTGAACCAATTTTCCTCTTTAGGTATTCTTCTTGTTCCCAGCGTTGCTTAATTTTCAATATAGTTTTTTTATTTTTATTATACAACTGCCCTACAGCACGGATTGACCATCCTTCTTCGATTTTTGATACAATTTGAGCCTTTTCACTTCAGACAACTGACGAGAGGCATTTTTATGTTCTTCTGTCAAAGTTGATCAAACGTTACCACCATGCAGTTTTAAAATTAATTACACCGACGCTACTGCTTTGCATTTTTGATAACCTCCAATAAACAATCATTTAGACAAGCCGGTTTTACGCAAATATGACAAAACTTACTTCTCATTCTCATTCTCATTCTTGTACGCTTTTTTAATGAATACAACTGTACATATACATTATGTAATAGTATGCACAAACACATACAAATAAAACAAGATATATTTAGTTATAATATGCCTACAATGTAGATTCTTATTTGAAAAATTCGCAAATTTTTTTATGTTTAAATGCAGACCATTTATCTTTTTCTCTAAAATCCTCCACTACATTTAGCGACGCCTGTACTGCATTGCGAACATTTTCTCTTAACGAAGCAAATTTCTTAGGGTCTGGATAGCAGAATACGCTTGGTTAAATGTAGGTATGGTAACAGCAGTTGTTTCAACCTCGCTTTCACTAGACTCTTCCTTCCCCTCTAAGTCTGAAACAATAAATAGTATTTGTGTTTAACAATGCTACATTTTACCTTGAAGCTACCTTTTTCAGAATGAACTAGATTTTCTACAACGCCATCTAAAATGTCTTCGTCTGTTGGGAATCTCATTGTTTGTACACCGTCGTCAATATCGATATTTAAAAGAAACATTAATTATCGTTGCCCATTGCCGTTCTGTACGTGGTCAAAATTTGTTTCATTTCAGACAATGGCAGATCGTCTTCTTCATCCCAGTCATCTGTAGTAGCATTCTGCATTAATTCACCTTTAGCAAAACCTGCCTTCCTGAAACAGTTGCTGATTGTTTGTTGTTTTACATCGAGATTCCAGGTTTTATTTAGATGCCTGATTGCGTCAAGTAACGACACAGTCATAGGAGTTGATTCTTTTATATGGGCCAAGACTTTCTTTACGATTCGTTTTCTATAATGTTGCTTAAGATTTTGCATAATCTCTTGGTCCATTGGTTGTGGGGCAGACGTTAGGTTAGGAGGAATATATTTCAGTTTAATGTTTTATAGGTTTGCTTCTACATTCTTAGGATGTGCGGGACGATTGTCAACAAACAGTAGAATGTTCCTATTTTGAGGATCAAAGATTTTATCTAGCTTTTTGAGTCACTTGTCGTAAATTTCACTTGTCATCCACGGTTTTCTGTTGTGCTCATAATCCACAATCAAGTGGCCCTTAAAACAACGTGGGTTTTCCGACTTGCCGATAACGAGCAATTTCAACTTTTCTGATCCACTCATATTACTTGCAACCATAACTGTAATTCTGTCTTTGCTGTTTTTGCCACCAACACCGCCATTTGGACCATATTATGCATTTTTTTAAATTTATCTAGCCATCCTACACTAGCTGAAAAATCCTCGCGACCCAAAGCAACCGCAAATTCTTTAGCTTTATCTCTGATTAAGGTTCCCGAGAAAGGTATATTTTTGTCACGTGCTGTAATAACCCACTTAAGCATAGCTTTATCAACATCATTATTATACAAGTTGTAAACCTTTTTCGTTTGGAGTTAACATTATTATAGTCATCTTGGTTTTCTAAAAGTTTGTCTTTGTTTTTCAAAATGGTTGATAATGTGTCGCCCTTTTCTACCTCAGCAATTAATTTTAATTTTTCCTTAAGCGTTAAACACTTTAAATTTCGTTTTGATGCAATTTTAGTCTCCCACTAATATCACCACAAATCCTTTCTCAAACTGGTAAAATCTTATAAAGGGCGTCCGACGCATGTTAAGAAACTGAAAACAAGTCTTTATCTGCCGCTGCTCGTCACTGAGAATCGGTAATTCCCCCAAATACAGTAGGTGCTTTCCCGAAAAATTCGAGTTACGCTTGGTTGGCCACTAAATCTTAGTTCGAGTTTTAGAAATATTCGAGTTATAGAAATTCGACTTACGGGGAAAAATTACATAGTGAGGCTGTAAAAACGTATTTGTTTCTGATAAAAATTCGATTTAGAGAATATTTCGAGTTAAGGAAGTTCGAGTTAGAGAAGTCTCAGTATTTACTTTTTTATTATTCAAAATATGAAAAAACTCATCTTGATATAAAAATTCTATACAGGATAATAATAAATGTCACGTAGATATTTAAAGGTGTCAAATGCGAAGAAATAGGAAAAAAATACTTATACGGTCAAAAAGGCTTTATTTCTGATATGTAAGGGTGCCAAAGCTTTAATTTTTTAAAATTTTCTTCGGTTTTATCCAATTTTTTCTAAGATAATTATTACCTGAATTGTCAGAGATAGTATACAGAGTGTTACATTTTATGCATTTAAAACACTTTTGTTCTCCTGAACTTTTTTTTGGGATATTCTGTATAAATACTGATATCATATTTTAACTCCACGTCCTCCTTTTATTCTTTTTGCTCCCTTACATTTTTATCGTATTCATCATCGTTCTCTAGGTATTGGCAGAAATAGCCGTCGATGCAAACCAAGAATTATCTAAGTAACAAAATTTAAAAAAAAGTAGTTGGGTGAGACAGCTCCATATATTTTATTTTCCGTTTGTTAACTTTTTTGACGTGTTAGTTAATGTTTCCAAAGTCAGCTAGAGCTATTTAATGATGGCTGAGCTCACAAACCAAGAATATGCCGATATGCATTTTATTTATGATTTTACCAATGGTAATTTCTTTGAAGCTGAACGACTTTTGCAGGAATATACATTCGACTATGCAAAAATGGAACTTTCAAGAAATCCACTCATTTAACAGAGGCACATCGCACTGCAAGAACTGTCGAAATTGAGGAAGCAGTCCTGAATGCTGTAGAAAACGAGCCAGGTACAGGCATAAGAAAAATTGCGGCAACTTTAAACATTTCATCTGTGCTAGTTTTGCTGGCTAATTTGATGTATCTACCATATCCAGATAGTCCAAGCTCTCCTTCCACGCGATTTTTCACCCCTATTAAATTTTTGCTATTCAGATATTGGCGAAAACCCATTGTTCGGAAATACAATCTTATTTAGTGATGAAGCAAGTTTTTCGAAAAATGCCATCAAAAATTTTCATAACAATCATTTCTGGGCAGAAGGAAATTCTCATGCACTAGTCGAAACTCATTTCCAGTATCAATTTACACCAAATTTGTGGGCTGGCATTATTGAAGACTATTTGGTGGGGCCATTTTTCCTGCCAAGCAGATTAAACGGGCAATATTATCATCAATTTTTTTTAAATCAACACTACAATCATTGGATAGGTCTAGGTGTACCTCAGTTATGGCCCCCTAGGTCTCCTGATTTGAATTGTCTAGATTATTTTTTCTGTGGACATTTAAAATGGTTGGTGCATCAGACTCCTATCCAGACAGAAGAAGACTTGCGGAACAGAATTATAGCTTCATGTGAAATAATTCGCAATAGTCCTGGGATATTCGAGTGAGTTCGCTAGTCTATGCGACGAAGAGGTGATTCCTGCATATTAGCAAAAAGAGGTAATTTTCAGCAGTTCTTATAATTTTCTTAGTTTGTCGTGTAACGTCAGAATTGAGGCGGTGCATATTTTCCTATTTTTATGAGAATTTTGATCTGACAACATCGAGACAGTCGTATGGTAGATTTTGGAATTGAAGTATAAGGAGATCAGACTAAATTAATATTCTGTGAGATTGTTTTAACAATTTTATTCATATTGAAATTATTTTCAGTTTTAGTTTTATTGTATATTATATTATTTCCAATTATTGATATTGGACTGAATGTTAATTGAGTACGAAACAATTCATAAACACAAACGAATTTTACAGTTAATTTTTATATTGTTTTAAATTAAATATATTTTGCTGACATGTAAAAAGCTTGTATTTATTCAATCGACAAAAAATATGGTTTCGAATGATTTTATTTACATTGAAATTTGAATATTGTAGCATATTACACTTTGTATTTTACTACTGACTGTAAAAATATTGGGCACTAATTTTAGGGGAAGCGGTATCCACACTATTTTTTAATACATTTGCATCTGTCGTCCATTTTGCCAGCGTGTACTCCCGTTCATTTGCACTGCCTGTAAATTATCCCAATAAAAACATTAATATTGTTTAATAAAAGTGTACGTCAGCAATAAATTACACTTAAATTCGCATTGCAGTTGCTAGCAAATTTTTAAACCGACAATAAAACTAGGAAATAATAATAAAATGATAATGTAGGGCAAGCCATAAGGGATATCCGAATTGCAGCGTCATAAAATTATGACCATCGATTCGATTCTCACTTTGAAATTAAACAAACACTAGACCAATCAAAATATGAAAATGGTTTGCAATCAATATGATATCAAAAAAAATATAATTTTAAAAACCTGTATAATGGACTTCTATACTATACTCTTATGTATATTGTTCTTGCTGTTTTGTACTCGTCGGAGTTCGATCTATAACACTGGGGAACAAATTTCAACTTTTTTTTTTGTTTCCTGAACAAAACCTATTTTTTTTTATTAAACTACACCCAAGTAACTAACAAATACCTATTAAAGATTTTAGTTAGCTCGCAAAAAAAATCTAAATTATTTGTTACAAAATTTTAATTTATAGGCATATACAATGAACATTTTAATTTATAGGCATTTACAATAAACATACAAACAATATATTGTTGGTTCAACAATAGCAATTAAATAGCACATTTTTATCAGTGAGTCTAAAGCTTAGACACTCATTTTACGCTTCTTAGCCTGTCTTTTGAAAGCAGCCTCGGGAGCATCTCTCGTAATAGTCCAACAGTAGTCGGCTAACATCTCACAGTTCCATTTTCCCTGATACCTTCTTTTCATGTTTAAAATATCCTGGTGGAACCTCTCACCGTGCTCGTCACTTACAGCATCACAATTTTCTGGAAAGTAATCCAGATGAGAATCCAGGAAATGAATTTTCAACGACATATTACACCCTAGGTTTTGGTAACATAAAAGAAGTTGGGCAACCAGGTCTTAATAGTTTTCTGCTTTCATGTTATCCAAAAAATTTATTGCAAACATTTTAAATGCATTCCAAGCGTCCTCTTCCTTGCCTTCAACGGTGGAATCCGATAGCGCATTTCCGAAAAGTTTCCTAATATGGAGACCCACAAATATTCCCTCTTTAATTTTAGTGTCACTGATTCTAGGGAACTTTTCTTTAAATAACTAAAAGTACGGCCTTCTTTGTCCATGACCTTCACAAAATTTTTCGTAAGGCCCAATTTTATATGAAGTGGCGGTAGTAAAATCTTTTCTGGGGGAACTAATGGCGCGCTGGCTACATTTTTCTTTCCTCACTCAAAAGACTCTCTCGGTGTTCAAATTTTCTTTATGTAGTGATCCGATCGTGCTCGACTATCCCATTCGCAGAGGAAGCAGCAGTATTTCGTATAACCCAGCTGCGTTCTAAGCAAAATCGTCACAATTTTTAAATCCCCACAAATTTGCCAATTATATCTTTCATATTGTATGATCTCCAGTAACAATTTCAAATTGCTATACGTTTCTTCCATGTGGACTCCATGACCAATTGGGACTGAAGGCAACTTGTTTCCGTTATGGAGTAACACAGCCTTACGACTTATTTTTGAGGAATCAATTAAAAGTCTCCAGTGTTTTGGATCATAGTCGAGATTTAAAGCTGCCATTAATCCCTCAATGTCCCTACAGGTTACCAAATTGTTTTTTATGTTAAAAAATTGTGTTAGGCTTTTCTGACGACTTCGGTACACAGAAACTTTTACTTCATTTTGAAGTAAGTTCCATTGTCGCAATCGAGAGGCCAATAGTTCGGATTTTTTCTTAGGCATTCCAAATACCTTACAAGGTCACTTAATTCACTTTGACTTATTTTGTGAGGCTTTCTACTGGGAAGTTCACGGACAAAATCGGAGTCTTGCGAGGTTGATGGGCCGGCGACATTTTCCAGTACACTACCGTTTGACTCCATTGGATCATCATCAGAATCAAGACTATATTCCTGAGGTGGATTAAGTACAGGCAACTCGTCACTATGAGGCACCAGGCGTATGGCGGATTGTAAATTTGTATACTGTATCGCAGACCTTTTTTTCTCCGAAAAGCATTTTTTGATGGGAGGTGTCAAACAAAAGTAGCATTCACTAAGGTAGTATTTCGGTTCTCGCCAGATCATACTAATAGCAAGGGGCATCTTACGCTTTTTTCCACTTAGCCAGCCGCGAATGTTGGATCACATTTGTAGCAGCAGATATGGGAAGCTCAATTTTTATCCTGGTCTCCAATTTTACAGTTAAAATACAAGTGGTAAGCCTTTTGTATTAAAGGGCTAAGTATACGTTTTTGTTTCACAAAAGTCACTTCACCACATATATAACAAAAATGATCCGGCTTATTTAAACAAACTCGCGACATGTTGCTCAAAATTCTCCAATTTCTCAAATACGAACAGCTCTCAATCAATTGGTGGTTGAAATACAACTAAGTACTGCTATAATAAATCCAGGTACTTCTCATTTAATAGTCGAATTTTCCAATACATTACGGGCAGGCAGGTAATTATCATAATTAGCATGGATCTATAAATCTGGAGCCAACTGAGACTTTTGCAAGACAGATTGTTAGTTAGTATAATAAAGTAAGTAAGATTTTGCTATTTTGGTCTCGGAAACATTTTTGCTGTTCCCCAGTGTAATTATTTATTTTGTGTGTATAATGCTTTTAACTCTATAATTTTGTATTCTGCTTAGCACCAATAGTCTTGCGCTCCGTTTTAAATAATCTATCTCCACCAAGCATTTGTCTTTTCATTTCAGCTTTTGTAGTCCCAACTACACAGCTGTAAACTTTTTCTCTTATTTTTCTTTATGAGGCATTGTACCACAAACAGTTTACCTAAATACAACTGACCAGTTTTGAATCCACTTTGTTCTTTCTGTATTGTTCTTTACTAAATTATAAAACTCTGTTATGGTGAAATTACTTTTAAACATCGATCGTGGTGTAATTTAAATACACCCTCTGCTTGATTAATAATTTTAAAAAATTTGTGTTTAAAATTAATATATGCAATTTTCACAACTTGATTGGTCTAACAGAAATGGGGGTTTCAGTTTAAAATTAAACGAATAAACAAAACTTTAATTACCACAGCAAATGTGTATGTGTATCGCATTTTCCAAACTCAGCGCAACTGATAACTTAATTTGGATGTTTCCCATATTGACATGAGTTTTAATTAAAATAAATTTTTAATCCTGTAATCGAAAATAAGCTCATGTATAAATGGACGCAACGTTCTATCGAAAACTCATTACTTTTTTATGCGCTTAACGCCATTATAAAAGGCTCTTGATTTTGTTAAATAATTAATTTTCGAATTATTGTTTACATTATAATTATTTTCGCTGGCAGTCCAGAGTAATTTGTTAAATAATTAGTTTGCACATTTTAAAATATTTATTTTATGTTTTAATAGTATTTAAAGCTTTTTACGATCAATGAACAATATAATTTCTGTTGAAATTTAAATACGTTAGTTTTAATTAATTTTGTATCAAATTTATTATCGGTTTTGAAAATACAATGACCAAACTGGCTGTAAAAATCAATGAAATGTGTTGTGTGTATTCGTACTCTTTTGTATGTCATGTAGATTGATTGATATTTTTTTGAAAACTTTAAAATTGAACGAGAATGGCTGGAATGACGTTTTTATAATTGGCATCGGATATATAGATAATAATTTATCGATTAAAAAATAAGTCGATGTCATTGAACAGATCCACATCGTGAAATATGTTCAATGTTTAATGCTTGTAGCCGTCACGTACACGCAACTACGGACGGAGCAGACATGCTGTTTATATCCTCAAATTTTGATGGAACGCATGTTCCATGCAAAGACATTGCCAATTAGCATTAATAAATTATAAATTACGTGCAGGCGATGTATGGGAGTATTAATGACTAGTTCTGAATAAAGTTTCAAGTCTAAAGCCTAACTTTCTAAAATGTGTTGAAAAGAAAATGTTTATTTCTTACAGATTGTTGAACGACTTAAGCTTGTGAGGTTATGATTTTTTTCCTATGGTCATGGCACAGTTAAGAATAGTATATTAAAGTGCAAGTTTTATAAAGCCCGTTTTACCGCACGCGCCCATGTTAAGAAACGAGCCGCTTGCTACTATTTTTTCTATTTTGTCATTTCTTTTAATAAATAAATCCATACTTAAAAAGAAAATAAAACATACCAATTTTCAAAATTTTTAGGCCTAAATTTTATGTTGGCAATACAATCAAATTTTAATTATTTATCATAGTAGACTTCAAATCAACAAATAATTTTATTTCCGTGTCAGCCATTTTGTCACGAAGTTGTTTAATTTCTTTTATATACCTACATAATTTTTGAAATATGGAGCAAGATGAGTTTAGTTTAACTCCCCCAAAGTTAAGGAAAATTGCGGTAAATTTTATAGTTCTATGTTTTATAACATAGTAAATTTGTAAGATTTGATATTTTTTTATCTCATCTCCATTTCATAGAATTAATGCAACCAAACATACACGACATCAAAATAAAACATTTGTGAACATCATAACCAACCTTAGAGAAATAAAGAAAACTGTTTCATAAAAAGTTCATTACGATATCGAAACAGCTTTTTCATGAAACCAATTTAGAAAAACTTAATAAAATCCTTAAAAACATTTTGTGCCCCCTTCTATATTTTCAAAAAGTACCTAATCGATCCAGGCCCTTTACAACTAGTATTCTTACCACGAGGAAAGAAAAATCGTAAATAATCCAAGTAAATTACAATTTGTTGAAAGCAAAATGAAAAGCGGCTGCTGCCACTTGGGATAATAAGTTCGAGCACTTAAATTTTAAACTGATAAATTACTAAAGAGTATTTCTCAAGTTTAAACTTTTAATTCCCAATTGCCCTTTAATCTAGAACTTGAATTCGCCTTATAAGGTAAAAGGGCCCAGTTTGCTACTAAACTTAGGGCCATCGGGACTGACGTAAACATCCGCTGTCAGTAGCGGGACCAATATGAAAACATCCTTGTAACGAAAACTGAAGAATTCTCCCTTATCTCGGGAAAATACAGTTCCGTTCTAGTAAATTCATTACATTAGGTTTCTTTGTTTTTTCTTCAGTGCATTGGCGTGAAATATGTGCAAGAGTGCTAAAGTCTCTAGTGCTAAAATATGCCTTATTGATAGCCTGCTGATTTTTACTGATTTTTAAATAAACTGCCTACCCCGGTAACAAAACAGAATTATATAATATACAAAATTATATTAATTATTATATTTATAATAAAAATTGATTATAATAATTAAAGACCTTGCTGCAAGAAGGGGACAGCTCCGTTTTTGTTGAAATTTGAGTTATTGGATGTGCTACATGTAAATATTTCAGTTCAATGGATTATACAAAAACAAGGCAATTCCGATAATGAATGGCAAAAAATTAAAGTTTAAGGACTTGCCTTACCGCCAATTATTTTGAGTTTTGTTGAACCAACTTATTTTTATCACACAAAATCAGATCGTAGTAGTATTAAATTATTTAGCAGTGGCAGGGGAGAAAACCGTAGGTGTGTATTATATTAGACTAGGTATGGAAACAGTAACAGTGTAGGTTTGCGTTCGGAGCAATATACAGAATATCAATGAAACGCGTTGATAATATTGCTAAAAGTTTTCGTAATCAAAATCTTACACCTTCAATTAGCTAACGCAAGCATAAAATCAGGAAAGATACGATTTCAGTTGATTTAGTGCAGAAAGTAGACGACCATATCAGAAGTCTTTCACGCCGTAAATCAGATTACAGTCGAATCAAACGCCTCGCTTTTGTTTGTCTCCTGATCTTAACGGAAAGAAGATGTAGCGACTATATTTACGACTAAATGGGCCAGAAATTATTACCAATGAAAACTATAAGCATAAAGTGACTTTTATTTTCGATATTTTAAACAGAACTAGAGTTTTGGGTCGCCTCGTTCGGATACTTGTAAGAAATGTCATATATTACACCATAGAATCAAAGATCAGACAATTGATTCTAATGAAAAAAAATTAGTTGCAATAGGAAAAGACCTTGCATGAAATGAAATCAAGCAGTTTTTTAAGGAATAAAAGGAAAACAAATATTGAGTAAAGAAAATGCTGAAGTTTAATGCTTCATTATAAGCAGAATCCTTTCTTACCAATCCCGGCCTGCTAAGGCTCTTACTAACGTCAACTCCGGATGTACAATTTTTGAATCCATTCAGGGAGGACCACCAAGGCTCATTTTTATATTTATGATGAAGCTACTGCCCGAAAATCGCTAAACGAAGTTATTTCCTTTCTTTTTCACTCACTAAACACAACTTCCCAACAATGTAAACGTACTGTACTTGTATACACACAGTTTTGCTGCTCAAAATAAAAATGCAACCATATTACAGTTTTTGCATCTTATTGTAAGAATTTTACAAATTTGAAGAAACGCTGTGGATAATCCCTTAGTTGAATCCAATAAACTGGTTTACAACTCACCACTACATGTAAAAAAGGCAAAATATTAAGACGTTATGCAATTATTTACTATGTTCCCCAAAACGAAATGGAGTATTGTATTGAAGAAGTTTCCCAGATTTCTGGCACAGATGACGATGATCAAGCTAACTAATGGACTAAAATTTTATTTGTATATGGAAAAATGATATTTGGTTGTTTCATTTTCAGTTTTATTAAGTTTTTTTTTTTATTTTATAATAAGTGAAAGGGGGCACCATTTTTTTTTTATCTCTGGTACAAGAAAGAGGCAGCTTCAATTTCTTTTCTCAGTTTTTTTCTGTAAAACTAGGATATAGCATCAGAAATGAAGTGATAAGTTGTATGTCAATATGTCACCCTTTTTACTATAATATTATTTTTTTATTTAAACAAAGGGCAATTTTTATATAACGTTTTCTTCCTATTTGCCAAAAGTTAATATAAATAGAGCTGGTCCCTTCTTGCAGCAAGGTCCGTACTTATGCGAATTGCTTTCACTTTTTTTATATCTGTTAGAACACAGCCGCCACTGAGCTTTATGAATATTTAAATTACATATTTTATTTTCTGAAGATAAGATTTTTCTAGACTTGAGCGAACCTTTAATAAAAAATAAATTTACATTCCATTACCGACCTTTCCATATTCAATATAGTTTCCATTTTTTGCATACTTACAAAGATAATAAGAATTTAACTATTTTTCATTTGAAATAATGTTACCGATTTAAAAATGTCTACTGCCATAACTGAGTAGATGCTTAATAAATATTCAATTTAAGATTTTTTTTAAAGCAAATAATATTTCCTTGAAACCCCAATCCAACTTGCATTAAAAACTCCAATTCCATTCCATTAGTGATCTTTAAAAATTCAATACTAAAGTGCTCATTTTTCCCACATATTGTTTAACTTTTGTAAAAGTTGCTGAATACCCTCTTTTAGACTTTTAATAAAACTAGGGAACAGGGATTTTATTATTTAAATAGACTTATGCTTTAAAATGATTATGTTCGTTTTAAGATAAAATATCTAGGCAAACCAATTTTATTCAATAGCTGCCGCTGTTACTGTTTACTTAATGAATACAAAATTTAAAATTTGTAACTCTTCAGTCATATTTCTTTCTGTCTTGAGTTCAAGTTGCATTAAAAAATCCATTAGCATTCCATTAGTGATTTTTAAATATTCAATACCGTAGCATAATTTTTTTCCATACATTATTTAACTTTTATAAAAGTTTCGCTCTCTCTGCGACCTTTACTAAAAACTTGAGAACAGAGTGCTTGATTATTTAAAAATTTTAAAGAGTTTTATTTTCGGAAATGGCCATTAAAAGTTTCTTTGTATCTACAGGAGTATTGTTAAAAGATTTTAGACAAAAGTATTGTTTAGAAGTTAGAAAAAATTTTAAGTAGAAAATTTTTTGACGTTCCTTCAGAACGTTACTTTTTGACAACAGCCTGATACTGTAGGAAGTTATGTGCTTTCAAAATCTGTAATAGAATAATCTCGTCATTATCCATGTTTTTGGGAATCATAGATGAAAATAGAACCAAATATACCTATATATATTTGAAACAAACTTAGCAATGGAATGCAGTATTATTAAAATTTTTTACTAATAAAATTAAAAATTTGTTTTTAGCTATAACATCAAAAATGTCTGTCTTATATAATATTATTTTACATGTTATCGCGGATGTCTGCAATTTAGCCTACTTAGCGCGACGGGCATAAGACGCCATTTTGAAACTTTCATAATAATCGTATTATGTAATGTGTAGTTACTAAGTTCGGTGGCCATTTCTCATAATCAAGGAGTCGTTTGTGAACAGAGAACGCGAAGTCACTGCAATTTTAAACTAATAAAACTGCATAAAAGCCGAAGTTTGAACCAGCCATTACTGTTATCTTAATTGACTATCTTTAGGTCTTAAGAGTCATTACAAAAAGTTAAAATCTATTTTATAAAAAGAAATGTAGTATCTACCTCGGCGTAGATATACGATTAATAATTTGAAATAATTTTTATTGGTAATAGTGTAGACTAGTTCACGAAAAACCAAAAAATATTGAAAAAAACTGATTAAACAATTTTCAGAGCTCACATTATGCCATCTCATTATCAATTTGTAAAATGCGGTCAAAAAGGCTTAATTTTTGATGTACAGGGGTCAATTTTTTTTTTAGTTTTTTTTCGTTTTCTCTTATATTTTCCGCGATAATTATTTAAAATTTGATAAACTTATTAGCTTTTGGAATCTCTACATCAAAATATCTTAATTTTCAGAGGTAGTATACAGAGTGATACATTTGTTGCGCTAGAAACAGTTTCACTTTGCCACCCTGTATAACGAAAATAACGCGTTTTAGACAATGCATATATTTGCATTTTTTTCTTATTTTGATGAGTACTATCACCTCCTGAAATATCTGCATGACATTAATTAATACCCTGTATACAAATAATCAGACACTCGCTCTAAATGGCAGTTTCTTGGTCGAACATATTGGTAATAAATCTGCGATGTTGTCAAATAAGGCATTAAAGTACAATCTTTGATGCCGGTATTGGCAATATCTAGTTTACCGACCTAAAAGCAATAAACTTGTCCATTAATTATGGAAAAACAGATACGGCAAACCCTTGCATAACTCAATGCTGTGGACAACACCGGTCATAAATAAGTCCATTGAAACTGGTCATTAATCAACAGCTTAGGTCAGTGGTGTACACGAAAAAAACGGTTACATATTAACCATATTAGTATTAATATGAACTTGGATATTACAGGATCTAGGTAATAATGCATCAAAGTATAAGGAGCACTTAACTATTATGTGATTTAAGCTATGTTGCAACAAAAAAGGAAATTGTGCATCCCTTTATCTACTTCAGTGCCTACAATAAAGGGTGGTGCTATTATTGTGAGTAATGCATCCAGGGTAGTACGTCGTAAATAAACATCCAGACAGCGCAATAATATCAATGTTCATTATGCTACGCTGCATGAAAATAAATCTGCAATTTGGGCCATTCTTGAATTGAGTTCCGATTGCAATGATGGCCCATTGAAACAATGACCGATGCACTGAATAATATCGACTGTTTTAATAAGCCCATTAAATGACTTTTTGCGACTGGTTTTGTTCTACCAGTTCAGGATCATAAAATTTAACGGAATGAACTAAATAGATGAATATGCATGTAAAAGGTCTTTACAAAAACCTACCACATATTCTTCAGACTAAAATTAATCGATTTAAGTGAACTTACCTTAGTACAAAGTTGCTTAGTTTGGGCGCTAGACGACGCTGAAGTGACAATTTTTAAATCGTTTTTCTGGATTAATTCAAAAACTGCTCATACCATTTCGCAAAAATTTGGTACGTTGGCATAGCTCATGGGGCAAAAGAACCCATGCCACAATTCTGATTAATATCAGTCCATGGGCGTAGAACCTGGGTTTTTTACTTATTGCTTGTTTCATATTTCTATGCCAATGGACCAAGAGGGGTTTGGGCACAAAATTCAGATGAACCAACTCATTTACTACAAAAAAAGGTACTCGTGATAAGACTCGATTCCTCTGACGGTTTTCGCGAAATTTGCATTTTATTACTTAATACGTAGTAGTTTTTACAAAAAAAAAAGCAGAAAAAAATCATTAACAGAGATAAATAGAAATATCATAAAAATTGCTCAAAATGTTCACCATTTTCATGAATACCTACAAAGATTTATACGTCAAAAAAAATTAAAACACACTCTTTGCAGAACTTGTTCGTCGCCCTTAAGAATATTTATTGCATCTTGACTACGTTACCATAGTTGTTCTGCGTTATCTGGAGTTGTCCTGTAAACCACTGTCTTAAGATGCCCCATAAAAAATAATCCAATGGATTTAAGTCCGGAGATCGTGGTGGCCAATTTACAGGGGCATTACCTCTACCAATCCATTTATTTGAGTACTGCTGATTTAAAAAGTTTCCAACATTTAATGCAAAATGTGGTGGAGCTCCATCGTGCATAAACACATATCTCTCCGAAGTTGTTTTTGAGGTGTAAGGTCGTGTTGTACATACCTGAAAAATACCGTGCGAACAAAAAGCAGATAGGAAAACTGTTCAAGAGGTTTTTTTGTAGTAAATAAGTTGGTTTAATCTAAATTTTAAACTTAATCCTCTTATCTTCCATTGGCGTAGAAATCAAAAACAGAAAAATTCTATAAAACCCAAGTTATACGTGGTAAAGCTACTACGTATTAAGTAATAACATGCAAATTTTTTGAAAACCGTCAGAGGAATCGAGTCTTATCAAAAGTACCTTTTTTGTAGCAAATGAGTTGGTTCATCTGAATTTTGTGCCCAAACCCCTCTTGTTCCGTTGGCATAGAAATCTGAAACAAGCAATTAGTAAAAAACCCAGGTTCTACGCCCATGGACTGATATTAATCAGAATTGTGGCATGGGTTTTTTTGCCCCATAAAGCTATGCCAACGTACCAAATTTCGGCAAAATAGTATGGGCAGTTTTTGAATTAATCCAGAAAAACGATTTAAAAATTGCCACTTCAGCGCCGTCTAGCGCCCAAACTAAGCAACTTTGTACTAAGGTAAGTTTACTTAAATCGACTAATTTTGATCTAAAGAATATGTGGTAGGTTCTTATAAAGACCTTTTACAGACACTCTGTATAACAACAACTTAGTTTCATGTTAATTACGACGCCCAGCTTTTAGGATGTCCTGAATATGAAATATTTTTTTAAAAATTACGATTTAATTTAATTTATACTCATAATGTTTGTCTGTTCCAGGGACTGACCGCAGCGCCAAGGTGCTGGCGGTTTGGCCCGGTCCTGCGCTCCTCACATATGGTTGTTTTGTGGTAGGTTGGCCACCGGTCACTCCGCAACTCAATGTATTTTATATGTTTTTGTTTCACTTTTTGTCTTTCTATTCAGTTTTATAGCCACTGTTTATATATTTTTTTCATGTCGTTTCACATTAGCTGGAGAACAAATATTAATTTGCTCACCAAAGATTCGTGTCAACATAGATTTTAACTGTAATCATATACATACACTTTTTTTCTGTAAGCTTACTATTAATAATAACACAGGGTGTGGGTTTTAAAACATTACAATGTGATAAAATTTCAAAAAAGGGTTTGTACTACTAAGTATAGAAACTCGGTCAAAATCTGTCTCCGCATTGAAAATTTACTAAGCTTTGGAATACCACTCACCCAGGAAAATAACTATTAAAAATAATATCAAAATATAATTATTCGGGTTATAATGAGCCACTTATTCACTTATCATAACACACATAATGAGTTTTTGGTCTCCAGCTATGTTTTTTATTTAGGGCACTTTTTTGCAAATTTTCAACTGATTGAGTACTATTACGTAAAGCTTCATGTATGTTGGTTCACCCTCTTTGGTGCACGAGCTCACTGTTTTGCTAAACTTGAATGGAATATTTAGGAATAATTTTAATAAATATTTTTGAATATTTATTAGCAACCACAGTTTTTGATCGAAACGTTACCGACAATTCGAAAATTTAATGTATAGCTATACAACTCTAACGGTAGGTAAGATGTAAACTGGTTGCTATAATAATTCTTTAAGGTAAAATGGGTAAAAGGAGCAAATAATTGTCTTTTATTACATTAAATTTTCTCCATAGTTCCTAATAGTTTAATGTTATAGTCTATTTGCATGTTAATGGTTAGGATTTCCGCTTTAAATGTTTTGTTGTTAGGTATATAATATAAGGTCAACATTAGTCGATAGTTTCAACATGAAAATTATAGTTATTTTCGCTGTAAGTTAACAAAACGGCTAATAATTATCACAAATATCATCAACAAATTTAAAATGTAGTACTAGAGATATACCGAGAGATTTCATACATCCATTGCCCAATTAACCAGCTTAATTTAATTTGCCTTTTATTTTCAATCGACCGGAATGGAGCACTTTCTGGATAATTTTTAAGCCAGGAAATATAAACTTTACCGGTCTAGACTGGAACGAAAAAAAGAGGAGGGACTTTACCGAGTCCACTTTCATTACCATTCAATTTTTTATCTATTTAGTTTTTTATTTAATCTAATTATTTCGAATTGAAAAAGTAGTTCATACTTGCAGTGGTGGTCGCGTAGTGCAAATAAAGCAATCAAGTGTTCCTTCGCAAAATTTTAATAGAACAAAGGATATTTGTGTTCCCTACATGTTTCGGGCGTCTAGACGTTCATCTTCAGGAGATACCAAAATCTAATTGAATGAAATTATTTGGAGTTGCCTCAAATTGATGAGTACAACTAGATGTGAGTAGGAACATCAAAATTTGAAAACAGAGTTAACTTGAAAATTAAATTATGAAAAGTGTCATGTTGATAGTATGGAGATTTTATATTATGAATGAAAAAGCATTTTAGTTTGAATAAAATTTTCTTTAAATCTAAGGCATTTTAGATTTTATTGAGTGTTGTTTAATGGATTGAAGAGAAATATTAAAAATTGTGCAGGTAGAAACTTAATTAAACTTTGGAGACATGCTATACGGTATAAAATTAATTTAAAAACTGAAAAATGGGGCTATCCCCTTGGCAATAAATATTGAAAGTCAAGTTTGATTATAGAAAATGAGATCTTTAAAAAAATATCAAAAAATTAAATTTTTTTAAATAGTGCAGATCTGCAGTGTCTTAGTGTAAAGCAGAATTGAAAACGGATGTGACATTATCAAAAATGACAGCCATCATAAAACTTTAGAGGTTTGCAATAAACTCGATTTTGAGTTTACAAAATTCGCGAGCATCTGTTCATTATTTATGAAAAGAACTTATAAGTTGTGATCACTGGACGTATAAAGCACCTGAAGAAAAACCGCACTAAACACATCGGTCAACGAATGATTAAATTATAAAAACATGGTTAAAAAAGGAGGAAAATAAGAAACTGCATTGAGTTTACGAATCGAGGAAGGGAGAAACACTATTATAACACTAGATGGTGCACTTAAAATACCTATGAAAATAATTTTAAAAAAATTAATAAATGTTTCTGAACAAATACGCGTTAGAAAGCAAAAGAGTATGGAAAAACAATAAAGAAATAATTTAACTTCCTTGGAGGAGAAAGAATAGGTAAGGTAGAGATAGTAAGAGGTGAGTTAAGACATTGAAAAAAACTTGTGCTGTTGTTTGCTCATTAACGCGATTTATATTTTGGGTTTTTAATAATTTCATTTATCTCAATGATCTCAAGCAGATCTAATAAGCTCCCCTTATTACAAAAATGTAAGAATTTATTGCTTGTATTTGAGTTGAAACTGTGTTTGTATATAGATACATGCCTCGAAAAGTTATATTTGATTTTATAAGTAAATAAATTTAAATTAGATGTTCTTTCTATCCCTTTACAATAACCATTTTTTTTTCTATTAAAATTTTGTGAAGGAAAACTTGATTATTTTATTTGCACTAAATATTTCAGTTTATTAATGATTTTTCTGCCTATAGAGTTTTAAAACTGTCTATATACAGGGTGACGCGGATCTAAATGAACATACTTCAACACAAGACAAAGAATACCTTGGGGGTTCTTAATCACCCATCTTTGATAGTTCAATTGTCGATAGTTAATAAGATACAGGGTCTTTTATGAACTTCAGCAATTTTTTGTTCTTGACATATTTTTTAATGCACTCCGTATAAAATTTTCATATTGGGTCAACATCTGTAACCTATCTGTCGCTTAAAATTGCAGTATCAGAAAATTTTAAATTCCAGGCCCGTATTAAAAAAAGTTGACATTTTCAATTTTTACATTTTTAACACCCTGTAGATCAATTTTTTCAAAATATTATTTTTTTATTGGAAAGAGCATAAAGAATTGACCCTAACGGCATAATTTTCAAAGTTGCCGCACCCATCACTTGATTAGAATAAATGGTTGTTTTGTAAAAAATTTCAAAATGGTGCATATTTGGAAATTAGAAATTAAGAAAATAACAATAAAAAAGCAAAAACTGCTTCCGAAGTAAAAAAATAAATGTACTAAACGTTTAATAGCTTTAACGAGACTAAATTTTAGGGAACAACACAACAACAAATAACAAAGTAATAATAATAATAACAAAACTGCAAGATAATGATTGCTTTTTAGACATCGACAAAAAATCGTAAATTACAGTCAGAAATTTCAAACTTTGTAAAGTAGGCTTTGCCTCATTTAAAAACAAACCAAAGACTATCGAGTTACTGTTCCATAGCAACAATTCAAGTCACTATCAGATATGTGACAGTTGTCTGACCTTTGTTAGTATTCGGTTAACAATTATTGCAATTTTCTGTTGAAGATGCCTTACCAATTTTCAAATGCCGAATATGCCGACATTATTTTTGTATACGGTTTTTGTAACGGTAATGGAAGAGCTGCTGTTCGGGAATATCGTAGGCGATTTCCGGGTAGAAGATGTCCATATCACAAAACATTTGCAAATGTATTTTTATTTGCTGGAGAACATGGACATTTTCCCACCGACAATAATATTGATCAACCAATACGACATCCAGTTCAGGAGGAAGAAGATATCTTAAATCTTGTTGAAGATAATCCCAAAACATCTACTCGAAAAATTGCGACACGTCTAGGAATCCCGCAAAAAAGAGTTAATGTAACACTGCAAAAGGAAGGCTTGCATCCGTTTCATGTTCAAGAAGTTCAAAGATTGGAACCTGGCGATTATGCAAACCGGTTACTCTTTTGCCAGTGGCTCAGTAGACACCAAAGGAGTCTTTATCGAATCCTCTGGACCGATGAAGCACAATTTACCAGAGATGGTGTAAATAATTCAAGGAATTCCCATGTATGGTCGTTAGAAAATCCACATGCCATCAGACAATTGCATTCGCAGCACAAATTTTCCATAAACGTTTGGGCAGGTATAATAAATAATAAATTAATTGGGCCGCACTTTTTTGCTGAAAGATTAGATGGAAATCAATATTTAAATTTTTTACAAAACATTTTGCCAGGACTTATGCAGAATGAAAATGCTAACGTGAGAGGGCTCTTTTTTCAACATGATGGGGCCCCACCACATTTTGCAAGGGTTGTATCTGAATTTTTAAATATTACGTTTCCTAACAGATGGATAGGCCGTGGAGGGCCCCATTTATGGCCAGCCAGGTCGCCGGACTTTAATCCTTTGGATTTTTTTTTCTGGGGGAATATGAAAAATTTGGTTTATTCAGAAGAAATCAACACGCGGGAGCAGCTTTTGCAACGAATTATTAATGCTTTTCAGGAAATAAAAAATAACCCAGACGCAATTAGAAAAGCAGTGTCAAATTTAAACATCAGAAGACGAAGATGTGAACAAGCCAATGAAGGGCATTTTGAACAGCTTCTTAAATAACAGTGTTCTGCTAAAGTGCTCTTAAAATTAATTCTTGCTAAAACTTTTTCTATGTATTAGATTTTAAGCAGTCGATTTTAACTTGCAGTTTTGTTATTATTATTATTACTTTGTTATTTGTTGTTGTGTTGTTCCCTAAAATTTAGTCTCGTTAAAACTATTAAACGTTTAGTACATTTATTTTTTTACTTCGGAAGCAGTTTTTGCTTTTTTATTGTTATTTTCTTAATTTCTAATTTTCAAATATGCACCATTTTGAAATTTTTTACAAAACAACCATTTATTCTAATCAAGTGATGGGTGCGGGAACTTTGAAAATTATGCCGTCAGGGTCAATTCTTTATGCTCTTTCCAATAAAAAAATAATATTTTGAAAAAATTGATCTACAGGGTGTTAAAAATGTAAAAATTGAAAATGTCAACTTTTTTTAATACGGGCCTGGAATTTAAAATTTTCTGATACTGCAATTTTAAGCGACAGATAGGTTACAGATGTTGACCCAATATGAAAATTTTATACGGAGTGCATTAAAAAATATGACAAGAACAAAAAATTGCTGAAGTTCATAAAAGACCCTGTATCTTATTAACTATCGACAATTGAACTATCAAAGATGGGTGATTAAGAACCCCCAAGGTATTCTTTGTCTTGTGTTGAAGTATGTTCATTTAGATCCGCGTCACCCTGTATATCAATACAATAAGCTACTATCAAAATCTTCACGTACGCCAGTGGACTTGTGTCGATTGAAAAAAAAATATTGTACGTTACATATCCGGAAAGTACGTTAACAGGACTTGCAGGCTTCCAGGTAAAGTTGCCTGCATCGTTCTAAATACTAGCATTTTCCGGTCTTTTAAATATGCTAAATGGGTATATAAAAAACAAAATATTTGAATTTTTGTTTATATAAACCTAAATAAACTCAGCTCAATTTTTGCTTCGACATTCGTTCTTAACGACTTGAGGGACCGGACGATGCACAGTCCCCAATCAAATCCAGGCAGAAAGATCAACTGTCCCGGACGACAATGCCGTTTCGTGAGCTTTAAATCTTAAAGATAGATAATTTACATTTATTGTACAACTGCAAAAAGTCGTAAACCGGTGGCAGTATAATTTATCGGCCCGGCAATAATGGCGAACGGTTTTTATGGAAGTTAAAGGTCTTACTAAAGCAATTTTCATTATTATCTATAGTTCATTTCACCTAATGTCTACTATTGTACCGTTAATATAAACAAAACTAACCAAAAAAAAGTGACACCTTAACACTTATCAGTTGCCATTAAAAATGTAAATGAAATGGACTCTACGTATTTTTATCTTTATTAACTTAAACGGCAGAAGAGTTTACAGTTTAGATAAGTTTACGTTAAGGCCATCGAAATGAATTTAGGGCCAGTTTAGATCGCACGGAGTTCTGTATCGACCTCAAACTAGTCCGATAACTTTTAAGTTGAGGTGGGTCTATACTAGTATTATTCACTGACGCAGGACTTTAGTACTAAATCCAGTGGCGTTACAAATATATGTACTTAGTTTATTAGTTTTATAGATATAAACAACTAATGTGGAGTCACATGTGGATATATCGCCAGCACAGAGTCGAAGTAAAATATTCGTCAACTAAATGGACTACGTTAATGACCGCGGTGTAATAAAATATGCTCGTTGAATAAACGGTCTTATTCACAAGGCACATTGGTAAAAAATGTCTTATATTAAAATACTTTAGTAATAGATGTTTTGTTATTTCGATGACCAGCCTAAAAACTGATATTGGTGGAAATATTGATGGAAAATGGAGAAATCAATCAATTTTTGGGATAATTATCACACGATAACACAAAAGCACCCTATATGAATGAATTTAATACATAATGACAATGCATACTAAGTAAATAAATTAAAATTATTGCATAATAATAAACTGAAAATATGAAACAAAAAAAATATTCCACCCTGGACATCAAGGCGTCGTCATTTGAACGGATCAAAATAAAAGTTTAGGACGTGCAGAACGTAGAGGACATTTTTGGCGTTTATGAATTCTAACACGTTTGTACGGCAATGCAATGTTTTTGATGTAAAATATATAACAATGCCATAAAATTTCAAACTAAGGCGATATTCTTTAGTGTTGCAGTATTTGAGGGAAATACATCCAACGTCCGCGTGTATTCAGTTAGGTCATTTGCACATTTCCATACAAAATAACCTTTAGGAAAATATCAACAGTCGATGTTATCGCAGCAATTTCTGCTTAATTTCCGTGCAAAATGTCGATGTGATTTGCATACTCGCGGTGCCAGATTTTCAATTTCCCTCCTGAAATGACGAAAAATTATAAAACGGAATTTTTATGACTTGGCTTCACGTTTTTCTGTCAGGCTTTCAGTCTTGCCTGGAACAAACAAAGCAATTATTTTTTTTTTTTGGTTACTTTATTCACATTTTAAAATTATTATGTTAAAAAAAGGTTTTTAAAAAGTGTATAATTAACTTCTTATAATACATTTTTTAATAAATTACTGATTAAACTTCTACAGAGGTTTCCTTTCCAAACCACCTCATCAAATGTTTATAAAATAGGGTACAACCCATACTTAAACAAAGTTAAATTGCCAGAAAAATATCGAAAGATATAAAACAAATCTTTGTGACCCCAGTCAGTGTCCTATTACAAAACCCAACTAAAAAAGCTAATAAACCCCGACAATGCCGAATGACGTCTATACGCCGTAACGCGACGCCTAACAGCGACGCCTAGCAGCGACGCCAGACGTTTGTTTATGACTCGAACATTAACCTACCTTCCATTTTGATGGCCATTTTAATGGCGTCGTTCTAATACCCAGCAAGGAATAATTTTATTGCTCATTAGTTTTGCTGGTTCCATTTTATTGGAGAAATTAATTAGGCAAATATATAATAAGTGTATAAAATTTGCCGAATTTACTTTAGTGTATTTGTTTATAGAGAAATTCGATGATGAATAATTTAAATTTATAATAGCTCAATAGGAAGAAGTACGAAGGCCTAGAAGTGCCATCTAAAAAAATTTTTTTTAAAAATGTAAGCATTTAGAAATTTTGACTTTAAAGTCGAAACCTGAACTAACCTAACTAACTTGAACCAACCACAACACTGGTATACTTCAGACGAAATTCCACTATAGAACAAGCGCCGCGATATTTGAGTAAATATGAAGGCGTAGATACAACTGTGAGTTTATACTTAAAATTTCGAGTTTAAAATCGAAATTTCGAGATTGAAGTCGAAATTTTGAGCAAAATGTCGAAATTTCAAGTTTAAAGTCGAAATTTCGAGTTTAAAGTCGAGATTTCGAGTTTAAAGTCGAAATTTCGAGTTTAAAGTCGAAATTTCGAGTTTAAAGTCGAAATTTTGAGTTTAATGTCGACATTTCGAGTTTAATGTCGACATTTCGAGTTCAAGGTTGAAATTTCAAGATTAAAGTCGAAATTTCGAGTTTAAAGTCGAAGTTTCATATTGCTTAAATTTTTTTTACATGGCACTTCGACGCCTTCTTATTAATGATCTAGAAAAGAATAATAGGCCTAATCGCCTTTGACTAAAGTAATTTAATTTACTACCACGTACGAATGTCATGTTGACTTCCACTTTCCATATCTTCTTTTGACCAAGATCGAGCCCCTTCTATTTTAACTGAAATTCCAGCAGGTAAGTAGGTATTCCCTTACTTGAGACCGTATCTCCTAAAACACATGTATTTTCTTATGGAGAAATTTCCATTATTCAGCCATGCGCATTCCGTTTTGATGGCATCCATTTCAACACAAACATTATAATGTACTTTTTCCTTTTTGTGACATGCGTAATTGATATAGTAATTGTAGATATGCTTTAAAGTTCCTGTACAAACCTGTTTAGGACTCTGTTGACTGATGCAGTGTGGATTAAAAATATTATTATTTTAAAATTATTTATTAAATTTAAGGCACAAAACTTTGTTTATAAGTAATTGGTATAATTAATCGGTGTTATAATCATAAGCCTCTTGATTAAGAACGACCATTTTAATTTAATTGTATATTATGTTGTTAATGTTACATGGTATATTTTACGTAGAATAATAGTTTTAGATTTAGGATTAGACAATCTCCTTGTATTTACATTAAATCATTAAACAAGTTACATAAAAAAAGGGTTTTACGTTTTAATATTAAAGTTAAACATACGTGTATGTCAAGGATAAAGCTAGATCAAAAGGATGGAACGAAATCGAGAAAAGTATTCAAGTAGTTGGGATAATTTTAGGGTTTTTCACAGGGAACCGACCTAGATGTCTAGGTAGATTAAATAGCAGTTGCTTGTACCTGATCGCAAAATGTGTTTACCAATCAAGTTGTAGTTAGTTAAAAAAGGCATTGGTTTTATCTGGATTAAACCGTTCTGATTTAAAAATAATTATTATATCAATGAAATATTCTTATGAAATATATAGTGTAACATACACAAACCTTTATATTATATTCATCGAATTGAATGATTTTCACACTTACCTAGAGTGGACCTTCTATTGGATGGCCGAAGGCAACATAGATTTTTTTCTCTTCAATAAATAAAAGAAAGAACCAAATGCGGACGCTGAACTCTAATCAGCATATTTTTACTAGTAAATGGACCTATTATTGTTGTGTACAATGATTCGATGATTTATCATAGTTTTGTATGCGATCTACGAGGGTTCCACCCATATGCTATTAACGACTCACTTTTTTCAAATATCACTCGATGTCAGTGTTGTAGTTCTGGTTGCGATAACACAGAGTAATTGGCTGTTGACAGTGTTTATAAAATAAAAATAGACTAACCTTTTCTGCAAACGTTCTTAGGGACCGTTGTCTTCTTTTTTTTTATAACGGATATTGACACAAAAACGGCAGTATAGTGGTCTTTTGTTAATTTCGGATTTATTTGATGTGTTGATTGACGAGGCAAATATCATTGATGATCAGTGGTGATGATTGATATTTACGTTTTACCTGTTAGCCTGACTTTGTAATCGTTTTCAAAATTTCTTCACATTACGACCCTGATGATGAGCTCGCAAACGCATAGACAAAAAGTTTTTTAAATATAAAAGGTTTAAGGAGAACGTTTGCCCTTAAACATTATACGCTTATTTAAGACAATATTAATTTAAACTACAAAAAAGTATATTGTTTTTATTAAAATTGTACTATTTATACTTTAAGTATGTATAGATATTTTTATTATTTTGTAACTATGGTGAGTTCTTTGTATTCCAAAAAAGTGGATTTTCTGAATTATTTTATTTTACTATTATTATACAGTATTAGTATTTGTCTATCATTTAGTTTGCTATAGCGTTAAATAAGGCCACTGCATTTTATGCATTTTTAATTATGAATTCAAGACATATTTCAATTCAACTAACAATTTGCATGTTTAAACATGTAACTGTTTAAAATAACCACCTGAAAAGTAATAACATGTAAGAACTAGGTCCAGTAAAAAAATACTACAAAAACTAAGATTAGGGTAAAATCACCTTCTAACCAAGTATGGCTGATTCCAAGAAGATATCACTTCAATGACCCTACACTCCCAGTATAATTTACTTTTAGTTCATTACCTCATTAATTCAATCTCGCGAATTAATTATCCCCTCCCGCTTCATTTTTGAGTAACCCAATAAGTTCTTTTCCCCCACCCCTACAATTCACTACCCCCACTCCAATCTCGACAGATCCTACATTATAACTAGGCGTCTGCAGAAAGACCTTGTCATATCTACTTTAGACAGGCAACCGGACAGACACATCTTGTAGAAATTTACAGAAAGATGGAGAAGTTTATTATTGTTAAAGACGTTGTTAAAAAGTTACGAGAATTTAACCTTACAGGACGCACTCTAGAGTTTAAGTTAAAACCTGTTCCACAGGGAGTTGAACCAGTTGGTTGGGTGGAAAAAGGAATTAATCAAATTATTCAAAACGCTACAGTAGGCCTACAACCCTTAGATCGTGTGGGTTTTAGTTTTTGCTCTAAAGACTTCAACCGAGGAGAAGGTTGGATTCGCTTCAAAGCAGCTAAAGACATAACCTTTCAAGATGTTTGGAGTGTTATAAGTGGCATTTATCAGTCAAACTCAGCAGGTCTTAATACAGAATCATTTTGTCTTAGTGTGACAACTGTTAGATTACCTGTTGGTGGGGGCAGAGGAAAAAATTATAACAGCTTTCACGAGGAATGTGACAAGCGACGAGGTATTATAAGTATTAAAAATACCGATAACCTGTGTTTACCACGTGCTTTGGTAGTCGCCATTGCCCATAATAAAAGAGATCCCGAATTCAGTAAGGTTAGAAGAGATATTAGTAAAATTCAAACCGAAAGAACAAGATCATTGTTGGAGAGAGCTAAAATTAGCATTCCTGAGGCAGGAGGTGGAATTCCCGAGTTAATACAATTTCAAAATCATCTAAAAGAATATAAATTAGTTGTTTATAGCTATGGATCAAAAGGACGAAATATTATATTTGAAGGTTCAACTGAAAGCAATAAACGGCTGAACTTATTACATTACAAAAGCCATTTTAATGTAATTACATCGCTGACAGCAGCTTTTTGTTCTAACTATTTTTGTGAAAAGTGTTACGTCCCATATGATCACAAAAATGAGCACCGATGTGGTGGAACCTGTCAGGCATGTCAGCAAGCCCCTGCTTGTGAAATAGCAATAAAAATTAAATGCCAGGACTGTCTACGATTTTTTAGAAGTCAAAACTGTTACGAAAATCATAAAAAGGATTATTCGTCAGGCAAATTTACAGTATGCGAACAAATTAAACTATGTTCTATTTGTTTAAAAACCATTAAAGCCAAAAGAGCACATGTATGTGGTGAAATTTATTGTAAAATTTGTAATAAACATGCACCCGAGGATCATCTATGTTATATTCGGCCTGATAAGGGAAAACCTAAGATTAAAGATGTTCTTTTTGTATTCTACGATTTAGAGACGAGCCAAGACAAACTATTGGAAAATTCAACGTTTTTACATGAAGTCAATCTCTGTGTTTTCAAACAATACTGCGATGAGTGCATGGATTCTGAAGCAGATACTTGTAAAAAATGCGGTCTAAAGTTACAAAAAGTCAGAGGTATAGACCCAGCGGGGACATTTACTAACCATTTGTTACAAATGAGGAAAAACTTTAAAGAAATTATTGTAATAGCCCATAATGGTCAGGCTTTTGATCACCAGTTTATATTAAACTACATTATGACAAAGACAGATTTTACACCTGAGTTAATCATGAGAGGTACCAAAATAATTACGACGCAACTTGAAAATGTAAAATTTATCGACTCACTTAACTATTTCCCTATGCCTTTAGCCAAACTACCAAAGGCATTTGGACTTGATGATATTTTTAAAAAAGGCTACTTCCCGCACCTATTTAATACAAAGGCAAATGAAAACTATATAGGACCTCTACCATCAATTGAATATTACTCCCCAGATAGTATGAAAGAAGAAGACAGAGCCAAATTTCTTAAATGGTTTGTAGAGCATGAAAATGATGGTTTCGATATGCAAAGAGATCTGGTAGACTACTGCGTATCGGATGTCGAAATTCTTGCGCAATCATGTTTAAAGTTTAGAGAACAACTTATACAAACTACCAATGTATGTCCATTTACTGAAGCCACAACTATTGCTTCAGCATGCAATAAAATTTTTAGAAGAAATTTTTTGAAGCCTAATACTATAGGAATCATACCAAAAAATGGATACCGATGGAGAAACAGGCAGAGCAAAATTGCCATAGATTGGTTACTTTGGACCGAGAATCACAGAAAAATCAACATCTTACATGCTGCTAATGGTAAAGAAGCTGTTTTAAATGGTGTAAAAGTCGATGGTTACTGCTCCGAAACAAATGAGGTATTTGAATTTCAAGAATGTTATTTCCATGGATGTACTGTATGCTACAAGTTCGGCAGGAACGATCCTCTTTCCGAGGACCCCTCAGAAACGCTAAATTTAAGATATGAAACCACAAAGGCAAAAATTATGAGACTAAAAGATTTCGGTTTTTTAGTTAATGAAATGTGGGAGTGTGATTTTAGAAATTTATTAAAAAATAATCCAGAGATAAAATCCTATACTAATACCCATTACAATAAAATTTTGACAAAACTAAATCCAAGAGATGCTTTTTATGAAGGACGAACAGGAAATACATGCGAATACTATGAAATAAAAGATACGGAAAAAATTAAATACGCCGATGTTTGTTCCCTCTATCCGTACATCTGTAAGAGTTCTAAATTTCCACTATCACATCCAGAAGTGTATGTAGGAGATGCGTGTAACAAATTAAACCTAAATAATATAGATGGTTTAATTAAATGCACAATTCTCCCACCAGAAGAGTTGTACCATCCAGTACTCCCTCAAAAAATAAACAATAAATTGATGTTTATTCTTTGTCGAACATGTGGTCAAGACATGAATTACAACGAATGTAAGCATACCAGCGAAGAAAGGGTACTTGAAGGAACATGGGTTCTGGACGAGGTACTTAAAGCCCTAGAAAAAGGATATAAAATACAAAAAATACATGAAATCTGGAAATATAACGTACGAAAGTTTAATAAAGAAAACGGTGAGGAAGGATTATTCACATCCATGATGAATAAATTCATTAAAATCAAACAGGAAGCATCAGGCTGGCCTAAAGATTGTGAAATAGAGGAAGACAAAGTTAAATACATTGATCAGTTCTTTGAAAAGGAAGATGTTAAACTAGAGTATACCAAAATTATTGAAAATCCAGGGCTAAGATCACTGGCGAAATTAATACTTAACTCGTTTTGGGGAAAATTCGGTCAAAGAGAGAATCAACCAAAGACGAAAATTGTAAATAAACCAGCAGATTTATTTGCAATGTTTATTAACCCTGCAATTTATATCAATGGGGTTATACCCGTCAACGATAAAACATTACTTGTCAATTATGAATATATAGAAGAAGCCAGCGATCCGTTGCCGACTGTTAATGTTGTTATAGCGGCTTACGTAACAGCGCAAGCGCGCCTTAAATTATACTCCTATCTTGAAGCTCTTGATAAAAGAGTCTTATACTATGATACAGATTCCGTGATTTATGTTTCAAAAAATAATGACCCCGATATATCAACGGGGCAATTTATTGGAGACATGACAGACGAGTTGGAGAGTTATGGCTCTAACTCATACATAACTAAGTTTGTTTCTGGAGGCCCCAAGAATTATGCATTTAAGGTTCACTCGACGAAAAGTAATTTAGAAGAAACGGTCTGTAAAGTTAAAGGTATAACTCTCAACTATGCCGCATCACAAGTAATAAATTTTGATGCAATCAAACACATGATTCTTCAAAAATCCGAACCGATCCCCATCATATCCAGAAGCATACGGCGTAGCAAGGAGCACATTGTGACAACTTGTACTGAAGTCAAACTCTATAGACCTATTTCAACAAAGAGAAAATTTCTATCGGATGGAAGCTCCGAACCATATGGATATAGAAAAAGAAAAACCCATTGAAAATAAAATATATTGTATATTTTGTATGTATTGTATATAAAATATATTATAAATATTGTATATCTAGAACCGCTATGGAGTTTAAAAATGTAAATTAAGTAATAAACAATTTAAAATATCCATTTTGGTTTTATTTTTTTCTTTAACAGTAAGAGTTTTCAAAAAGTATTTAAATAAGTAATTATGTACATATTAAAAAAATATGTTTTTATTTTTACAAAGACATTTATAATTTAAATAGTTTGAAAATATTATCCAGTCATTTAAGTACTACACTTAAACTTAAAGAAAAGTTCTCCGAAGCCACAAAAAAACACTAAGGGAATTGGTTCTTTTCAGCTATTTTTCTGTTATTCTTATAGTAATCCATAATCGTTTCAAATTTGAACGACCCACATGATAGTCTTTTTTTTTTTGTAATTTATGCATATTTAATTACAAGGTTTCATACAACTTTAACAAATAAAAGTTGTTTTTTTCTTTTCTGTTTTCTTTTTCGGTTCTTAAGAAATGCTAAAGAATCTGTACAAAACAAGTCACGAATTAACTAAATAGCCACCATTTCACTAAATACTTAACACTCAGTATACAATTTTCAGAAATGTCATGATTAAGAACGGTTCTAGTCATTTTATACAAGATTTCACATGATTTAACAAATTTAAAACATTTTTTTTAATTTTTACTAAATTCTAAACACTCAGTATACACTTTTAAGAAAATAGGACGATTTGCGACTGTTTTAGTCATTTTTTACAAAGTTTCACAGGGCTTAATAACGTTAAAACATTTTTTTAAATTTTTTACTAAATTCTAAACACTCAGTATACAATTTTCAGAAATGCCATGATTAAGAACGGTTCTAGTCATTTTATACAAGATTTCACATGATTTAACAAATTTAAAACATTTTTTTTAATTTTTACTAAATTCTAAACACTCAGTATACACTTTTAAGAAAATAGGACGATTTGCGACTGTTTTAGTCATTTTTTACAAAGTTTCACAGGGCTTAATAACGTTAAAACATTTTTTTTTTAATTTTTTACTAAATTCTAAACACTCAGTATACAATTTTAAGAAATGCCATGATTAGGAACGGTTCTAGTCATTTTATACAAGATTTCACATGATTTAACAAATTTAAAACATTTTTTTTAATTTTTACTAAATTCTAAACACTCAGTATACACTTTTAAGAAAATAGGACGATTTGCGACTGTTTTAGTCATTTTTTACAAAGTTTCACAGGGCTTAATAACGTTAAAACATTTTTTTTTAATTTTTTACTAAATTCTAAACACTCAGTATACAATTTTCAGAAATGCCATGATTAAGAACGGTTCTAGTCATTTTATACAAGATTTCACATGATTTAACAAATTTAAAACATTTTTTTTAATTTTTTACTAAATTCTAAACACTCAGTATACACTTTTAAGAAAATAGGACGATTTGCGACTGTTTTAGTCATTTTTTACAAAGTTTCACAAGGCTTAATAACGTTAAAACATTTTTTTTAATTTTTTTACTAAATTCTAAACACTCAGTATACAATTTTCAGAAATGACATGATTAAGAACGGTTCTAGTCATTTTATACAAGATTTCACATGATTTAACAAATTTAAAACATTTTTTTTAATTTTTACTAAATTCTAAACACTCAGTATATCATTTTCAGAAAATAATACAATTCTGTACAGTTTTAGTCATTTTTACAAAGTTTCACAGGGCTTAATAACGTTAAAACATTTTTTTAATTTTTTACTAAATTCTAAACACTCAGTATACAAGTTTCAGAAATGACAGGATTTAGAACAGTTTTTACAGATATTTACAAAGTCTTAATAACATTAAAATATTTTTTTTTCTAATTATAATTGCTATTTTCATCTTTTTTATTCCTTAATTATCTAACATAATGTATACAATTTCAAGAAATAGTAGATTTTTAATCCATGTACAAAATTCAAGAATCTAAAATACAATTAAATGTAGGCTTTTTTTAATTGGCATCTCAGGCAAATTATTTCCCCCAAAATTATCTAAAAAAGATATACCAAAAACATTCTAAAGCGGTTTTTTACCTCTATAAGCATGCAGG
The DNA here is from genome assembly GCA_963920685.1 of Polydrusus tereticollis. Classification (NCBI taxonomy): domain Eukaryota; kingdom Metazoa; phylum Arthropoda; class Insecta; order Coleoptera; family Curculionidae; genus Polydrusus; species Polydrusus tereticollis. The sequence continues at coordinate 144,537,360 of OY987329.1, forward strand.
CCGATCCGACCCTTGTCGGTTTTATTACCCGCATAAATTAACACAGTAGAGAGATATTGACAGAGCCGCCTCACGAAAGCACCCGGGTTAGCTCATAAACAGCACCACCGAACCACCCGGGTTAGGTCATAAACAACACCACCGAACCACCCGGGTTAGATCGTAAAACGCACCACCTGCACCACCTGGGTTAGTTGCACCACCAGCACCACCAGCACCACCTGATCTCGCTCTCTCAGTTTCTCTCTACTGTGTTAATTTATGCGGGTAATAAAACCGACAAGGGTCGGATCGGCCTGCATGCTTATAGAGGTAAAAAACCGCTTTAGAATGTTTTTGGTATATCTTTTTTAGATTATTTTGGGGGAAATAATTTGCCTGAGATGCCAATTAAAAAAAGCCTACATTTAATTGTATTTTAGATTCTTGAATTTTGTACATGGATTAAAAATCTACTATTTCTTGAAATTGTATACATTATGTTAGATAATTAAGGAATAAAAAAGATGAAAATAGCAATTATAATTAGAAAAAAAAATATTTTAATGTTATTAAGACTTTGTAAATATCTGTAAAAACTGTTCTAAATCCTGTCATTTCTGAAACTTGTATACTGAGTGTTTAGAATTTAGTAAAAAATTAAAAAAATGTTTTAACGTTATTAAGCCCTGTGAAACTTTGTAAAAATGACTAAAACTGTACAGAATTGTATTATTTTCTGAAAATGATATACTGAGTGTTTAGAATTTAGTAAAAATTAAAAAAAATGTTTTAAATTTGTTAAATCATGTGAAATCTTGTATAAAATGACTAGAACCGTTCTTAATCATGTCATTTCTGAAAATTGTATACTGAGTGTTTAGAATTTAGTAAAAAAATTAAAAAAAATGTTTTAACGTTATTAAGCCTTGTGAAACTTTGTAAAAAATGACTAAAACAGTCGCAAATCGTCCTATTTTCTTAAAAGTGTATACTGAGTGTTTAGAATTTAGTAAAAAATTTAAAAAAATGTTTTAAATTTGTTAAATCATGTGAAATCTTGTATAAAATGACTAGAACCGTTCTTAATCATGGCATTTCTGAAAATTGTATACTGAGTGTTTAGAATTTAGTAAAAAATTAAAAAAAAATGTTTTAACGTTATTAAGCCCTGTGAAACTTTGTAAAAAATGACTAAAACAGTCGCAAATCGTCCTATTTTCTTAAAAGTGTATACTGAGTGTTTAGAATTTAGTAAAAATTAAAAAAAATGTTTTAAATTTGTTAAATCATGTGAAATCTTGTATAAAATGACTAGAACCGTTCCTAATCATGGCATTTCTTAAAATTGTATACTGAGTGTTTAGAATTTAGTAAAAAATTAAAAAAAAAATGTTTTAACGTTATTAAGCCCTGTGAAACTTTGTAAAAAATGACTAAAACAGTCGCAAATCGTCCTATTTTCTTAAAAGTGTATACTGAGTGTTTAGAATTTAGTAAAAATTAAAAAAAATGTTTTAAATTTGTTAAATCATGTGAAATCTTGTATAAAATGACTAGAACCGTTCTTAATCATGGCATTTCTGAAAATTGTATACTGAGTGTTTAGAATTTAGTAAAAAATTTAAAAAAATGTTTTAACGTTATTAAGCCCTGTGAAACTTTGTAAAAAATGACTAAAACAGTCGCAAATCGTCCTATTTTCTTAAAAGTGTATACTGAGTGTTTAGAATTTAGTAAAAATTAAAAAAAATGTTTTAAATTTGTTAAATCATGTGAAATCTTGTATAAAATGACTAGAACCGTTCTTAATCATGACATTTCTGAAAATTGTATACTGAGTGTTAAGTATTTAGTGAAATGGTGGCTATTTAGTTAATTCGTGACTTGTTTTGTACAGATTCTTTAGCATTTCTTAAGAACCGAAAAAGAAAACAGAAAAGAAAAAAACAACTTTTATTTGTTAAAGTTGTATGAAACCTTGTAATTAAATATGCATAAATTACAAAAAAAAAAGACTATCATGTGGGTCGTTCAAATTTGAAACGATTATGGATTACTATAAGAATAACAGAAAAATAGCTGAAAAGAACCAATTCCCTTAGTGTTTTTTTGTGGCTTCGGAGAACTTTTCTTTAAGTTTAAGTGTAGTACTTAAATGACTGGATAATATTTTCAAACTATTTAAATTATAAATGTCTTTGTAAAAATAAAAACATATTTTTTTAATATGTACATAATTACTTATTTAAATACTTTTTGAAAACTCTTACTGTTAAAGAAAAAAATAAAACCAAAATGGATATTTTAAATTGTTTATTACTTAATTTACATTTTTAAACTCCATAGCGGTTCTAGATATACAATATTTATAATATATTTTATATACAATACATACAAAATATACAATATATTTTATTTTCAATGGGTTTTTCTTTTTCTATATCCATATGGTTCGGAGCTTCCATCCGATAGAAATTTTCTCTTTGTTGAAATAGGTCTATAGAGTTTGACTTCAGTACAAGTTGTCACAATGTGCTCCTTGCTACGCCGTATGCTTCTGGATATGATGGGGATCGGTTCGGATTTTTGAAGAATCATGTGTTTGATTGCATCAAAATTTATTACTTGTGATGCGGCATAGTTGAGAGTTATACCTTTAACTTTACAGACCGTTTCTTCTAAATTACTTTTCGTCGAGTGAACCTTAAATGCATAATTCTTGGGGCCTCCAGAAACAAACTTAGTTATGTATGAGTTAGAGCCATAACTCTCCAACTCGTCTGTCATGTCTCCAATAAATTGCCCCGTTGATATATCGGGGTCATTATTTTTTGAAACATAAATCACGGAATCTGTATCATAGTATAAGACTCTTTTATCAAGAGCTTCAAGATAGGAGTATAATTTAAGGCGCGCTTGCGCTGTTACGTAAGCCGATATAACAACATTAACAGTCGGCAACGGATCGCTGGCTTCTTCTATATATTCATAATTGACAAGTAATGTTTTATCGTTGACGGGTATAACCCCATTGATATAAATTGCAGGGTTAATAAACATTGCAAATAAATCTGCTGGTTTATTTACAATTTTCGTCTTTGGTTGATTCTCTCTTTGACCGAATTTTCCCCAAAACGAGTTAAGTATTAATTTCGCCAGTGATCTTAGCCCTGGATTTTCAATAATTTTGGTATACTCTAGTTTAACATCTTCCTTTTCAAAGAACTGATCAATGTATTTAACTTTGTCTTCCTCTATTTCACAATCTTTAGGCCAGCCTGATGCTTCCTGTTTGATTTTAATGAATTTATTCATCATGGATGTGAATAATCCTTCCTCACCGTTTTCTTTATTAAACTTTCGTACGTTATATTTCCAGATTTCATGTATTTTTTGTATTTTATATCCTTTTTCTAGGGCTTTAAGTACCTCGTCCAGAACCCATGTTCCTTCAAGTACCCTTTCTTCGCTGGTATGCTTACATTCGTTGTAATTCATGTCTTGACCACATGTTCGACAAAGAATAAACATCAATTTATTGTTTATTTTTTGAGGGAGTACTGGATGGTACAACTCTTCTGGTGGGAGAATTGTGCATTTAATTAAACCATCTATATTATTTAGGTTTAATTTGTTACACGCATCTCCTACATACACTTCTGGATGTGATAGTGGAAATTTAGAACTCTTACAGATGTACGGATAGAGGGAACAAACATCGGCGTATTTAATTTTTTCCGTATCTTTTATTTCATAGTATTCGCATGTATTTCCTGTTCGTCCTCCATAAAAAGCATCTCTTGGATTTAGTTTTGTCAAAATTTTATTGTAATGGGTATTAGTATAGGATTTTATCTCTGGATTATTTTTTAATAAATTTCTAAAATCACACTCCCACATTTCATTAACTAAAAAACCGAAATCTTTTAGTCTCATAATTTTTGCCTTTGTGGTTTCATATCTTAAATTTAGCGTTTCTGAGGGGTCCTCGGAAAGAGGATCGTTCCTGCCGAACTTGTAGCATACAGTACATCCATGGAAATAACATTCTTGAAATTCAAATACCTCATTTGTTTCGGAGCAGTAACCATCGACTTTTACACCATTTAAAACAGCTTCTTTACCATTAGCAGCATGTAAGATGTTGATTTTTCTGTGATTCTCGGTCCAAAGTAACCAATCTATGGCAATTTTGCTCTGCCTGTTTCTCCATCGGTATCCATTTTTTGGTATGATTCCTATAGTATTAGGCTTCAAAAAATTTCTTCTAAAAATTTTATTGCATGCTGAAGCAATAGTTGTGGCTTCAGTAAATGGACATACATTGGTAGTTTGTATAAGTTGTTCTCTAAACTTTAAACATGATTGCGCAAGAATTTCGACATCCGATACGCAGTAGTCTACCAGATCTCTTTGCATATCGAAACCATCATTTTCATGCTCTACAAACCATTTAAGAAATTTGGCTCTGTCTTCTTCTTTCATACTATCTGGGGAGTAATATTCAATTGATGGTAGAGGTCCTATATAGTTTTCATTTGCCTTTGTATTAAATAGGTGCGGGAAGTAGCCTTTTTTAAAAATATCATCAAGTCCAAATGCCTTTGGTAGTTTGGCTAAAGGCATAGGGAAATAGTTAAGTGAGTCGATAAATTTTACATTTTCAAGTTGCGTCGTAATTATTTTGGTACCTCTCATGATTAACTCAGGTGTAAAATCTGTCTTTGTCATAATGTAGTTTAATATAAACTGGTGATCAAAAGCCTGACCATTATGGGCTATTACAATAATTTCTTTAAAGTTTTTCCTCATTTGTAACAAATGGTTAGTAAATGTCCCCGCTGGGTCTATACCTCTGACTTTTTGTAACTTTAGACCGCATTTTTTACAAGTATCTGCTTCAGAATCCATGCACTCATCGCAGTATTGTTTGAAAACACAGAGATTGACTTCATGTAAAAACGTTGAATTTTCCAATAGTTTGTCTTGGCTCGTCTCTAAATCGTAGAATACAAAAAGAACATCTTTAATCTTAGGTTTTCCCTTATCAGGCCGAATATAACATAGATGATCCTCGGGTGCATGTTTATTACAAATTTTACAATAAATTTCACCACATACATGTGCTCTTTTGGCTTTAATGGTTTTTAAACAAATAGAACATAGTTTAATTTGTTCGCATACTGTAAATTTGCCTGACGAATAATCCTTTTTATGATTTTCGTAACAGTTTTGACTTCTAAAAAATCGTAGACAGTCCTGGCATTTAATTTTTATTGCTATTTCACAAGCAGGGGCTTGCTGACATGCCTGACAGGTTCCACCACATCGGTGCTCATTTTTGTGATCATATGGGACGTAACACTTTTCACAAAAATAGTTAGAACAAAAAGCTGCTGTCAGCGATGTAATTACATTAAAATGGCTTTTGTAATGTAATAAGTTCAGCCGTTTATTGCTTTCAGTTGAACCTTCAAATATAATATTTCGTCCTTTTGATCCATAGCTATAAACAACTAATTTATATTCTTTTAGATGATTTTGAAATTGTATTAACTCGGGAATTCCACCTCCTGCCTCAGGAATGCTAATTTTAGCTCTCTCCAACAATGATCTTGTTCTTTCCGTTTGAATTTTACTAATATCTCTTCTAACCTTACTGAATTCGGGATCTCTTTTATTATGGGCAATGGCGACTACCAAAGCACGTGGTAAACACAGGTTATCGGTATTTTTAATACTTATAATACCTCGTCGCTTGTCACATTCCTCGTGAAAGCTGTTATAATTTTTTCCTCTGCCCCCACCAACAGGTAATCTAACAGTTGTCACACTAAGACAAAATGATTCTGTATTAAGACCTGCTGAGTTTGACTGATAAATGCCACTTATAACACTCCAAACATCTTGAAAGGTTATGTCTTTAGCTGCTTTGAAGCGAATCCAACCTTCTCCTCGGTTGAAGTCTTTAGAGCAAAAACTAAAACCCACACGATCTAAGGGTTGTAGGCCTACTGTAGCGTTTTGAATAATTTGATTAATTCCTTTTTCCACCCAACCAACTGGTTCAACTCCCTGTGGAACAGGTTTTAACTTAAACTCTAGAGTGCGTCCTGTAAGGTTAAATTCTCGTAACTTTTTAACAACGTCTTTAACAATAATAAACTTCTCCATCTTTCTGTAAATTTCTACAAGATGTGTCTGTCCGGTTGCCTGTCTAAAGTAGATATGACAAGGTCTTTCTGCAGACGCCTAGTTATAATGTAGGATCTGTCGAGATTGGAGTGGGGGTAGTGAATTGTAGGGGTGGGGGAAAAGAACTTATTGGGTTACTCAAAAATGAAGCGGGAGGGGATAATTAATTCGCGAGATTGAATTAATGAGGTAATGAACTAAAAGTAAATTATACTGGGAGTGTAGGGTCATTGAAGTGATATCTTCTTGGAATCAGCCATACTTGGTTAGAAGGTGATTTTACCCTAATCTTAGTTTTTGTAGTATTTTTTTACTGGACCTAGTTCTTACATGTTATTACTTTTCAGGTGGTTATTTTAAACAGTTACATGTTTAAACATGCAAATTGTTAGTTGAATTGAAATATGTCTTGAATTCATAATTAAAAATGCATAAAATGCAGTGGCCTTATTTAACGCTATAGCAAACTAAATGATAGACAAATACTAATACTGTATAATAATAGTAAAATAAAATAATTCAGAAAATCCACTTTTTTGGAATACAAAGAACTCACCATAGTTACAAAATAATAAAAATATCTATACATACTTAAAGTATAAATAGTACAATTTTAATAAAAACAATATACTTTTTTGTAGTTTAAATTAATATTGTCTTAAATAAGCGTATAATGTTTAAGGGCAAACGTTCTCCTTAAACCTTTTATATTTAAAAAACTTTTTGTCTATGCGTTTGCGAGCTCATCATCAGGGTCGTAATGTGAAGAAATTTTGAAAACGATTACAAAGTCAGGCTAACAGGTAAAACGTAAATATCAATCATCACCACTGATCATCAATGATATTTGCCTCGTCAATCAACACATCAAATAAATCCGAAATTAACAAAAGACCACTATACTGCCGTTTTTGTGTCAATATCCGTTATAAAAAAAAAGAAGACAACGGTCCCTAAGAACGTTTGCAGAAAAGGTTAGTCTATTTTTATTTTATAAACACTGTCAACAGCCAATTACTCTGTGTTATCGCAACCAGAACTACAACACTGACATCGAGTGATATTTGAAAAAAGTGAGTCGTTAATAGCATATGGGTGGAACCCTCGTAGATCGCATACAAAACTATGATAAATCATCGAATCATTGTACACAACAATAATAGGTCCATTTACTAGTAAAAATATGCTGATTAGAGTTCAGCGTCCGCATTTGGTTCTTTTTTTTATTTATTGAAGAGAAAAAAATCTATGTTGCCTTCGGCCATCCAATAGAAGGTCCACTCTAGGTAAGTGTGAAAATCATTCAATTCGATGAATATAATATAAAGGTTTGTGTATGTTACACTATATATTTCATAAGAATATTTCATTGATATAATAATTATTTTTAAATCAGAACGGTTTAATCCAGATAAAACCAATGCCTTTTTTAACTAACTACAACTTGATTGGTAAACACATTTTGCGATCAGGTACAAGCAACTGCTATTTAATCTACCTAGACATCTAGGTCGGTTCCCTGTGAAAAACCCTAAAATTATCCCAACTACTTGAATACTTTTCTCGATTTCGTTCCATCCTTTTGATCTAGCTTTATCCTTGACATACACGTATGTTTAACTTTAATATTAAAACGTAAAACCCTTTTTTTATGTAACTTGTTTAATGATTTAATGTAAATACAAGGAGATTGTCTAATCCTAAATCTAAAACTATTATTCTACGTAAAATATAACATGTAACATTAACAACATAATATACAATTAAATTAAAATGGTCGTTCTTAATCAAGAGGCTTATGATTATAACACCGATTAATTATACCAATTACTTATAAACAAAGTTTTGTGCCTTAAATTTAATAAATAATTTTAAAATAATAATATTTTTAATCCACACTGCATCAGTCAACAGAGTCCTAAACAGGTTTGTACAGGAACTTTAAAGCATATCTACAATTACTATATCAATTACGCATGTCACAAAAAGGAAAAAGTACATTATAATGTTTGTGTTGAAATGGATGCCATCAAAACGGAATGCGCATGGCTGAATAATGGAAATTTCTCCATAAGAAAATACATGTGTTTTAGGAGATACGGTCTCAAGTAAGGGAATACCTACTCAGGTATTGGGTTGCAACAAATTTTATTCACTGGCAATTTTCGTCCATAAATGTGTCTTCACGTCCCACGATCATCTATCTTCATTAAGAATACAATAGCCGGGTTTAGAGATGTCTGTTCTTTTTAGATGATGCCGTCAGTGTAACTTTTCCTCTTTCCTTTGTTCACTGAATCGTACATTGCCATGATCACGACGCCATTGTTTAGCCACTCGACAGAGACTAATTTAGGCTGTTTTAGGCTGAATTAAAGTGATTTAATGTTTTTAAGCGGGTTTTATTAGCTTGCTTGCGTCGTACTGGGCTTTTCGAAGGGATATATTCGGTTTGTTTTGGTGTTTTTTTCGATATTTCGACACATTTTAACATAGAACAATCAATATTTATTACGGTTTCTTCTATACATATACCATTTAATTCAGAAAAGTCCGTAATTTATTCAAAGCGGACCAAGTCGTCTATATCATAGATAAAACTATAATAAATGATAAAAGGACCGTTAAATTGCGCGCTCTCGTAAAATTACCCTGAGAAATGGTGTTTCACAACCCGACCGGCGAAGCCTCTGATCTCGTGGTGCTACTCCATTAGATTGTGTCTTTAAGGGAGGAATTCCATAAGGACGACCTTTAAGTTATTGACATTTCGTTTAACAAAAACTAGAGAAACATATCAGAGTATTATATCAATTATTGCAGTCGACAAGACAACAAAATCCTATATTTAAACTACACTCTTTATTTCAACATATTTTAATAATTGATAACTTAATAAGTGTTTAACTGCTGCCATCCCGTCAGTAAAATTATTTAAAAAGGAAGTATCTCATAACATTAATTTTGAAAGATAAAATACTCGCCGATCGAAAATTGGAAGTTCAAATTTCCATGGCAAAAATAAACTAAATCTAAAACCCATAGATTAAAACTATTACTTATAATATACACGGGGTATTTATTAGACATACGTAAAAGGGGTTATTCCGTTGGCTATTCTAAGAATAGGTTGTCCTTTGACTATTTTTGAAAAATCGCTTTGTCTCGAATATAAAGGGCGAGAAAAATTTTCGACAAAACCAATTTTAATATTTTTCCAATTATTATGTAGTCGAAATAAAAGTCTGGCGTGCTACTTATACTGGGCTTACCGAGTATAAATTTTTTAAAAATTATTTTTAAGCAAATCAGTTTAAACTTGAATTTCATTTAAATACGTATCGTAATTGATCATTTTGTATATGTCGAATGTATTAAGATCGATTGACGTTTTGTTGTTTGACGTGTATTTTCTGTCTTTAATAGTTAAATTTTTGTCAGTGAAGTCCTCTATCATGAGTCGATCGCCGAGATGACTGACATGCATTTAATTTACGGACTTGCTGATGACAATTGGTAACTACAAGCTAGGCGGTTGTACATGAAACGATTTCCCGACCGTAAAGTTTCTGATAGGAAAACCTTCCAAATTATTCATCGAGGTCTTCATGAGACAGGTAAATATATACACAACGAGGTGGGGAACCAGGAAGACCAATGACAGTAAGAACGGTAGAAGTGAAAGAGAATGTACTGGACAAGGTACTTCTAGTTGAAAAATTGCAAATACTTTGAATGTAAGTAATAGGACTGTTTGGAAAATCCTTAGTTACTATTTTTTATACCCACACCTCATACAACGCGTTCAGGCACTTCTTCTTGCTGATTTTCCTCCACGAATTGCCTTCTGTCAATGGCTTTTGCACACATTGGTTCAAATCCCTAAACTACTGACGCTGATTTTTTTACCGATAAATCCAATTTCTCAAGAAATGCGATAAGGAATTTTCACAACAATGGGTTGGAATTGTGGGTGACTGGCTAATTGGACTGGTATTTCTACCAGGAAGACTTACCGACAAGGTCTATCGCAACTTTTTGGAACAAACGCCACCTCAGATTCTGGAGGATGTACCATTGGCAATAAGAAATGCAATGTGGTTTATGCGCGATGGTGCACCAGCACATTCTTGAGTGAGTTTGTAACAGTAACATACGGAGATCGCTGCATTGATCGAGGTCAACCTCACCTATGGCCCGCTTGATTCCCGGACTTAAACCCCCTGAATTATTAGGGCCATCTTAATTCATTAGTTTATACTACTCTAGTGGATAATGTGGAAAATTTAAGAAATAGGATAATTGCTGGGTGTAACCCAAATAGAAACAAACCTGGTGTTTTTGAAAGAGTTCGACAGTCAATTAGGAGACGATTGTATTTTTGCATGCTAGCTGGAGGTAGTCATTTCAAGAGTTCTTATAGATTAAGAGACTTTACATGCAGTTTTTGGTAATAAAGTGTTGTTATTGTCGAAAATTCTCCTCGCTCCGTATCTTCGAAACAAAGCGGCTTTTTATAAATCATCAAAGTACAAAATAATCTTAGAATAGTCCAAAGAATAAACCTTACAATATTTTTCGTATGTTTAATAAAGACCCAATATAAGAGACATAAAATAATTCTTTAAAACTTACAAAATTTCGCTCCATTTAAAAATAGGGCTTTGCATGCGCCGCACGTCTCGTCACTTCTCTCATCGACCCTTTGCAGATATGTCATCGTCATTTTGGGACCAAATAATGCACTGGAGGGACCTTTGCCGATGTAACTTTTCCATTTGATATTTTTTCATCTTTTTTCTCTAAATCCCTGCCTATCCTGGAATAAATTACATTGTAATATATTCGACATCGAATATTTTCACCTATCAACCGCATTTATTTTTTTTTATCTTATAACGTATGGTTTTAGAAAATTAGAAGATAATTGAAATATGCATTTTTTAGAGCAATTTTTTCTTAAAAGACCTATATTATAACAGTTACTAAGATGGTTTTACACTATTTGTAAATTAACAGGCAAAGGTAAATTGTTTTAGGTCACGTTAGTTCATTAATTAGTTTTTTATAAGTTTAATGAATTTAAGCTTAATGTTGGGGAAACATGCATGGGCATTTCAAGTCTAATTAACATAATTCAAACTCCTAATATTACTTAATAATTAGACCAAAACCATAATCGCATTTCCGTGAAAAGTTAATAATGATCGGCAACGCCGCATTTGGGTCATGTCTACTGTTTTAAAGAAATAAGTAAAACTTATCTTTTAACATATTATAAAAACTTAACTGCGAATTTCGGTAAAATAATACAATAGAAAACCCTTTAGAACACAGCTTGTTTACGTTTTTATACACCTTAAAATTGCATCTAGCCAGTCGATTCAGTTGACGGCCGGTAAACATCAGGGTTTGGCGAGGCTTTTCCCTTATCACAAAAGGCGGCCGGCGGGTGTTGAAGACAATGCCTACGTGCTAGACAGGTCAGTTGTTATGGGATGCAGTAGGAAGATGCTTAGAGGGATGCGGTGTTACAAGTGGTTTTGGCGTTTAAAGAGTGATCAACAAAGCGAATGTTTTCGTTTTGAGCGAGGCAGTAGGTTTTAGACTTCGCTCCGTGACGGAACGTCGGCTCCTTACGTATTTCGGGACATCAGCGCCAAGTGTTTTCAAGTAGGTTTTAGACTTCACTCCATGGTGTACGTCTGCCGTGATTTAAATCACCACGTATTTAGGGCCAGCAGTGCCAAGTGTTTCTAAACAGTGAGTCGAGTTACAGATTATTTTCGTGATGAAACGTCTCCTTCCCACGAAACAACCTTTTGCAAAGATTGTTGAAGTAAACGTATAATAGTTTGTCGCGGGTTACACGAACCCCCTTAAGTGTGATTAGTCAATGTGGCCATTAATTAGTTAATCGAGAAAAGTTATGTAAAGTAGTTGTATGATTTCACAATTCATTTAAACACCTGACATTATCTGTTCAAATGGCATAGTTTGGTAGAATAAAGAAATGCTTTTGTAAAGATAAGTGTTTTCTTGAGAGTAAAATTATAAAAAAAAGAATCAGTGAATCACCCTATGGAAAAATAGTACTTTTTGTTGCTGAAACTGGGATTTTAAAACCCAGGCTTTGTACACTTAAAATATTCAGTACATTCTTCTTTCTTTAGTTTCGGGTTCTTAAGATACCTTTACTTAAAGTACGATACGGTTCCCTCACCGCACTAGGAGAGCGACTCCCCCACAGTGTTTCTCATTTTATTGAAATTATCCTTCGTTCGGTATTTATTTTAAACAAAAGTAAAACTCTCGTAACAGCTTTTGTGCAATTCGCACACTCTTTCTATTTCCCATTAAACTTTTTCAATACTCCCTTGTTGCTATTGTGCGAGGCTTAAAATAGATTTAACAACAACCTTTTAGGTGGAGAATTCTAATGGCCTTAATCGAAGGGAAAGCTCAGGGCCCATGATTCGACTGGCTACGTTCCAAATCAGGCAGACCGGGCGGACTTTCGTCCTGCCTATCACGATATTGATATTTTGTCGGCTGCAATTTTGCACTGAATTTGTTCGGGATATTTTTCTAACGTGCTGTTACGTGGTCAAATACCCGATGGCTTATCAAAATTGCTTTTTCGTATAACTAAACTCATCAGCAATACAGTCGCTAAACATTTGCGAACAGATTCACAAAAAAGTTTTCAATTTAATGACTTAACAATCAAGACCTTGTTGTGCAATAAAATTCGCTCAAATTTACACATGATTCAAATTAGTCGACTACATTAATATCTTGGGTGTTTTAAGGGTTTTAAACCGTTAAAATAACCTTGTAAAAAAAGCACCTTCCTTCGTTTCACCTTAGTATAATATAATGTAAAATAAGTAATTTTGCTAAAATTGTTTATACAGGGTGTCCGGAAAATATGTGTACAACGTTTGACGATAGACTCCTGACGTCAAAAAAAGGCGATCTAAGCCGACTTAGTTATATCCAAAATTGTCACGTTTAGCCGGTGGTAAAGGGCGTCAATAATTTGTAAAAATATTGGTTTTTCCTAAATTACGTGAAAACCTGCTAATCGATTTTAATGATTTTTAGTATGTAGACTAATACTATAAAATGACGTTTTCTAGTAGTATAGTCACCGGCTGTAAATAAGTGGAAGTGTTATAAAAGTGATATAATACGTCAACATTTTTCCTGATTTTTTTATATCAACGGCGTTATGACAACCCAGATATTTTTGTCGGGTGACTGGATGTATTTGGAAGCTATTTTACCTCTTCAATATTTTTTGTTGGATGAGCTGTTTTGCCAGAAAAAAATATTTACAATTAACTGCATACATCAATTATTAACATTAGTAATAAAATTAAAATCGAATTACCTGTAACAATAATTTTTTTAGTGACCTTGTTGCTATGGCATTTAATAATTTGACAATTATTGACAAATTGTAACCAGTCTATGAAATTGACTAAAGTATACGATCAACATTCTTGAATTAGAACTTCATTTTACCATTAAACATGGAAAATTATACGAACTCTGAGAAGGTTGGCATGCTCCTGGTATACGGGTTTTGTCAAGGAAATGGGCGTCAGAGTGTTAGGGTTTACATGGTGAGATTTCCTAACCGTCGAATACCAAACCACCAAACATGTGCCAATATTGAGCGTTATCTTCGGGAAGCGGGCAACTTTGAAAAAAAATTTGAATGCGAACAACTCGAACTGTGGAAACAGAAGAGAACATTCTGGAAAGAGTTGAAAAAAACCAAGTACCAGTACGTAAGTTATATGTTCCTAAAACGATTGTCAATGAGGTTTTAAAAGAACAGTAGTTACATCCATATCATGTAACGGTTTATTTTTAGTACTAGGGGTTAAAGCCTATTTTTGCTAAGGTGTGAGAAATAATCATTAAGGTAGTACAATGTGCTCTATGAAAAACCATTAGTATGTGATGAATTGAAACAGACCAAAATTTTATTTAAAGTTTATTATTATGTCGCCTTCACCTTTTTGTCAAGAACCTTTCAACATATTTGTTTTGCTGTTTATTAAATGTACATAGATATTTATAAAACATTTTACTAGTAAAAATAAGGCTATACATATATATATATTACTCGTATCATTGTACTGCTACATAACTCTCTCTCTCGGTGTTTAGAGGTTGCTTTCCTTTCTTATGACATTTGTTGATTACCTGGTTCCTCCTTTATTTTTCTGGCAATGCCGTTACCTCGAGTGGCTGATCCAGCTTGTGTTGTACCTAAAATAAAGATAACTATTTGAATTCTATGACTGCAGACTAAGATCTTAGGTAATTTTGCCTTCGATGGTACGTAAGGTTATATAGGTATGTAAGAGTTGTTAAAACGGTCTCTGGCTGCGAATGCCTGGTTAATAAAGCAGATCCTTACCTTATCTTTCATCTTGATTCCATATCTCCCTTGGCTTAGGGGTTGAAAGTCGATTTTTCTCCCTTGTTAAATGGCAGACCGTGTCCTAAGTTAGTAGCCTAAAAACAGTCAGCTACAGACGGTGTAAATAGAGTAAGTTATAGGACTTACCGCTATGGTCGTGTCAAATACATTTTCGTGGGAAATACAGTGGATTTTCCGTATTATATTTTCCTTTGTTTGGTTCTAGAATGGTGTGACAATCTGATCGTTAGGGACATTTCACTGAGTTGGTTATAAATAAACACTGTTCCTTTAATTTATATAAATAGAAGTGGGCGTCACTATCGATTTTAATCTCTTCGATCGACCTAACTTATTGATATTATATTGACTGCTATCGGGTGATTTTTACCAGCCAATTGCATTGTATTGAAGTCTGTTTATCGTTATGTAATTTAGGAGCCACTTGGGTGTTTATTTAAAGCTGGTAATTGGTGTAAAATCATTTAGTTTCTAGGTTGACATCTATCGACCTTTGCGAGATCGATTATATCGCTTATTCCTTAGATGTGGGAAATATTTATCTGATGTACCGTTGGTTGTATACGGGTGACCGTGTTTGGTAATAATTTATATTGCCCATGTATTAGTTAATTAAAAACAAATTTCTTTAGTTTCACCGTCGCGCGGGAGGGGGTACAAGGGTAACCCAGGATTCTATTGTCTCCGCTCTTTGGTTACTTTATTATTTGTACGGGTTCGCTTCGGCTAGGTTAGTTCATTAGGTTTTTGTGTAGGTACGAGGTCTTGAATTCTAGCGCCCTTTTTATTGACAGGAAGCTTTCTATTTTGTTGGTAGGATTGCAGCTCTTCCGGGAGGTCGTGCGCGATTGTTACGGCCTTGCTTACTTACTTACTGACTTGTCTCCGTCGTGAAAGCGTGTGTCCAGCCAATTTTTTTTTCACGTGAGTGGATTTTGGACACCGTTTTCTTATTAAAGCTTTTAAATTGCTTTAGTTTAGTGTTGGATTGAAAGCTTTTTTACGGCATAGCCGGATTTTAAAGCGACGGAGTGCAAGTCAGGAAACGTAAAAACGTGTAAGACCCCATCGTCATCGGGGTCCTTATACCGGGGTGCTTCCACCCAGCTCCTATTACGTGAGCTTCTTTTATCTGGGGTCCACCTGGCAGTTGCTATGCTGGGGTACATCAAGGCCATCAGTTTGACCTAGAGGCGCTACCAGCCTTTTATACTAGGGTGTACCTAGAGTTGCCCACCAGGCATAGTACCAAGCAGCCACGGCAGTATCGGTGATACCATCCCGATAAAGTAATACAGGTTTTAATTTTGAGGTGTCAACCGTATCATTTACTTTATCTATCGTTATTAGTAGAAGGTAATAGTTGTGATCATAACCATAGGGCGGATATACAAGTGTATGGTTCTGTAATTTCCCAATTTAATTCAAGTGAATTCATTTTTTTTGAGGGTCGAGCCCAATTATTAATTTTTTTTTTTTTAATAAATGTACTAAGTGTGTTTTTAAAAATTTTTAGTTTTATTTGAGACGTCCCACAACACCCCTTCGTAATTTGCTTTTCTTCTTTTTAATTTTTTTTATTATTCATTATTAAGTTCAGTGGAGAGTGAGCACCCACCGAGATCGCGGAGGCTTCCGTTTTGGCCTGGCTACAAAACGGTGGCGCCCCTTATTACCCCCCCTACTCTTCGGCATTTGAGCTAGGGCATTTGCTCGCTCTCTCAAGGCCTCTCACCCTCGGCTGAACTTTGTTGCTGTTAATTCCTTTTTTTTTTTTTTAATTAAAAATTAAATTCTTTTTTTTTAATTTTTGGGCAAATAAAAGCGTAGCAATCACGTGCAAAAAGTCCAGGAACTTTTGCCGACTGATCCCCCATGCGGCTTACATTTTGTTAATTTATTAGAAACAAAAGAATCCGTGATCCAAATTTTTGTAGAAAAATATTGTTTACTGACGACGCGTGATTTACAAGATCTGCAGTAACCAATCTGCACAACGAACATATTTATTCCGATGAAATTCCACATGCCATTAAAGTTGCACATCATCACCATCAACTTAAATTAAATATTTGGGCAGGTATTATTGATCGCTACCTTATTGGTCCTATTGTTATTCCAGACAGGTTAGATAGAAATATTTATTTTAATTTTTTGCAAGACACATACCAATTCTTCTGGAAAATTTGCCCCTTTTACTTCGGAGGGAAATGTGGTATATGCATGATGGTGCCCCGCCCCATTTTTTCGTTGCCGTTCGGCAATACTTACACCATCAATATCCTAACCGATGGATTGGAAGGGTCAATGATGCACCAGTAAAATGGCCACCACGTTCTCCGGAGTCAAATATGTGTGACTTCTTTTTGTGGGGCGCTATTAAAACAGAAGTTTACAAGACTCCGGTAAACACACGCCATAATTTATTGACGCGGATTTTAAATGCAGGCAACCATTTTAATAACCCCGAGATATTAAATATCATTTTTTAAGGAGTGTTAATAAGTGTATTCAGCAAGATGGCAGTCATTTTAACATTTGCTTAAGTAATGTTTTCGTTTTACTTAGTTCCTTACAATATTTTTAATGCATACTTCCAACTTTGTTGTACTTTGTTTTATTATTTACTGGTAATAATCGATGCATGCAAGTAATTGTAAATTTTTGATTTTTGGCAAAACAGCTCATACAACGAAAAATATTGAAGAGGTAAAATAACTTCCAAATACATCCAGTCACTCGACAAAAATATCTGGGTTGTCATAACGCCGTTGATATAAAAAATCAGGAGAAATGTTGACGTATTGTATCACTTTTATAACACTTCCACTTATTTACAGCCGGTGACTATACTACTAGAAAACGTCATTTTATGGTATTAGTCTACATACTAAAAATCATTAAGATCGATTAGCAGGTTTTCACGTAATTTAGGAAAAACCAACATTTTTACAAATTTTTGACGCCCTTTACAGGCTAAACGAGACAATTTTGGATATAACTAAGTCGGCTTAGATCGACCTATTTTGACGTCAAGAGTCTGTCGTCAAACGTTGTACACGTATTTGCCGGACACCCTGTATAACTATACGATCTGGCTGTTCCACCTAAAATTAATAGGTGCACTGTACGATATACGTTACGGTCCACAATATAATAGTATGTAGTTACAATTACTTTTCAAATTATTTTACTCCCATTGTTCCTTTGGAAAAAACGGAACATTTCTTTTATGGTTTCTTAAAAGTAATTTTTAACTTCTGCACTAACCGTACTAAAAGGAATATTTGGAAAATCCTGTTATTCAAATATAACAACCGAGCTCTCTTATACCGTCTCAGAGTTTCTCTAAAAATTGACTCATTAACTTGAATTACTGGGCATATTACAATCCCAGCCTTTAAAATTTCAGAAGTATAAAAGTAATAACAATGAATGTAAATTTCACCCGAAGAATATTATCAGCGCTTTCCGTGTACACAATATAAAACGAGTAAAAAGTCTGGAAATTATTTCTATCCATTTGGAAAGGACGATTAAATCTCGGTAGAAATTTTAAACTTCGGCGAAATTCCTCTTTGTCGACTCGCCGCATTCTTCGGACCGTAATGGTTTAATAAGTTGGCTTTACCTGTGCCATTGCTCTTTTAATATTCATGTCTATGTTCTTACAGGTTTTTTTGTCTTAATATTTTATCAAATTGTTGTTATAGTAAAAGGGAACGCCTGAAGGCAATTAGACCTTTTTATCCGCTCCAAGTCGTCCCTTGATCAGTTCTCCACTGACTTTAGTGGACCAAACCCGAACATTAATGAAATGGCTTTATTATTAAACACACTTTAACATGAACTTGTCCAGTTGTGTAATCTTCAGCTGGTCGGCAGCCTAAAATTTAGTGCAATTTTTGTCAGCTATGTATTTTTATAGTGCTGGCTTTACCTGTAGGGTAATTCGGTTAGTTTAGTTCTTTAGTGCGTTTTGAATAAGGAATGGAGTTATTTAGCAATTTTTTTATTAGTTTTTCTGAAAGAGTTTGTAATTTTAGTGCAAACTGCTCCTATTGCAAGGCAATTTCTTTTTCTTTTCTCTAAATTGGCGTTAGAGAAAGTATAGTCTAGAACTCGTATGGAATGGCATTCCCTACTTGTTACTATGGATGCATTGACGGAAAGTAAAGTAACAATTGAGGGGGTCAGTGGAAAAGTGGTAGAAGTAACATTAACATGATTTAGAGTAACTAAAGGTCAAAGTTAATGACTATTAGTAAAATCCTAGTAAAAGTAAGTCCAAGAATGGCTACGTATATCTATTTAAAAAATTCTAATATAATTTGGAATTGTATACTTGGGTTTAAAAAAATTGCATTTTTCTGAAAAAATTAATTTTTCTCACTTGTACCACTTTTCCATACATGATGATTTGGAGTAAAACAAGTATAAGTGACATAAAAAATACTTTAATTAAAAATTCTAATTTAAAGAAGTGAAAAAAAGTACATAATGACACCCTGACTAATCTTCATCAGACTCTAAAATAATCCTGTCACTTTCATCTACTATGTCTTCGTCGCTGTCATTTTTCTCTTCTATACTGCCAGCACCTGCTTTTGATTCAGTTTTTAGTTAAAGTGACAGATTTTTGTACAAAGTGTGGTACACCGGAGGCACAAACTGCAACAGCTCTTGAAGATTTTGCCATTTTATAGGAATTTAATTTTTGGTGCCTCATTATACAATAGGCAAAGTTTTTGTGCTGCTGGTCTTCCTTTTCTTTTTAGGGCCCAGTCTGCTTCATAAAATTCGAAAGATTTACTTAGCGTGTCTTTAAATTTCATTGTAAATGGTTGATCTTTTTCAACCCTTATCCATCTAACTTGTCTCTAGGCAATCTTTCTTTTTTCTTTGTCATTGCGAACCATGGAAGTTATACCTTCAAGCTCTGAAAATCAGAAAAAGTCTGCCGATGTCATTTGTGTTACAGAAAATTTCTTGCAACTCTCATTAATGGCTCTATTCCATTTACTAGGTACGTATACGTACTCAACGTGGCGCTTGTGCTTCTCAATTAATGCAAAGTCTTCATCGCACTCCATGTAAGTGTGCCCCGGTTCTAAGAACTTGGGGTCCACAGATTGTATATCAAAATTTTGAACAACGAACATCCAAAATTTTAATACATTTTTATTCTTATTTTGGCCCCCGCATGAGTCACTGAAGGCTATAATATTTTTTGTTGACTTTGGCAGTTTGCTAAACAAACTTTGATAAACAAGACGCCACCTCGGAAGATCCTCTACAAGCGATGCACGAACATGTAACCGCAAATTAGCTATTAAAACATACTCACCATTCTCTATTTTAGTATAAAATACCAAGATTATTATTTTAAAGTCACTTTAGTCACTGGCAAAACACCTCAACGTATCCTAACATGAAAGCACGTTTTACCAATTTACTAAATAGAAAAATGGTATAAATGCACCTGTACTACTTTTTCCCAAACGAAAAGAGCTTTTAAGAGTTGAGCTTGAGCTACTGATTTATAGATGGCGCTAAGATGATGGAATAGCACTTGTACCATTTTTTTTCTAAACAGATATACACTTTAACTAACTTGTGGTGCATAATTGAAAAATGTTACTTGTACTACTTTTCCACTGACCCCCTCAATTGATGTACCACAGGTATCGGTTTTGGGACCGATCTTACTTTTGGTCTATATTAATGACCTGTCCACTAAGTGGCGACAATAATGCAAGATTTTAAATGAAGGCAAAACCCAGAAAGTTATCTTCTCCATGAGAAACAATAAAACTAATTAAAACCTCCCACCTATCAAATTTTTGTGAGTACAACAGGATCCCGGATTACTGTGGGACACGCATATCGACAAACCTTGAAAACAGCATGTTCGCGCTCCGAAATCTTGCTGGTTGCGTTTCTAGGAAGGTCCTGAGGATGTTATACTTTGGCATCTTCCACTCAAGCTATCTTTATATTCGTTATTCCTGAAGAAGAAACGGAAACCAATATAGAACCCACCGCGAAGTGCATGACTATGACACTGGATACCGTGATGATTTTGTCACTCAATGCTGTCGATTAAAGAGGTGTCAAAATTGCCCAGGGTACGTGGCTGTTAAAATGTTTAATAAAATCTTACCTTCGCTACGGAAACTTCCAGACACTTCTAATTCGTCTAATAACGATCATCTACGTCGCTCTGTGTTTCTGAAGAAGATAAAACGGTTGTTACAGTATTAAAACCATGTTCTGAGGTTTCTTAATCCAGATATTCTTCTGTCAGTTGCGTCCCCTCCTTTGTAATATTTTTCCATCGTGGACCAACTGCGGTGGTTCATACCATTGTCTATTCCACAATATAATATGACCCAAGTAATCCAGTTTTCCTGCCTTCAAATTTTTTTGCTTACTTTTTGTATGCGTCCATGTTAGATTGAGGTCGTGGTTCTTGTGAAGACTAAATCTAATTTTGAGACAGTACCATATTCGCATTTATTTTTCCAGATATGTATATCTATGACTCTATTAACTGCTTATTAATTGCCTGATGCAGTAGTGCCCCTTTTTAAATACCTAATTAATAAAAGTTTCCTATTTGACGTTGTCTTCTTTAAATATTTCAAATATTTTACTATATATTTATGTTAAATTGATTATTGAATAAATAAGTACATGTACTCTTAAACCGCCATCGCCTGGGAATTTTTCGAACCTCACATCATATTTTAGCAGAATAACTGACACTTTCCATAACTTTCATCAAAGAAAGATAAATCCGAGCGATATTTTAGCGGCGACTGCCTCATTTATATTCCGGTGTTGCACGACCACGTAGAAATTTATAATATCAATAAATAATGACTGGGCAAAAACAGAAATTGATTCGAAAGGGGCAGCAGCCGGTCAACGTGGCCGATATTTTACAATTTTATTATAAAAGCAATCCTGTCGAAATAAACGGCCGGAAGGTATTTTAAGACCTGGATAAATTTCGTCCGCGATATTTTCCAGATGGCTCTTGACCGGTAATTAAAGCGGTGGTTTTAAAATACTGCGTGATAAGTGCTTGTTCATTTCTAGGGTATTACAAATAACTTACTTGAATAAGGGATAATGGGAAATTGTACAAAGCCATTTTCCACGAGTCTGCAAGTTTGCAGCTAAAGGGAAACGCAATTTCTGCAATTCAGTCAGCACATCATCAGTGTCACATTTCTAAATATACGCAAATAGCAATTATTAGTTAATATTATTTGTAGCATTTTTTACAATTTTTATACTGGTATAATGTAACATTACAGTTCCAACAAAATTGGCTTATAAAAATGCACAGTCAAGATTTTATTTTAGCCGAATTGAAAACAAGAAACAATATTAAATTTAATTTTAAAAATCATTTTAAATCAATGTTTAGAAGAGCCACTGAATAATTATTTTACAGTTTACAGTTTTGTTCAGCATCCAAAGTAAAAGATAAAACAAGTGTGCTGTCATCAGCGCAGCTATATATAGGATTATTGCTCTTTTCCTTCCTCCTTCTAGGTACTTTAAAAACTTTTCGTTGATAGTCTTCTCCACAATTTTTGATATAACCAAAAGCAATGCGATTGGACGATAGCTGTTTGCTCTGGATTCGCGCAGTTTTCCAGCAAGAAGGAAATATTCCTTTTTTGTAAAATAAGTTATAAAGCCTACAAAATACCGGTGTCAATTCGTCAGCGCATGTCGTAATTACTATGACTGGAATATCGTCAGGACCCGAAGCCTTTTTGGTGTCAAGACTCCTCAAGATTCGTTTAACATGGCGCTACGGGAAAACAATCTCGGGTATTCTCGATTCTACAGAGGGAATGTTCGGTGGAGTTTTTCCCTGAAAATTAACCGTTGAATGTGAAGAGAATAGTTGCGCCAGTAAGTTTGCTTCTTCCTGTGCTTTGGTCGCAATGGTGCCATCAGAACGTGTTAGAGGTGAAATGGTTGACTTGGTAAAGTTCTGATTGACGGCTGATTAGCCTGAAAATAGAGAAGTCTGTAAATGCAATATAAATGATGAACTGAGCGGAATTAACCAAAAGTCTCTATTTATCAATACTTAATCAACTAAAGTGTTAGAGGGACATGCGGCAATAACTAGATATTAGTAAATTTTGATATATAAACATATTTTGCCATTTTAAATTTGCTTTTAATATAAAAAGAAGTATATTTTTATTTATAAATAACTTAGCAACATAAAAGTTTATATTTGAACAATTTACTATCATTATTATCATTACCTTCTCTAATATAAGCCAATCAAGAACTAAAAGGTATATTATAACAAAACGATTGTTAAAAGAAAGATGTTTTTCCCTTTTCTTTTCGTCATACCCAATCCTTGGACGCGTTTCGCCGTATTACGGCTCATCGGCAAGGCTATAGAGTCTGACGAAAAGAAAAGGGATCTTACAGTGTTTTCAACACATAATGTATAAATACATATGCGAGATGTTACACGTGGCGACATCTCGTAGCAATCGAGCTATCCACCTAACCAGACCAGCGAGGTCTTAGAGAAGACCAAACGCTGGAAAGGATCCCGCATAAGCAGGTATCTAATGTCAGGTGGCGCTGAAAGCCAATCGTCGGTTTCTGTGATCTGAGCCAATTCTTATAGAACTTTAGAAAATGACAGGCAAGTGCTGTACACCACTTCATTTAACATAACTGTACCTAAACATCTTCGGAATTTTAATATTTAGGGTTTTAAGAAATAATGCACCATCTATTATAATTGAGCATGATTTCTATAAACTTCAGATCGTTCCCTGGTAGTAAATTGTAAGCTGAACTATTTACTTCACGGCCAATATCAATTTCGGATACATTGTTACAACATATGCTCGTTTCTAATGTTTTCTAGAAATAAATCCTTTTAAAATACTTTACACTCACAGATTACGGCCATTAGATACTACGTTCTTAACACTTAAGCTTAATTTAATAGCCGTTGGCAACGGTACAAAGCCATAATATAACGTCATGTTGTAATGGTTTTTTTTTTATTGGAATAATATCGAAGAAAAATAAAGATAATAGGCAGCTTGGTATTTTGTAATGATCTTTAACAAGGAAACGAACAAACTTTCAATTAAAAGTGATTTTTTGTATGTTAGTTATTTATAAAGAAGTGGATATTTGTATGATGAAAATCCCTAAAGATTCCTCATGCCATCATGAGCTCAGAAAGTACCTAAGTTTAACAGGATCCCAAGAATCAAATTATCCTAATTGTGTTGCTTTTGAGTTTGGTATTGTTTTTAAATGGTAGGTAATATAATAAAAATCGCAAGGATAAATTTATATATAAAAAAAAACTCCTTGTTGGCACAAGAACAGCCTACTAAATATTCCATTATATTAAAATCTTTCCTAACAGAAAAAAGACATTTTCTCTGCTGTTTACTTTGCCGAAAGTACGTTCCACATGCAAATTACTATAATGGATTTTCCTGTATGTACTTTTAACACAGACATAGATAACAATTACATCCCTTACGCTATCTTTAAACTGAAATTTTCATTTAAATTTCCCACATAAAAATGCTGTTTAATTAAAATGGCGGGCTTTAGGAGTGTTTGAGAAAAATCCTCGGGGAAATAGAATTTCAGTTTTATGCATTTAATACGTTTGGGAATGGTTTGCTTTTTTTAATGGTACTGTTCTTATAGCCGAATGGCTGCAATAGCTGCTTTAAACAAAGCAACTTATTGATGCGAAATAATTCTGTATTTTACTGAATATAGATATGACACTTACCAATAAGACAAGTTCGCCCGCCAGGTCACAGTCGCATTTAACCGATTTACTTGTTATTTCAACGAGAAATTGACGGACATAGTTTTAGCTTTTCCGCTGCTCTGGGTAAGGTTCTTGATAAAAAGATTTTTTTCCTTTTAACTTTTTATTAAAATAATGGGAAATATTAATCGTTGAAAATTGAACTATGACCGCGTTGCCAGAAAAATTATTTATTCTGATCTGCGAACACTGCCACAACTCAATTGAAAGTAGTTTTCTAAAATCGCAGAAAACTAGTGTATAAGCATTGAGTATCTTTCTATTTAATTTTGGGTTAAAACTTAAAACATTTTGTTATAAGCAGACAGATTATTTTTGTGTTTCGGGTATACCACTATTATTTACACCTATAAACCAGACTTTTGAGTTGAGACACTTTTGAGGGTTATTTAGATATATGACATTTCTGACTTTTCATTATCATCAAGCTTTTTGTCCTAGAAACAAATAATATCAACTGCAACTGAAAAAGAATTGCTCAAACGCAAATAAAGTTCTTATACAACAAGCATTTTGGTTTTTTAGCATTTATTCAGCCCTATGATCAAACACACAAATTAACTCTAGACGATAACTTTAAAATTAACTGTTTTTCAACCACAGTGAAAAATTAACAAGTAGACTTTTTTCGGTTGTTGTCATGGAAACGGTAAGTTTCTGTGTGTTGCATCATAGGGCTGTGTATCTGTAAAAAAATCGTAAAAAACTGAAATCCGAACATTTTCTAAGATTAATAATCTCCAGAAGATTCTTAAAATACGCGTTATAATGTAGACTAAGTATTATATTTTTTTCTGCAAGTTTGGTAAAATCTCTTCTCTAGTCACTTAGTGGGATCCTGTTGGCATAGGCTTAATTTAACGCACTTCACGTACAGGGTTTTCTTTTATATTTAGACCCCTATTTAGAGGAAAAACTATAAGAGATAGAAAAAAACTTTAAATATGAAAGTTTTATGATTTTTACTGAATCATCAGAATATTAGCAAAAAATTATTAAAATACTATTACAATGCCGAAAAATATAAGCAACTTATGTTTTTTTAAATGGAACACCCTGTATTTATTTCATTAAAATTATAGATCTTTTTTTCCTGATTACAAAAATATAGGGTTTGTCTATATTAACTCCAACCAGTTTTAAGATATTAGCGATATAAAATAAAAATTAAAAATACTTTCTTTTATGAAATTTTAAAATATATTTAATACAAAATAAAGAAAAAATGCAGAACCATAGAAAATTATTGATTTTCAACATAACCCCCTTCATTTAATATACATTTTTGAATGTTTCCTAATAACTTATGATTTATTGCGTTCATAATGAACACTGGAAAGTCCCTATTTAGCACCAAAATTTCTTCGTGAATTCTTTGTTCCAGAACTTGAACGTTTTCTGGCCTATTGTAATAAATTTTATTTTTTAAATAGCCCCAAAGAAAAATGTCCAGAACCGTCAAGTCAGGGCTGTTTGCCGGCCACCTTATTGGTCCGTTTCTTCCAATCCACGTATTATATTTTTCATTTAAGTATCTTGTAACAGGGACAACATTATGGGGTGGGGCACCGTCCTGTTGCCAAATGAGCGTAGCGTATTGGTTGAGAGGAAGCTCTTCCAAAATGTTTTCAATCTCATTTTCAAGAAATTCCATATATCTTGGACCAGTTAAACTCCCATTATAAATTATTGGACCAATGACCCTATTTCCTATAATGCCACACCACACATTTATAGACCTACGACCCTGAATTCTAACAGGCTGAATTTTGTGGGGATTTGAAGTTGCCCAAAAATGTTTATTTTTTCGGTTAAACATACCAGCTGTGCTGAAATTTGCCTCGTCGGTAAATAAAATTTTGTTTAAAAGATTCCCATCAATTTCACGCCTTCTTAAAACATCCAAACAAAATTCTAGCCGCTGTCTCTTGTGATCTTCTGTTAAGTTTTGGACTGGTAAAAATTTATATGGATGATATCCGTATTTTTTCAAAATTTCGTGTATTTTTGATAGGGATTTATTAAAATGGCCTGCCGCATCTGGTATAGAATTTTCAGGATTTTCTGTAATACAACATTTAAGTAATTATTGTAGGATTTAAGAATTAGTATAAACTAGAATGTTTACCTTCAAAGAACAGCAAGACATTTAAATCTAATTGCTCATCTCTCATTACTGTCCTCTTTTTCCTTTCTAAGCTTTTGGTCTCTTCAAATTTTTTCACAACATATTTAATAGTGCTTTTGGAAGGTAAAATTCTATTGGGAAATATCCTGTGGTACTCATTAAGAGTTGTAGATGGATTTCTATTATTAGAATAATATAGATGGATAATATCGAATTTTTCTGCTGTAGAATATCCCATGTTATTGTTTTAAGTACGTAGGAAAATGTTCGTTTAATACAAGCAAACAACGACAAAAATGTCATAATAACATGTGTTTTCAATGGCGACAGACCTTTATCATTTTTTATTTCCAAAGCATTCTAGACTAAAAACTAAATACAACTTCTTAAAATTTTGATCGTTTATATCTTAAAACTGGTTGGAGTTAATATAGACAAACCCTATATTTTTGTAATCAGGAAAAAAAGATCTATAATTTTAATGAAATAAATACAGGGTGTTCCATTTAAAAAAACATAAGTTGCTTATATTTTTCGGTATTGTAATAGTATTTTAATAATTTTTTGCTAATATTCTGACGATTCAGTAAAAATCATAAAACTTTCATATTTAAAGTTTTTTTCTATCTCTTATAGTTTTTCCTCTAAATAGGGGTCTAAATATAAAAGAAAACCCTGTACAGTGTTTTCTCTGCTTCTGGTATTTTTTCCTTTAAATCTGTTTGCCATTTTAAAAGTCGCATCCTTATAGGAGTTCTTGTAAAAGCACTCAAAGCATCTGTATATCGTTCCATTTAGTTTCGGTATTTATTGAAAATTTGCTACCGTATTCTTCTTGCAAAGTTTTTACATCGCAAAAGTCTTCATAGGTCATATCGTGGACGCAACGTGGGGGGCCAACCTTTTTCGCCATTCTAATTGAGAGTTGTATATTGCTCAGGAACGTATATAAGATTGGATTTGAGATGCCTCTTTACTCGTTTTTCGATGGCACTATGAACATCTTGGGACTGACCATTAATTAAAAATTGATGATACCAAGTGTTAACATATTATTCATATGTGCAGCAAGTAAATATTTATTTTTCTGCTGGTCCATCAGTCATCTGAATAATGTATTTCATCCAGGTTGTCGTTAACGGCGTTTTCACTAAAATTTTTTAAAAAATATAAGACACACCTTCTCGATCTTCAATAACTAAGTTAGATGTTGACAGATTAGGACAACCCAGACCATAGGATGCTTGGTATGTATAATCTTCATCATCTTTAACTAAGTTATTGATTATCTTGTGAAATGTTTTCCTTATTGGCGCCCATTCTTATAGTTTTCTGGATTGTATCATCACCATCGGTGCTACCTTCCGTTTCCTTTACTTTCAAGTCTGCCTGTTTGAAGAGAGTTTTCGTTTTACTTCAGTTTGGATTTATAGTAGCATCTAAAAAGCAAAAGTTAATTCAATAGAGCATGAAAATAATTAAAAGGAAATTTTAAATCGTTAAAAGTAAGCCCATTACAAACGTGCCTTACGTATCTACTCAAAAAGTTAATTAGTCAGGGCCCAGCTTATTCCCCCTTACTCGACGCTTGGCAATATATTAACGTATAAAGATAGTCTCAACTGTCTAATGTCCAATTGTGTAGGTTACGGTTTACTTAAATCGTCGGTTTCCCCGGTGGAATCCTTAGATTAAACTGTAAGCTTCAAAATAAACCAAACCTGTACAACTGGACATAAAAGGAATAAAAATAAAATTATGTAAAAGAATTGATTGTGCGTTTACCTTTCTTTGTTCAAAAACCGAATGTGAATTGGTTAGCATTCTCGAAAGCTCCACCGAATGCCCCCTAATACGTGTTGCGAACTCTGATTAAGCCGTTAAATTACCAAATGGGGTCGTGTTTCGGAATTATGCGTACGGATTGATAATGTTACTTCAACGTGGTTGCCGAAATTTTAATGAGATCATTTTTTATACTTTGCTAAACTGCTCGCCTACGACATTGTCTTAAGCTTTTAACAAAGGTTGGAGGAGTGACTTGAATTGTAATGACGCCTCGACAATCTTAGGCCTAAATGTTTAAGAAGGTTGTTTTTTTGTCGACATAGCTTGAAAGTTATGGTAACATTTTAACCATAGCTATATTTAAATATTCTTTACACGATTTTGCAGATATTCTTGGTTATAGCTGAAAAATGACAACCAAATATAGTTTAAATAAAATCCTAAACAAAATTAACGCTACAGCAATTTGTCACCTATTTGATGTTATTTTTTGTCTAAACCTTTGATCCAATTTAAATGCTTTTTTCTTGCATTGTAGGTTGGTTCCTTGAGCTCTCGCTATTTGTGATAAAAAGTTAATTTTGTTTTAAAAAAAATGATGTATTTCTCTCTGGGTGACGCCCTTGGGTTTATTTGCTTGAAATGTCAGAGGTGGTTCACAGCCTACTTCCAAAACATTTGACGTGAGGATGAACGTATGGAATAATAAAGTTTATAAAAACATGTTAAGTTATAAAACGGTGTATCTCCTCTAATAACAGAGATGATGAAGTAAACCAAGAAAGAGAATATTGGGTAAAAATGGACATATCGTGAGTTGAGTATTATACTGTTCTAACAGCTTTTTTGGCGCGAAATCGATTCTTAAGGTAGAAAAATAGTACAACAAATTTCTGTTCTGTGTGTATAGAATAACCTATATAATTTATTACACAAACTCAAATATAACCAGTATTAAATTGTTCTATCACTCATATTTAAAAACCGTTTAGTATTATACTGTTCTAACATGCCAACCAATAAGAGGAGAGAATTTTGGGCTGTTAGAACAATATAATTTTTGCTGTTTCAGTTTTGAATGTAAGTAGTAGTAATAACACGGCGTGTTTGTGTGGTGCAATTTTGAGAAATTTTGATTGAAATACATGATACACCAGAACCTAAAA
Source organism: Polydrusus tereticollis (assembly GCA_963920685.1). Lineage (NCBI taxonomy): Eukaryota > Metazoa > Arthropoda > Insecta > Coleoptera > Curculionidae > Polydrusus > Polydrusus tereticollis. The sequence goes on from OY987329.1 coordinate 144,566,945, forward strand.
AACGTCTTTTACCATTTGCAAAAGTTGCAGATCTTAAAAAGCTTTTTAAGTTTATACTGATGTGGATATTACCTTTATTCATATTTTTTCAAAGAATATGATAATACCACCGTGTTTGCTAATTCAAAGAAAGCATTTCAAAAAGTAAAAGCTAATTCCAATGTTTTAGAAACTAATAGGAAAGTAAATAAATGTAAAGCATCATCCAGTAACAAAAGTACCAAAGAAAAAAAAGAGTGTAAACCTTGTTTTTTTGTTTAAAGTAATAGTAACCTTCAGTTTATTATTTTGTGAACATAATATTTTGTGTTGACTTTTTTTTAGTTAAGAATACCTCCATTATTTTGCAAACCTATATTTCTATGTTAGGAATACCTATGTTATTTCTTATACTGCAATAATAATGTTTTCATGTTATTATTTTCCTAGATCTACTCTGAACTTTTTTGAAACTAATAACTTTTTGTTCCACAGCATTGCGTAGTTAGAACAAAATTTGATATTTTGTAAAATTTTTGCTGTCAAATAAAAAAAATGTTTTATCAAAAATTCTTTAGTTTGCTTAAAAACGTATAGGAACAAATAAGTTCAAATAGGAACCATGAAATTTTTTCATTCTTAAGTGTATGAGTCCAAAACCAGTATTTAAAATTATTAAAATATTTCCATGGTAAAAAAATGAACCTCGAATATTCAGTCACCATTTCCCAACAATTTCATTTTGGACTCATAGAACAATATAATAATAATACTCAACCCACGATATAGTCTTATTTCAACTGCTATATATTACGGTGGCTAGTATACTACAGGATGATACGAATTCTTGGGAGAAAACATAGCATTTTTAATGCACGCGGTATTAAACAAAAGTTAACTTTTTATCACACACAGCGAAAACTATGACATTGTCAAGGAACCACACCACAATGTTAAAAAAAAATAATTAATTTTGTCCAGGAGTTTATTTTTAAAACCTCATCAAAACGCATCAATGATGTCGAATAAGAACATTAGGTATGATTATATCTAACAAAATCTCTCTTCCATAGTCATGCCAACAACAGCTTAGCGCAATCACAGAGTTCTATCTGCAAACGATTTCATCGCATTCTATGTTCTGTAGGTACAGGGACATTTTTTTAAGTGTCTCACCCGATTGGCGATTTTCCTGCTGACTATAATAAAAAACAAATTACATATTTCTCAATGATTTTCGATAAGGAATCCGAATTTAATGTCAAAAGATACATAAATTTACAAATTTGACAGATGTGGCGCCATTTTGAATTTTCTTAAATGGCAACCCCCATAAATAACCACACGATTGCATTGCATTTGGCGATCCGATTCTAAAACTATAATATAGTTGTTGATACTTATTTTTAGCCGTTTCGGAAATATGGGGGATCCTAATTTGCCTCCATCGATTTTGTCTTTTATAAATATACCTTCTAAGCTGAACACCTTAATTTTTTTAAATGGTTTTAGGATCGGATCGCCAAATGCAATTGAATCGTCTTGTTATTTATGAGGGTTGCCATTTAAAAAAATTCAAAATGGCGTCGTATCTGTCACTTTTTGACTATAGCGTAGATCGCTTGATCACGGGAAATGATGTCACCGTAAAAAAAATTAGGGTGTTCAGCTTTTAGTTCAGCGGTTTACTTGTTACATAACAGACTGACAAATTACCATCAAGAAAGCTGCAACATAACTTTGGTCTGTCGTTGTTTGCAAATTTTACCATAGTCACTGCTTTGGAGTGCTGAAAATATACAAACGTTTTTTTTAAATTATAATCATTTATCAATTAAAAAAGTGCGTACTAGTTATTAAAGTATGAAGCATTAAAATCAGAACTGTGGGCTGCACTTAAAAGATCAAGGTCATATGTCGATTTTTTAGTACAAGTGACTTTTTTAATCAGCTTTCATTAAAATTATTCGTTTTATGACCCTTAAAAGGCTATAAGTATATTTGAACTCGTTTCTGTAGATAATTATTATCGGACAAAAGTCGTATATCAGCGAGAATCTATATTCAAAACTCACAAAGGTTAGTTCAGGTTAGTTTACATATGAAAGTTAGATATGGAAAAAATATTGATTCTAACAACAACATAATATATCGCCCTGAAAATAAGTGTCAACAACTATATAGTTTTAGAATCGGATCGCCAAATGCAATTCAATCGTGTGGTTATTTATAGGGGTTGCCGTTTAAGAAAATTCAAAATGGCGCCTCATCTGTCAAATTTGTGTATCTTTTGACATTAAATTCGGCTTCCTTATTAAAAATCATTGAGAAATATGTATATTTGTTTTTTATGATAGTCAGCAGGAAAATCGCCAATCGGGTGAGACACTTAAAAAAATGTCCCTGTACATGAAGAATTTGAAGTATAATCCAGAAATCAAAAAAATTTACACAGTGTATAGTAATTTAAAAAATAATAAACTTGCTCCATGCGCTGCCTTTTCAAATCGCCTGTTTAGTGCAAGTATTCACATTATTCAATTAACCTAAACATAAACGTGCCAAACAAATTCTGGTGTTAAACACAGAACACTGATATTTTCAATCCTTTCCAAATACATATTTATGTGCACGTTGCATTTTAAAATCGCTATATGCAGTTCAATCGTTCCGATAGTGTAATATACAAATTGGAAGAGTTCCAGACTAAATACCCAGAAGCCAATTTTTTCGTTATGCAGACGAATTGTCATTCGTAAGCCACAGGAATAATAAATGCATTGTTATGGCTTTGAGAGTGCCATATTACGTAAACATGAATTGTTAGTCGAATAGAAAGGAAATAAAATTTTGCTGTGTTCGTGTAACAGATACAGATTTTCTTTAGGTGATCTGTAACAGCTGTAGTAATTCTGTATATTATTATTATAGATGGCAACGTATCTGGTTTTGGTAATTTTAAAGGGACAATCTACTGTAATCCAGCTACCATTAATGGTATCTAGTTAAATCAAGTAGGCCTTTGTAAAAGCGTTTTTTTTTATAAGTTCACGAGTTCCTTAGGATGAAAGGAGGCGACGTTGAATAGTCTAAACAGCACGGTTTGTAGAATATTATCGGCGCAATGAAGCTAAAAGCGACCTCCACGACGTTCTAACGTACTTACCCACCGGGTCAGAAAGAAAGTCGGGTCGGATGGTACGATAGAATGACACGAGATATCGCTTTTAGACTCATTTCGCCGATGCTGCTTTTAAACTGTGAATATTTTAACCACAGTAGTTCGATTTTGCGTATAAACCTTACCAGAAATTTCAAGTTTGTATCTTTATTGATTTCGAAAATATTGTGAAAAAGGCATCTTTAGGGTATATTCGTTGGGAGGCTGTAAGTCAGTTATGGGGGACATAATACAAAATGTTAAATTGTATTCTGACCCTATTTTGACCCAATCTACTAGATCTCTAATTATTGACCATACCTTTTAGGACACCCTGTATATATTAATCGTTAATTTTTTTGTAATTCCTTAAAAAAAATTTTCCACCATTATAGTTTTTATGTTTGATATTAGTGACCACAGTTGGGTATAGATGATGGTAGTTTGGTTGGATAATGGTCAAAATAAAAATGGCTTAGAAGATCAAATTATTTATTTATTGACGTTTCGACCTATATTAGGTCATCCTCAGGATTCTAAAATATAGAAAGGGTATTGTGAAGGTACATATTTAAACATTTTCTTTAAGTATTAGGCTTGTATAGAACCCATTAAAACAATATACGGTTAAAATAATATAGTAACATTCAGTATATAGTAATTTAAATCAACATTTAACTTGCATATATATATATAAATGCAAAACAACATTGTATATGTAGGTTAACAGTCATACACTTACATAAATCTAGATCTTCTGCGTAAAAATGGCTCATTACAAAACACATGATTGGACTGGTTTTTTTTATAAATATTTTTTATAATTTTTTTTTTTTTTATATTAATTAATTAACAGTAGGTATGCTTGGATTTTTTTGATTATTTTTAGCTGTTGGTATGCTACACTTGGCGAACGACGAAAAGCAAATCAAATGTTAACAATAAAATCAATTTTGTGGTAGGTATTATTCTCCCAACAATGTTCACCAATATAAAAAACTGATAACGATATGTCTATTGTATTAGATATCAAGGATGAAGGTAGAATGACTTTAATTGAATTTTTTATATACTGGGTGTTAAATATTTAAGAATGTTGAAATATGAACTGCTTAGATGTTCGACATCTTGTTTTTTATTTATACTATTTTTATCTTTTTTAATTTCAACCATCTCATTAAGTAATCGTTTTTTATAATTATCTTGCTTTGCTAAAATTTGAGTTTCATCGAATTGGAATTGGTGTAGAAATCTGTCACAATGTTCGGCAAGAGCCGTTTTATTAGTGGTTCTTATAAGATTAATAGGCCTTACACTTCTAACATGTTCTGATATCCTTGTTTTAAGATAACGACTGGTTTGTCCGATGTAGACACCATCACACCCCGAGCATGGGATTTTGTAAATGATATTACTTTCAAGATTCTGTGGTGTTGTTGTCTTTTGTCTTGTGAAAAGTCTGTTAAGTGTATTTTCATTCTTGAAAGTTACTGTAATTGATTCGGTACTCAGTTCTTTCGCTAATTTTTCCGAAAGGTTTTTTATATAGGGTATTGTCATATACACAGATGTATTTTTTGGTAAGATTACTGGAGATGATCTATTGATGTTAGTTGTTTCTTTGAATAGTATTCTGTTTATTAATTTTTTGGGATAATTATTTTTTATAAGATAAGTTCCAATTTTTTTATTATTTTTTTGGTGGAAGTCAGGATGTGATAGTTTTAGTGCTCTGTTTTTTAAGTTGTTAATTATATTAATTTTTTGTTGAAATGAGTGTTGGGAGTTAAAATTGATATACCTTTCAGAGAATGTCGGTTTTTGGTACCAATCAGTTTTTATTATATTGTTATTGTCTCTAACAAGTAACACATCTAAGAATGCGATACAGTTATTATGTTCTTTTTCTACCGTAAATTGTAGCCTTGGATGGAAATCATTAAAGATATTTAACAGGGTATCTATTTTATCTATTGGTACACAAGTAATTATGTCATCCACATATCTTTTAAAGAATGGGAGATCGAAAGGTAATTTTTGGATACAACTTGTCTGTAATTCCGCCATGACCAAATCTGAACAACTTGGAGACAAGCAGTTACCCATTCCAAAGCCATATATTTGTTGGTAGGTTTTATTATCAAAATTGAAGTAACTGTTGTCAAAAGCAAAATTCAACATTTCAACAAATTGATCTAGGGTTAGTTTGCAATGCTTTTTGAGAATAGACCACTTTTCTATGAGTAACTTTAAAGTCAAATCTATTGGTATGCTAGTAAACAATGATACAACATCCAAGGATACCATAACATAACCATGTGGGATCCGAAAATTCTGGAGTTTTGAGACAACATCAAAAGAATCCTTAGTAAAATAATCGTCATGAACAAAAGCGTAATTAATTAGGCGTGCCAAATATTTAGTAAGATTGTAAGTTGGTGATCCTATAAAACTAACTATTGGTCTAAGAGGTACATTATTTTTGTGTATTTTTGGTAGAAAATACATTTTGGGAAAAATTCCGACTGTGCATTTTAACTTTTTTCCTTCATCATTTGTGATTGACGAGGAATCAGTCAATTTGTCAATCAGTTTATTTAGTTTGTTTTGTATTGTTATAGTGGGATCTTTTGTTAATAATTTATAAGTAGTGTTGTCAGATAGTAATTTGTAAGCTTTTTCTAAGTAGACTGTTTTTTTCATCATGACAGTTGTATTGCCTTTGTCTGCTCTCATCTTCTAAGCCATTTTTATTTTGACCATTATCCAACCAAACTACCATCATTATAGTTTTTTTTTTATTTCTCTGTTATAGTTTAGTGTCAAATTTTACATTCACCTAACTCAGGTTAGTTCTAGACAGACTGCGCTGTACGCTATAAATATTTTAAAGTACTACAAGAACCGGTTATGGTTCAAAGTGCCATAAGCCTCAGTAGTTCACGTCCAGATGGACCGACACTGCAATGCGTCTTTCTTGTTTTCATTTTTTCCTCGGGCCATCAGTTTATATGTAACAAAGCGAAGTTTTTAAATAACAAGAGGAAAATAGGCAAATAAGCTTTTTCTTTGCGGCGTTTTCTCCTTTATTATGTTTTCGTATTGCGGGCTTTTTGCACGCACGTAAAAATTTCCGATATCGAATAAGATGAAAAGAAGTCGTAAACGAAAATTGTATTATTAAAAAGTTTATGACCAGACAAATTTGTTATTAAAGTTTAAGAAGTGTTGCAAGTAATTGTGGTACCATAATATTTTTTTGTCTTTGCTTTAAAGCAAAGTGAACCCTAATAAAAACTAAAAACCGAAAAAATTACTAGCCACACTCAGGTCGCGGGCGAAATTTCCCAATATGCATCCAAAGAGCGCGATTGTTGATAAGTTCCTGCAATATTCCTGCATGATATGAGAGCTTGCTCGCGCTCGAAGGCTGACGCTGGCTAAAGTTGCACACTCGGAATATGCACGTTGCATATTGTCGGTCTCGGTATGGTCGTTTGGAACAGATGAGCAAGAGGCGTCACTGCGGGGAGTTGTAAAATTGAACTAACTTTAGGATCTGGCACATTTCTTGCATAATATCTTCTGTAGAATTGACTTAAAATTTCAACCTGATAAAATTAAAATATAATAATGTATTAAATTATATCAGAACGATCTTTTGGAACTTACAAATAAACACTAAAAAGCTTACAAATTTACTTTTGGGTGTAACGGTTATTTAGAGCTTTAATTGCAAATCTTTTGGGAACCATTGTTGAGGCTAATTTGATCTGAAAAACCTATATTTACAGCCTCTGTATAAAGAGCTTCTATCGCATTAATCTGCTAAATTTCATTGAGATTGTGAAAAACTGTCTATCCTACTATAACATATAATATTGTCAGGGTCGGGGTAGTGATGCCTCAATAGTTGTTTGTGATATACCTGTAATATATAAGTGTAATTAAGTACATAAGTACATTTTTAAGGCATGCATTCAAATTAGTACTTTAAAAATACTTTTAACACGAATAGTATACAATATTTTTTTTATTGCTACCCTATTTTGCTTATTTAAAGTACGCCTCAGCGTGTTTAAACCCGACTTTTAAAAACGCGCGTGTTTTAAAGTTACCATGGCAACATCAACAACCCGAGAAACGTGAAGTCTAAATCAAAGAGTAACCCAACTAATTGGTTATGTTACTCTTGATCTGGCAAAAGTAACTTTTAACGTCAAATAAAATATTACTAACAAATGTTTCAAAAGCTTTATTTCAATTTAGCAACCTTAATTTTTTAAATAAATGTGAAAAGTGCAGTTGGTATTTGTTTGAAATATTAATACTTTTGCTTTTTAAATCAGAGGAAATGCTGTTCAAATTAATATTGCTAATATTCTCGGAAGTTAATGAGGCTGCACTTCCATTAATGGCAGTCCCAATATAGTATCCAGTAATATCCACTTATACTTTAATATACTATTTTCTGCAAACGGCAATAAAAAGCAATAACACACATTATTACAAACATTATACAAATTAAATTTTTAGAATGTTTAATAAATTGGAAGCAGATAGCTATAATTACTTTCAAAATTTGACTTTTCACTTTTAAGACTAGTGCCTCAAAGTAATATTTTTAGGGCTACTGTGTGGTGTTAAAAATTGCATTTTTAACAAGATTATAGAAAAAAAAAGTTATACTACAGAAAAGACTTATAAAAACCTGCAGATATTTTTTAAAAGTTTAAAATGCTTCTGCTAACTCAATTTGCATTCTAAATTTCTTCTTTATATACAGGGACATTTTTTAAGTGTCTCACCCAATTGGCCACTTTGCTGCAGACTATAATAAAAAACAAACCACATATTTCTGAATGATTTTCGACAAGGAAGCCGAATTTAATGTCATAAAATATATAGATTCACAAATTTGACAGATACGACGCCATTTTGAATTTTTTTAAATGACAACCCTTATAAATAGTCACACAAGTCAATTGCATTTGGCGATCCGATTTCAAAAACCTATAGCTTTTGATATTTATTTTTAGCCCTTTCGGAAACACGGGGGTTCCTAATTTGCCTTTATTGATTTTGTCTTTTAAGTATCTCACCCCTTTAATAAATAGACCTTCTGAGCTAAACACCTTAATTTTTTTCACGGTTACATAATTTCCAGCGACCAAGCTATCTACGCTATAATTAAATCCGACAGATGTCAAAATGTGACAGATACGACGCCATTTTGAATTGTTTGAAATGTCAACCCTCATATATTACCACACGAGTGAATTGCATTTGGCGATCCGATTTTAGAAACCTATACTTGTTGATATTTGTTTTCAGCCGTTCTGGAAATACGGAGGTTCCTAATAATGCCTTCTTCGATTTTGCCTGTTAAGTAACTGAAGAACTCAGTTTTTTTCAGAGTTACATAATTTCCCGTGACCAAGCTATTTACGCTATTATTAAAGGGGTGAGACACTTAAAAGACACAATCGACGAAGGCAAATTAGGAACCCCCGTATTTCCGAAACAGCTGAAAATAAATATCAAAAACTATAGGTTTCTGAAATCGGATCGCCAAATGCAATTTACTCGGCTGGTTATTAATGAGAGTTGCCATTTAAAAAAATTTAAAATGGCGTCGTATCTGTCAAATTTGTGGACCTACATAGTGTTTGACATTAAATTCGGCTTCCTTGTCCAAAATCATTGAGAAATGCGTGGTTTGTTTTTTATTATAGTCAGCAGGAAAATCGCCAATCGGGCGAGACACTTAAAAAAATGCCCCTGTCCATAAATTCCGATTCGAAAGCAAAACACATTATTAACTAAATATTTGTACACTATTTTAATGAGTTTCTTTCCTATGTAGTTATATTTTTTTACTCTCTTTGTCCTTGTGTGTTTCGATTATGCACCGGGTGTTCCACGAAGAAACGCCGTATCTCAGAAAAATCTCAGTTAGTCGTATGGCTTGCGGATTCTTTTTTTTTAGAATTGCTGGAAATTATTTTGAGGTTTTTGGACTAGTGCTAGAGCGTAACAGTAATGGTAAATAAGAAAAACGCAGTTTCCTCAAAAGTAAGGTATACCGAAAACACCAAGTTTATATACCTGGAAATTGTCTTAAGAAATTCACCCATCGAACGTCTGCGTAACTTTTCAAATAAACTGGTGGGGAAGTTTGAACATTATCTGTAATAAATGGTGATAACTTCGGTTTGGTTTAACAGAATTCAGTGAAATTAGTCTAAAAAGAGCTTTCCTTACTCTATATTCCAGCTAGTGGGCGCTGTTTTACAACCTCACAAACATTGCGCGTTTTTTCCAAAAGTTCTGGAAAAAACTGAAATATCCATCTCGTGTACATAGAATCTAAAATAGTTCATAAAAAACAAGTTTAACTTAAAAGTTTTTTTTTTAATGAAATAACACAATATTTTTTTCTGACATCGATCAAAAATGTCAACTTTTTTGACGCAATTGTAAAAACATCCTATTCGATTATTGAGTTTCTGTATTTCGTCCGCTGTTTGTAATCGTTAAATGAAGAGATTTTTAGCTTTTTGGACAGTTTAGGATAAATAGCCGACGTTTTCACACACAGTCCTTGTCATCTTCAGGGCTGTAGAAGAACATCCGAGTTGAAATAAATCTGTTAAGAATACCAATTTTATTAAAATATTAATAATTAAAATCAAAATTCATACGTAAAAAGATAAAAGGGGGGGGGGGGGGGGGGGAAGGGAACAACCCGAAGTTGTAGTGCAATTATATATACCAAATTATTGATGTATTAAGTGTAAAAAGTAGATAATTGTCATATTAACGGATCACAACTAGAAAGAAACTTACCCAGATAATACTCTTCCTTTTTTTTATATTAGTCCTTTGCTAATATAAAACAATCAAAGAACGGTAGAAGAAAATTGCTTGGCCGGCCTCGGACGCTTCCTGTCCTCCTCTCCTCCTACCATCGTCCCAGAATAAGTCAATTTCTTTCGATACATACACAATATACTATTCTTTCTGTCAACACGTTTTTAAAAAGAAATTTTGTTCAAAAAAGTAACATTTTCACAAATTTTCAACATCGTATTTTTAAAATTTCAAATTAAACTTTCTAGAAAATAAGGAAGGGCAATTTAGTAGGTAAAAGTTACGTAAGTAACAATGATTACCCAAAAGGATTATTTTAGATTCTATGAGCTAGAGTGTCCAATATGGCTATTTCAGTTTGCAGAAAATATATTTAATGCCAACTACTCTTTTTTATAAAACCTTATTTTTTGACGTCATTATAAAGTCCAAGGTATTATAGATACCTCTACTAGGTACCTCCACGTCTTATTTAAAAGACGTATTAGCAGAAATTAAATGAAACTATTTTAGTTGTGCAAAAATACTTTTGTGTAAAATGGTCGGTGCGCCACTGAATTTGGGTAATACCATCACGATAAGCATAAATTCAAGCAGGTTTTTGTTACGCGGTTAGTCGAGAGCTTTGAACTTGGATATCTAAGATATGCTTGTCTATTTATGCGATAATACAACTGTGCGCCGCACCAATGATATGTTAAAGTCGGTATCAGATGCTTGGGTAGTTTGGAAGTTTTATTGAGCTGTATTTCGTAATGGAGTAGCAGGTGTAAGATACGGGGTTTTTATCTGCCAGTAAATGTAGGAATGAGTGGCATGGCAGACGGGGTTATCCGTTTAAATGTTTTATCGTTAGTATATCGAAAATACCTTAAAAAATGTAAACTATTTCATGAAATATTATGTTTTCCTAAAATACAAAATAATCTAGCTTAAGAAAGCATATGTGTGAGATATTTTTTTTGGGCTGGTATAACTTTCACTTTTAAAAAGAGCTGTACAAGACGCTAGCGCAAATACTTAAGAGTAAAATATGAGAAGCTAGTTTAATTTAGCATAGTCCAAGAGTTGACATTTTTCGAACTACAGTGCGTCAAAGTTATTATTTTTAACTATTTTTCAGTATACTCTGTACAAAACTTTTTCCAACAAAATGTTCCGTCTCCTCGAAATTAGGGAGTTTGGAACAGCCCCCACATTTTTACCCCTAAAAATTATATGATTATTATAGATACAACCATATTTTAATTAACGTTTTTATATGCAGTTATAATGAATAAGGTTAGGACTTTAATTGCGCCATCTCTGATATTATTTGAATTTAATATAATTTGTACTTATGGCAATTAATTGCAGTTTGCTGGTAGTCTTAGTAACTAGTTTAGGGCAAATCCTCAAATCACCTAAACATCGTTACTAAACAGAAAAGGGACCTAGTCAGAAAACGATAAGTTTGCTGACGCGTTTGTATGTATACATTTTATGCAGAAGCTCCTTTGCGGAAAAGAACCGGAGTCTGCAGATTATGCAAGTTGAAATTTCTCCGGGGACGTTTTTGTGCCGGTAGGATGCACTTCCTATGTCAGTCACTGTCGGATTTGTTACGGATTGTAAACGTAAATACTTTGATGCGATGCGATGCGAAAGAAACATTTTATAGTACTAATTAATTGAATATTTATTCATTAAAGCTCTATAGATGTCATTTGAACTAAGCTGAATGAAAAGCCAATAAAAAGTCCTATTCGTGAAATCGTCGGAATGAAAAACGACTTTCGTAACGGATCCGCTTTATTTGGAAAATGCAATTACTAAACTCAAGAATTTCGCCACTTCCCGTTTGCAAAGTATATTTGTTTGTATCCTCGAAATCGACCGTTGTTGCATCTCGTTTCCATAAAATTTGCATCAATCAAAGTCCTATCTGCATTCAAAGAGAAAATCCTTTCCTTTTTTTTTTAATTTGAACGAACTCTACGCACAAAAAGTCAATTTACTTTGGCGGTTCTTAGTTTGTTTTGAACTTTTCATTAACCTATGTGCAGTTCTGCTGAAGTGTAAAAACCGGATGATTTATGAATGTTCCATTGTAAAGGTTGGTAATTGTTTTAAAATGCAAATTTTTCAAAGACCAGTATCAAGCAGAAAATTTGCAAAGGAACAAAAAAATTAACGCTTAAATTATAAAGATTAAAAAGGGTCATCTAAAAAAAAGTGGCTATAGAAAAGCATTCATCAATAATAAAAATTGACGTGCAAATTAACATTTAAATTGCAACTAAACAAAAGACTATCACTATCCTGAATATAAAGATTATTTTCCAAAAATGGTTTAGCTATAAAAATAATGCATAATAGTATTCACTAAATAAATCTCTTTTACGCTAGAACGGAATCAGTTCCTCGCGTTATTTGGAAAATTGGAGCAATAATAATACTCGTCCGTGGCAGATCGCTCACCGCAGTGCTGCCGCTGCTTATGTTTATTATGAGAATTTGCCAAATTTGCAATTTGCGAGGCTTTTATGATTTTTACACAAACAATATGATAGACGCTGTATTACTCGTATATCGATTCTATTTACACACAGTGTGTCCAGGGATAGAGTTCGGAAGAGGAAAAACTTTTTTATTTGTGGGTTTAGAAGAAAAAGTTATTCTTTATAAAAACGTCTGCTTGTGTTGAAACTGCAATTTCGAATACCAAATTTACGATTAGTATACAGGGTACATCAAAAATAACATTTTTAATTATTTTGATTTCAATTTTTTTTTGAAATTATATGAAAATATTTTCAAACCCGTGATTTATTACACCAATTGTGCAAAAAAGTCTAATAAACATTTTTCTCGAAGTGGTTAATTTCAAAGCTACTATTAAAATAATAAAATATCAAGTAGCCTGTTCCAAATAAATGAAATGTTTTAGTTACTTTGCATCTTTCAAATTGTTGATATTTGTGTCATAATTTTCTCATAAATCTGCATAATAGTGAAATTAGAAAATGCTAACGTTAAAGCAAAGAATATATATTGTGCGAAGTTATGGTTTAGGACATGAAAAAAGCTATATGGCAGTTTTTCGAGAATTCCATGAGATATGGCCTGCTGTTTCACTCACGGACAAGGGTATAAAAAAAATTGTAATAAAATTCATGAGAACTGGTAGTGTTTTAAATAAAAAAAGGGAGAAAGAAAGTATGATAAAGATGATGCTGTAACTGTAATGACAATGGATTCAGTTAGAAATTTTCCCAAACTGTCTTTAGGAAAAAGATCTTCTCAAATTGATAATGTGAGTAAATCTCTAGTAGAAAAAATATTAAAATTCAATAAAATTCGTCCGTACAAACCTAAATTTAATCATTTTCTGGAAGAAAATGACGACATGAAGCGTTTGGATTTTTGTTTGTTAATAGGGGAACATATCATTAGACAAAGAAGTTTTGTTAATAATATTATTTTCTTGGACGAGGCAACGTTTACCACAAACGGGGTAGTTAGTTCGCAAAACTGTCGCTATTGGAGCCGCGACAATCCTAATTTTCGTATCCGCTCTAGAAGACAGTATTCACAAAAAGTTAACGTGTGGTGTGCTATTACTTACAATGGAATCATTGGACCATATTTTATTGAAAACAATTTAAATCAACACACTTATTTGCATCTTCTGAACACTTTTTTTTATGATCATTTGCAAGATATACCTTTAGCTGATCGAATAAAATTACATTTCCAACAAGACGGCTGTCCCGCTCATTCCACGATAATTGTTCGTGATTGGCTAAATGATCAGTTTGGGAACAAATGGTTTGGAAGGTATGGTCCAAATGAGTGGCCACCTAGGAGTCCCGATCTCACAATTATGGACTTTCATTTGTGAGGATATCTGAAGCAACATGTGTATAAAACCAATTTCAATAACCTAGATCTCTTGAAAGAAAAAATAAGAGAAGTCATTGCAAATATATATATATCAACAAATTAGGAATTGTTATCGGGAATTCAGATATCGAGTTGAACTATGCGCTGAACTCGGTGGTCCCACGTTCGAATAGAACGTTATTTATTTTAATATTTTATAATTTATGATTAAATAAAATGAAGAAATACCTATGACATGTAATAATAAAAATACAAATAAGAAATAGTTTTTTTAAAACAAAATCGTTATTCGGTCAGATATAAAATTATATTCTAAGTAGGAAAGCAACAATAGTTTACGTAAATTTATTTTAAACGAAATCCAAAAAACTAAAAATGTTGTTTCTGGCTAATCCTGTATAGTAATCGTAAATTTGGTATTCGAAATTGTAGTTTTAACAAAAGCAGACGTTTTTATAAAGAATAACTTTTTCTTCTAAACCCACAATCCGTGTGTAAAATAATATTTACAACTAGTACTAAATATAAATTAAAAGCTTTTTAACAATAAAATCTCTCAAAATGGGCCAGTAGAGCATCTCTTACAAGAGTTAAACGGTCCGTGCATGGCGATGCATGTCTGACATTGGCCAGATCCAATCGGAATATAGGTTGAAATTCGCATTTTCATCCCACGGGTGGAATTTAAATTGGAAGCGGTCAGCATTCGGTCAAATATTCGTTCGACAAAATGTTCCCTTTGTCCGATTTGTCGGGTCAGCTCGAGTTAATCAAGCAGCTTCGTACAGAAAAAGGCCGCCATTCGACAATGTAAATTATTATGTAATATTACACATATGTCGTGTAGTTCATTGTCAGCGTTTCGATTTATGAATGTTCGAGTCTCGCACCGTGTGCCGTTTAGAGTGTAATGAAACTTGTAGAGCTGTTACCAGACTTTTTCTTGATCTTTTTTTGGTCCCGTTCTGTCAAGATTTTATTATTTTGTTTTTAAATATATGTTATAATAATACATATTATTGTTGAAGGAAGGTACGAAGAATATTCAAAATAACGATACACGTTTTCCTTTTAAAGTTATGACTAATAAGGGTATGATATGCTTTTATTATTTCGATTTATGAAACTTTTAGAGCTGTTATCAGACTTTTTCTTGGTCTTTTTTGGTCCCGTTCTGCCAGATTTTATTAATTTTTCTTTAAATATATTTTTATAAAAATACACATTATTGTTGATGTAGGTACGAACAATTTTCAAATTAACGATACGCGTTTTCCTTTTGTAGTTACAACATATGAGGGTATGATATGCCTTTATTATTTCGATTTGCATTTTAAATCACTGATCTTGCCTAATTATTAGGCCGTGTTGTCAGAATTTAACCTTACAGGCACTTAAATAATGTTTCTTATTCGTTTTGCTTTTGGTTTTAATCGATTTTATACGAATCAATCTCCTTTCTACCTTTGCTCTTCTTCTCTATTTTTCCTTTAGAGAAAATGAGAGCAATTATTGGCAATACTCTTAAGGCCTAATGTATCAGCAAAAAAGAGCGCGTGGCTTGTCAGAGACGAACGACCTAAAGACCAATATAGCGACGGTAGGGGTAAGTAAAATTTATTTGCGAAACGAGATCGTCACACGCATTAATAGTAGGGCCTTCTTTGTGTTGGTACAGGCCGATGTAAAGAGAATTTTCTTAAAAAGTTCTATTTTATACGGTTCAGCTTAGGTGCTTTTAAAGATAGTATTAAGTTAAATAAATAATTCTTAAACGTCCATAAAATACATAAGAAAAATCGAAAAAAAAAGAAAAAACGGAACATCTCTTTATCTATATCTATATATGGAATCTTTTCTCATTATTTTAGTTTAAGGAATTTACTGTTTCCATTTGTCGGTAAAATATTGAAACATCCTTTGTCATCAAAGGAACACTAGTCTGTATACAGTACTGCTTGTAAATTTGACACATTTAGCTGTATTAGTGCAATGAATACAGACAAAAAACTACAAGGCACAATGCAATGTTGTCTAATTATTTTAATGAAATTAGTGGATTAATTAATATATATACGGGACCTTGTTTGGGTTTTTATCTTATTTAAAAACTTTAACATCTACTGGGTCATCGAAAACTTATGGGGTCTTGTCATTTAGGTAGAAAATTGACATCGGCCTCTTGCCTTGATTAATGTGTGCGTTGTGCCGTGGTTGATTTAAAGTTTTTAGCGCTGCAAAATAATTCGACGATTTTTTCGGTCTATGGGAAAGAATCGATAATTATTATCTATCATTGTACTTTTATTTACCAATCCTTTGTGTGATTAATGTTATGCAACTTCATTTGCTGATTTACTTGTGGTAAATAAAAATCCTTTATTTTAATCATTATTGTTATTCAAAATAGAGGAGAATATAATAGAATAATGAAATATTCATTTACTTAACAGTGCTTTTATCACGACAATTGGCAGATTGTCGCCTAAAAGCACCTTTGCCAATTGCTGCTTTCGTTTGACCAATAAAAATAAAATTTTCCTGAAGTCGTTCACAGCAAACAACGGCATTTTTCCCTTGTTAAAACAAAAATAAAAAGTAATATTTCACCTCTCAATGAATAATATAATGGGTCAGTTTCTCGGCGCCTTTTGATAGACGCCATAGTAGGCTATAAAACAGGATGAGGTCAACTTGATGAATTGTTAGTCACGAAGTGGAGAAGGGTCATAGGATTGCTGTGCTGGCCCGCCATCTGTTTAAATTTGCCCATCTCACACCTTTCTTGATGTTTTGTTGATTTTAGTCGATTTTTTTGTTGTCTGTAATCTTTTATTTATGTTTATAGCTCAAAAAACACGTGGGGTTATGTTCAACTTGAACCTTTAAATAGAAAAAGTAAGCCAAACATTTTAACGCGAGAAAAATATCTCAGTCACATTTTGGTTCCAGTACATAACTTTCAAATATATAAAATGGAATAGTATATTATTGCCATTATAAAATGTAAAGTTTGTAGATAGGATCGAGAAAGATTATTACAATATATAAATTAATATATATGCAAGCAGAAGTATGTATACACAAAATGAATGAAATAGGAAAGGAGAATGATAAACAGAGTCACCAATTAACGAGCAACATTAACAATACTGGAAAATATAATAATATATAATATGATATAAATATGATCTCTAAGCGTGTGAATATCAGTCGCGTATACTCATTTACTAAATAAAACCCTCTATCCAGCAAAAATTGCTTAAGCAACCCTTTTAGTGAACTGAAACCCACGCAGTTCAACCGAAGCGGATACATTTGTGAACAATAAGTAAAACGTTATCCTCCCTATGAAATAAATTTCCCTTTACTACCCCATTCCATTCGTTACTTTGCTGACTAATAATATAAATTGCGACTGAAATTAAAATATCCCAGCTGACCATTGTTAACAACGTTTATTCCTGTGGAGTGAAAGTCCTAAGTCAACATTCACGGGGCATGTGTACACGTAAAGGACTAAAGCAGGTGGCCGCTAATTAAGGGATGAGAAAGGGTTAAGCGAGACGATGTAGACATCGATCGGCATATCCCCGAGGATAGTCAGATGAGCAATTACGAAATCTGTGCTCGGTAATTGATAATCAACCCTTGTCGGTGCTTGTATAAAGCTACGAACTATCATTATAAGATGTAAAAAGGTTGAAAATTGTGCTAGGGAGTTTGATTACAATATTTTTAGTATCAGAAGTCATATAAACATTTGCTATGAAAATTATCTATAAGAAAGGCTCAGATCACCATCCAGTATTCGATGTTTTAATGTTTTAAGGCCGTTTGTCAGTTGGTTTCCTCCATTAAAGCGCAACCCTCTATCGAGTATTTTAGCGATGGCCGAGCGTAGACTTTATACAGAGTCAAAAGTTGTTGAGGTGTAATAGAAGGTTCTGCGATGTAGAATTAAATCCAAAATTTAAAAACAGATAAAGTCAAGGACTAAACGAGAGGTTTTGATTTCGAAATTTCGACTTTTAGATCCACTTAGATGCTACATGTTTTGGATTTCGACGTATGATATCATAAGTTTTGTTCACTGACGGGTAGGAATTTAAAATTTTAGGTGGATATAATTTATTCAAGGGTGCTGTATTGAATGGTTACAGCCGGATATGGTTTGCCGCTTTTTTTAAATTCGGTTAAATAAACTTTCAAAAAACTCCATATTTCAGAGATTCCTGCGTTAAGAAAATAACTAAACCGGTACACGGTACTATTATCAGAAGAAGTTATTTTTAGTAAAGC
The DNA here is from genome assembly GCA_963920685.1 of Polydrusus tereticollis. Lineage (NCBI taxonomy): Eukaryota > Metazoa > Arthropoda > Insecta > Coleoptera > Curculionidae > Polydrusus > Polydrusus tereticollis. Next base: position 144,585,144 of record OY987329.1, read on the forward strand.
GCTTTTTTTCCAAAAAATCAGTTATTAATTTAGTTTAGTTGCCTATCGTTCTGTGTTTTTGAGTTATTGTGCTCTCAGAAAAGCAGCGTATTGAAATTTTAATATTGTTGGGCTGTGTAGGCAACGTTTACGTATTCAGAATAAAGCTTCTTGTATGTTATTTAAAGAAAAGTATCCTGAGGGTCCAATTATGCAGTCAACTGTAAGTAGGGTATTTCACAAATTTGAAGACGATATGGGACAGTATGTGATTTACCTAAAACTGACCAACCATCCGCCTTAACTGAAAAACAAAACTTTATATACTCCTTCAGTAAGTGAAAACCTGTATTATTCGACTTAATAACGATATTACTAGAGCTTAAAATAAATTAATTAATATAAAGTACATGCGTTGTACAGGAACTTCTTCAGGAAGATTACGATAGGAGATTACAATTATGTGAGGAAATGATGGCAAGTTGGGAAAAACAAAAACATTTTTTAAATTGACATTATTGTCGATTCTGGTCTGATCAAAATCCATAGTGGATCCGTGAAGGACATCATCCTAAGAAAGTCAATGTGTGTGCTAGGATAATTAATAACAGAATTAAAGCACCATATTTCTTTGAAGAAAATCTTACTACTCAGCGTGACTTAGATTTTCTCTCATTTGATTTATGCTGCGAATGCAGGTAGTTGGCAGTTATTTTTCCTAACGAGGATGAACCAGGTATTCCCTATAAAAGAATATGGTTTCAACAAGATGGCGCACCATCGCACCGGTGTAAATGTTCGAAGATACTTAGGCGATATTTTTTTTTAAATCGCTGTATAAGTTGACGGGGTCCAATATCCAATTGAATGACAACCAAGATATCCGGACCTTACGCCATTGGATTTTTTTCTATGGTGGGTATTTGAAGGAGAGGGTGTATCACAATAGACCAGACAATATTGAGGATCTTAAAGGTAGAATAAGGATGAAGATAAATTTTACCATAGACTTTAAGTTGGGAAAATAGTCCATACTTTCAATGAAGTCATAGTAATGTAAATAAAACAGTCCATTCTTTCTCCACAATTTAATTAATATAAAATATATAATTTCCGACATGTTTTAAACGTCTAGACGTTCATCCTTAAGGGATACTAGAAAGGACAGTAGTACAATGTTAGGAAACGACCAGTAGATATAAAGTAAAAGTTAAAGTGAGAGGTAACATCGAGTTGAGTGAAAATTTTAATATATGGTTGCCTCAATTAATGAGTAAAACTTAACAAAGATGGGAAATATAAAATTGAAGACGTAGTGTGATAATCTTTATATAATTAATATATCAACATACTTAATACGACTAGTCATCACACTACGTCTTCAATTTTATATCTACTGGTCATTTCTTAACACTGTACTATCCGTTCTAGTATCCCCTGAGGATGAACGGCTAGACGTTCGAAATATGTAGGAAACTATATATTTTACATTTATGAAATTCTGGAAAAAGACTGGATTGTTTTATTTACCCTACTTTTTTGGTACCATGGAATTCAGTTCTTGAAGGCCTTTTCCCCATGTGATCTAGGTTGCCTGGGGATAGCTACAGGTTACGGGGTTGAGGAGAGGGGGTTGAAAATATTAAAGAAAGATGAACAACAATTTAAACGAATTTCCGTGTTTCATCGGTTTTCTAATAACTGACTAGAGAAAAAATATGAACTTTATGCAAGACTTTTGAACAACCCAGTATATATCGAGATAAAAGTGTGGGTCTTGAAAATGGGGTTAGTTTATTTGTTTAGGTTTTCGTAACATGTCACATTTATATTTATTCAAAGCATATTCTACTATAAATATACATATTAATACTCGTAGATATAAATATTTTTGTCAGCTTTCCAAGCCTCCAAGAAATATACTTTAATATAAAATCGTAAATGTTGCAATAAGAATTACGACGGTTGTTATTGAGACTTCTTAGCGATTCCTCTGGGCATACTAAAGTAATAAGATACTCTTTTTTATTGTTAAACTTGAGCCGGAGCAGAAAAGAATACGCATTTTCTAACGGCATGGTGTTCGGTTAAAGGGGATACGAAAGTGATTCTGCTTAATAGTCCCGTTGGGCGCCTGGTCTACGGTGTAAACGGCCCCATAAAACCAATTGAGCCTTGGGTAATATTATTCTCCGGATGGTTTGTAAGTTATTCAGGTTTTTTTGGCGTTTTAAGAAATTATGCCTAATATCTAAGATACCCCATCATAACTCTTTAATTTATGACACGCCTTTTATTTTAAATTTATATCCAAGAGGTTTTTGATATTATGATTCCAATTGTTAATATTAAAACATGATATTTATCTTTGAATACACCGTAAACTTAACACCCAATATAAAACTGTAAAAGTTTCCTGGGGAATTACAACTATTTTCATTAAAACTTCTCAGTGTTTCCTTTGGGCCCGCTGAAATAATCTGATAATCTTTCTTATTGTTGAACTTGTCCGGGAACAGAAACGAATATGTCGTTTTTATGTATTGGGATTCGGTTAAAGGAGATAAATGACTGACCCTCCTTAACGGCTCCGTTGAGCTTTTTTAGGCGTGGATATGGCGTAAAGGGCGCCGCTAAACTAATCGAGCGTTAGGCAATAATATTTGTTGGATAATCTTGAGAACTAGAAATCGTTCTGTTTAATTTTAAATAAACATGAGCTCATTCCAGTTGAATAAAAAGCACACAAAATTAAGCTCTAAAAGCTTAAGCGAGCCAATATTGTACAGGGACATATTTCAAGCGTCTCACCCTATTGGGGATTTTCTTGCTGATTATAATAAAATAGTTATTTACATTACTAGATGCGAAAATTGATTTTTTGGTGTGGGGATGTATCGCGGAGGCGAAGCCGAGGTGATTCAATACCTCTGAATTTTTTCTACTACTGTTCTCTAATGAACTTTGATTTTATTCAAATCATAATGATAAAGTAAGGTTTTTCCATCTGTAAAATAATCCATGACAACTAGTTATTTGAGTACTGTCAGAGTCTGTCAGTTCAAATTTTTTAATTTCGCTAATCTAAAATGTTCTCCCAAGACCAAAACGTTGCTATTTAAAAGGCGGCCGAGTTGGCATGTGCCTCACTGTTACCTGAGAAGTCAAAAGATAGATACTATCAAACGTACAACCTGTTTCTGGAATAATTTGCGGATAAAAACGTTTTTCAAATTGAGGAAAATGTGATGTTAGCATACTTCTTAGAGAATCTGAAGCCTTATCACCTCCGTCCCTATGGTCACAATATTCCATGCTCAAATTGACTATGACTATTTGTGTTTTTTTATCCTGGCACTGAAAGTAGTACTTTCGTCGTAGCTAGAAACATACTACTTTCGTAGCTAGCAACGTATAATATTCAGGTAACTCTAATGTTTACTTTCGTGATATTTCGTGTTGCTAAGGCCCGAAGGTTAATTTATTTATACAGTAGTAGAAAAAACAAATTACACATTTTTCAAGGATTTTCCGCAAGGAAGCCAAAAAATTTATAGGTTCAGGTTAGTTTGCCTTCATCGATTTGGTCTTTTAAATATCTCACCTCGTTAATAAATATGTTTTTGAAATCGGATCGCGAGATTCACTCCATATAAAAAAAATCAAAATGGCGTCGTATATCTGACACTTTTTGATATCTATCATATTTGGTTATTGCCTAAATAGCTCGGCCACGGGAAATTGTGGAAAAAATTGGGGTCTTCAGCTTAATAGGTCTATTTATTAAAGGGATGAGACAAGATGAAGGCAATTTGGAAACTCCCATATTTCCAAAACGGCTAAAAATTAATATCAACAACTATAGATTTTTGAAATCAGATCGCGGAATGCAATTCATTTGTGTAGTTATTGATGAGGGTTGCCATTTAAAAAAAAATCAAAATGGCGCCGTATCTGTCAAATTTGTGAACCTATCTATTTTAAATTTGGCTGGCTTCCTTGCGGAAAATCACTGAGAAATGCGAAATTTGTTTTTTATTATAGTCAACAGGAAAATCGCCAATCGGGAGAGACACTTAAAATAATGCCCCTGTACAATGACAGAAATATAATAATTTAAATAAACAACTGAATTGCAAAAAAAGTGACGCACCTAAAATTTTGTGGAAGTTTGATGACTCGTAAGTTCTGAACTGGTTAATCGATTTGAATAATTTGTTTTTTATTTTATAGAGTTAATCTTTAGGATTAATATACATTATAAGATAGATTAATTAGTTTGATATAATTGTTTTTTTCAGGAAATTTAGAACACCCTGTGGATTGTTTCATTGGTTTATTGAATGAAATATTGTTTATGTCTTGCTTTTTGATTCATGTATGTAACTTATGTAGGTCAGAAAATACCATAGTTTTATTAAAGAATAGTACTTTTCACCCTGCATAAAGGAAAAACGCTGTCAACATTTAAAAGCTTTATTAAGAACAACAGAAACAGAAAAGTATGAGACGAAATGGAAGCAACTCCAATTTAGTACCGAGTGTTACCACCTCTTGCCCTAATTAAATCCTCTATTCGCCTTGGCATGCTTTGGATGAGGTTGAAAATAGTCACCTGAGGAATATTTTTTCACTCCTCCACTAGGGCTCCTCCTAAGGCATCTAAAGTTTGCGGAACCCTCTTGCGAGATCTAACTCGCCGCCCCAATTCATCCCACAAGTGTTCGATCGGGTTCATATCTGGACTTTTTGGTGGCTATTGTTTCTATGCCGACCTCACTAAGATATGCATTGACAATTCGGGCGGTATGCGGACTCGCATTGTCGTGCATAAGAATAAGATTGTTCTCAATAAAATGTGCATAGGGAACAACATAATTCTGCAAAACATTTTTTACATTTGCGCCGTAAGAGCATTTCTTGGTAACACACAGAGTTCTGTGCGGCCTTCTAGTGATATTCCTCCCCATATCATTACTGATCCCCCCCCATAACTTTTTCGTTCGCTGATTAAACCTTGTTCGTATTGTTCTCCAGTTCGTCTCCAAACTCTTTGACGACCATCAGACGAAAATTAAACAAAATCGAGACTCATCGGTAAATAAGACCTGAGACCATTGTTACTCATTCCAAACTCCATACATTCTAAAAAAGTTTCGTTGAGCTGCACGATGCCTGAAAATTAATTTTGGACCAGTTGCTGGTCTCCTTGCTTTAAAATTTATCTCTTTTAATCTTCGACAAACTGTATTTAATGGAACTATGGTATTTTTTGACCTACATAAGATAGGTACATGAATCAAAAAACGAAAGATAAACAATATTTCATTCAATAAGCTAGTATTAGCTTAAAATAAAATTGAATGCTGAAACAATCCATGGGGTGTTCTAAATTTTCTGAAAAAAACAATCATATCTGTTTTAGGTTATAAACACCACAAAATCATAAGAAAGAAACAAAATTCAACATGTATATTTATTGTATAGTAACTCAAAAAACAGAGTGTTGCTTTTAATGTGTTGTGAAGATGTCGAGTCTACGTTTTTATATATTTTAATTACAATACTTTATGTGGACCATAGTAATAAGGTCTGATGATGCCCGATTAGGGTGAAACGCGTAACCAATACAAAAATTAGAACTTGAGACCGTGTTTTTGTGTTTTTTTAAATTACCCTACAATACTGAATTCAGGTCTCTTTGTGAACCATGGACGGATTCTTTGAATTATGTATATTAATCCTAAAGATTAACTCTATAAAATAAAAAGAAAATCATTCAAATCGTTTAACCAGTTCAGAAGTTACGAGTCATCAAAATTTCAACAAAATTTTAGGTGCGTCACTTTTTTTGAAGTTCAGTGTATATGTATGAAGAGTAGACATTTCAATTATCGATATATCAGATTTACCATTATTAGTCGATATATTATTTTGTCAAAAACCTAACAAAAGGCACTTAGAACCTCTAAAATGTCCTTGTACAGTTTTTTTTTAATTACTTCACTGAACACCCTAAAATAATTTTAATCTTTAATCAATCTATCCTTTAATAATCTCCAAAGAGAATCCGTTACCATTAAACTTTAATACTTCCCCTTTTTTGTTTTAATTAAACTTCAAAAACATTACGAAACAGCGTGTAATCCTCTTGGAAGTTTACTTCCCGTTATAAGTAGTTCTGTTGTTAAAAGTTTCCAATATACTTTTAAGCAGCATCGATTTTGTAGTGAATTTTCCGAACTATTTCCAAACTTTTAAAGTAACTTCAAATATTTAAATTAAACGCGACTTCGTGCACTTCGTTCGGTCTATTATTTTAGGGAAAACTTTGCTCTAACGATTAAAATAAAGTATTTTATACATAATGTCTTAAAATGTATGGGCATTATCGGATTTTCGTGGATCCAGGTAAATTTGGTTCAATAATAATAATAATAATACTAATAATAATAATAATAATAAATGCCTTTACTTAATAATTAAACAAATTATCACAAAGCAATTAATTCAAACAAGTGGTGGCGGTATTCAGCTAAACTGCTCATACAACCACCATTATTTAGGAAACATTTAATAAAGCCTTTTATAATATTATATAATGATCAAGCAGATATTCAACAAGAAAAAACTCTGCATTACCTACTAAGACAAAAAATATACTTAATTGTAGAAATATTAATATACTATTTTGATTCCATAATTAATTATCTATTATTCGAAGATCTCACAAAGAGGAGAAATCATGTTTACAGGGTGTTTCCTAACCTTTCTGAGAAAATATAGGAGGTGAATCCTTACCTAATTTTAAGACGAAAATGTGATATAAAGCTTCTTTTTCGAAATACAGGGTGATAAAAAAAATTAGTAAAGCAATAATATTCATTTTAATAATTGATTTAAAAGCTTTTAATAATGAACTCACATGAACAAAAGTCAAATGAATTGCTGAAAATGTCCTTCATGAGCCAGTAAACACAAGTATTTTTTGTTTCTACAACACAAGCGAATTGGAAACAAAAAGGGGTATTGGAAGCAGATTAGCCCCAATTCAGGCGATTTTCGGTCAATTTAAGTAGTCTAATTAAAGTTGTTGTTGTTTAGGTTAGTTCAGGTTAGTTCAGGTTTTCATTTTTATGAAGTGGAAAGACGTTTGTCTTGGGGAAAGTGTTTAAGTTGAAGAAAAATAAGCAACCCAGATATTATGTTTCTATATTTGTCGACAGGTTACAATTACAAAATATGCTATTGTCCATGGATGGCGTTAGTAGAAACATTACACATAGTCAACAATATCCAAATGCATGGTAACGTTACATCAACGCACGTCGCCCGTTCAGGTTATTTCCGTTATATCAATTAAAATTATATTAATAAACGCGAAAAATACTCTCTTTGAACTCGTTGATATAATGTTCTTGGACGCACATCCTGTGAATATAAGGAGAAATAAAACGATGATTTTACATTACAATCAAATAATATAGCCCGTTGGCACACCCGATGGCAATGCGTCTTCTTTAGTAAAACACCGGAAAATGATAACCTGATTGCTCCTTCCAGAGCGCACTTTTGTTCCCGGCCGCATGCATGGCACGCTTGATTTATTTTAGCGCCGAACGGACATTACATGAGACCTGCTCGCTTATTTATGAGCGAAAACTTTTGGCACGGCAGTGCTGCAAGGTGTGTATATGGAACAACTCGGGAACACGGGATGCCACGATGCATTATTTTTACGTTATGGTGTAAGGAAAAGCTGCTCGAGGATTACGTATTACTTAATAAAGTTAAGGGTAGGCGTGACTATGAACCATATAACTCGCTTAAAAAATGTATGAAGCATGCAGCGTATTAGTCAGCTGGATAAAAAAAAATCCTTTTTTTTATTGACACCATTGTGTTTGCGTCTGCTCAACTTATTTGTAATAACTCTTGTTGGAGAAACGATTGCTCAAATGCAATAAAAATAGTGAAATTAAATGCAACCAATGTTTTCAGAATCAATACTACTTTTTGTCTAGATAAATTAGCTGCTTTTCAAATATTCCATTAGCAACACAAATCCTCAACGGTCAGAGAAACAGAGAAACAAAATGCATTTAATGTTTTCAGAACGAATAATAATGTCATCCAGACGAACAACAAATTTGCAATAAAACAGCGGCCTGTCGCTACGGTTAATTGAGCAAAAAAGTGTCCTCAATGCAGTGTTAAAACGTCTATTTTAGAACTTGTAAAAACGTATATTCTTTGACACGCTTTGCCGCCAGGAAAGTAAGCTCACCGCAGTACAAAAGACGGGAAAATAACAATTGGTCCTAAGAAAACATAGCGGAACAATAACTAGCCTATTAAAAGACAAGGCGCCAAATATGATACCTTGTGATTGATCGGAATGACAGCGGGGCGTGATTTTCTGGCGACAAAGCAAGCTGTCGGTTCCTCGGTAGACACTGCGATTTAAACCATTCAAAGGTAAATACGTACGTCAAAATTAACGTGGGTCATCGTCCGTCGGACATGACATTTGCATTCGCTTAATGAAAAGCACCAAGTAAATAAAAACAGTAATGGTATATGTTAGCAATTAATCATGTATTAAAGAGTTATTTTGTAAACAAGTGCAGAATTGGATGAATAAACGCCAAATTAAATGGGATCTAATTGTCTAATTCACTTAGCCAAATATATAAAGCTAACCAGTGAAATAACCTAAACCCGAGGAAAATTCCAAGCCTCACCTGTTAATGTTGGGAATTAAAAATATAACTTCATTCCAACAACTCTTAAAATTTAATATTTATCAGCCAAATTAAATTCGATGACATCCTTTAGGTAGTTCTGAATGCCCTGTTAACTCTAACAACAAGACAACTTGTAAGGATACCATTGCCGGAACAATTGTTGTCGTGGAAGCTATGTGGCCATTATCACTAACAGGATAGTGATATTTTGGCCTAAACAAAACAGTTTCCCGCGCAGAGTGATCAGCTTTTTAACAAAACATTTCACAGGTTCAAATTGCTTTGTTCTCTTCGGTCTTTAAACCATGTGTTGGCTAGCCAGCAGCTCTTTCTTCGTAACATTGAAGCTTCTCTTAACGCTTTTTGGGAAATCTTTTTATTTATATTGAATTCGGTTGGAATTCCAAGATCTCTGTGGTTAATTAACCATATGACGCAAACACCCGTTTTGGAATATTTATTCTATTTTATTATTAGGTACAACCTCCATAGTTGTATTTTATTTAGCCATAGGTTAAAGTATTTGATTATAAATTAGTATTTTATTATATAAAGACAGGTTGCAATTAGTCCATTATATTCCGTTTTTTTCTTCTTTACATGTGTATTGTTTTGTCTTCATAAGGAGTTACCGTTCCATTGGTGTCTAGTGATGGAAGATTATTTAATGTCAACTTAAGAAACTCTAACAATTGCTCGTTAAGAATAATAATACCTAATTAAGTTATAGAAGAAATAATAAATAAATGGTTGTTAGAATTTAAAATCTTTCCGGTACGGCTTATTTAGTTATTTTATTTAATCAATAAAATTGTTTATTTCTATTCGGTCATAAATTTGACTTCAAATTTTTTTGTCTTGTTAATTTTAAACGGCAATACTAGGACAAAGGTTTATTTTCGCACTATATTAGGACGATAAAGACGAGGACAAAACGTTTGAAATTACATTCAATTTACGAAGACTATAGAAGCCAGAAAGCTAAATAAATAAATAACGTTAATTTCAGGTAATCAAGTCACTTGACTTTGTAATATACGGTTCGGTATTAAGTTAAACAGAAAAGCCATTAAAATGGGTTCCATCGCGAAACCGTAACACTAAATTAGATGGAATAGCATTATAAATTACGGAAGGGATGATGCAAGTTCTGGAATAACCTAATCAGTTAACCGCAAGGATGATTACACGTTACACTTGATAAATACCGGGCCATTAAAATCAGCAACTCCATTTTCGAGATGTGGATTCTGAACTTAATCAGCCTCTTAGCCGGAAGGTTTTTATGGCAAAACTGGGGTTAACAAAAAGAAAAAGTTTATTTTATGGAATAATTACATGAATTACAGATTGATGTAAATCTCGAATAAACCCAGCAAGGATATGCTGGCTAACATGGTATATTTTTAGATTTACATTAAATAGCTAAAATATGTGACTAAACTTAAGTTGATGTCCTCAAATGTCTAATTAAATTTTAAAATTTAAAATAATTTAATTTACAACTGGTTTTAACAAATGCATTTAAGTAGTATAGGTCGAATGTATATTAACTATTAAGTCATTTTAAGATTAAAAAATTATTTTTTCACAATTTTCAACCGAAACAAAATTAGTTCTCTCATACTTAGACTTAAAAAATGTAAAATTCTTACTCTTCGGGCGGCTTTTCAACTATAGAATTTTCAGCGAGTAAACCTGCAAGACATGTCATCCGACAAAAGTCATGTTTCAGCTATTTAACTTTTAGTTGGAATAGTATTGGCAGCAGTAAAATGGCAAACAGCCGTTTAGGGGCAGAGCTGGACTTAAAAAAATGTAATAAAATAGGTTATTTCCCATAAATAGAATACTCTCGAAATCGAAATGAATAAATAATAACAAATGTCCAAAAATACTCACCAGCAACACAATAGTATGATGGAAATAGCTTTGAAAAGAACTGTTTTTAAAAATTAAATAATGTTTTAAGGCACAAAAATGTATGAAAACGAGTTGAAGTTGACAAATCAAAACACCAAAACTATCAAAATAATGTCAAACAAAGCCTGGCCTGCCGTGTAATCCTATGATGGTTAAATTTTAGTTATCACCAATATGTGTCTATCTCTAACATGTATTTAACTTATCACGAAAAACCATGACAGATATATATGATCTACCAATCCAACGTTGATTTATTTTGCTTGGAATTGGATTTAAATAATTTGTGGTGTAAAATCCTAGTAACTTTTTGTCTTCATTTGCAGGCGATTGAGCAGATATAAATTGTCCACCGCCATACTGCAGGTTTACTCGCTAAAAATACTCTATGAACCATGACGTATCCCAAAAATACATCCATTTTACAACCTCTGATTACCATCAAACTGCATATACCTAAGTTTAACCCTAATCTGTGGATGAAGCACTCATTAAACCATAAACATTATGACAATTCATTTTTTGAACGTCATTCGCGATATACTTGAGAAAATAGGTGGCGAGAAAGAAGAAAAAGTGTTCAAAGAAACTGACAATTACCAAGATTAGGAATAAATTGGTGGCAATGACAATGACAATATTGACAATGTAAAATGGGCATTTTTCAAAATTACACATTGAAAAAATCACCCTTAATGTTGTATAAATTTTGAAATACGATGTGAATGCCAATCTTTTGGGTACCGTTTTTGCACTTACATTAACTGGACGTACCATTTGCAACTCATTTTTTTGAAGAAATAGCAGTAGATAAAGCGGGCATCAGTTGCAGTAGTCCATTTCCTTCTCTCAGAGCTTTGCCGCTGAGTACAATTTCCCATCTCTAAATACCTCTGCCAAGTTTCTCGAAATATGGACCGCGGAAATCCCAAATTACGAGCCACATAACTTTTACTAAACACTCATGTTTGCAGTAGTTAATACCATGATGACAACTAAAATAATTATTTCGATACTGTCACTGTAAAATAATTTTTTTTAAAACAATCGTATATATCGCCAACTTCGTTTATTTTATAAAAAAGAAACGAGAGAATGGGATAATTCAAAAAACAAAATGCCAGCAATTTATCCAAAATTATAGCAAATAGATTATAAATAAGATTATCCTGAATTTTTTCACACAATATTTTGGAAACACCTTACAGAAAACAACATTTAAATTTACCCCGCTATAACATTACCTAGCGAAATATTAATTATTAAAAGAATACATAATAATTTCAATAAATGTATTTACAAATTTTTGAAAAAGTCATGAAAATCGGATAAAGAATAAAAAAGCTATAAAATATGAAACCTATTCAAAATTTTTGGGTGGCTGAATTTTATGCCGGGGGGTGTAGTCTGGAAGTCTTTGTGTCCAATGATGTTCTTTATTGAAAGTCGGTAGAGCACAATAAAAGAGGGCTATCAAATGCTTGCCAACAATTCGTTTTAATGGTTTAAAGCTTCTTTAGGCCTAAAATAATAACATCTAAAATCACAAACTACTCATAGCAGCAGAATGGTTAAAAAATTGTAACAACCACATAAAGTTAAGAAATAGAAAAAATTAACACTTACCTCACTACAATTAACATGAAATATGCCATAAAAAAAATTTAAATTTGAAATTTAAATTTTTTTTAACCATTATGCCCCTAGGATGTGATTTTAGATGTCATTATTTTAGCCCGGAGAACTCATTAAAGCGAAACGTTGGCAAGCCCTCTTTTATTGTCCTCTTCCGATTATTCTTCAAACTAATAACACCCTGGTGTTACCAACTATTACTACTAAAATATTTTACTATGCCTAGTAGTCGGTCCAACGAGCTGCACAATAATACGAAAACAATGATTTATCGCTTTGATGTTGTACTAAAATTATTTGTAAAGTGTACAGTGGGTTGCACAAAAGGTCCAAGGAGGCTAGGCCAGTCTAAACTAGCCACTTAATTACAATATTGAGCATACATTTTACGTTTAGATAATGATTCTTTACCGTCAAATTACGAAGAAGGAAATGGCATCAAAAGTCAATGTAATACGTTCCAACTGTCGCAATTTGCATCTACTAAACCCCGTAAACGGCAGTGCGCGATCTCACTGTCAGCGCGTTCGGCTTTGGCAAATCTGAAAGCTCTATTAATCATTTACAAGCTGCGTCCGACTCTTATCGCCAAAATGCTATCTGAATATAACACTTTGATATTATGCCATAAATTTCCTCTTGTCCGAAAACATAAATTCCATGCTTTTGTTCCAGCAAATCGCAGTAATAATTCTGCCGAGCTCCTAAAATAGTCGAATATAAGTAAGGGATGTTTGCAATAGGTGTACCTTTAAAGTGTTGCCGTATTGTAAATTAAATAAAATGATTAAAACATACAAATCCAGATTTCTTTAAACTCAAAGTAGCTCCGCTCAATAATTGACGTAGAGATATAAGAGTAGACCAATATTACCAACATTTTGGTTCTTTGTAATTAAGCATAAAATATAAGCTCATCAGTCTTTATGAAGGTAAGTCATAATAAACCCGTGTATATCGTTAAAACTTTTCTATAAAAGTTCGCTTTATTAAATCTGGGTTTAAAGTTTTTTCGCGCATAAAGCAACACTGGTTTATGTCGAAATTTTAATGATTAAGCTGTTCGGCCTTTATAATATGGCGCTAGCTTAAAATACCCAGGGGTCCATCTTAATTTTTCTGAAATATTGAATTTTGGAATAATGTCTAAAATATGTAACATTTTTTGCATGTTTAGAATCTACTAACATTTATGGTGCAATAGCAGAAATATTGTGCCAAAGATCTATCTGCACGTTCGAAGTGGATTTATTTGTCTACATAGGTATTTATGTTGTACCTATTTTGACCAAAAGGTAACATTATTAAGGCAGATAACACCTATAATCAAAATATAAGCAGCAGGCAAAGTCCAGTTATTTAATGACAATGAGAAAACAATGTCACAGACATTCAATATTCTGATTGTAAATGGGTTTTGAGCATAAGAGAACAGTAGTAGGTACCTTAATATAGATAGATAGAATGAAGTTTAAAATAATAATAATAATAAACGTCTTTTATTTTGGAAGAAACAGAATATTATATACAAAAAAGTATGTGTATTAAGAAGTAATGTAAGGAAAGATGTCAACACCTGGCGCAGTCTAGCTGCAGTAGATATTCTACTGAACCAGACAGAGACACCTAGACATAAAGAAATATAATAATACTTAATAGTGTAGTAGAATATTACGTAACAACCCTAACCTATTAGACATATTTGCAATAATGAAACAAGCAATGAAAGGAGAAAAGAGTAATAAATTCAAATTATTATTAAACAATAAGTAACCGTTAATATCACTGTAAATTTAAAAGAAATGACTTATATCTAGTCTTAAAAACATTAGCATTTAAGTGTAACATATCAGTGGGCAACAAGTTATAATACCTAACTGAGTTAAAAGAAAAAGAACGCTGAAACATGGCGCTCCGATGATGAGGCATGGTAAGCCCGCCCGCACCTCTGATATCCCTATCGTGAACACTCCGACGAAAAATCAAACGCTCGCCAATAGAAGCAGGAGAATTAGGATTATTTATAATCTTTATTAGAAATGTGCAAAAGTGAAGAACCCTCCGTCCATCCATTTTCAGCCACTTTATATCATTATATAAATGAGAAATATGGTCAAACTTTCTAATGCCGTAAACAAAACGAAGACATGCATTCTGAACCCTTTGTATACGTGATCTGCTTTAGGCGTCCAAACAAAAGCCATACACAAAATCACAATAAGTAAAGTGCGACAAGACAAGAGATTCACACAAGTTCTTTCTCAATGTAAAGTTCAATACGTGTCTATTGCTGTATAGTACCTTCAAAGCGAGATAAGCTCTCTGAAAGAGTTTTTTTAAATACTCTTGAAATCTGAGATTAACATCAAAAAGCAGACCCAAATTCTTTGCGATATTAACGAAATTCAGTTTTGAGCCGTTAATAGATATGTTCAAAGTAGGTTTCAGAGTGTCAACCTTGCTCTTACTACCAAAAATCAATATGGAAGATTTATCCGGATTTATATGTAAATTATGACCCGAGGAGAGCTCACTCAATATCCTCAAATCCTGGTTTATATGTAACTCGGTTTCCATGTAATCCTTGGGATCAAAACAGCAATATAACTGCGTGTCGTCAGCAAATGCCTGGACTTTGCAACATTTCAGCGATTTAAGTATGTCAGAAGTATATATAAGAAATAGCAAGGGACCCAGAATGGAGCCCTGCGGCACGCCCGATAGTATTTTGACTTGTTCAGAATATTTATTATCAGAAAAAATCTTTTGAAACCTGTTGGATAAGTATGAATTAACAAAAAGGCAAGAATCATGAACAAAACCATAGTATTTTAATTTAGAAATAAGAAGAGAATGGTTAATAGTATCGAATGCTTTAGAAAAATCGAGAAGTACTAGAATGCTGATCATTTTTTTATCCCAGGCGCAAATAATGGCATCTGTTACATTTGTTAGAGCAACCGCAGTACCAAAGTCCTTCCTAAAACCGCACTGAGTGGGGGGAATAATATTATTATCGACGAGATAGATATACATCTGGTTATGCAAGACCTTCTCAAAAATGTTTGAAATTGCTGGAAGAAAAGGGGCGAGATATCATCTACACCAGTTGCGTTAGTTTTTATGCTATTTAATATTTTATTAACATTTGATATCGTGGCTGGCAAAAAAGAAAAATGCAAAGATTCATCAAATATATGATTTTCGTAAAAATTGACTCGATCATTACAATTAGATATGTTTTGAGTAAAACCAGCAAAAAATGTGTTAATAGCATCAGGATCAGATAATGTTTTAGGTATTGAATTATTTTTATTTGTACAAATATTATAGTTTTTTAAAGCAGACCACAGTTTTTTAGAATTGCCCTCTCTAGAAAGAGAATCCAAACAGTTTCCCTTCTCTCTCCTTATGGCGGCCAGTGTAAAATTTCTCAAGTTCTTATAATTAACCCAGTCTTCATTAAGTTTAGATTTTTTAAATTTTTTGCAAAGCACTATCCCTTTGTTTCATGAATACCCTTATATTAACCGTTAACCAAGGAGCCTTAGGTTTAGTCACTCTAGACACCTTAATTGGAGCATGCTCATCAAACACGGTTAAAATCATGCCGTTCAGCAGCTTTATTTTTTTGTCAATATTGTTTTCATAAAATATATTATCAAACGGAAGGTTATACATAGTATTCAGAAAGTTATTCACATTAAAGTTATTAAATGAGCGGTATCGAATTATATGTGGTTCAACCGGTGTTTTTGCTAGGTTGCAATCACAATAAATTATTTTATGGTCAGAGATATTATCTGCAGAAATACTCCAGATTTACTTATTAAGGATGTATTCGTCACAAAAATAGCATCAAGCAAGGAACTTACGGAACCAGAAATACGGGTGGGTTCCTCTATAACCTGCACGAAGTTATAGGCATCAAATAGTGAAGTCAAGGGGTTATCCAGGTTAAGTAAATTTGTGTTGAAATCACCCAAACAAAAAATTTCATCAACTGTAGGGTAAATATGCGAAAGAATGTTATCAAAGTCTGTTTTTATACGTCATTAAAATATACAAGGTGGCGCACCCTATACCACGCTGTAATCTAATGGAAAACGACTCTATTTTAAAATTTTCTTTTTATTTGGGTAAATGCAGGATGTTTGTGGGCACAGTTTAAAATAATTTTGAAATATAGTAGATGTCCCAAAAATAAAGATCCATATCAGCGTAATATATCTTACAATATTTTTGGATTCTCATAAAATAACAATTATTTTTTAATATGTGCATTGTAACTCTAAACTTAGTTCCTGAAATATCGTGTTTTGAAAAACGAAATTTTTCAACTGTGAGAGCTTCTAGCTTTCTAACTGTATGTCTTAGAACAAAACGGCTTACATGTCCCTATCTTACTTTATCATTATCTTCCCAAAAATATAAATTTCCGGTTAAACCGGATGTAACACAAAAGGCGGAAATATAGTACTCATGACATAGTCATGACCCCGCAAGGATCCGCGCCTGGTTCGGTATATTATTTTTATTTCTTCAGATAACACAACTAATAAAATTAAAATAGGTAGTTATAATTTTTTTTAGATTAAAAACGGTGTAAATTGCGGCATAAAATTAAGATATTTTTTGCAAATTTTTGTGGAATTTTGTTAGGTACCTACTTACCAGTAATTATTGTGACAAACTTGACAGTCGGTCCTGGTAAACAGTATTACGAGAATAATTTTTATCGCCCTTTAGACACGAAAATATGTGGGCGACAATCGAGTGGAATGTACGTAAATGCTTTGTGATGTTCCTTGGAAAAATAATGCTGTTGGAGAGCCCGAAGCAGTTCGAAATACGGATTTTGATGTTCTCCTTCATTTGAAAATGAAATGACTGGCAAACGAAACAGTTTAATTCAACTACCCAGGAGCTATGCATTATTTTTAAACCAGTTTTCTGAAAATGAGCTACTAGTTCCCTTGGCTCTCTCACGTGTTAATTAAATTCAACATTTTAGTGGTCGGCCGACCATTGTTTTTTCGAAATGTCTAAACAGGTTATTTTATTTAAATTTAAAATACTTATCGAGACCCTAATCTTAAAAAAACTGAAAGTTTTGTCTTTCAACAGATAACATTTACTCTTACTTCTTTTACACTAAATTAGTTATTTTCTTTTAAGAATAATCACAAAATCTTTAAAAACGACAAATCGATATACAAAATACTTCCTGTTGATAAGTATTAGACATAACCATAACCTCACTTTAAATTAAGCGGCAAGACCGTGGTACCCGATACTGAGTTTTAACTTCGAACGTTTCCAATAGTTCAATACATGGTGTAATATAGGTGTATGCTTGGTTGCCTATCTTCATGCCTGATATTCTAACTACAGGGTAAGGCATGCCGACCCCAACCTAAGTTACTTGAGAAGCAAAACAATTTATTTTATGGCGGCTGCAATTTGCGAGCATGAGGTCCGGGGTTACAAGGACGATTTAGAAAGTGCGGTTATTCGCTGGCAGAGTGAGAGTTATTAAAATGCAAAGTGATGTAGATAAGTAGTATAATATACTGTCTGTTGTCTATTTGACACTGGGACGGCACTGTAAGGTCATTGTCGCGAAACAATCTTCTTAATGTTAGGAATTGTTCTTCAGAATTGTTAAGTAAATTTGTAATGATTTTATTCTTAAATAAAATATTATATAACACAAAATCATGGAAATGACAACATCTAACCAGTGTTGGTCATTGGTCAGCTGGAATGTTAGTTGCTTCTTTTTAGAACCAAAATTGCCAACGTATAGCGTAAAGGAAACGATTGAGTTTAACCACTGCCGTCTCCATGAACAGGCCGTCATGTTCCCGCCCACATTCTAATATCAGCTGTTTCTAGTCGATCCACGCTTTGACAGGTTTATATTGTTTTGGTAGACTGTTTCGGTGTTTCCTTTAAGTTTTTAGTTATTTTTAGCAGTTTAAGGTGATTATTTTAGAAACCCCTTAACATTTATTTAATGTAGTTTAGACCTTTATATGTAAAACCATAAATTATTTGATTAAGTTGTTGCTGTGAAATAGCGATAAATGCAAAATTCATAATGTGTTCCCGGGTGTAACCTATAATGCTTTCCACTAAGAAATTCCATTTGTTGATAAAAAAAAGGATCCCAAGAGCAAATTTAGTATTGCGAAAATGTATCTCAAAATATTGGTTAAAAGATACCTGCAAGTTTAAAGCAAGTTCCTCTTGAAACCTTTTTATTTTCCTAGTCAAGAATCCAAATTAAATAAAGCATATTATATAGTTTCTCGAGGAAGGTAAAATGATATTATGTACCTACCAAGTCACTGATATAAAATTTTGTTTAAAATAGCTACCTATGAAGTTGTTTTAATGTTTGCTAATCAGAAATTATTTGGGGATTATTCTCGTAACCTCGAAGGAGTATCGAAGGTAATACTTAGTGATGATAACATAGGCTAGTTTATAGTCTTAAATCACTCTGTATACTAATCATCGAAATACCTTTTTAATGTACAGTTCTATACCTCATTCAATATAATTTAAGACATCTTTAACTTATAAATATCAATTTTATTACCTATATGCCATATAGCTTCTAAAATAAATTCCACCTTATAATGTGACGTCATGATCTTAACATGACGGTCTGTTCATGGAGACGGCAGTGGTTAAACGCATATTTTTGAACAAAAAATGTTTGGTTAGATATTATTAGTCTTAAATTATTGCAGATGGAAGGAAATATAATATATTAATTAAAATGGATATAAACTAATTAAATAGATTATATATATTAATAGATTATAGGAAAGAAAATTACAGGAATAAAGGTTAATATTTTAATTTCGGTGTAAACCTACTAATTTTGAAAGATAATTATTTTAAAGTCAAAGAAACTGTTAAAAAAAAAAACAATACCTACATGCATTTTCATAAAAATTTAAACCATAATATAGTTTTATTTACTATTAAATCCCTGTTATTCTAAGGTAACGATGGAACATGCGCTAAACTTCGTTACTTGCGTATAGCTCTATATATTTATGATTTTAGGTAAAGTCTGTAAAATTGAAATATGGCCAAACAGGTCCATATTTTGCTTAGTTTAAATGTGAAATTACAAATTGTTTTATTATTAAAATTTATATTAATGATTACAAAAATATATAAATTATTCGGTACCTATAATAATTATTCACTTAATATATCAATATCATCATTTATATGGATATAGGATTTTTCCATTGTTTCAACATGTGTAACAGAATTTGCCCAACTTTGTGAAGGGATGTTAAAAACTTCAGTTTCTATAAGCAGAAGTACACTGGAATTAATAGTAGGGCAAATATTGTTACGACGAATGGCAGATTTCAGTTGGTGCCAAACATGTTCGATGGGATTAAATATACAATGGTATAGCGGAAGCCTTAAAACTGTATGCCCCCAAATTTTTTGCATAATTATTACAGAAGTATTCCTTTTGTAGTTTTAAACTTTGTAAAAGTTGCCTTTTGTTGTAATCTTCCTGAAAATAAATGTCATTATCATACATGTAGTTTTGAATTCTTGCTTTTATGTCATTTGAGGAGGGAGTCTTGGTCAACTGCCTACTATGGTAGCTTACATCGGTCATTACAATTACGCTATTCGGAGGTATATTTGGAATTAGCTTGTTTTTAAACCAATCTTCAAATAAATCAGCAGTGGTCTCCTCATGGTAATCCAGAGAAGAATCTTTAATGTTTTTTGCAGACAAAGAAAGTCCATTTCGAATCCATCCGTCTTTAGATCTAGCATGCAAAATCGTAATTCGTTTACCTCTTTTTGATGGCGCGCTTGTTCTACACTTGCCGCTTGAGTCAACCCAACCCTTTTCCGGGGTATTATATCGATCGCCATTCCCGAATTCTACTGGATTGCATTAAAACTTGTCTTAAAACTTAAAACTTGTTAATTTTTTTAAATCTAAAACCCATGTGTTGGATACACTTCCATAACGTTGTTCTGCCACATTTAACGCCGGTTTCATTTTTAATTAAATTATCTAATGAAGGCACGCTTTGTTTTTCGTATACCTTGTAAATTTTACACCGTCTTATATCTTGATCACTTCCATCTACCTTCGAGAAAATGCCAGTATCGGTTCTTTTTTTCCGCGCTAAAATGGGATTATTCACAATTTTCCATACAGTTGACGTTGGATTTTTTGTTAATAGGGCCGTTTCTTCTAACGCTGCTTGCTTGCTGACCGCACATTCAATGAGAGTTGAATAAACATTATTTATAACTTCCTTAGTTTCCACAGAAATTTTCGACGGGGTTATCTCCTGAGATACATTGGGCTCGCACATATTTTTCATGACTCACACACGATTAAACAAACGCTGTATTACACACGAAGTAAGAATAATTACTAAGCTTAAAAGTAACTAGAGTGGCTATATACCGGGTGTTTCTCAAAAGACGCTCACCCCTATAACTTTTTTGTATTTATATATATTAAAATAAAATTTTGGAATTGTGCATAAGAGATAAGTCTTCATTTATTGTCATAATTTTTGATTTGCTAGCACTTCCGGTTTAACCGGAAGTGACCTTGACTTTGGTATTTTAAATGGGACACCCTGTATATTTTTACTTATTTGGATTCAGCATGACATTCTGAGTAAAATGGCATCCCACTTGTCATTTTTTGACTTGTTATAACATTTCTATTCTAATTTTTTGTATTGAATCTAGAGAGCCATGAATCAATTAAATAGGTTGATTTATAGTCAAGTAGTTTACGAATAATAAAATTATGTCATATTAATTGACTTTCTAAGTTTCACAAGCGTTTAAAAAATGAAATGACGTTTACTCCATTTTTCCAAATGGAACGATAGTGGTTCACTAGGATATTTGAAACGAGCATTTTTTTCCCAACAATTTGATACCATACACTCCTATGCTATTTTAAAACTTACACAGGTGTTAAGAAATTGATCTAGGCAACTAGGCTTAATTAAAACTGAACTAAAAGAACTAAACAGTTCACTAATTCATTCTCAACAAACAACTAATAGTAGATGGTAATTGTTTATCATTATTAATAAATCAATCTAGGACTTTAATTATAATACCAATTATCATCGCTCTAAATGTTCGAAATGTCCTCCCTGTTGATGAAAACAATTTTCCACTTTTTCGACAGTTGCCCTCCTTACATTTCTCAACTGGTTTACATTCATTTCTTGAATTGATGCTCTCACTTTATTTTCAAGTTCTGCACGGGTGACTGGTGGAACGTTGTAGACTTTGTTTTTGGGGGTTCCACATGCAAAAAAGTTCAACGGAGTTAGGTCGGGGGATCTAATTTAGAAAATAAAAATGTTGAAGGATGAAAAGACATACCTACCAAAAAGCTTAATACCTTGCTGGCCATCTTATCGGCCCGTTAGTGCCAATCCAATTTTCCCCATACGTATTATGAAGGTATTCCCTAACAGCACGAGAATTATGTGGTGGGGCCCCGTCTTGTTGAAAAATAATAGCCATTTGTTTAACCACAGGCAAATTTTCAAGAAATTGTTATATTTCTACTTTCAAGAAACCTAAATAACTTTCGCCGGTAAGATGACCATCAAAAATAATTGGTCCCACAATTCTATCTCCAATGATACCTAACCAGCAATTAAATCCAAATCGCTCTAGAAAACTGCCTTCTTCCATTAAATGCAGGTTATCTTGTGACTTGTGACCAATAACGCTTGTTGTTTATATTAAACATGCCCAAATTTGTGAATCGACTCTCATCCGAATAAAGAATTTTCGACGAAAATGTCGGATCATGTTGATGTCTTTGTAAGAACCAGTTACAGTATTCAAGCCTTCTGGCATGGTCTTTTTAATAGAGATGTTGATGAATCTGGTATTTGTATGCATGATATTTGCATTTATGTAAGATCCTCCATACTAACTCACATTCAACAGCAATTTCTCTGACTGAGGCAGTAATATTTATGTCAAGTAATGATAGTACGTCAATTTCTTTCTCTTTTAGTTTACAACATGGTTATTGACCGCATCCTCATTGAGTTCTGTACGCATTTTTTGTTCCAGTTTTGAAAAATAATGCCGGATTGGAAGTCGACGACCTGGAAATCTCTCTGCATACAATCTTGTGGCCTCATAAGAATTTTTTCTGGTATCTCCAAAAATTAAGAGCATACCAATTTGTTCATTTCTAGTAAAACTAACCATTTTATCTGATTTACAATCTAAGTTTTATAAACGAATGACATTTGAACATTTTTTAATTAGAGCTATATTGGTTTTGATATTCAATTCAATTGTTTTTCAAAGCCGCCTTTATATTTCTTTTCTTTAGAAAGGACAGGGCGGCAATAATAATACATAACGCTTTTAGATATGTGATTTGGATTTAAGGCAAATTTTTTTGTGTTAATTTTAAAGTAGTATAGGCGTGTATGGTGTCAAATTGTTGGGAAAAAATGCTTGTTTCAAATATTCGAGTGAAGCACTATCGTTCCATTTGGAAAAATGAAGTAATCATTTTTTAAACGCCTGTGAAACTTAGAAAGTCAAATAATATGACATAATTTTATTTTTCGTAAACTACTGGACTATAAATTAACCTATTTAATTGATTCATGGCCCTCTAGATTCAATACAAAAAATGGGAATAAAAATGTTATAACACGTTAAAAAATGACAAGTGGGATCTCATTTTACTCAGAATATCATACTGAATCCAAATAAGTAAAAATATACAGGGTGTCCCATTTTAAATATCAAAGTCAAGGTCACTTCCGGTTAAACCGAAAGTGCTAACAAATCAAATATTATGCCAATAAATGCAGACTCATCTCTTATGCACAATTCCAAAATTTAATTTTAATATCTATAAATACAAAAAAGGTATAGGGGTGAGCGCCTTTTGAGAAACACCCGGTATATGCAGTCTTTAGAACATTATTTGTTTATGGGATTAACCCTCTCATTTTGAATCAGGTAAAAATCGGTTTAAAATCACCAAACTATTACTTTAATAATGAAACTACGTCTTCCGGATTAGCAGTTTACTTTAAGACATTTTTAAGTACGGACCATAATTTACCTGCATTAATTCATTCATTCATTGTTTGTTTATGGCCACTCTTGGATAATCTCATTCAAAGGCAAAGTGTAACTTTCTTATATCTGAACAGGCTTTATTTGGAATTACACTAAGCACCAAATGAATAAGCGTTGATATTAGTACATTCTCTTATATTACACATTGTATAGATATAATGGGCATCAGCTCAAGATTTAAAACTATGCATGTCAGTTCATGTTAACAAAATGTACAAAGAGACAGGCGCCCACAAAAGTAATAAGAGTTCGGCAAAATGCCCTTCGATATTTTAACGGAGCACTTTACGAAAAAAATTTCAGCTTATTCGGTATGACAAGTAATGTGAGTGGGTCCATATAATATAGTTACTTAGTTAGTAGTTGTTGTTAAATATGCATTAATCCCTAACCAACATCTAAGACTAAAACTTTCACGTTTGTAGTCAAATCTCAAAGCCCAAACTTTGAAATGTACAACTACGAGCAGAACCTTTACCTCTCTTAACACCATAGTCGTTTTATACCGCATAGAGTTAAAATAAAGCTGGGGTATCCACCTAAACGTGTAATAACAGCTACATGGAAATCAGCAGCCGTAAAAGACCGAGCGTGTACAACGTTTCGCCGTCTTACACCCTAATGTTTTATTAAAGGCCTTGTTTCAGAACCGACCTTGAAGGGATTTTGCCTCCAAGTATGTTGGGTCATGCAAGAAATATGTACCTACGTTAAAATTATTACTATTTATAACATGTAATTATATCTAACTCGAATATTAAATCTTGTTTAACTTATTTATATCCTATATTTTTCTTTCATTTCATTTTATTTTTTAATGGTATTCATTTTGTTGATTCTGTAAAATAAAATTCACTCCATTAATTTTCTTTTCCTTCATTTTATTTAATTTTTTATTGTTATTAATTTTGTTAATTGTGTAAAATAAAATTCACTAATTCAATTAATTTTTTTTCAGGTGAGTACTCAGACATTCCGTTGTCGTCAATTTTGCGTAAGTAAGAATCCATTAGGTACATAATACAGGGTGTTACAAATTCGAGATACAAGCATCTTTGAAACCATGGGAGTTAGAGAAACGGTTAAATGGGGGCAAAGTTGTGCAATTCCGTGCTGATTAAAATGCCGCTTTAAAGGTTTTAAAATTCCGAATACTTCCGATATTATTCCAATGAAACCGAATATTTGCAAAATCGTTTTTATTTTTCCCTGAACTAATTTGAATTGCTATTTAAAAATAAATGAGACTTTGGTATTGCAACTTTTTCTCCTCTACAATATGACGTTATTAAACTAAAGATCCGACGTTTCGTCTCCGAGCGGCCAAGATCAACTTTATTTTTTCAAATAGGGACCTGGATTCTTTTACCGATTTTTAAGCCCTCCTACCCTCAAAATGTATTGGCAGTATTACTTTCTCATAATAATTAATTGCCTTTACTTATTTTTTTTTAATTCTTACTTTACATTTGTCATTCCGGTCCTGGCAAGTATCCGGAATTTTAAAACTTTTAACGCGGCATTTTGATCAGGACCGAATTGCACAACTTTGCCCCCATTTAACCGTTTCTGTAACTCCTATGTTGTCCGAGATTCCAATGCTCGTATGTCGAATTTGTAACACCCTGTATATCTAATCATATATGCAGTTTTATTAAAATTATAATTATAATAATTTTTTCTTCATTGACGTCTTTTTTTTATCTAGCAAAAATTTTAAAAAAGTCATACGGTCTTTTCAGAAAAAAATAATTTATCAAAAAATTACTTTTGCTCCTTCTGGGACAAGGCAGACAATGTGCAAGCCTTTTGGGCTCGCTTGTCGTTTGACCAGGCGGGCAGCGAAGGTTGATCCTGGGCAATCCTCTATAAAAAAAAAGCGTCAAAGAGAAATGTAAAGTACACTATAATATCCCTAGAAGAAGCTAGAAGTGCTATCATTCTGAATTTCAAACTTGCCTCCACTTTGCAGCACATGCACGTGGTCGTGGCCATCTGCTGCCGCTACAACCTAAACTCTTCGACTACGCACCCATCTTGAACAACGTGGCATTGTTTACAAATAGCACGTGCGTATCGACCTCACGTGACTTAGGAAGGCGGAGCTATGGATCGATCGCACTCTTGAAAAGTAATCGATTGCCATCTGTACGCGAGATGGCCGAAAGCATTTTCAGAAAGCAATCTGTTTTATTAGTTTAGCGGGTCGCTACACTGTGGCGCCAGGGGTATTACGCCATGAATTTATTATTGAAAATATGGAAATAGAAACTTAAAAAACATTAATAATTAAATAAGTTTTATTTATAATGATAATTGCCTAATACAGCATATACCTGGTTGAAACTAAATAAAATGAATTGGTAATCCCTTAATCTTTAAAAATTGGCGATACAATATCATATGAGTTGATAAGTAACTATAGGTATCTTTTATTTAACAATTCTTTTTTGTTGTATATATTCCTGTTTTCAATTAATTCATAGCTTAATTAGAGTATTAAGCTTAGATAATCGTAGGTACAATATTCTAATAAATTATGAAATTATCTACATTTTAATTTACAAGTTTGGTAATACGTGGCGCTGCATGTTCTATCTTGATTATATTTAAATGTATAAGACAAGTATATAAAATTTATTATTTGGAAGCATGTTAATGTTTTTTTTTTACTGTTGGCTCTTAATAACTCTGAAAATTCCACTAACATGATTTACTAAGTTATTCAAATTGAAAATTAATTGATACGTTTAAAACTTAAATGTACTATATTTTGTTTTATTGGCGGTTGTTTTAGAAGCTACTTCAACATCTTAAGTGGAGTTTCTGACAAAGTTTGCGTTATCAAGTTTCAAATTACTTAAGAGGAACTAGAGTTTAGTTTGTGTTGAACCAGCAGTGTGTTTAATTTTATCATGAAATGCAGTTTAATGTTTATGTTTTTCAAGTTAAATTATTTTAATTTTTCTTGGGCAGGGTTCGTAATTAACTTAAGGAGGATATTCATCTAAATACTACTCCTCTGTTTAAAACAATCATTTTAGTTAAATTAATTACTTACCAAATTTTTTCTTTAACTTTCGCATTTAATTTTAATTTAAACAAGCTATCTTGCACTTGCGAACCTTGATTAAGATGACTTATATTCTTTATTTCTCTAATTCTCTTCCTTGGCCCTTTAAAAACTATTGTCTAAATACTTTACTAAATACTCTTAATTCTAATTGATTAGTTAGTAGATACATTAAAATATTATTTAGGATGAACTGCATGCCGTTCTCGTCTTAGGATTTGTTGATAGGTTCTTATTTGAGGAACATGTGTCAATATAAATCAAATCGTATCTGTCTCTATAACAGAATATCATGCTGATTTGAAATAAACAGTCAACCAGTTTCAACATACAATTGCAAGTTAGCAAAAAGCAATAAAGGAAATCACCTTCTTTACTTCGACTTTTTCAACTATATTTCGCTTAAAAACTAAGAACAAAAACTAACGGTTTTAAAAGGTTGGAATCGGTGTATTTTGCTAAATAAACCCACAATGTGAAATTCAATTCTAGGAAATATTCATGTCTTTAGTCAGACAAAAAAGTATAATATCCAACAACGAATCTATAAATAAACTTACCAGCGTTTGTGGTAACGTGACATTAAGTGAAAGTATGTAAATTATTTCCTTTGATACATCGCCGCTTGACCACCCGGTTACTATTTTATCTCAATATTTGTGCTAATTTCTTATTGACAAAGAAAAACTATGGCCACCGTTGCCATAGCGACATAGCGTTTCACAGAGCGCTAAATGGTTTACCTGCACTGATAAAGTTAATTATTTGAATTAAAAAAAATTTTCATTGACTCAAAAAAGTATTTGTTTCCTATTAGACAAACAAATATGTATTTGAAAAATACCAAGGGATTATTTGCCTCAATTAGTATTATCTGATTTGATGCAAATTACTTTTTATTTGGAATTAATCACTAAATACAAAATTCAAGCAAATATTTGTTTCCTTAACACTAACCTAACTAAAATAAGCCGCTTCAATGACTTAAAGTGAATAGGTTAAAAGTTAAGTAAACAAAATGTTTATTTGATTGATATTTATATATATTTTATCAAGTATACATTTATTTTTCTTTTGTTTTAAATGTATTTGCCGTAACAACAACGTTATTCGTTATTTAATTAAACAATTTAGGTGATTGGATTTAATTAAACCGGTAATTTCCATCAAAGTCGTTGTTTTTTTCTTCAAGTACGTATATGTTTAACTTGTCTTTTATATTTATTTAGACCAAGTATAATTTTACTCGGTTTAAATACCTTTTTTTTAATTTACAATAGATCAGAAAGTTCATTCAAATCAGTTCTTATTTTATCGAAGTACGTGTTTATACAGACGTCACATAAAAATAACAAATCTTAAAATGTTGCTATTGAATATGGTTTAATGAGTACCTATACCATAATAATCACAAACCTTATCAAATTGTTTATAGTGTTCAAATAATAAGACAAACCAACAAAAAAAAACACATTTTTGCCGAAAATAAAAGTTATGACAAATTACGCGCACGCGCACAACGATTTTTACATAAAAATAACATAAAAGTTAAAAGATAACCATCTCTTATTTTATTTATTATTTTTATGTTATGTTATGTGGTTCTATAAACGTCTTATGGCAGATCATTGATCTGTAGATTCAACTTTTATTTTATTTTTATGTTGTTATTTTGCTGTATAAACCCACCATTAGTTGTTGTCCCCCTTAAAATATACGCCAATAAAACATTATAGAGAAGTAATTAACTTTGATAAAAAATTAAATAAAGGCAAATTTGCAAATATTAGGTACAATAATTATTAATATTATATTAATTATATTATATTTTTTACGTTAGAAGGTTTGATAGGTATTGAAATATGGTAAAAATTTAGAAAAACTGTCTTATTTCTAACCTAGGTAGCTATGATTTATAAATACCTGGCTATATTTTTCTAAAAAGATTTTGTGTTCAAAATTTCAAATTAGGTATTACAAGTATCTTTTCTTTGCCTCTTATCTTATTTTTTAACTCGTTTCATGCGTAACTAAAATATTCAAATATAGTTTCCTACCTTAAAAAGTATCTAACAGATGGGATATACCCCTCGATATACCCCTATCTTCTAAATAATTATTCAGATTACGTTTATTCCCCATATCTTCGTTTTAATTTTTGCTGGAACCACTAACTTCTGTGAAAATAACAACGAAGATTTCACTCTCACTAATAAATTGAACACCAATAACCAAAAACGCGATGATGATTTATTAGGCCACTTTTGTATAACCAATCAAACTACTCAAAGCCCAAAGTAGTCGACGAGAGTTCATTTAAATACGTAATTATTAGTTTGGATGATCAAATTATTTGAAAAGTTCGGCATTGAATGATTTAAATTAGAGTTAAAGGTATTTAGTTCTTAACTTGACCTCGATTAAATAATTAGTTATTTGTAAATATTTGGTTGTTTTATATTAAGGATTTAATGTAAATACATAATTATTTAATTTAAATGACCTAGACATTTAAATAGTTCTCTATTGGGTGATTTAACTAGCGATTAACGGAATTTAGTTCCTAAATGAAAATTAGTTCGATTAAATAATTAGTTATTTAGATATTGTTATTTTAGTGGTTTCTTGGTAAGATATTTGTTTGAAAGGTTCTATGATTTGACACAAATCCAACAACAGTCAAATAATTTTACAAATAAAACGAAATACTATCATTTATTTCAGTTAAATAAAAGTTAGTTAATTAAAATCACATTTATTTATTACCAATAATTATTCACCAAATAAATCAGATTATTTGATTAAGGGAGCACAATTTTATCAGTGTGGGACAGCAGGTAGCGGAGGTAGGTGTTCCGCTTCGTAACATAAAATTCTCACTTATTGCACTTTGAGGAGGGCAGTTCTGTCCGCGACTGGTCACTTTTAACATCTCGTCGAAAGACGAGTTCTACGGGAACGATCTTTTGTTAAAAGACAAAAGTGTGTGTTTCTGCTTGCGCTCGAAAATAAATAATTTTCTCTCTGCTAAGTAGTGGCACAACTTCATGTATTTTTTCTGATGAAGCCTCGTTCCATTTCACCGGTCATGGGAAGTCTCAGAGTACGCGCGCATGTAGAGTAGTAAAAATACCAATTTTTTGTAGGGTTCACGTTGCTCCCTCAAAAATTGGTGTTTGATTGGCTGTTTTCCGAAGAAGAATTGTTGGTCCTATTTTATTAGAGGTATAGGGACAATATTTTGAATCCATTGGTGGAGCAATTACTTAACAATGAACTGCATTTTGATTATTATTAACAGGACGATGCAACCGCCCCTACATCTACCGAAACTATTAACTACTTACGGAATTTTTTCGACGACTAATTGATCAGTTTTCGAACAGACATTGAATTCCCACCCAGATCACCTAGTTTGACGGTTATGGATTACTCCATTTTTCCTTATTTAAAGAACAATATTTTTAAAACACCAGTTGAAAATTTAGAACAGTTACAAGAAAGGATTATCCAAGAATTTGGTAACATTTCTCCAGAGATGCTGGTCAACGCTTTCGCAAATATGAAGAGACGTGTGAATTTATGCTTGGAGCAAGGCGGTCTTTTTTTGTTAATAACAAAAATATATTTTTATTTGTTTACTTATTTTAATATTTATCAGTTTGGCATATCTTTGTCATAATATGAATTTGACACAATTTTAACCTAGATTTGGTTAGATATATCGTCCTCTTATAATTGTGATCTAAATGAAGCCCTACGTTTTTCAGTCTAAGCCCTCTTGGATGAAAATGATTTTTGCTTGCATGGTACTACTACTAACCAAGTAATTAAGCTATCAATTATTACTTAATTATTTGTTACTGTGGTGTGGTTTCTCTGCGTTATTTGTTTAGTTTGGCTAGAATGTCTGTGATTTCATTTTCGTTTTCAACGACGATGAAGATATGTCATCCACATATCCCAACTCACTGAGACACACAACAACAATATCAATATATTCTGCTGTTTTATAAATAATTTATATCAATTTCTTCTTAACTTTAGTTTTTGAATTTTTAAAACACAACAATAAAAAAACGACTTAATAATCGTTTGAAGAAAAGAACAAAGAACTCCCTAAACTACTAACAGGATATTAATTATAGATATGAATAAAACGGGAATATCAGTAAAACGATGAGGCAAGGACGAAAGAGGATCGGCAGAAAAGGGACATAAGCGGATTTGAAATAGAATTAGGGTCCGAACCTAAAAGCTACTGCGCTTTGTCTACGTCGGATACCGCAGGAATTTGCCGCCGATGCCATTGGCAGCTGGGATTATTTTTGATTAGTTTGCCCGAGTTCATGCTAAAACATTATTTAGTCAATTTTGATCTTCACTAATAAATACTGAACGGCAAAAAATTGTCTCCCTCTAAATTTGATAAATATTTTGTGTTCAAGAAAATGGCTTCAATATCGCTTTTCTTTTTCAAGTTCAAGCAAATATTTAAATTTTTATAGGGCATATTACAATAATGCCTAATACCCGGTAAATTAAAATACAGCGTGTGTGTAAAGTCTGGAAACGGTGTAATAGCCTCACAATTTATTGGCCGATTAAAACCAAATTTGGTACAGTTGTCTAAGAGGTTTTTACGCACCGAATGACGATATTAGCGTTGTTGCCAGCCGTTTAGTTTGGCTGGAAATCAAACGAATTTTAGGTTTTTATATGCAACACCCTGTATATTTTTTTATCATTTATAGATTCTACGTTACATTTGTTACACTTTTGATATAACATACTTTGTTTCTAATATCAGTAGTTTTGGAATAACGAGGTGTTTAAAAAACTATTAACAAATATTTGTAAGTAAAAAAAAAACATCAGTTTTTACATGCAAAAATGTCACTAAAAGTAAAAAAATTATAATTCCTATGATGAGAGGATGGTGGTCCTTAAAACTGTCCGACGGTTTGCAGAAACTGAAAATTGTAGAGATAGGCGACGATGAGGATGACCAGCAATAGTAGATGCAGAGACAGGTTTGGAAAGTTTACAACATTTTGTTGAAACCCCTGGTTCCTCATTAAGAAAGATCTCCCAAGTAAGTGACGTCTGCTTCAAATCCGTCTATAATGTTTTAATAAAAAATAAATATCACCCTTTTAAAATACATGTAGCTCAAGAGTTATCAGAAGATGATTATGAGCACGAGCAGAGAATGGAATTTTGTCATATTATAATGTCAAGGTGGGACAAATATAACCAGTCTTTCAACTGTATTGTATTTTCGGATGAAACAAGATTTATGTTAAATCGTAAGGTCAATAAACACAACTGTAGGTTTTGTACCAATGAATATCCCCACTGGATGAGAGAAGGTTATACACAACGCCCTGAAAAATTGCTTGTGGGTTTGATCGGTTCATTTTTTGTTGATGGAAATTTGACATCACAACTTCACCTTGAGCTCTTGGAATTGCAAATACTGCCTACTATGCGAAATGTAATGGGTCCAAATTATGCAAGTTGGACATTCTTCCAACAGGACGGAGCTCCTCCCCATGTTAGTCGAAACGTGTGCAAGTTTTTGAACAACACTTTTCGGAATAGGTGAATCGGTAGAGGGATACAGTCGAGAGGCCACCTAGGTCCGCTGGTTTTTCGCCTAATGACTGCTTTTTATGGGGACACTTGAAGAACATAGTTTTTACCACAAAACCTGATTTCCAGCGTCGAATTTTGGAGGAATTTCAATTAATAACACCACAAGTGATTTACAATACAATTCAAAAATTTTATTGACAATTAGCTCACTGTCAAGCTGTGCAGGGGAAACAGCTTGACCATTTAATATGATTTTTTAAAATTATACTCGATATTTCGAAAACTACTGATATTAGGAACAAAGTATGTTATATCAAAACTGTAACAAATGTAACGTAGAATCTATAAATGAAAAAATATACAGGATGTTACATATAATAACTTAAAATTAGTGATTTCCAAGCAAACTAAACAAGTGACAACTACGCCAATATCGTCATTCGGTACGTAACATGCTGTTAGACAACTGTACCAAATTTGGTTTACGTCGGCCAATAAATTGTTATAATACATTAAAGGAAAAGAAGGCAACTAAAATTAATATTAAATGATAATTCATTCTTTTATAGTAAACAAGAATTTAAAGACTTTTTCTCAACCAGATGTTGATTGATGGGTATGTTATTGATTTCCATACTATGCCTAAAGCAAGTTGAAGTTTGAACCTTAGTCATTTTTACCGAATTTGATAATGTTTTGGCATTTTATACCGAAGTATAAGAAAGCCTACCGAGGGTCTCCTAAATTAAATACGATCATCAAGGCTTAATTTTGTTCATGGCTCATGGCTTAGACAAGCTTAAAGGAAAATTCTTTGCGATGGCTTTCTGATAATTTTCTATAATGCTCAAGAATCTACATTGTCTCCTATGGGATTTTGCTACTTTATGTTAAGGATGTTATCTATGGCAAAAATCCAATATATAGCGTCGACATCACTCTTGTTTCATCCTTTATTCCTGACGATCAACACATTTCCATTTGTAGCAAAAATACTCACCTCCCAAAAAAGACCTGCAGGAAATTTTATCAACCTTGTCGGTAGTTTTTTCTTAAAAATATTAAGGTTGACAAACCAGCAGCACATTCGCGTCCCTTGACTTCACCAATAAAGTTATTGGGCGTCAATTTGGGTGACAATATGTCTTAGTAAACTTGAAGTAATTTTTTTAGTAACTTTTGAATTAGCCTTCAGCCTCTAAACGGATTCTGGATACGCTACAATATTTACAGTTTTCATGCTGTTAATAAACCCGGCAAAAAAATCCGCTATAACGTTTGCACACGTCCCACAACGACCCGAGAAGTCTCGGGTGTCAGTCATGAAAATACTTCGCCGTCCGAATCGTTGTTTCGGTGTTTAGATAACAAAACGCAACGTTGTTAAACATGAAGTTTAGGGTCATTAATCAGATGGTCGTTTTAACGGTGACGACTAGGAGACGACAACAACGAGAATCCTCTCAGGAACTCTGGGATATATTTACACGAACCCTCATTTATTACCACCTTGTGACACCTAATTATGGCGGTACACTTAAAGTATATCACTTCGTTATAAGCTGCAACCGAGGAGTTGAAACGAACAAGGTTTGGGGTTTATTAAAAATATATTGTGGGCGGTTGTATGACATATTGTGGTCAATACCGGGTTTAGCTGACTTTTGCTGCCAACACTGCAGTTCTTGAAATTACATAAATGTGTTAAAGGAAGAGATGACTAGAAGAACTAGGCATCAGAAGACTAGAAGAATTAGGCATCAGAAGGACAAAAATGTTCTGGCTAATTGGAAGAAACTCCGGGTTGTGTCTATACATTATAGGCATCTATCATAATAATAATAGTTAATTATTTCATGGCAAGTGTTCAACTGAGGTTGCCCGCTTGATACCACCCAGAGCGGTGCATGGTAGAAATACACGACGAGCCACTGCAGCCCACCAACGTGGTTCAGCTTAGTGTCCCTCGAACGACACTGTTTCAAAATTCTTTCATCTGGAGAACGTCATCACTCTGGAACGACCTCCCTGAGATCGTGTTCCCAACGACTATAATCTTCAAAGATTCAAGACCAACGTGAATCATTTGCTGCGCACACGCACCGCTCCCAGAGCGCCATAAAGGATTTATCCTGCAGTGCTATGCCTTATCATAAAAAAAAAAATTAACATAATATAACATTTAAACCTACTTATACCGTACTAGTACCGTGGCACGAAACAAAGCAACATAAACATCACCCAAAAATTCCAAAATAAAATATTCAATATTCGGTTCTCAAGAAACAGTACATCTATATGAACCTGAATATCGAATCTGTTACTAAAATCAGCATATGAATGTCGATCCATCTACACTGAGAAATTATCCAATAACTGATATAAAAAATATTATATCAGTTATTAGAATACGTATTTGGACAGCGCGACAGTTCGCTACTGTAACTAATCTCGATTTGCTAAAATGTGGTTATAGTGGTAACAATTTACTTTGTACTTATACCGTTTATAACAATTGCTAATATCAGTGATAATCTAGATAATATCGAATATCATACTGTTTTTGTGCACTTTCCACAAGATAGTTTATACCCAATATGAGAAAGGTTCTAATACCTATTATAAGAAGGTTCTGATACTGTGTATTAGAATATCTGATATACTGGGTGGTCCACTTACGAAAGCATATTTTCCATGTTGATATTAAAATAAATCGCGAGAGATTTGATTCAGGTTATGAATGAAGTTCCTTTTGGGAGGAGCGCAGTCTCTTTCTTGCACCCGTCCCTTCGGATGCTCGTAATCTAAAGGCAACAAAACACAGTGAAAGATGTAAAGAATGTTTTGTCAAGTCAACTAAATGTCATTATGCGCTAACAAATAATTTTGTTGTGGTCCAGCTTCTGTTTAGTTTCACCGACCATTCTGTAATACTCATTTCACAGTATAACTTACGTAATGCACTACAGAGACCTTCGAAATTGCGTTATAAAACTAACTGTACTTCCCGTTAAGTAGTTTCGTCGACTTTCACCATGATTCAGTTAGTTTTCCATAACAGAGCTTTTAGCCGTAATTTGATTAACAGAATTATAATTGTTTAAAGCGAATTGTGCCGCATTTAGAATCGGGATTACGAGGGTACTGGTCCGAATGAATTTGCTAACGAATTAGGAAAATTATTATTTTGTGTTTAAAATATCTGATGTAATTTAACAATAGTTGTGAGAATCTTCTTTTTAAGTCAGTTTAGGTTAGTTTCTTCTATACCAAAATGTTTATCCGCAGACTCTTTTTAAATTCACTTAAGTAACTGAAAACCCGTTTGTGTTTTAGGTTAAACGTATGCCAAAATTTAAGTCTAGCCTCTAGTCTATTTTTTACTGTTGTACACAAACAGATGCCTATCATTGGTTAGTTCCAAACCAAAGGCAGTTTAATCTTGGATCGGGACGGGAATTAAATTCTTGAAGTATAAGACATTTTGATATAGCACGCCGCTGCCTGGAAACAAAATAATAAGCAAAGCAAAAATTTCTTTTGTCAAATCGTCCAAAAATTAAGCAGAATAAATCAGACAGACGAAATTCAAAAACCTATTGGCTCTCTGAAAAAAGGACTTTCGGGAGATCGTTGAATGCTAAATGCGCCGTCAAAGTCTCCAAGCAAAATTGCGGGTTGTGCTTTCGAGCTAACTTCACGATGGTCCCGGATTATCATAAAGCCTACTATACGGCCAGCCGAAGGATAAGTGAATATATATAAAAGGTAATTTCTTTTTCCGTACCGGAAACGACGAATATTATATTGAAAGGTAAGTATCCGGCCAAGTTCGGGGTAATCCTGTTCGATCTTTTTGTTCGAATGGATAGATCAGTTCGAATTATGCCATTTTGACTTAAGGGATAGGTATTTTGCTATATACGGCGCTGATATGGGCGTATTTATTTTTTACGAAAGCTTATTTACCTTTAAAGGCCCGTACTATGTTGAAACCTTGCGTTCGTCTTTATTTTGTTAAATAATCTCATGTGGGATGTTATATAATAAATTAAACTATGGCCTAAAGCTAACCCTCACATTTTGTTTCGTATAAAACAATAATTGATTAAGCACACTAACCTGAACTTCAATTTAAATTTTTTATCATGACTAAGAAAATACAGTGTGTATCAGCCAAATGGAATAAATTCGATAATAAATACCTGGGGGCGTGTCCAAAAAAACGCTCGGACACGTCGATTGGTATTTCTAGTTGCGCATTTTTT
Source organism: Polydrusus tereticollis (assembly GCA_963920685.1). NCBI lineage: Eukaryota > Metazoa > Arthropoda > Insecta > Coleoptera > Curculionidae > Polydrusus > Polydrusus tereticollis. The sequence goes on from OY987329.1 coordinate 144,621,533, forward strand.
TCAATAAAAACTTTGTGTACAGGGTGTGTCATGTAACAGTGACCAATACTAACTTTCTCATTTTAAATACAACACCCTGTATATTATTCAATTTTTGGATTATTCACAAAATTTTAGACATATTTCATGTACAATATCTTATACCTATCTTCAACTGTTTCGGAAATATTAAGTGTTTTCAGATTAATTGCATTTTGTGAACAAATGATGGCAATGTTAGATAACAATGTGATCCAATTAGAACAGGTTTTGTTTTCTGATGAGTGCACCTTTACACTTTACGGTCATGCTAATCGTCAGAATTGCCGCTATTGGTCTAGGGAAAATCCTCACTGGATGAGAGAAGAACATACACAATATCCTGAAAAGGTTAATGTTTGGGCGGAAATTAGTGGAGATCATATCATAAGTCCCTTTTTCATTAGTGGCAATTTAAATGGCGATAACTATTTATCACAATAATGTTTTTCCAACTTTGACAAACTTATATCCTGATCCAGCACACCCACAACTTCCAGCGAATATGATATGGTTTCAGCAAGATGGAGCACCGCCCCATTACCCAATCAATGTCCGGCAGTACCTCAACCAAGTATTTCCAAATCGGTGGATAGGGAGGCGTGGATCGATGGAATGGCCAGCACGATCCCCTAATCTGACGCCATTAGACTTCTTCTTATGGGGTTATGTCAAAAATATTGTATACAAAACTAAACCCCTCGACTTAGCTGACTTATGAAGACGAATAACGCTTGCAATTAGATCGGTCACGCCTGAGATGTTCAGTAACGTTAGAAGAAATTTCTATTTAAGATTAGGATGTTGCCAAGACGTTCACGGCGAGCATTTTCAACATCTTCTACATTAATGTTTTTTTTTATGTTTACATTATCAAGAAATAAACAGTATTACTTATTAGTTTTTTAGTGTGTTGTTAATTTTTGCAATAAATCTGAAAACACTTAATATTTCCGAAACAGTTGAAGATAGGTATAGGATATTGTACATGTCTAAAATTTTCTGAATAATAAAAAAATTGAATAATATACAGGCCGTTGCATTTAAAATAGGAATATTAGTATTGGCCACTGTTACATGACACACCCTGTATAAAAAGTTTTAATTGAAAAAAAATGCGCAAATAGAAATACCAACCGACGTGTTCGAGCGTTTTTTCGGACACGCTCCCATGTATTTTCTATCGAATTTATTTCATTTTGCTGATACCATACTGTATATAAGTTCGCATACTAAATGTAAAGTTTACCATATATGCTTCTGTGAGGGCTCCATATATAGCTATGGCCGCAACGTGACTATGCCGACACATATTACTACCCAAATTGAACAGTCTATCATAATAACCTAACGATTACTTATATATAATTTTGGCGTGCATATTTCTGATCATATGGTATTCAATTCAATCACGTAAGGTTGTTGAGATAATGAAATAATTATAAAAACAACACCCAAAGTAATAATTTAAAACACAATAATTTTCTACTTGCATCGAAACGTTACGATAAAATTAATTTTAAATAAATATATCAGATACAAATTATTATACCTAGTATTTTTCTCGCATTCCTTCGAGGCTTCTTTTTAACGATTCTAGCTTGCGTCCACTAGTCGCATCTTCCTGATGCAATATCCAGCAATAGTTAGCAATTATGGTGACATATCATATCTTTGCTCTATTAATTATCTTAGTAAAATCCTTTCCTTTGTGCTTCACAAGTATCATTTCAGAAAGTGGATTCTTAGCCTCAATTTGCTTAGTTTTCCCCACTTAGTTTCCCCTAAATGGACATAATCAGGCTTATTGCTTTGGCAAGAAAGATTCCAGATTGAAGTTTTTTTTTGCTCATTGTGGCCTCAAGATCTTATCTTTCTAACTAACCTTTGAATATCTGGACCGACGAGAACTCCTTCTTTCAGGTTGGTTTCAGACAGTTCCAAAGCAGGCATGGTAGACATTGTTAAGAAATTCTGTATTTATCCTTCGTTATTCTAGGTCCAGCCTACATGCTCTAACATACCTAACAGAAGTTATTGGGCGGGATTGTTACAACTTCTTGAACTTGAGGCCATTTTCCGACTTAAAAATACGAAATTACTTACGACCAGTTGCAATAACTGAATTGCGTAACCTGGCAAACAATCTAAAAGACGATATGGCTGAGGGCCTAGACAAAATATCGGTAGAAGCAATTAAAAGTATTAAACACTCTATAACTCAACCGCTATGTTATATTTACAATCTCTGTTTCAAACAGAGAATTTTTCCAGAGAATGTAAAAAATTCGCTGGTAGTACCCATTATCCAAGTCCGGTGACAAGCTGGACATAAATAACTACAGAAAAGTTGGAAAAGTGCATTTATACCAGATTGGAACCATTCAGTAATACATAGGTCACAATTCGCTTTCATATAAAGCTTAAACGCGCAGAAACAACTTTTTCTAGCTATGTATATAATAAAATAAATAAAAACCACAATGTAATCTCCGTCTTCTTGGATTTGAAAAAGGCGTTCGACACTGTAAGCTACAAAACATTAAATGCTTTAGTTTACTGAAAGATTATCTCTCAAACCATTTGCAATGTACTAGGGCCAATGGTAGGGTAAACTCATCTACTTTCGGGGTACCGCAAGACACTGTAATTGGATCCTTGTTGTTTTCTCTGTACCTAAACGATCGTTTAAAACTCTTACCAGTGACTTTATAACCGCTTATGCTGATAATATGCCAGTATTATTCGCAGCTTTAACCTAAAAGGACGTGATTAAAGAAGCTAATGCGGGTATGAAGATCATTGATAATTAACTTTTTAACAATCTACATACATTAAACCTTTCAAAATTCAAAAACTGTTACAAGTCCCTTTTTTGAAAATTTAAATAATATAGCCCAACTTTGTATCAATAATAACTACTTAAAATACTGTATCGACAGAAAATATGTTGGAGTTCTAATAGATAATAGATTTCCGTGGAAAAAAAGTCGTGCTGGAAACCACTATAACAAGTTAGAAATATATAAATTTTTAATACTGAGAAATATCCTAAATCGCTGAAGTTTTTAAGGAACTCAAAGTCTTGTCTGTCGTACAGTGATACGTAAAAGATCTATTGGTTTATATGCATAGGAACAAAAACAATTTTGCACTAATCACATTCCCCAATATGGCTACTAAAGCAGTAAGTAACATGAGTATTAGAGTTCCTATTTTTAGATATAAGACAATGTTTCTGTATGTAATTACGTTGAAAAGATTGATAATTTATTTGTGTCTGTGTTTCTTGTGAAAGTAGTTGAGAACTTAAAACTAATTTTATGTTTTCTTATCACACAATTTAAAAAACTGTTTTATGTTTCTTATTTTTTGTTAATGAGTGCCCTTTAAAGATTGTCTAGGTTAGTAATTCTAAATCTCTTCACATTTTTTAGTATCTTTACTTTTTATAAGCTAGCTACACACAAGCTTTAAAAGCTTTGTAGCTTACTTTATAAGCAGTGTACTGATTATTGTGTGAAACAAATTTTGCTTTAAATTAAAGCCTTTTATTCTTCATAGCATTTTGAATTTATTGTACACATTTAATATTTGTTAATAACGTATTTTTGAATTTAAATTTAAAATCACGGTATTTCATGGTAAATGATATTTCTTTCTATACAATTGATCTGAAAACACCCAAGAACACACTACCTACTAACTACAGACACATCTTCCATTCAAACTCGAAGTAATTTAGGAATTAGGTACTGTTGCAGTTGTTGAAAAAAGTAAGTGTACAATACGTTTCAAGAGACCTATTAAAGTACAAGATTTATAAAGCATCAATACAGCGCACTGGTTCATGTTAGCTAACGAGTCCCTTGCTTGGAAATTTTTTTAATGGGACTAGTGCACTAATAGCTTCATAAAATATAAAAACTTACTTTATACTATTTGTTTATTTTGTTTTTTTTTTTCGAAAATTTTGTAAATTGCCAAGAAGTAATTTTATCGTTCGTGTTTACGCAACTAAACATACGTGACTGAAAAAGGAGGTTTTATTAATGATCACAACTTTTAAAAAATAAATGAACGGTATCGTAAACAATCTAATACGGTACTGAAAACGGTATCGAAATAGCTCTGTTATGAAACCAAAAAATAAAAATTCCTTTTCAGACTTGCCCGACTTATGACGACTAACAACAAGCTCTATTTTCAAAACTTGTTGCATAATGTAATGAAAATTCTTGTAGTTTTATTAGATTTAAGGTTGGGTTATTAATTTCTAGCTTAATTAATAAGTGATTAGGCAATTGATTTTTAAAATTATCTTTTACTAATTAGAAGGTATCTAACATTCAATAAGAAACGGTGGTTGAATTTTAGACAATTGTGCGATATCGAATATTAAATTTAATAATCCACAAGTTTTTAGGTTTCAAATTCCTAATTATTTAAATTCACTCTTTAGGTGGAGCCATGTGATATGAACTGTATTTTCTATGATGCTGACTGAACCCTCTCTTAAAGAAAATTACTCGTAATACTTTACAACAACAAACACTTTATTATAAAATATTTGTTTGACAGTAGTTCAATGTTAAACACAAAAGCTAGTCATAAACAAAAAACCTCTTAAGATTAAAATAATAATAGTAAAGACATTCATACTGCAAGCATAAAGTTAAATTTACTATAACCTTAATAACAGTTATTTATTTAATAATTTAAGTAAATAAAGTGCCCACTGTATAACGAAATTAATGTACAATGAAAACGTTTGAGAAATAAAGCTAAGTTTATTTTATTATGTTCATGTAAAGAATAATATCCCAAACCTGATTCTGAATAAATTATACCCAAAACTTTCGAGATATCATAGACCACGAGCGAAGTGTCTTAACAAATGCGCTGAGCTTTTACACTTTTGTTTATATTTATACTGAGGTCATACAAGAATAGTAAAGAAGTAAAAACACATACAGTTTTCTAGCTTCTTACTAAGTGAATAAAATATTTTTCAGTGATCTATACTACTCTTTTCTCCGACTTTCCACTTCAGTCATCCATCTACTGATGCTTCTGCATCACCTTCGCTATATAGAACTGTTCAACATTTTGCACTGCTTGGTATTGTTGAATTGTGGCATTTAAAATTAGTAGTTATTTAAACTTTAGCTCACACTATACACTTGTCGCTTTTTGTAACAAGGTCAAAAAAAGTTGAGTGATTCTTTTGTTAACAACACCCAGCACAAACGGCAGCAAGTATTATTACCTCCTGGCTCGGAATAATAGATAATACCCTGGTATAAAATAAATTTCCTGGTACGGAATAAAATATAATTCAAATTTTTTATGCCCTGGAGCGTTTCTTCTCACTACTCCACTCAACATCTCTTTTTACCCACTGGCCTCCAGTACGTCGCCGCACCAATATCGGTTTTTGCTTCGGTATGGAAGGTTGACTCAAGGTTGAAAAAATGACTCATTTGAATCCATAATAAACAAAACTATCCCGGTTGTAAACTTAAAGTAAACAAAATGATTGTACAAGGGAACTTGCGATGTTCGCAACAACAATCTTATCCATCCTGGAGCCGGATTCGGAAGTCGACGACACGACGACGATGCAATTTTAAAACTGCCGTAGTTGCGAATGAGGAAACGCAAACCAAATTTTGATTGGTTATATGATAAGTTTGGTGTAAGCGCGTGGTACCCAGCCATCAAATTTTGATTCTCTTTTCCGCATTCACGACTAGTAGACATGGGTTATAAATATACAGTTGAATATGCTTTCAGGCTTATTTAACGCGTTCTATTCCTGAATTTTATCACAGTCTGCATAATAAATTGGACATAAGCTAGCCTAAGTCGTATAAGCATAGAATGCGAGAATATAAAAGTGAATAATGGGCGTAAATTGAAAATGTGTCCATTAACGACCATCGGATGGTATTCAATGCGAAATCGAACACCATTATGAAAATAATTTCGGGTAAACCAAACAGCGATAGAGCTGGCCTGGGCGAGGCAATTATTGCTGCCGTTCGGAATTAATCCAAAGGACCGCAAATCTTGACGAGGCCGCACGTAAAAGCCGCTTTCCATGAAATCAAATCCGTGTGGCATAGAAACATTATCCAGACTGAATAAATTAAAAGCAAATGGAATGTGTAATTTGTGTATATATATATACCGGAATCCTTTGGATCGGGAATTGATTTTGTTTATCTCGATGAAAATGCGCTTTCGCTTGACCAGTGGGTATATTTATTTTGCTGCTTTATGTGCATCGCTTGAACCCTCAATGGATAAATGCATAAAAATGGAGAAATATCGAATTTGAGATTGCAAGCAATAATTGAATTATAAACAGTTTAGCTTCTGCTATACGTAGCTATCTATTGATGTTCTTAATATATAGATCATGATAAAGTCAGATATATTGATATTGATCAATAGATTAATAACCGATAAATGTTCTTACCTTTATTTTGCGCTAGCCTAATCCAAACTTATAATAAATAATTGGCAATAATTTTGTGACATGTTTTTTTACAATCGCAATTAGTTCTAATGCTAATTTACTATCAACAGAAAACATTTTGTAATTTATGCTTTAAATCGATGAGAGTGGAGCTTTTTTTGATTGGATTCACATAACAGTTTACCGTTGAACCCGCCTTATTAGACAACCTCGTCTTTATTACTATGTCGTATGTAATGATATAAAATTATAAACGCACAAAACAAATAAATTTGCTTGTTACCCTTTTCGGATTTAATAATTAACTGACTTAACCTATGGGATAAAATCGATCTACTTATATCCGGTTTAATAGCATCCCACGGTTCTCAACTTTCATCCTCTTCTATCTTCCTAGTCTCCAGGTCTTAGGTTTCTTTCCGAAATGGCCCCCTGAATGCCGCCAATCCAGGTTGATTCTGGCCTCCCTCTTCTTCATTTTTCTGTTGGGGCTCCTCCTAGACTTAGTTTTGAGATTCGATGTTCCGCCATTTTTTCCATGTGTCCATACCAAATAAGTTGTTTTTGTTGTATTTCTTCTAGAATTGTGTTTTTAACTTTCAATTTCATTTCCCTTGTTCGTTAATTTCTGACTCTGTCCATTCTTGATAATCCTGTCGATCTGCACCAGTAGTCTATTTGGAGTGCCAGAAGTTTTGTACTAAACGCTTAATCATTTGCCAGGATTCACAACCATAGAGTACAGTGTTCTCAAGCACCACATCAGAGATTCAATGTTTTCTTCCAAACGATATGTTCCTTGACCAAAGGACAGAGTTGAGGTGACATATTATTATCGCCCTTATTAATTATTGAAAGGCTAAAAGAAGTACTAAATTTAGTTGTCATTATATATTCTATTGAGGTAGCCTTTACTTGATGGCAGTTGATTATAACAACGTAAATAAATAACACTAGCGGTTATAATTTCCACAATATTATATTTTATTTTTAAATTTCCATAACAATTGTTTCAACACACTATGTCTTCTTTAGATAATCTAAAATTAACAGATTTAGAAATCTAAAATAACTAAAATTAACAAAAATCTGTTATTTAACATTATCTGAAGAAGACAGTGTGTTGAAACAATTGTTATGGCAATTTAAAAATAAACTATACTATTCTGGGAATTATAACTGTAGTTAGTGTTATTTATTTCCTTTGTTAGTTATTATTTTTTTTAGTTAAACCAAGGTGATCTTGCCAATTTAATATCGATTTTAACGAAATGTCAAAATCAGATTTTAAACATGTCAAAAAGTGCTCGTGTGGAAAAGGTAAAATAGAATACAAAAGATATTAGTGGATCAGCGAGAAGAGTACATGGAGGGCCTTCACAGTTAACCTGGAAACATTGTCTTTTAAAAAGACAATAAATAAATGTCAATTTTGCGTAAGAATAAATACGTAACACTATATTGATGGTACGGAAGCTATATTTGATAAGCAGAAAACCTATTATGATTGTATAATATGAATTATTTACAATTTTAGACGAAATTAATGTTGAATCCGCATCAAAGGACTGCAGCGGTGGATACAGTAAATTTTGTATTAGATCAACCGCACATCATTGTTTATTGACAAATAACTAAATGACGTACGTAATAGAAATGTTTGGTTTTGGTCGCAAAAGCAATTTATTTGAAAATATTACGAGGCAGTTAACTCAGCGGTTACAGGGGTAAATGGAAGGGTGAAAATAGCATATATTTTTAGTTTTATAATCTACAGGGTATTTCAAATTAACCTAGGAAACTTTAATCGGAATGTGCCCCTCGTTTAAAACGAATAATACTCCTTTAAATTGCAACTTCTCGTCATCAATGACTTTAATCTATTTTTGACATGGTGATTATCATTTATATTTTTTTCCAATAATTAGCAGATACTCCTACAATCTGCAAGCTGTCACAAACAGCTAACTTAACATAAAAAGGTTAATTCAATTTAGTCCCTTCAAATCGTTGACATTTATATTTTTTGTTAATCAACTCTCGGAAATTGCTAAAATTTGAGAAAAATACATTTTCTAATATCCGCCCTAACAGACATAAGCAGACGTAGAACGCAATTGTAGTTACCTAATGAAATAAATGAAGCTTACAGGTTTTAATTTCGACATCACTGACAGTATTTGTTGGAAAGTTAAGAAAAAAAGATCTAAAGGAGGCAAGTCTTGAGTTTCAGGGTTCTGAGAGTTGTTTTCGTATGAATAGTCATAAATTTCCTTTTCTCTATCACTATCCCTTCCAATCGCTGAAAATAATTTTATTATCAGCTTATCCTGACTTTTTATTGATCATCAAAATGTCCTACCCATAAATAATATTGAGAACTTTCTTGTCTTTGCTGACATTATTATCACATTTCCAATACAAACTAGAATTTAATTTGGTATACAAAGAAATCGCCTAAGAATTCTTTTTCTATAACCCTTTCACGAAAATACCACTCGCAACTATACAATATAATATTTTCTAATAATACCCAACAGTCCTTAAAAAGCAATAGACCCAAATTGAAAATGTCCGCATCACCAATTTGCCGAAGTCACAAAAAGCCCCATTGAAAGACCAGCAGCACGGCAGGTCCCCAAAAATATATTAATGTTGTCAAAGCCGCTGCTGAAGGCACTGAGCGCGTGAATGCCGTCCATTTTGTTCGATTGCGAGGGTTGATTCTAAAAGGATTTTTAATTAGCTACAGAACAGTTTTGTGTCGTTACATGGTCTGAATCGGGGATTGGATTCTCCGGGTATTCAAGCGTATATTAAGTGGTGATTCCGTATTAGGTTGAAGCTTAGGAAAAAACCAATACGATTTTATGTATAGATTAGGTTTTTCTAATGTAAGGACTGTTATAATATCATGAATACGGTGCTACGTGCTATAGCCGTATTTATATCAATCCTATCACCATGAGTTTCTTTGTATTCCTCAGACTGAATATGAACAATCGAGTTGCACCTTCTGTCTTCTGAAATCTAGCAACCATCTTACGAACTATTTTATTTGAATACTCACAAATACTACAGTGCTACTTTTGATGAAGCTTTTAACTTTGCTAATCATATTTTAACTAAAATTGCTACCGCATACAAAACTATAAGTAAACCTACCAATTAAACAAGTATTGTAGAAGCGATAAATATAAAAGAGGGTTAGTTGGTACAATAAAATAATTAGATAAAGAGATTAAGTAAAGGGGATGAATTTGTTTCGAATTGGTCATTTAACATAATATTTGAGTTTTTTAGTTTATTTATTTCTAAGGATTCTAGTAAAGATAGTTTTTTGCTTTAGTGTTCTACGTGTAATATTTTGAATTTATCATTGAAATTATGTTGTTGTAAAATTCAAAATATTACACGTAGAAAACAAAATCAAAAAACTATCTTTACTAGAAACCTTAGGAATAAGTAAACTAAATAACTCAAATATTATGTTAAATGACCAAATCAAAACAAATTTATCCCCGTTACTTAATCTCTTTATCTAATTATTTTATTGTACCAACAAACCCTCTTTTATCATTAATATAATAGGGAAAGGGGAAAAAAGTCAAAAAGTCTTTCTCCACTAATTAAATAAATTAGTGGAGAAAGACTTTTTGACTTTTTTTCCCCTTTCCCTATATTTCAACTCCACTTCGAGAATGGACTATTTCTTTAAATTAATATAATAGTTATTAACCTGTACAAATTTGTAAAATTAGTAATTTAGTTTATACTCAACATCTGAAGAAGCCACTGTACTGGCGAAACATATGTCATGTTTGTAATATACAAATGTACGTGAAAATCTAGAAAAACTTAGTTTTACTTACTTTTTAATATAAGTGTTTATAAGCTAAAAAGCCTACAAAATACCGGTGTCAGTTCATCAACACATGTCTTAATTACAGTGACTGGAATATCGTCAGGACCAGAAGCCTTTTTAGTTTCAAGACTCCTCAAGATTCGTTTAACATGGCGGTGGCGGAAAACAATCTCGGGCATTCTCGATTCTACAGGGGGAATGTTTAGTGGAGTACTTCTCTAAAAATTAACTGTTGAGTGTGAAGAGAATAGTTCCGCCAGTAAGTTTGCTTTTTCCTGTGCTTTGGTCGCAATGGTGTCATCAGAACGTGTTAGAGGTGGAATGGTTGACTTGGTAAAGTTCTCACTGACGGCCTTAGCTACCGACCAAAATGATCTTGAGCCGTTAGGACATTCAAGAAGTTTGTCTTTGATCCTCTGGTTGCGTGCTTCTTTGCTTTGGTTTGTCGTTTGCTTGCATTGATTTCGAGCGTTAACAAAGATGGTACGATTTTCGGCGGTACCACTTTTACGCCATTGTCGGTAGAAATAATTTTTTGATTTAACAGCTCGTTCGCAATTTTTGGTAAACCAAGGCTTGCCGTTAGAAGGGCACTTTTTTGAGACAGGGATGAAGGCTTCCATGCCAGTAAGAATAACCTCCGATATTTCTGTTGCACAGATGAATGGATCATCAGAGGTAAAACAAACGTCCCGCCAAGGAAAGGTTCGAAAATGGTTCTTTAGGCCATCCCACTTGGCTGATGTGTAATGCCAGACCTTGCACGGCTTAGGAGGCTGTTCGGCACTAATTGGAAGTTTGTTCAGTGGCGAAATAAGGTTGTGGCCAGAATTTCCTAACGGAGGCTTCACGGTGACAAGTCGGGGTTTAAAGTTAAGAAAAGAAACTAAGTGTAATACATTTGATTAAAGATATTTTTGGTTTCTATCTTCTACTCGCGCTGTAATAATAACGGTTAAAGATGGAAAGTTAAATTCGGTAAAAATATAGAGGCGTTCTTTAAATATATGACAAGAAATTACGGGGTTTCCATTAAAAAATAACAAATTTGGCCTGATAAGTATTTTTGACTCACTTTGTATAGGCGTATTTTAGTTCATAAAATGCACAATAAAAAATAATAGTTTACGTGTCCGAGTGATTTTTAGAAAAATGTACCAAAGTGACAATACAGAATTTATTCCATGTTAGATGTTCTCACTGTATAATAATAATATATTATTATAATTATAGTACCATATCTGGAAAATTAAGTTTTTGTAGTGTCGTCGGACAACGCGATTTCTGAAATCAAAATATCAGGGAAGGGATGTCGCAAGGCTCATCCCTAGCTTCGGTGTTGTACAGTACAACATTTACACTCTACACACATTGCAATTACTGCGAAATTGAAGCAACTGTGGTTGATAATCTCGAGATTGCAGCGTTATATTAAACTTATAGAAAAATGGCTTTCGGATTGGAAAATTCGTTTGAATTATTCCAAAACGAAAGCCATTTTCTTCAGAAAAGTTGGGTAAAGAAACCCGAAAAGAAAATTAAAGTCAATAACATGGAGGTAAACCTGAACTAACCTTAGAACAAAAATCAGCTTCTATAAAATATCAGTCAGACCTGTGTTGACTTATAGCGCACCAACCTGGTGCTCCATAAACAGAAAGCAGCGAAAAAAGTTCCAGGTACCTCAAAATAGGACATCAAAAATAATAGTTAATATGCCTAGATATGCCACTAATCATGTCTTAAACAACGATCTACAGGTTCAGACATTTACAGAATTTTATAACAAAATTATTACAAATTATTACAAATGAACAGACGTCTCTACAAACGAACTAATAACTCAGACACATGTACAAGCACCACTTACCGCGACATATGACTGGCTGCCCCCTCAGCTGTAACAGTAGCAGGTGACACTAAAAAGCAGTAGAGAGGTATTAAACACAAGTAAATCACCGAATGATACGAAAAAAAAACAAGATGCACAAAAAGTACAACAACGTTAAAGAACCCAACCTAATTAAACCAATTGGGCAAAACCCAATTAATTAACCCTAAACGAAGGCACCTGAATTAAGCAAATACCGAAGACGAAAAAAAGTAAAACGCAATGGCCTGACTTAAGAATCCCAATGAAGGTCCCAATAATATTCCTTAGAATATTTGTTGCTTTGATATTGACCAAGTATGGCTGAATTTTATTTTAATGGCTGCTTCACTAGGTATACTCTTTTGAGTATGTCTCTTGAAAGAGTGCAATAAATTTTAAAAATATATTTATTACAAAATATTTGTATTTAATCCCGGAAAAGGTTTTACTCATCTTGAACAACCTTATATTTTTAATAGAATACCTGCAGAAAATAAAAATCAGGATATGCTCTGTATCAATTTTGAAAGTTTTAAACCAGAATGCTGATAGTCCTGATTTGCTAGCTTAGTTACCCCACCCAGTGAATAAAACTAAAAATAGACTAACTATAAAGTATAGTCAGTAACAGAGTAACCCATACATATTGATCGATGCAATAGTTAATTTTAATCTTAATACGCTACAGAGCCCTTCTATGTCATCCTTGTTCTCAGTATCAGATAACAAGATAAAAGACAACGCCACGTAGGAACATAAATTAGAAACACGAAATTCTATTTTAGTCAAGATAACCCTAAATTACCAGCAACGTATGCGGCGTCAACGTTTCGTGTCCAACACTTCAACAATCCCATCTTAATTAACTCCCATTATCCAAGAAGCAATCTGCATCCGTTGATAACATTAATAAAGCAATTTAATCTACATAATGCACAACGGTCGGACACTGTGTGCAACCAAAACAGACCTGAATGGTTTTGTGCATGTATCGAACTTGGAAACCTTATTACATAAATCTATGCCTATTATTACCTTCCAAGCCACTATCTTTACTTACTTGTGTGATAGATAACTAACCCTTAATCTATGTATAGTTCACAAGAGAACGTCTCGATTGGTTGAATGTTGACATGGTGTTATTTACTTTACGATTTAATATTGTAGTGTAAATCAAAACTCAAAGTCATGGTCTCAAATTCTAATTTAATGTTGGTAACGCATTTGACCCTAATCGGACATCATCAGACCTACAGACGTATTATTTAATATACACCTGTATACAAAAAGTGTGAAAAAAAATGTTATCTCACCTTATTACTGAATTCAGGTCTTCTTGTGAACCATGGGCGGATTTTTTGAATTAATGTATGATTTGAGACGTTTGGGTGAGGAGCTTTCTTCTATTTTTTTATTTACCATACAAATCAAAAGGTACCAAACCTCCAGATACATTTTAAACTTCGTTAGTGCATTTAAATAAGCCCTGGATTCATAGTACAAAACGTTTGCCGTATTTTTCAGTCACTTTTACCTGTTAGCTAAGTCGCAAACATTTTCTTTTATCATTGTCAAATATCTGTAAATTTTCTGAGGATTTACTTAATTTCAATAATAAGGACAATACTAAATTACAATACAATACTAAATTCTACATGTCATTAAAATAAAAATTGGCAGATGATGGGTTATTTTGGTCCTTAATTTACAGATATTGGCCAAAGGTACAACTAAATTACAGGTGTGATTATAGAGGTATTTACATCTAAGTAATAAAATCAAGAAAATTATATTATATAATTATGTTTTTTTTTTGTTCGTAATTATTGACAGTACTTATTGCATATTTATCTTAAGTTATTAGGCTATTAAGTATTAGATTGGCACCTGAAGGTATTTCAATTTGATTATTAACAACATTACATCGATTTTTTAAGGCATTTTTGATTGCTAATGTTTCTAATAGGTTGAGTTTTCTACCCTTGTGTTGATTAATTTATTTTAATGAGATGTAGAATTTAGTATTGTCTTATATGCCTTTGATAATGATCAACAAGGTTGAAACACGTGTCAGGAAACTGAATTAAATTGTGAAATATAACAAGTACGACTTTAATTTCCTCTACCATGGAATATCCATATCACCAAGCATGTAGCCCATCACAAATCAATTATAATAAGAAATTATATTACGTAGATATAAAGTTAATAAAAAATAAAAGAAAGAAGTTTGCCCCTTTTGTATCTAATCTTATCTGTAAAATTCAAAATATTTTTTGTATCAAAGATAGGAGTTTTTTAATTCATCGCTAGAATGTAGATGTGATTCAGTTGCTAATTTTTTGTATGCTGCTTTTGATTAGCCTTCAATATTTTAAAATTCCACTTTAGGAAGGTCATTCCAGGTGGATGACGCTCTTTAGATGTAAAGTACCCCATATGACTATCAAAATTGACGCCCAATAAGTTAAATGATTAAAGTCAAGGGAATCGAGTGTCCCGGCATGACTATATCTAATTCTTTAAAACTTATATATAATTCCCTACATCTATCGAACTTCTAGACGTTCATCCTCAGGGGATACAAGAAGAGATAGTGCAGAGTTAGAATAACCGACCAGTAAAGATAAAGTTAAATTTAAAGTCAGACTTACCTAATATCAACTTTAGTGAAATTTTAACGTAAACTTTCTAGTACTTCTGGTGATGGACGTCTAAACGTTCGAAACAGGTTATATATTTTACGTTTATTAAATTGTGGAGGAAGACTGGATTGTTTTATTATATTATTATATTATTATTTCTTCCAGGACTTTGTTGAGATGTGAGACCTCTTGCTCTCTGTATAGATGTGTATTGGTAGCCGATGTAGAACAATCCAAAGTAACAGTTAAAACACAATTGCGTTGTCATCAGCGAAGCTATATTATATCGGATTTATTCTTTTAGTATACAGTAAATGTATATTAGAGGAAGGGTGGGAGACAATATGAATCCCTGAGGGACTCCGGCATTTATTTTGAATACGTCCATCACCACTCGTAGAAAATGGTCCTTAAAAAAGCTAGGCAGCTATAAACTCGAACACTTTTTTGAATAATGTTTGTGTTGAATTATTCGAAAATTTATAAGAAAGGACTGATTTGCTTTAGACACTAAAGCATTTTATACAGCTTCATTCTTGCCTCACTGGTAATGTAGTAAATTGACATCTTGCGTAGATAATTAGATATTCCCAGAAACGAATTAATCAATATCGAATCGCCCCTGCTAATCACTGCATTACAACACGATGTTAACATGGCAATATGAAATGTATTTTGAGTCGTACAACGTACATTCCCTGTTTTTACGGTTTTCCGACCAGTAAACGTTCCGAATTAAATAATCCCCAAAATCCGTACCGGGTTTGCATTTATGTTCTCACTCGTTCGCACGACAGGCCCCAAAAATGATATTGAGTAACACAAACTTTACCATTTTTGCGCTACAAATTTTTATAGCTGTTCAGTTTTGGTACAAAAATATAATATTAGGTAATGTCCATTGTTCTGTTTTTCTAAGTATAGAGTTTATGTTACAACTACAAATTAAATCAAATCAATCAAAAAATGTTTATTTTATATGCGAAATGGAAAGTTGTAACTGCATCAATTTTGAATCTATCGTACCAGCTATAAAAGGTTATAATATCACACATAAAAATAATGTCTTAAGGTAAAGTCGTTGGTTTCTAATCAAGAGCATAATGACTTTCATATGTTGCGAAGAAATGGGACCTTAAAGGAACAAAAAATGTTTTCCTATTAATTTGTGCAGTTATAATAAAAGAAAGTATCTCCTATTAAAATAGTTCTTACTTTAGTTTGTGTGTAAATAGGTTTTATATTAAATAATAATTTTTGCTGATGACAACACTATTGTGTTCTAACTGTTACTTTGGATTGTCCTACATAGGCTACCAATGCACATCTATACAGATAGCAAGATGTCTCAGATCTCAACAACCTGGAAGAAATCATAATTTAACAATATAATGAAACAATCCGGTCTTTCTCCACAATTTAATAAACGTAAAATGTATTACATGTTTCGAACGTCTAGATGTTTAATACATGTAGGAAATTATATTTTACGTTTACTTAATGCATGTACATTTATTTTGTTCAATGAATAAATAATTGTTCAATATAAGAAATATAGGTTTTAGCATAATACAATTAAACATTTTTTTATGATTATTTCGTTATTTGCTTGCTGTTTATCCAAGTATTAAGATTACATAGGGCTAAATAAAAATTATATTGAAATCATGTTTATTTAGAAAAATTATACAAACAAATATTCACCTACTAAAACATCTATACTTTTTTCGGGCTAGCCACACAATTTTAGAAGTTCCTCCATGGCTAAAAATACAACAAATTTTATTAATAATTTCTCCAGGAATAAACTTACCAAATGCAAGATATGTAAGTTTACAATACCTGCTTCAACCTATATTTATTTACTTTCTCTCAACTTTTCCGTTCAAAAATTTAAAACGTTTATGTACACAGTGCATTTCTTTCAACATATAGGTCTTGGGTTTTACGAGGCGTATTCTTAACCCCATGTTGGCAGATTTTTCTAATATTTAACGTCTAATAAAGCAAATAATACTGAAACTTGAAAATACATGAAGTTTGTGCATGTCAATAAGTTTCAGGTAATACCCAAAAATATCCCTTGCAATTACTTTCCCGCCATATATTAAGTAGTAATATATTACGTTCTCCCTTTACTATATACAGGGTGTTCTAGAATATGTAGGCAATCTCCCTGATTCAGATAGAACAATAATTTGACAAGTTCCTATACATTTTTTTCCTATAAGGACGCCCTTGGGAATTGTTTATTTTAACTAGCTTTTGGAGTACTAGGTGTAATTTAATCATTTTTTAATATGATGGTTACTAGGTAAGTTTCCTTAAAATTTACCCTTTTAATCACATTCGGATTATTTAGTTTGCCAGGAACGGACTAGTTCTAACACATTAATGCTATTTTATTTACACCCTGTACGAGAAAAGCACAACGATAATAGTTTTGGACAGCTTAAACCTTAACCCAAAAAAAGGTACTCTTGTTCGACATCAATAGACGGTTTACGGAAAAAAAAATTTTTGTTCAATATGGTTATCATTGAATAATGTTGTCGGTTCAACATGAGCTCCTTGTACTCTTATGCATTTCCTAGCTCGAAAAATTGAAGATTGCTGGACCTTCCACAATGCCTCAACACTAGTCCTTATTTCGCGACACTGAAAATTAATCATTTCCAATAAGTTTTCTCGATTGCCTATTGTAGTGGCATAGGCTAAAGTTTATAAATAGCTCCACAAAAAAAAATCTAATGGATTTAGGTCAGGTAAT
Source organism: Polydrusus tereticollis (assembly GCA_963920685.1). Classification (NCBI taxonomy): domain Eukaryota; kingdom Metazoa; phylum Arthropoda; class Insecta; order Coleoptera; family Curculionidae; genus Polydrusus; species Polydrusus tereticollis. Next base: position 144,639,188 of record OY987329.1, read on the forward strand.
TGTCTAAAATGTGGCGGGGCCCCATCATGCATGAATCACATATCACGTCGTATTGACAGAGGTGGATCTTCTAAAAGTTCTGGCAAATTGTTTTGAAGAAATTTCAAATAAAGTTCTCCAGTTAACTTTCTTCTCAATACAATGGCAATTTATGGGAGCTTTTGATGCCGTTTTTAGAAAATCCAGCTTCATCCGTAAAGAAAACCGAATCAATGAAATTTGCATTGTTTCTGTGTCGATATAAAACCCAGCTAGAAAACTCCACCCTCCGCGGAAAGTCTCAGAAAGAAGCGCATGGACTTTTTGAAGATAATACGTATGCAACTGTTGCTCTTATAGAAGGATCTGCTTCTACGGCATTTAGGATATTTTTTTCAAAACCCTCATTAAAATCTCTATCATTCGATAAGTACAAGCAAAAAATAAAACATTGCAGTTTCTCCCTCAAACGAGGATTCACTCTTTCAAAGATTACCCTATCAGGAATTTTTCTATTTGGAAATCGTTCTTCATAACGCCTTCGAAAACTTCAAGACACTCTATTTTCACCTGACACTGGAATAAGTATCTTTATTGAATTGAATACACAGTCAATGATGTTTGCTAAGGTGGTAAGTTTTAAAAATATTTGAATACTATGAATATAAAATATTAGGATGGCAGATTCATGGAGTAGAGAGAATTATTTTACAAGTTGTTAGGAGTCAGTGCTTCTTAATGAGCTTCTATCGTTGTAATATAGGTAGGGTAAGAGATATACTCTTATTACATAGTTTAATACCCATATTATAAAGGTGAGTATTGTGCGACTTGAAGCTTATAGAAGAAGGTTAGTGTCACTACAATTACTACTGCGAGTGGAGTAGAAGTAAATATCTTAATTTTAGAGAAAGGTATTTTAACTTTTTTAAAGTAGATTTTGAGTTTTAAAATACATAAGCTTAGATAGAGGACGTGTGTGTCCCCAGAGCCAGCCCTATGTTAAATGGCGCCCAGGGCGAGCAAGGAATATTTGCCACCCCCCGGAAACAAATTTCGTTCCCGAAATTGTCTTAATACTGTACATGATAAATAGGAGTCGATCAATACATATTAAATATAATAATTGTTAATAAAATATGATAACCAATTGAGGTAAATATCATTACTAATATTATTATATGATTAAACCGAAGTAATATCAAATACGTAATGTTTATACTAAACAGACTTCTGGAGCTATATCTATGCACTATCTGCATATTATTGTTTCTAATACTCTGATCCTTGCTTAGATTAAGATTATTAGGTTTAGAACTTTAGAGCTTTAGATTAATTATTTAGATACTACATCTTATTGAGTTAATGGTATTTACGTAGTAACCTGTAGTTGTGGTTGTAAAATAAAAGAGAATTAACTTAGACTGTTCAATTTGCTGAGTAGTGTATTGGACATTTATTGGGAATTGTTCAAAAACGCCACAATAAACGCTTGGCGGAGTGTGATTAAAAAATTTCGGACAAATTGGTCATTCATCTGAGAGGATGACTCCGGCAATTGCTTGTTTGGTTTACGCCTTGCATGGCTGCCCAAATTTTATGAACTAGGTTTGACAGTTTTTTCGATATTTGAAAATTTAATATGATTGCGTGGAGTACACAACTCTAGTTTTAATAAAGAATAAAATATCAAAGGATTACATGAAAATACAAGGGTTGAATAAAATTTATGTTTGTGAAATCGATAGATAAATTAATTAATTATTTGTTATTTAACGTCTGGCAAGCATCACATTATATAACTTGTTTATTATTCATATATGATATACGTAACATTAATATACCATAAAGTAGTTCCAGATAAAAACATATATCTAATAATAAACTTAATAATTGTATTAAATATCTTTGTATATTCCCAAAGCCAACCTAATGCTTATTTTCAAAGGATCCCTGGAGGCAAAACATCTTGTCCTTTTCATCCCTTATTATTTCCTCGAAATGTACATAATATTTTCTCTCTTTCCCTTTTGTCATCACAATAGAGAGCAATAATGCCAACCCTAAAAAATATTATTTCTGCAAGACACATGTTTTATAACGAAGGTCATGTGATAACAGGGTATACTGGAGTAAATGAGACTACCGATATTTTATATGTAAATTTTAAAATCTCACTCTATACTATTTTATAATGTCCTAAATAAAAATATAACTATTTGGCAGCGTAATTAACGTATTGCTTTAGAAAGTATCAAAGCATGATTTTTCTTTACGTGATTTCTGCTCGGTATTATAGATTACCTGAACTTCAATCATCAGTTTAACCGGTGGAATAGTCACTGGATATTGGCCAAAACTCAGGTTAACAACCTTGAAAGTAATCTGAACCTATAATTTCCAGCCTTAGTGCCATTGATTACCAAAAATGTACCGAATTGCCCCTATCTACCCTAAACCTAGAAGCCCTCATGGAAAAGGCGCACTCAAGAGGTGGGTTTTAAAAAAGTCTTACGAAAATTTCAAAATAATTAGTTGTAGCTAGGCAACGGAGCTTTGCCTATATATTATGTTTGAAGAAGCACAAGGAAACTTAAATGTAGAATTTACGTGGATGATAAATATGTCGATATTTTTGGTATTATTGTCATTCCTGTCCTTGTACATTTATTTTAATAACATAAAACTTTTAAAATGGCAATAGCAATACGAAAATAGCAATTACGGTAAAATTGGTTAATTCATTTGGAATAAGTTGTTGCTCATATTAATTAATACTAAAGTTATAGTAAAGAGTATAAACAATAATTTTACACTTTCCACAAATTAAAGTTTTATTAAAAAACTCGACATGTTTCCCGACACTGTTGCTTCTTTAAAGGAGTACAAAAAAGTGATATTTTAAGAGTATAAAGGGTATACATTTTTAAATTTGCAGGTAAAGCCTGTCCAGAGATATAAGAAAGTTACACTTTGCCTATGAATGGGATTGTCCAAGGGTGGCCATAAACAAACAATGAATGAATCAATAAATGCAGGTAAATTATGGTCCGTAAACTGCAAATCCGGAAGACGTAATTTCATTATTAAAGTAATAGTTTGGTGATTTTAAACCGATTTTTACCTAATTCAAAATGAGAGGGTTAATCCCATAAAACAAATTATGTTCTAAAAACTGTATATATAGCCACTCTAGTTAGTTTTAAGGTTAGTAATTATTCTTACTTCGTGTGTAATACAGCGTTTTAAAAAGGAAAGAGAAATCCAAAATTTTTCACAAATATTTAATATCTTGCTCTACGCGTTTCGGTTTCTTAAACCATTTTCAAGAGCTGTATAATATAAACACAAACTTTACATTAAGCACACAAACAATCTCACAATGGCGAGCACAAGTTAACTGTGATTCAATTAATACAGCGTTTATTTAATCGTGTGTGAGTCATTTAAAATATGTGCGAGCCGAAGGTATCTCAGGAGATAACCCCGTCGAAAAGCAGAAAACACTTTTCTGTTTAAACTAAGGAAGTTATTTATAAACAATGTTTATTCAAGTCTTATTGAGCGTGTGTCAGCAAGCAAGCAGCGTTAGAAGAAACGGCCACATTAACAAAACTTCCAACATCAACTGTATGGAAAATTGTGAATAATCCCATTTTAGCGAGGAAAAAAAGAACCGATACTGGCATTTTCTCGAAGGTAGATGGAAGTGATCAAGATATAATACGGCGTAAAATTTACAAGATATACGAGGAACAAAGCGTGCCTTCATTAGATAATTTAATAAAAATGAAACCGAAGTTAAATGTGGCAGAACAACGTTATGGAAGTGTATCCAACACACGGGTTTTAGATTTAAAAAAATTAACAAAAGACTAGTTTTAATGGAATCCAGTAGAATTCGGGAATGGCGATCCGAATATCTACAAAAAATTAGGATTTACAGAGATCAGCAAAGGCCGATTATTTACTTGGATAAAACCTGGTTCGACACATGATACCCCGGAAAAGGGTTGGGTTGACTCAAGCGGCAAGTGCAAAACAAGCGCGCCATCAAAAAGAGGTAAACGAAATAGGATTTTGCATGCTGGATCTAAAGACGGATGGATTCCAAATGGACATTCTCTGTCTGCAAAAAACATTAAAGATTCTTCCCTGGATTACCATGAGGACACCACTGCTGATTTATTTAAAGATTGGTTTAAAAACCAGCTAATTGAAATATACCCCCGAATAGCGTAATTGTAATGGACAATGCAAGCTTCCATAGTAGGCAGTTGACCAAAACTCCCTTCTCAAATGACACGAAAGCAACAATCCAAAACTACATGTACGTTTATTTTTAGGAAGATTACACCAAAAGGCAATTAATTGAAGTTTTACAAAGTTTAAAAGTACAAAAGGAATACTTCTGTGATAATTATGCAAAAAATCTAGGGCATAGAGTTTTAAGGCTTCCACCATACCATTGTATATTTAATCCCATCGAACATGTTTGGCACCAACTGAAATCTACCATTCGTCGTAACAATATTTGCCCTAATATTAACTCCAGTGTACTTGAGCCCATAGAAGCTGAAATTTTTAACATCCGTTCACAAAGTTGGGCAAATTCTGTTAGACATGTTGAAAAAGTGGAAAAATCCTATATTCATATAAACAATATAGCACAAATAATAATTAGAACAGATGATGATAGCGATAGTAATATTGATATATTAAGTGAATTTATTATTATAAGTACCGAATAATTTGTATATTTTTGTAATCATAAATATAATTTTTATTAATAAAATAACTTGTAATTTCATATTTAGACATGAATAAAATATTATTTAATGCTCTTACTTATTTTTTTTACAAACCATGATTAAATTCTAAGCAAAATACGGACCTGTTCGGTCATATTTCAATTTTACAGCTGGCCCGGGTCTTTCCTAATAGGAATCAGTTAGTCACTTTTTTATATCTCTGAACAGACTTTATACAAGCTTTAACTGAGGGAAAACCCTATAATAATATTATAATATTTATAAACTAATTACAAAGGCACAAAAGAGGTGATGCGTTTAAATCTAATTGATTGTTAAGGAAAGTATTATGATTTTTAAGCTTGTTTATTTCCAAGGATTTAAGCAGGTTCAATTTTTGTTTTCGGTATGTAAAATATTACAATTAATAGTGAATCTATTTTTTTTTTTCTATTAAGTGGTTGGAATAATTTAAATAAGTTTTATTTTCTAAAAAATTAGCATAATGTTCATTGCCAGATTTTCTACAATTTCTGCGTGTTTGTCCTAGGTACAATTTAAGGCAACCGTTAAACTTTAATTTATAATCACAAGAGTTCCTTCCTTTGCTCAGTTCAGTTTTATTAAATTTGTTACTGTTAGCTTTGAAAGCAACATTAAATTTCAAGTTTTTTAAATTTTTTTTTAATTTACTACTTATGTGAGTTATGTACGAAATACCTTTATATTTATTTTTATTCTCTGTTACTGCTGGAGAAACTAAGTTTATAGCATTTTTATACAATTGATAATTTAGTATTTTAGCTATTGTTTTCGTGGAATATCCTTTATTTGCTGCAATTTGCTAGATGCTGTTTAATTCTTTTTGAAAGTTAGTCTTGTTTAAAGGTAATGTTACTAATCAATTTATCATACTTTAAAAAAACGCTTATTTATGTAGTATGGGATGGCAAGACGTATTGTGTACGGTATAGTGTCAGTATGAATAGGTGTATGATAACTAGAAATATCATGTTCATTTTCGTATTTTTTAATAGTTAAGTCTAGAAATTTTATAGAGTTGTTAATTCCTTTTTTTATTTTTGTGTATGTTATTTATGAATTCTGAGAACTGATCTAATTGTCTATTTGTACCTATAAGACAAGCTGATACGTCGTCGACATATCTATACCGATTAAGAAATTTGCCAAAAAGGGGACGTTTTAAAATAATAGATTCTATATTGTCCATAAAAATTTCTCCTAGGACGAGACCGATAATAAGACCTCCAAGTACTTGTTTAAAGTTCATTATGCAACTCAAAATAATTTTTTTGTAAACAAACCTCCAATGTGTTCATGATTTCCTCTTTTTTAATAAGGTTAACTTTATTTCTTAATAATAGATTTTCGACGAGTTTTATAGTGTCTCTTACAGGAATACTAGGGAATAAGTTACTGGCGTCTAAGGAAACAAACTTGGCGTTACTGGGTGTGATCATGTTTTTGATCTTGTCATCCAAAACAAAAGTATAAAATTGAAACTTGCTTGAATCCTTGGAAATAATACTCTCATTAACGATCAATTAGATTTAAACGCATCACCTTTTCTGAACCTTCTTAATTAGTTTGTAAAATATTATAATATAATTAGAGGTTTTTCCCTCAGTTAAAACTTGTATACCTGCTAATTTAAAAAATGTATACGCTTTATACCTTTACAATATCAATTTTTTGAACTCCTTTGAAGAGGCAACACATCGAGTTTTTAAATAAAACTTTTATTTATGGAAACTGTAAAAATATTATTTTTATTATTTATTATAACTTAAGTGATAATGGATTTCCACCGAGTAAAAGCCAAATCAATTCAATTATTAATTAATATATTGTCATATCTACTGTTATCTTTCTCTTGTCAAATAGTATAGTACTGATGTTCATCATAAAGACAACATTTCCCTTTATGGGAAGGTCATTCATGCAAAAACCCAAAACGGTGCAAAGCTTTTAAAATAAAATGGAAAAAGTTGCAGCTTCAAACAGCCTTTGAAAATGCGTAGTATTCACTGAGCGTGTAGCATGTTTCGGTGAAATAAATAAGTCCTAGTGGACTTTTCCATCACCGTCCATCTCTTATATAAATTTGTTGAATAACTTGAAAAGGATCATTGTAAAATATTTGTTTTATATGCTTGGAAATGTGAAAATGTAAATATTTTCTGAAAACGTGCGATGCATGGTATAATAGAAGAATTGTAAACTGTGATGACCTTCATTACCATTTCCTAGTTTTTTTATTGATATATTGTAAACATTCTTAAAACGTAGAGTTGTGCAGTAAAAGTGCCGGTAGGTACTTATAGTTCATGGCAGCAAAACGACTGATAATATTTGTCATTATTATTTTAGATCGTGTAGTCATTCCTTATACCGTGCGAGCAAGAATTATTAGTATCAAAGTGTGCTTTGCATCTCAGGCCGTACTGCTTAGCGGTAGAGCTTAATATCAGTTGGGTGTCAGTCAGTGGCGTAGCTAGCATTTTGGGACAGAGGGGGCGAATTTTGGGAGTCTAGACCGTGAAGGTAAACCGCCGCAGGCAAAAAGTTTTTGGGACTACGCCTAAACTTCGTAGAAATTCACCTCTCTTATGCTCCTTTGGGAGCGGAGGTCTGACCACAAACAAAGTGAAAATCCGCTCTACGGTCTTTCATGGAAATAAATTTCTCCAAAACTTTTTCTTCAAATCATTTATTTCATGTACTAAATTTCTGTTTATGGACTCATAGCTAGAGCCTTTTTTAGTCAGCCATTTTCACAGAAATGTTTTTATATGTTTAAGGGTAAAAGTTCTATTTCGTGCTTTTACTAACTTCTGTCAGGTTTAAATCATACTTGCTCAATTCTTTAATTTTTAAATTACCTTCTAGTTGAAGATTGGCAAAATTACCATTCGGTATATTACTGATATAGCGTTTATGACAACTTCGTAATGGATAACGTGACAATACTTACCTATTCTCGTTGTCAGGGTTGCAACATAAAAAAAAATATCTTAATACATAGTATGGATCTTTCATGGCATAGCCATTAAAAGCCATTGTTGTACATTTAAAGTATTTTTTCCAGAAACGTGTTAAAAATGGAACTTTTAACACTGTCTACTAGCCTTAAAACCGTTACTTTAAGGCACAAGTGCCTTAAAATACCTACTTTAAGGCACTAGTGTTAAAAGTAAAATGTCAATTTTTTCAAAAAACCGTCAAAAAGCATTTCTATTTTATTTATTTACACTTATATTATTAGTACAATTTGAAAAATTTGAAAAATGAATTCCTTCCCCAGTTCTGCTGTTCTTCGCGGTTGAGGATTAAACAGAAACAGCAGCATGTCCAGTTGATATTGAAGCATCATCGGCTGATGTCATTTGTACTGTAAGCAATTCTCGAGCAATAGAATTTTATTTTCCAAGGAATCCACGATATACGCTTCCGCAACGGTTGAGGATTTCAATCTCCCATGCCGCTTATTTGTCGTCAAATTTGCTCCAGCATCGGCAAGTAAGCTCACAGAGGAACGGCGAAAGGAATGCCCCGTATAGAGTGTTGAATGTGGAAGTTGCAGAAATCTTGCTATAGCAGCAGGAAATTTTCCGAACGTATTAATTCCGACCGGATTTCTGATAAATTTACCTTTTACATATTTTAAGAAGAGCCACCGATGTACGACATCTGCTGGACCAAGATCAGTATATTTTCGATAAAAATCCAAATAAAATTTTTCAACAATAGTGAAATTTTGTGGTACCTTGGTTTTGGTATCTGATTTTAATACCTAATGAAGTCTCCATATCTTCCACGTTGTCAAGAGTCAACTGACAAAGCTCCTCCCTGCGGCAGGCACCAAATACTCCTACTATCGTAGTTACTTTCATCAGAAGGTACTCATCATCCGGTGCGCACTTCAGAAACTGTTCAATTTGGTGTCTTGTAAAAATTTTTGATTTTTTGGCCTGGTAACCCTCTACTTGACGCTTCAAGTAGGCAATCAATTTAAAATGTTTGCTAATATCTACGTCGTTATTTACACGTAGCATAGCTTTGATCATTGAATAATGTGACCAAAGACAAGATGACTTCCATACTTTTCCTCAAAATAGGCCAGGAATATGTTTTCGGAATACTTTCCAGAAACGTTTTTAAAAATTTATAAATTTATTACGAGCAATCTCATATTGAATTCTTGATTTAAGTGAAAATTGTGAACTAATTTAATATCAATATACTATGCTATTAGAAACTACCTGGATGTAAGAGATTCTAAACGTTTAATTTTCAATTATTGTATGCTTTTTATTGCCGTTTGTAGAAAAAATATTGTATGCTTTTTGTGTTAAAAGTATTTTTAAGGCACTCAATTTCCGCATGCTTGCCTTAAAAATGTACTTTTAACACTTATATCATAAATAACTATAATATGACAGCATATTTATATATTATAATAATAAATTTATCTTTGTACAAGTAAAATTTTAATATTTGGAAATACCGATAAAGGCGGCACGAGGCCAGAGGCGGGGGGGGGGGGTGATCGCCCTGGCCCTCTACACGCTACGCCACTGGTGTCAGTAAATACCAGCATTATCAATCAATCAGTAAAACTGTCTTTTTTAACAGTCGTTACAAGTAATTTGATTCGTCGCTAATTTATTCAATTTTTTGAATAATTCACTCAATCGGTTTTACGGAACAGCACAAAAAAATTCATGGTTGAAGCGTATTTTCGAAACGGGGTTAGAGTAAATGGTGAGTGGCAATACAATCAGCGTTTGTGCATGGATTCCTAACGTGATTTTTACTGTTGGGGATTTTTATCATTGCCTGAAAAGAACCGTGGCTTTATTTAGGGAAACAGGTTCTATACAACATAAAAAAGGATCTGAAACACTATCTGTAAAAACAGAAGAACTTGTGCAATGTTCGTGAAATAATACAAAATACGCCAACAAAATATGTAAGACGCCCGCCTCAAGAAGTGGGAAGATCTTATGGAACATGCAGGATTTTTCTTAAAAAAAGTTAAATTTGTTTCCTTTTGAAGTGTAAGTATTCCAAGGTATACGAACTGCAGATTTTGAAAGGCACGGGAATTACTTGTCAGTGGTTTACCCAAATTATATTGGAAAGAAATAATTTATTAGACCTTACATTTTTTTCTGATGAAACCTGGTTCCACCTCACCGGTTATGTGAATTCTTAAAATACACGCATGTGAAGTAGTGAAAATTTCCATTTTCCCCTCAAAAACTGGTGTCAGGTTGACTGTTATCCGAAGAAGAATTGTTGGTCCTATTCTTTTCCATGACACAGATACAGGACAGCCGTATAAAGACAATATTTTCAATCCATTTGTGGATCGATTATTTGACGATGAACAACGTTTTGGTTATTTTAAGCAGGACGGCACAATCACCCATACATCCGAGGAAACTATTAACTACTTACGCAATCTTTCCGATGACAGGTTGATCAGTTTTCGAGCAGACATTGAATTCCCACACAGATCATTTTTCCTCATTTGAAAAACAATATTTTTAAAATACCAGTTGAAAAGTTAGAACAGTTACAAAATAGGGTTATACAAGAATGTGGTAACATTTCTCTAGAAATACTGGTCAACGCTTTTGAAAATATGAAGAGATGTGTGAATTTATGCTTGTAGCATATGGCGGTGGTCAGTTTTATCAATTTATATATTTTTTATTTGTCTTTCTCAATATTTTTATTTTGTTGTGCAAACAACAAGAATAAATTCGTGTTTGTTTCCTTATTTTATTATTCATTAGTTTGGGATATCATGTCATAATATGAAATAGACAAAATTTTAACCTAGATTCGATTAGATATATCGTCCCTTTATAATTGTGATCTGAACCAAGCCCTACGTTTTCCAGTCCAAGCCCTCTTGGATGAAAATAATTTTTCCTCGCACGGTATAAGTACGCCCTTACTTAAACATATTATATCGGGTGTCATTTTAGTATGGAACTATTAATATTATTTGTTATCCCTGTATACTAGTTTATAGTAAATTTTATTAAGCTCTTATCAGCGGTTTCAGAAATATTTTACCGTTTTAAATTTAAAATTTACTAATAATAATTATTTTTTTTCAGGTGAGTACATGTCATTATCTGCAATCTTACGTAAGTAGATAGTATAGTTAATTATATTCATTATATAAATATCAGCTTTCAACTCCTTTTTTTTACGTGGATTTTGGCTCCGGGTAATTTGACGACAGGGCGACTCTCGTCTGCAATAGTTCTGCTCTACACTGAATGGACGACATGGCGTTGCCATGGTCTCACTGCCCACAAAGGCCTTTGTAATATCTCCGGGCCTCGATATTATGGTGTCGGTTGCGACCTTATTTTGTTACCGCAAGGGTTATGTCGAAAACAGGGCATTGTGGCTTACCGCAACGGCGCGATTTTGCATCTGTCAAAAGCCATGTTATACCCGGCCTGGAAAAGTTATTTGCTGGTAGCGGATTAGTTTTTGATACGTCCCAATTGAACTTTAATTAAAAAGGTACTACGTAATTATTTTCTAGCATGTTAAATTTATGACATAATATACCAGTGGCGGCTCCCGACTTAGAATCGCGGAGGTTCACAAAATTTGAAAAAATACATCATAATTTTATTTACTGATTTCAGCATTTGTGTATATGCATCAGGTTAATTTCGGGTTTTGGTTTGTCAGCATCTCTGACTTCCTTTCATCATGTAATAATAATATTGAAAGTGGGAATACCTTTTTTGCAAAATGTTTCCGACGAATGTAACAGCAGAATTGACTTTTATAACATGAATTATTAACAGGGTTGTATGAAACAATTCATACAACCCTGAAAAAGTATTTAGTTTCTCGTTAGCCACAGCCACCTTATCCTAAATAGTATTAAAACAAATGCACAAGGAGGTGATGGCGTAAATCTAAGAATGTTGAAACTGGGCAAATTGGTAGAACATATCATTTTGCATATTGTTAATAGTCATTTAAAATAATCATATTCCTGCATTGTGAAAAACAGCTTCCAAAAATAAATAACCAAAAAAATTTAAGGATAATAATTAATGTTTTGTCCCCAATTTCAAAAATTCTGGAAAAAGTTCTGTACAATCGGATTTTAGCTTTCTTTGCAGAAAATAAAATAATTCCCGACTTCCTATGCGGCTTCAGAAAAGATTTTAAGACACGTACAGCACTAACTTCTGTTATTGACGATGCCATAAAGTGGTAGACATGGAAATGGTGAGTGTGTTTAAACGGCTGGATTATTCCAGTCATTGCATTTGACACTCTCAACCATAGGCTTTTATCTGCAAAGTTTTAAATATTATGGATCTAATGCCGATGTTCTAAAACTTCCTCCTATCAAACCGTTCTAAGAGGATTTCGTGTAATGGTGTTGAATCCAGCAGCGTAAGCATCCACTCTGGAGGGCTCTGTTTTATCTCCTCTACTATTCATAATTTACACTATTGAAATAATAACCTCAACAACTTATTATAAAACACAGGCTTATGCTGACAACACATAACTTTATTATTCTTTTCATCAGTCAGACAAGCTACTCATAATGGTACTCATGATCTCGAAAATACTAAATCACTCCCAGAGGAACACAACTTAGTTCGAAACTATATAAAATCTCAGACACTCAAACTGCAAGTTTCAGACACTCCTTTAAACTTTGTCAATTCTGCTAAAGGATTAGGCCTAATAAGAAGCTGAACGTTCGTTACATAAAAAAAAACTAACCTGACCTAACCTACTTAATTAAAAAAACTCTTTGTGAAAGTTTGGTGTTATCGTACTTCACTTACTTTGACTTCATCTATAAACCGTGTCTCTGCGAGGGGAACAGATGCAAAGTGCAGAAAATGCAAAATATGTGCTGTAGACTAATTTGTGGTCTTCGCAAGTATGACTACATTTCGCATAAGATAAATGAATGCAATTGGCCTAATATGAATAATTGCCGACTCCACGACCTTGGTAATTTCGTACAAAAACTGCTTACCTCACCCGACTCTTCCAATCTGATAAAGAATAAATTTATTCCTAGAACAACTGTTCACAATAGAAATATACGATTTAGGAATTAGTACACAATGCCCCAACACAGAACAGCAATGTTTAAGAGAAGTTTTTCATTTTACGCAATTAGTCTATATAGCTCTTTGCCTGAGGAATTCAGATTATACAATATAAATAAATTCTAATTTAAACTCCGTAATTATCTGCTAAGTGGACAGTGTCATGTAAGCGTGTGCGCAGATTTGATATTCCGATACTCTAAAAAGCTCACAATCCACCTTCCATCAGTAATAAATATTGAGACTTGTTAGTTTGGCTAAAACAGACTTTGGATACAATGTAATTGTTTATATTCGATTTCTGAAAGCTCTTAACATCTAATTGTCACGGATACGGATAGGTCAAGGAAATAATAAGCATCACCTCATTTTCGAAGGCCTGCAGCAGGAATAGGCTTGAAACTGCGAAAGTGCATGCCCCGCCTCGCAATGCCAACAGGTCAATAACTAACTAGGTCACCTCTCTTACCCAACGAAATATCTGTCTAAAGTAAAGAACCGCCCGCAAATCGGTCATTGGTTATTATGTGCCCAATCGTAAAAATTTGCATGTCAAAATTCATAGAAAATAGTTTTTTGCTCGTAGGTAAACACGACGGTGTGTCGACAAACATCAAAAAATCTGAAACCGATTTGTTTGAGTGTCGTTACGAATATATTAGTTATTTATTTTAATTTCTTATTCACATAAAATTCCATCTTCTGTGTGATTTTTTAAACAGTATACGTCATATGTTTCATGATTGTGGTCCATGCTTGTGGAGCCCAATTGATAATATTATTATTTTTTAAGAGATGCCAGTATACTTTTGTGGATTGTTTTTTCACGTGATGATGTTCATTTTTTACCAATAATTTAAGTCTAATACTAGTGACCTAGGATTGAATCCTTGAAATAAATATATCAGCAAAAATAAGAGAATTCTCGAAAATAACAGTTCGTATTAACGAAAATCTTTAAAAGCAACTAATTGGATTCTGAAAATAAAACTAAGCAATAAAAAGTGTTTTAGGCCAGTATCATACTATCAACGATATTTGACAAAGACATCATCTGTTATAAAAATGTGAGATTGTAAAAATATTGAACGACAAGAAATATTATGAAATATTTCATCGAAGATCATTGTTAAGTATCTTTGATAGTGTAATGTCCGCCTTAGCCCAATAATTAAAATATGAAAATTGTGAGCAAAACCCGAATAAAATATTAAGCTTTAAAAGATTTAAGTTAAAAGCAAAACACTTGCTAGAAATGCTATTTTTGCATCTAGTCAAAAACAGCAATAACAAAAATATATTTTTATGCTGGGGTTAAAAAACTTAGTATTCACATTATCCATAATTGTTCCATACTCTTCTTTCTTAGTCGTTCATCTTTTTATCCGTTAAGTGTAGGTCGGTTTAGAAACAATCAGTGATTTTTGATCTCCAATTTTTCCTCTCCATTGCGAACTTCTCAATATTTTACATTTCATACCCTTTTCCCTGATTGTTCTCAAATTCTGGCTGGTCAAAATATTTCTAGGTGTTTCCCGTTTATTTTTCCCATCGCACTTGTCTCAAATACTCTTTTAGGTATTCGACATACATGTACAAATGACGTTGGCTCGTTCTCTACTACTTTTTCGTTTATAAATTCCATCTTTAAATTTTTCCTAAATTCCTTTTCATGCCTCTGCACGTTTTTCCTTCTATCATCCTTATGTTTCATGGTTTTTTTGTTACGGTCTATGTTTGGCTGCGGTACATAATTTTAGGCCTTACAACTTTTTTACCAACTTTGGTTTGTATGCTCTTTTGAATTTCTCTTCTTCCTAAATATGTCGTCTTTGTCCTATTGGAGATCTTTTCAACAGTAATATACCGATAGAGAAGGCGTCTTATCGGTAATACCGATGTTTTTAACAAGAAATCGATTTTCTGACAAATTTTTACGAAATGTAATTTTTACTTATAATCTGATATGATCCCGAGAGCTTTAGCTCGAGGGTCTTATCTTTGATTATAAGTAAAAATTACATTGAGTGAAAATTTTCTTGGAAAATCGAGTTTCGAGTGAAAAACGAAGGTATGAAGATAAGAAACCGCCTCTAGAGGTGTATTTTATTGGATAATTTACTGAACATAAAAATGAAGGCCGTCTGATAAAGGTAAATATACAAGTTAGAGGTGTTACTAATTTTTTATTTAAGTAAAAAAGCTACAAGCGTCTTTTCGAAAGCGTCTTTTCGAGCTAGCGGTAGTCTTATCGGGTAAGACGACCGTTACCAAGGTGGTTGCTATGAAAATGAGCGTTTTGATTGGTTCAATAAAAGTGAGGTGAATTATCGATAAAATTAAAACAGAAGTACATTTCTTATCAATTAATGACATTTCGTATAAAAACTAATCTTTAAAATACTAACGTGTTTTTTGTTTGCCTTTCAATAAAAACCGATGTCCATGGCTGCTGCAACATAATTGGAATAACCTCTTGTAGTTGAAATAAAATATTTAAAAAACGACTAAAGCGATTTTAGGCAACATATAATTATATAAATATATATATTTTTAACGAAGATACAGAGCCAGAAAGGGGTTCCATGTAATATGTTCTCCAAACATTGGACAAAATGACACTTGTGGAAGGGTCCAGCTTTCGGACGTTTTGTTTTTGGAATTGACTTAGGGTATTTAAGATATTTCTTAAAAGCATCGGTTGGGGAGGTGGACGTCGGGATCGGCTCTATTGCATGTAAGATTATTGATGACTACTTATGTGCTTATATATGGATCTGGTGCCCATTCTTTGAGGCTTATTGCTTGCGACACGACCTGCGAGCCGGATCTGCAGAGTTGCACGTGGTATACCATAGTTTCGGCAAGTTTTAGCTCCCATTTGTCATAAAAGCTAAAGCTTTTTCTAAGGACTCTTGAGAATATCTATGGAACTTCCTTCTTGGCCTGCATGGCCTGGTGTGACATCATCCTTAATGTAAAGAAAACATTTTCTCGTTAGATTAAGGTGCTTTTATAGCCAAAATAATCTTCTGGCCGAGTACTAGCACAATCATCAATTTATGACCTTGCCAGTAGTCGGCCACCAACTTTAAATACTTTAGGGACATTATCATTCATTAAGCCGCGGCCTACTACTGATACGTACGTTTTTGATACACTATAGTACATGATGGCAAAGGAAGAATTTTTTAACGAATAATTAATGAATATTTCATATTTTATGTAGGTCATAAAAAGTCATAAAACCATAATACAGTAGACAGTCAGTTACGAATTTGCCACCACATTCGTTGCGCCAAAATTTTGACAGGTGTCATTTTAAAGAGCTGAAAACTGATTTTTTTAATACTCTGGTGATTCCACTATAAAAAATATACGTTAAAATAAATTAGAATACTACAATCAAACATCAGCCGTTTTTATTCCGTTAACAATGTGTTATTGACAATATTTTTCTAAATTTTTCAATTGATTGACTACATAAGACTTAAGTAATAAAGTATTGTTCCTATAGTCAATATGCTGACATGCATCTAATTTATGGACAAGCACTCAGCAGTTGTGTGGTGGCGAGAAGAATATATTCTGATACATTTCGAAATCGAAGTTTATCGCACCGCAGAACTTTTGACAGGGTTGATCGTAGCTTAAGAGAAACAGGTAAAAAGTAAAGTGGAATAAAAAAAAATGCTAAAAATAGCTTATCTTTTGCTAATCCATTTTAGGAAGTTTTTTGCCGTATCGTAGTGGAAAAGGCTCTCGAAGTAGAGCAAGGAACCCTCAGTTAGAGGAGAAAATTCTGAATGAGATTGATGGAAATCCCTCTAATAGTGTAAAAAAACTTCGAGAACAACTACTATATTCTTATCACCTCCAAAAGATACATGCCATGTCTCCCGCTGATTATCCTTCAGGAGTCAACTACACAAATTGATTTTTGCAACGATTTAGGCAAAATCATAATTTGACTAGTATTGTTTTGTTCACAAACAAAGCTGGTTTCACCCGAGACAAAGTAATAAATTGCCATAATTTGCATAAATGGCATGAAGAGAATCTCCATACAACAGTACAGACAAGGCACCAACAAATGTTCATGGTTAACATGTGGATTGGGAATCATCTCATCTTTTCTTTATTGTGAAGGCGGATTAAATGATAACATTTACTTACAATTCTTGCTACAAAACTTACACGGTTAATTAGAAAATGTGCCCTTAGAAATTTGAAATCAGATGTGGTATATGGACGACGGTGCACCGCAGCAATTTAGTTCGTCAGCACTTTTGGTAGTCGATGGATAGGTGGAGGTGGGCCACCGAGGTCGGCAGACCTGACTTCTTTAAACTTCTTTTTATGGGGAAAATTAAAGAGACTTGTATGTTTAACCCCAGTTCACACCAGGGAAGATTTGAGAGAAAGAATAACACACAATATCAACGAAATTCAAGACAATCCTGGAATGTTATTTCAAGTACAATGAAAAGAACATCCGTCAGTTAAGGAAATGTATACCTAGAGGTACAGGGCGCCCATTTTGAAAATCTGCTGAAGTAAACAGGAAGCAAATCTTTCACATTTTTAACATTCTTGCGTTTTTTCCGAAATGTCAACCCTTTCAATGGTTCCTTTATGTGGCACACTTCGATTTGGAAATGGATCAGAATAAATTCTTCTTGCATCCACCCAATTGCCGAGTACTTGTCCATAAGTTAGATGCATGTGGGCATTAATAAGATGTAATGACAAGTTTTATTATTTAATGCGAATAATTAGTTATTTATTATAATTATTTATATAATTATATTATAATGTGGCGACCGCAGCCTAGTGGTTAGTGTGCCGACTACTAAACCGAAGGTCCCCGGTTCGATCCCGGGACCATGCGTCGATCTTTATTTATTCGGTCGTCACCTCGTGGAAGGCAATGGCAAACCACCACGTAGTAATTTGCCTAGTACAACCTCTCAAATAGTGCCGTTCGGAACCGGCGATAAACTGTAGGTCCCATATACCTGTGAAAAATCTGAAAAAAGGCACACATCACAGGTATATGCGAGAGGTCGCCTACGCTCGAATGAGCATGGCACATAAAAGAAAGAATATAATTAATCTTGATTGTAAAAAAAAATTAGAAACTCAACGCTTAAATGTCTTATATAAAAAATGTATTTTCTTCAAAGACGGTTACTTTTATCGAAACAATTGGAGAGGATTTTCATCTTTTTTTTTAAAGAGGAGGTACCAGAGTATATAAAAAAATCAGTTTTCAGCTCTGCAAAGTGACACCTGTCAAAATTTTGACCCAACGAGTATTCCCTGACGAATTAAAACATCTACTTTAGTATGGTATTACGAGCCTCTATTACATACATGGAATATTAAAATTTCATTGAATTATACACGTTGGTTCGTAAGTAAGACCCGAAAAGGTAAGTCACTGGGTACCCCGTTGGGGCTCTGTATCTCCGTTAAGAGTCACCTTAGGAATCTTTTTTCTATTATAAATTGGGTATATTTTGACCTCCCCTATATCCTTCCGAGGGTATGCCATATACTTACCGGACACTCCGTATATAATGAAGATAAGATCTTATATGCTTTCTTTTTTTGAACCCGTACTAAGTTTCTTCTATTGCTGTTTCTGAGTCTGTTTTCTAAAATTTGCACCGGTTCCCTTTTCCATTTTTAGTTTTCTCGTCTGTATTATCAACTTCATATAGCTGGATTTCTTCATCTTTATTTTGTTTTAGGTTTAAAACATATTCTGTCGATTCGGATAGTTCCCTTTTTATCTTTAATATTTTCCATATTGTAATGTTTCGTATATTTTTAATCGCTTTAGAGTAACCGTTATCTATTTTTCTCTGTAGTTTTAATAATTTTCTGTTCTTTTCCACTTT
The DNA here is from genome assembly GCA_963920685.1 of Polydrusus tereticollis. Lineage (NCBI taxonomy): Eukaryota > Metazoa > Arthropoda > Insecta > Coleoptera > Curculionidae > Polydrusus > Polydrusus tereticollis. The sequence goes on from OY987329.1 coordinate 144,657,971, forward strand.
TCTTCTATACCTATTCTTTTTTTTTAATTAAGTAATCGCTTTACAAACACATAAAGATTTGTGTTCAATGCAATTTTCGCCAATCGTTATTGTGAACGGGTGTCAAATACTGCTACATGATGGTGAAAAATAAACTTAACTCTTTTCCAGGATCCAAGCTAAAAGCAAGCTACTCCCTTTTTTTCGTACCTGTGATATAAATCAAAACCTACTTGGTCTTTTCTCCCTCTGCAGTTTGTTTATTCAACTGTAAAACTCTTAATAAGTGTTCTACGGCTTCATTCAAACTTCTTTTTATAAAAATCAATACGGCACGGTTGAGCAGATGTGATTTTACATTAATCATGTCAATTATCTTGCCCATTCAGATGTCTGTTTAAGTTAACCTCGAATCCGGGATAAACCGGAATATTATTTTTGAGGTGATAGGGATTTGATAAAGAGCTTTATTTGTGTTTGTGTATTTAGAGATTTAGGATTATTATGTACCTTTTAGTTTGTATGTTTCTTTAGAAATATTTAAATCATAACATAAATTGCAACTACTCTTAAGAATATATTAAATAGGTGTATTAAACAGGACTGTTTGGAAAAACGCAAAGGTCAATTGGATAAAATCAGTATTAACCGTACTTATTTTATTGAATGCATTTAAGCCGTATTTAATTCAGTGCACTTAAAGCTTAATTAATGATTTTCGTCGCGAACTGTTTCCTCATCGTGGAATCCTGAATTTCATTATTTATTTGTATATTTATACTTCTCCAACTTATGCTAAGTCTAACAGTCTAACATTGATACAGTTACTCAGAGTGGTAAGTTGAACAAGCAGTATAGGTTTAGGAAAAACTTAAGTATGGATATTTGCTTTGTCGTCGTTGAATATTCCTCATCATAGGCTGTCGACGGTGGCCAGTTGATTATACCGATCAAATTGTAAAACAAAAAACCCTTGCAATTTAAACAAATATATTCTCTAAAAATATTTCATGAAACAGTACAACGACTTTGATTAGTAAAGCGTTTTATTCTGTACTGGAATACCTTCCATCTTTATTATCTTTAATCAGGATGTTGTATTTCTTTCAAGTTTCTTTAGGAAAGTCGACTGATTGATAGGCCATTGGATCATAATAATTATAGTTCTGATTGTTTTAATTGTAATTGCATTTGTATATTTTCTGTTTATTGGGGCGCTTCATTTTATATTTTGTATTACTGTGTGCAAGATAATGACCATATATTATACAGTTGTTAAAATCAATCTTAAAGGACATTAATATTATTTATGTATTTAATATAGGAGTCTACTATAGACTATACAATAAGCTACCAACAGGAAATACAAAGTAAACTTTTCTAGCTGAAACTATTGTTAATTGACTTAAATATCTTGAAATTTAATTACAAAGACCCAGTTTTAAAAATTCTTGTATAGGTATCTAAAGCGGTCCTAGGATGGTAAATTTTAGTAATCATCTGGTTTAATTAAACGCTAAGTACAGCGAAGGATTAAACTTTTAGTGGCGTGTGCAACGTCGCCACTCTGTCCGAAAGCACAATATGTGGCGACCACGTGACCTCAAAGCATGCATTGCTGCACGGTGTAATCAGGTTGAGTGCCTGGGCAATACCGAACTACCTATTTGGTAAAACGACCCATCTGTAACGAAACGAGATAAATTTAGTTTATTTCTGGGTCATTGAAAACATTTTAGGGCGGACGTTCTACTATAAATAAATTAGAAGTAGTGGATAGTTCAGGTTAGTTTAAATATCAAAGTACAATAGCTAATTTTTAAATTAGTGGACAATTTTATTCCTTGAAATAAAACTTTTGAAAATGCCTACTAATGGATTTACAGGCGAGTGCTGACATTTTTTAAAATAATAAAATATATTTTGGTGGATCAACTTTAAACGATTTTGCATAAAAAATTTTAGAAAAATATCAAGTCACTAAAATTTGTATAATTATATAAATATATTAGTGAAACTCCCGAAAATACCGAATGTTGTCGTCTAATTAATTTTAATTTTAAACAATTCATTATGATAATATATGCATATCTAACCGAACTAGCTAAGTAGAACATTTTTATTTGACATTAAATGGTTGTAATTGAACCTCTTTTGATCCTTTAAATATCGTATAGGGGTATTTAACCACGTTATATGAATTTTAAGCTTCTATAACACTTCTTGTATAGCAGTTTACCTTTATAAAATTTATTTTGCTAGTTGGGAACTGGTATGGTTCATTATGAATTTTTATTTAAGTCTATTGTGTTACTTCTAATTTTTCATGCCTGATGATGTAGCGTTTAGGCAGTAAACCCAATAGTAACTAGTAAAACAAAATTGAAGTTTGCTTTCTTCTCTCTTTTTTATTAATGATTATTATATGCTCTACTTATTTTCAATAGTATTAAATTTCTAATACTAAATGAACACCGCAATAGAAGCGATCATATAACAACTTGTTTGCTTTTAATGTATTTTTTCTTGCCGTAAGGTATACAAGTTAATTAATCTAGTTTATGTTGTATTATGCTCGTAGTCAGTTTGCAACTTACAGTTGGTCAGCTAATAAGAGGGAATGCCATAATGTTTAAAATTCAAAATTACTCATTTAAGAAAAAAAAACCTATTACAAATCAACAATACTATTGTTATTATTAATACAACTCCTGTAGTTAAATCCTTGAAGTCTTTTGTCGGTGATATTCCCCCAATGCGTTTCTTTATATTGATTTAAGTTGAATCTTTTGCCTTCTATTTATTCCTTTTTTGGCAGAATATTGTTTTTAGGCAATAATTCCCGGAATGTAATAAATCATACTTAAAAGAAAATTTTGGGGAGGCAAAATGCGTTGATTTATTGCTTTAACCTGTAAAATTCAAATTGAATGCAGGTAGAGGATTTATGGACGCTTAGAAACTTATTAAGAAATATTGCATTGAAAATAACAAAGACCGGAAACAAAATTAATTAAAAATACAATTTTTGGAGTTGTAGACCCTTATAACGTCAATTTGGTCAACACGATATATCTGTCTGTCTTAGTAACTTGTTAGCGAGATTTTTATTATATAAAACTCGTTATTCCGCTACTAAATCGTGTAAAAATAGTAATATAAACTAAAAAAATAGTTTGTCTTCCCTGGAGCCGCAGCAAGTTAACATTCTTCTATTTACGCAAGCCAGTCGATATTCAATCACACAAAATGTATGCTATTTCATCATGTCTCACAGATACACGTGGGTAATTAAACAAAGACGATTTTCAGATCCTATTTGCTTTGATCCTGGGTATACCTTTCTTACATACATAAATGGTGCTTTATTTTTACAAGATTTAGTTTGAAGATTTTGTGTAAAAATTTTACAACATGATACATGGTAAAATATTTACTGGATTTAAAGTAACCATATCTTACCTAAATAAATACAAATTATAGAGGAATTTGATGACACAAAAAGTATATTATCTGGAGACCTAACCAAAATCAAATGTTAGGAATTTCCTACCTACCTAAATCATAGTAAAGTCTGTTCAGAGATATAAGAAAGTGACTAACTGATCCCTATAAAAGAAGTCGGGCCAGTTGTAAAATTCAAATATGGCCGAACATGTCTGTATTTTGCTTAGAATTTAATCATGGTTTGTAATAAAAATAAGTAAGACATTAAATAATAATACTTTATTTATGTTTAAATGTAAAATAACAAGTTATTTTATTATTAAAAATTATATTTATGATTACAAAAATATACAAATTATTCGGTACTTATAATAATTATTAACTTAATATATCAATATCACTAATCATCTGTTCTAATTATTGTTTGTGATATATTGTTTATATGGATATAGGATTTTTCCACTTTTTCAACATGTGTAACAGAATTTGTCTAACTTTGTGAAGGGATGTTAAAAACTTCAGTTTCTATAAGCTCAAGTACACTGGAGTTAATAGTAGGGCAAATATTGTTACGACGAATGGCAGATTTTAGTTGGTGCCAAACATGTTCGATGGGTTTAAATATATAATGGTATGGTGGAAGCCTTAAAACTGTATGCCCTAGGTTTTTTGCATAATTACCACAGAAGTATTCCTTTTGTAGTTTTAAACTTTGTAAAACCTCAATTAATTGCCTTTTGGTGTAATCTTCCTGAAAATAAATGTCATTATCATAAATGTAGTTTTGAATTCTTGCTTTTGTGTCATTTGAGGAGGGAGTCTTAATCAACTGCCTACTATGGTAGCTTGCATTGTCCATTACAATTACGCTATTCGGAGGCATATTTGGAATTAGTTCGTTTTTAAACCAATCTTCAAATAAATCAGCAGTGGTGTCCTCATCGTAATCCAGAGAAGAATCTTTAATGTTTTTTTGCAGACAGAGAAACTCCATTTGGAATCCATCCGTCTTTAGATCCAGCATGCAAAATCGTAATTCGTTTATCTCTTTTTGATGGCGCGCTTGTTTTACACTTGCCGCTTGATTCAACCCAACCCTTTTCCGGGGTATCATATGTGTCGAACCAGGGTTCATCCAAATAAATAATCGGCCTTTGCTGATCTCTGTAAATCCTAATTGTTTGTATAGAGATATTCGGATCGCCATTCCCGAATTCTACTGGATTCTATTAAAACTTGTTTTGTTTTGTATTTATATTATAATGGCACCTAGCCCATGAAACCAATGTCAATATCAAGAATTCAACACGACAGGAAAAAAATTAGACTTTTCGTATTCCGTCATATTTGATCACAACAATTTGTAAACAAAAATTAAAGTTCTTATTTTATTAAGATTTCGTATATTTCGATTGGTGAAATGAAAATAATCTCTATTTAACACATATGATACACAATAAAACGACGAGCTGTTAAATTACATTAGTCGATATTTGAGGTTAAGTTGTATTCTTTAGAAATATCGTTCGCACTATGGAGCATGCGCAAAAGTCGATATGACCCTCATGTTCTATCTCCGTGGCTGCATGCTTTAAATTGTTCATGATAACAGCCATATTAGCACTTACTATACGCATTATTACCCAAATACACGTTTGGTAGAATGTGTTAAAGTTCTTTTACATGCATTGAATTTTGTTGAGTCTTATAATCAAGCAATATTGCTTTGAATCAATCAGAAAAGGAATGGAACTATTATTGTAAATACAACCTTATTGTAAAAACTGTGCAATTAGTAAATTCTGTATTTTTTAATTAGATCAAATTAAGTAAGAAATTACAATTTGACTTTTTTCCAAACGAATATAATAAAAATATCAAAAATCCGTGTATTTTGCTTAAAGTTTCCAGACGTTTAGAATATTGTTCTTCTAAAATACATACCTATAAAATTTACTAATAGAATAACAAATGCCTCTGACAAAAAACAGATATGCGTATAGCATTTTTCAATTTATGTAGTTTCTTTTAAAATTAAACGCTATATCCAACACAACGCAAAAATCAAGTTATATTATGAACTTTTTAAAACTAAAAATCGCAATTTTGCTTTACTGAAAATAGCACGAAGCATTCTGAAATTTGCATTAACAGATATTTTTCTGGTTTATTGCGAAGAGTAATGAAACGTTGTTGAAAATGTTGCCAGGATTTTTAATTTGAAAAACGGTTTGATCGTAAACGTGCTTGATACACCTGTATCGCTTTTGATACTCGGGGGCTCCATACAGCAAGTATGTGTAAAATAAACAGGAGTGCAATAAAAAATAAAGTGTTTAAAAATGGCATTGTTAAAAACTTGGCATAGTTACGTGAAAAACTATAACTTCATGACGATCTTTACGAAGAATTCAATGAAATTAAGGGTCGCAAGAAAAGTAAATAACAAAGCATTTAAATGTTTATACGTAAACGGCAATATGTTCGAATTTTTGAGATAAGTTTCAAAGATATTCTTACCATTTCTTAATTTTATTTTAATGTTATCGGTGCCTTAATCCTGTTTCAATTGGCGTGTATCTTATGTAATTAGGTTTATCTAACATCCTCGCTAATATCTGATCTCTTTTTTTGTTCTATTTCTTTTACTTATCATTGATTACATTTTGTATTATTTAATAAGTATTTTTAAGACCATTTTTTTTTAATTTTCTTCTTATTACCACATCTGCTCAATTTCAAACAAATACTGTGATTTTCACCAGGGCAGTATCTGTAAGAAATCCCAAAACCTTGTTCATGTATTTTTAAAAAGCGGAACGTCCAAATAGCTTTCAGAAGACATTAAATATTGTGTTTAGGGGTATGAGAATCAAAAACATGCAATTTAAATTTCAGGTCCGTATTCGCAAGAATGAAGTAGATGATGGTGTTTCGAAAACGTGTTTACTCAAAAGAAAGTGCGTTTTCCGACGAGACTGCAAAACTTCTATTCACCAGAAAAGAGTATCAAAGTTGGATCTCACATAATATACAACACAAGCATAAATAAATAGTGCTGGCACGGTCATAATATTTAAGGGTTTGAAATTTCCCCTGCACTTTGACTGCATGTCAATTTGTAGACGGGATAAAGTGGCAATGAGATCTGACATTTGTTTGAAATTAATTAAACAAATGTAATTAGGAAAAAGTAAAAACGAATTTGCTAATCTTCGTTTATTTTTGGATATCTTCGAAGGTTTTCGGAACTTTCAAATTTTTTCACCGGCATTTTGTAACGATAATATTTATACGCATGAAGAACTTTTACTAGAGCAGATTGACTTTTTCGTTTCGGTAGCTAGCTGCCTGGTGGGAATATTAGGGTTTTCTTGAATACCTATTTACTTTGACCTCTTCATTGAGCGCACTCTGTCGATGAACGTATGTCTTTCTAACATGCCCAATTTCTCGAAACTGCTTTTCAATTTTGTTTACTGTACCCTGGGATATGGGTGGTAAATCGGGATATTTCTCTCTGAATAAATGAAGAGCTTCATATTGTGTTCTTTTCCTGTCTCCGTATCCAAGCATCATTAAAATTTCATTTTAGTGTTTTTCAGTAAAGTTAGGCATTACGTTGAACGATTTTTTCGAAATAACTTACTTTCAACAAAATACAAAATTAAAAGTTTTTAAATTGACACAAAAAAGTAAACAAACGATGGATACTACTTTTTTAATGAATGTTTTTTTTTTGTTTAAAGTAAATAGAATTAATTTTTGTTTCGGATCTTATAAATGACAAGGAATAAAAATTTGAAATTTGGCAGTGTTGGCGAGTGTTGCATCGTCGAGCGGGACATAGGAAATCCCATGTAATTTTAAATGGGGTCAATTATTGGCTTCCCTAATTATTTTAGAGAAAAATTCTATTTAGGTTTATTAAAGAGCACTAAAACCCACATTCAAAAGAATAACTTTAGATATTTTTGATGAGCCCGTTTACGGGTTATCGCCGATTTCTTTTTAACTATTTCTCCTTTTTATGGCCCCGTATTTGCGGGCACCAGTCAAGGTAAAAGATGACTGTCAAATAAAGTTGTCATTTTGAAATGTGTGCTTTATTGTTATAAAAACTCGTACATCGAAAATATTAGCCATGAATTACACTTCTGAAGAAAAAATATTGATGATTAAATGGTATTATCAAGGAAATAGTTATCAAAATGTGTCAGACATGTTTGCTGCTCTGTATTCGAATAGACCGATACCTGCAAAATCTACAGTCGAAAGGACTATCAAGAAATTTGAGACAAAAGGCACTGTAATAAATAACTGCAGATGTGAAGAAAGGCAGGAACAAAGAAGAGATGCAAGAAATGATAGGGACTTGCAAGTTTTATTGTGCGTGGAAGAAAATGATGGGAAGATGAGCACAAGGAAACTTGAGGATGACATAGGATTAGATCACACCACAGCGTTACGAGCTTTGAAACGACATAAATATTATTCATACAAATATGAAAAGCACCAAGAGCTAAGAGATAGGGACGAAATACAAAGACAGGAGTTTTGTTTTGGTATGATGGAAAGAGCAAACATGGATAGGGAATTTTTAAAAAACATTTGTTTCACTGACGAATGCACATTTACCTTAAACAATGAACCTAATGTTCAAAATTATCGATATTGGAGCAAAGAAAACCAACACAGGTTTGTGGAAACAAGGACGCAATATCCACAAAAAGTTAATGTATGGGCTGGGATTTTCGGAGAAAATATTATCGGGCCATTATTTCTTACACGAAATTTAAATGCAGAATATTTTTTGGAACTACTTGAAGATCATATTTTACCTACTTTACATGATGCCGCCAGGGAAAATCAGGAAGTTTGGTACCAAATGGATGGCTGCCCGGCACATAGTACCCTGGCTGTCCGGGAATATTTAAACCGTGCTTTTAATGAAAATGTTATTGGCTTAAATCATACAGTAAATTGGCCAGCCAGGTCTCCTGATTTATCGCCAAATGATTTCTTTCCATTTAAAAAACAGGATATACAAAGATAAAAAATACCCAAATCTAGACGAGTTAAAAAATGCTATTTCTGCCGAATGCAATAGAATTTCAGTTTACCAACTAGCGAATGTAAGAAGAGAATTATATGATCGCCTCGGTTATTGTCTAGCAGTCAATGGAGGAATATTTGAACATCTTCTTAAATCCTAAAGTTCTAACAATTTAATAGTACCTACCTATTAATTAGTAAAATATTGAAACATGTAAAATGTCATATTTAACCTTGTAATTGGATACTTTATTTTAGTTTTATTCAGATTAATTTGTACTCATAAATACACCTTTAATATTTTCGATGTACGAGTTTTTATAACAATAAAGCACACATTTCAAAATGACAACTTTATTTGACAGTCATCTTTTACCTTGACTGGTGCCCGCAGATACGGGGCCATAAAAAGGAGAAATAGTTAAAAAGAAATCGGCGATAACCCGTAAACGGGCTCATCAAAAATATCTAAAGTTATTCTTTTGAATGTGGGTTTTAGTGCTCTTTAATAAACCTAAATAGAATTTTTCTCTAAAATAATTAGGGAAGCCAATAATTGACCCCATTTAAAATTACATGGGATTTCCTATGTCCCGCTCGACGATGCAACACCCGGTATGTAACTCAATATGCTGTTTAAAAATAGTAAATAAAAGCTAGGGTTGCCGTTTAAAAAACTTCTCGATGACGTCATATCTCCAATTTAGGACACACTGCATCAATATATTTTAAAAATGATATAAGTACGGTACTGTACTTGGTATTTAATTTGGCAATTTTAGGAAAGTTATTAACAACAAAATATTCTTTCAGTTAGAATGTTGAAAATAACTTGAAGTATCCTTGATATCTTGTTTACCAGATATCCCGAATTCAGTGATAATTCTTCTTTTACCTGCTACTGGAAAGTTAAAACTTTCACCCGCGGCCCTCTTAATTCGAATTCGAGTATTTATTCTTCTGTCAGAGTTAGGAATTTCAACCCCGTGTTGAACAGCATCCTTCCAAGAGAATTTTAATTACGTTTACCCTTCTATTTCGTATTTGTGTTGGCTTTATTTTAAGTTAAATTAAATTTATTCGAATTTTTGCGGCTGCTTTCAAGCGATATTGACTTGAAGTAAAAGGAACCGGTCTTTAAGTCTATTGAAAATTGTATTTGAAATGTGATGAGATTCGGTTTTTATGTGAGGATGGTAATTGGCCCATTTAACTTCAAGTAGCCTTAGAAAATCAAACAGTTCTAAAAACAAAAGGTCAAACCGAAAGTTTTTGAAAGAGTTTGGAAATCAATGAGGAGAAGATTTGATTCTTGCATCCTAGCTGGAGGGAGTCATATCCAACAGTTCTTGTAGATTTATAAACTTTACATGTAGTTTTTAGTAATGTTGGTTTAACATGTTTTCGGAAATTCTTCTCGCCCTTTATCTTCGAAACAAAGGGGCTTTTCAAAAATCATCAAAGGCCAAAATATTCTTAGAATAGTCCAGGGAATAACCCCTTCAATTTTGGCCATATATTTAATAAACACCCTGTATGTTAGTACTTTTGAACTTGATAATCATCAGGTTATATTTTTTTTTCTTGGCTTTCGTTTTAAATCGGGAATTCAGTAAGACTATTTTGTTCCTCCACTTTTGATAAACAAATGCTGATGATGTGTCTAATAAATAATAGTATATTGTTTTATTAGGAGTAAAAGCAATACTTTTTATGACGAGTCTGAAAATTTGCCGGCCGAACAAAGTGAGTCCGGCAATTTTTTTTATCGGAAAAGCTTTTATTTTTTACGAAAACTACATTGCTTAGAAATTTAACGAGAACAAACGAAATGATAGCTGAAGCTGGAGCGTTTTTATCTATTACTGTCTGTTCGAGTTCAAATTGATAAAAAGTGATCTAGTTTGAGTTTAAAAAATAAAAGTGTATTCGATCTTAAAAAAAAGATCGAGTGATTTTTAGCTAGAGAAATTCACGAATTTTGGCATGAATAGATATTAAAAAAAAAAAACCCTTGAATTTTTTTTTTAAATGATATTTCACTAAAAAAATATTTGGCAACATCAAATTAATTTGTAACAATATGTCAGGTTGCCGAGCAATGAAAAAGAAAAGCTACTCGATTTTGAGCTGGAGAGGTTTTTACCATTTAGATTTTAGCTGAAGAGGGTTTTATCGCGATAAAAAAGGATGCACCTTTTTTATCGATGTAAAAGTGATAAAAATGTAAATGTCAAATGAACATTTTATTGTAGGAGTAAATTTATCATTTTATTTCTGACCGGTATATTATTAGCTTATAACGTCTTAGTTACGCGGGAATTATAAGGGTCATAACTCCCTTGGGATATTAAGAAAAATTTGACATAAAATCAAACGATTGACATCTAATGTCAATTTGATTGTCATCTATTGAAACATTTATTCCACTTTAAAAATGAACAAAATGCTACTAAAATCGGTCAGAAATAAAATTATCTATGTATCACTGGAATTATAAGGGTCTCAATTACCTCGGGCAATTGCTGTCCCTCGGGCCAAAGGCCCTCGGGACGAAAACTTTGCCCTCGGTAATTAAGACCATTATAATTCCCTAGATACATAAATAACTATAAAAATGTTAAGTTTCGAATTTTACCTGCTAGCGTTGCTATGGATTTATTTTATTATTGTATTGTTTGATACCGACGCATATATCGATTTGACAAGTGCCAGTGAATCTTATTACAAGCAATTTCCAAGTTTTAATTTCCTGTTTTAAAAATACCATTTTTTTTAATCCAACACTTTACTTTAAATAAAAATGTCGGAATCAAAATTTACTTGTACGCCCCTGGAGGTTACCAAAATTGCAGCAGATGTCGTGGACAATTTGTTGCCAACCAAATCCAGTAGTATTTACGAAGCTGCGTTCAAAAGTTTCCAAAGATGGTGCAATGAGAGAAAGAAAAAAAAGAAAAGAATACCTGATAGTAAAACTAGAAAACCGCGATCGTTTACTATTGTTGAGGAACAATATTTAAGCATATATAAAAAATATGCATCATTACGCCCAGAAGGCATGAATGAAAAAAGATTCTTTTTAAAATTTGTAAATGGTCGCTGTTGTCGCATGGAATTTATAAGATAAGTACTGTTCCTAAGGAAGCTGCAGTTTTCTTAAAATTACCTGATGCCACAGAATATACCGGTAACTGTTTAAGGAGAACTTCAGCTACACTGCTTGTAGATGCAGGTGCAGACATTAAGTGTTAAAGCGCCACGGGGGATGGAAATCCAGTAGTGTAGCTGAAGGGTACATTGAGGAATCGATGACCAACAAGAAAGATATTGCAAAAAAAAATTTATAAACCTCATTTTACTGAACCAATCCCTATTAACATTGACATAAATTCAACAGCAAGTGGTTCCACGGAGGGTTTAACGCTAGAAAATACAAAAACAAGTCAGAATCGCAAAATCGCAACACTTTGTGTTAATTTTTCTGGGGCCACAATAGATAACTGTACTTTTAATCTTATGTTTAATAAATAGTTCATTGTTGTAGTCTTTAAAAATAAATAAAGTATACAAATATCCAATATTTCTTGTCCTTTTCAACATTATTTATTTATGATACACACTTTTACTTCCGCTGCCTGTAGCAACCGTCTACTGTAAAAAAAGCAAAACTTTAACGTCAAAAAATTAGTAGAAAAACGTCAAGTTTATTGACGTTTGAAGAAAAAATATTTTAACACCTTTTGGACGAAAACAATTGACCGAAATTCGCTTTGAACTGGAATATTCACCCGATTCGGATTTCGATATATTTTTAAAGCTCAAACCTTTCCTGGAACGAATCGGGAACCTAGCGAGACGTTTGCTTAAGTGTGTTGATCCTCAACAGAATTATGTAGAAAAATAATGTAGGATACAAAATTCCGATTGTTGCCTATTATATCGAACCTGGATCCTCATGGTTATTAATGTATTACCAAAGAAAGTATACCTAATTCGGTTTTTTTTTACTCGAGTAGGCCGTCGCTAAAACCTAATCAATTCATATACTTACTGCGCTGGTTTAATAAAAGATCATCAAGCGATATTTTAAATTGTTAGTGACAATGTCGGTATTGTGTCCGAAATTCGTGCCGTTTTGAAAGACTTTATACAATTCAGCGTTAAAATATAAATTATGTTCTTTATTAAGTTGAAATTCGCATATTCAAATATTTTAATTAAAATGGAATGAAGAGTCGACGACAGCAGATCGATCAATAGCCAAATTAGTTGCCCCACACACCATCCTACGTGATGTCAATATGAAACATGATCCGAATAGGTAAAAGTAACACAGAGAGCAAATATTATAATTTTGAATTGGAGTTGCTTGTAACTAGACCATAGTCCCTGTGCAAATTAAAAATTGTGTAATTTAAAACTGGAATTGCTTGAAGTTTAATTTAATAATAGATACAAGAAAAAATAGTTTAACTTCAGAATAAAATTAAGTATATTATTCCAAATTACTTCAGTTCTGCTAAATATGCCGAGATAATTATATACCTGTAATAAAATTTATGAAGATGTAAACCTCATTTAAAGTTTTTCTGTATTTAAACTTTTCGTCCACGCATCATTTAAAACTTTCTCTTAAAATATAAATTCGCCGAAATTTAATAGGGCCGCCCTGACGAAAGTTAAATGAGCTGGCAGAAACACGATATCCCCATGTAAGTGTTTCGGTCTTTCCCAAACCCAAAAGTAGGGAAAAATTGAAATCCATGTTATGCAGAGAAATTAGCATTTTTTATGGAAAAAAGACTGATAGCAATATTAACTTATTTAGTAGTACAGAACTTACTCTAATTAACAAGGTCAATGGTTAAAGAATTAGAAATTCAAGCTAAGAAAATCATACATAATTTTTTAATATCTTTGATTTAATAATGAATGAATATATTATATAAAATTTTAAAATAGCAAGTATTCAAACGCAACTTATTGAAGATAAGAATAATTTTAATAATTCAATGATAAGCACATTTAATAATTTTTCAATATACCACAATAATATTAGAAGCATTTCAAAAAATTTTGACGAAACCAAATTATTTTTGTGTCAACTCGACCAATGATTTTGATGTTAGTGTTAACAGAAACTTGGAAAGTTTTAAATACCGACTTTTAAAAAATTTTAAATTTAAATTAAATAATTATGATATAATTTATAATAACGGATATTTCAATAAAAGTAACGGTATTGTAGTGTATGTTAAAAATAAAAACAATTACTCTTTTGAAATTATCTCTTCGGGAAAAATAAGAGTAATATTTTTTAAAACTATCAATTGAAAAAAAAAAATTAATATTATAAGTATATATGCATAAACCTCCCTCACTAGATACTTTCGAATTTACTATAAATTTAAAGAATTTTTTTGATAATATCAAATGTACTTGTAAAAATGAAACGATAATTCTAGTAGGTGATATAAATATTGATATTTCTTCAAAAACTAAAGAAAGTAATGAGTATTTAAACTTGTTGAGCGAATATAATTTTACATAATTTATAAATAAAAATACGAGAGAAATAAAAGAGCATACCTCTTGTATTAATCATATCTTTGTAAAAACAAATGAAAATTCAGATAATTTTAAATCAATAATCTTTAAATATCAAATAACGGATCATTACCCAATAATTTTACAAAAAAGACTTATTGGTAATATTAATAATAGAGAACCTTTATTAACGGATGAAAAATATGTTAATTATTATAAATTAAAAGAAAATATGGCAAAAACAGATTGGGCAAATTTCTATTCCTATTCTGAAATAAATGACTTATCTAATGATTTAATAAAAGAAATTCTAAATAATGTACAGAAATGCACAACTCAAATTAAAATAAAAAATAAAAAAAAAAAAATAATGGATTCCTAGTGGCTTACTAAATTCTATTAAGACAAAAAACTAGCTCTATAAAAAATTACAGAAAAATCAAAATGGTCGATTTTTATTATATAAATATAAAATTTACAAAAACAAATTAACTAAACTAATTAAAGAGAGAAAAACTAATTTTTATAAACATGAAATTGATAAATGCCAAAATTCTAATCAAGACTTGTGGAAAACCATTAAAAAAGTATGTAATACAAATCAAAAACATAAAAGTATAAGCAAAATTAAAATTGAGAATGAGTCAATTACGGACAAGAGACGTATAGCTAATAAATTTATTGAGTATTTTTCTACAGTTGGTGAAAATTTAGCAGATAGAATCAATAAATGTAATAGCACATTTGTAAATAAGAAAAAAAACAATATTGACTCATTTTATTTGGAAGAAACTTATCATCAGGAAGTTGAAAATATAAACGATAGTTTAAAATTAAAAAAAAAAATCTCCTGGTGTCGATGGTATAACCACAGAAATATTAAAATCTATTAAAATTGCTATTTCTAGGCCACTAACTTTTCTTATAAATAAAATTTTTAAAATGAGTATATTATATCCAGAAGCTTTCAAAATTGGTGTAATAAAACCTATTTTTTAAAATGGGATTTAAGTAAAATTAGTAATTATAGGCCTATAACTCAAGCTCTTTTAATAATAATAATTCATTTACGAACGAATATCGTTACATTTGATGGGTATTTTAAAAAGGACTCATAAATATAATTTTTTTTGGTAGCCCTTATTTTTGGTATCGCAGGGGCCTGTAGACCTTCATGAAACACTTCCAGACAAGCTTTTGAATAAGATTTTGTAGCTTTCGTATGTAGTTCTATATCAAGCAGCTTCATATAGCATACTAGCAATGAACCAAATCGACTATTTAATATTGTAAGTCTCTTCAGTTTTTTTATCTTCTAAAAATTGATTGTATATCATACGAATAAAAGTATGAATACCCCTTTCTTAATGCCTGCGCCGCCCATGTGAAATATGTCATGGAACATGCCCATTTGCGCCATTCTGCAAATAAACTAATATTACACTTACTATAGGTAAAATAAACCAATAATGCACTTATTGTTTTTTTCCGTTAATTAGGGCAGACATGTTTAAACAAAGTTACGGCAACAGTGTTTGGTTATATTTTTATTTATTCTAACTGTTTACATTTAGCCTGCAATTATCAAAAATATGTTAGTATATTATATAAACCCCTAAATAGCCCAAAATCATACTGATTAAGCTAAAACTAAGGTTACAATTTTTTTTTTATTAATTGTAAATAATAATTAAGAAGCTAACAAATGAAAGGCGCGTGATTTTTTTTAAATACTTTATCAATAAAGTGGCCGGGGTTGACAATTTTTTATTACTAGGTTGTTTATAAATATCAAATTATAAAATGTTAGCACATGCAGATATTGCAATCAAGGCAGACCTATTTAACTATACTTGGTGACATTTTTTGATATTGACAATTTAAGTGCAACAAGTCTTTGACAAAGAATTATTAATGACACAATAATAATAAAATTATTTATGATGGTTTCAAATCACGCATGAAATTTGATTGCAAGTACTAACGGTTTTAAGAAGGCTTTATAAAATGTTTTGTGGTAGACTTAAAAACATCTTGCAGATTTGGGATCAAAAGTACTGTTGGTTTTATTGACAGTTTTAAACAGAATAATTTTTTTTATAATAGGTGGTTACTTTTTATATTTCACCTAAAGGTTTCATTTCCCATGATATATTTTTTTTAACTTACTATGTTACAATGATCGATTTGATTATCAATATAGAATCTTTAGTTAACGGATGACATTATTACAGTGTATGTTACTGTGTTGGTAAAGCCAATAAAGGTAATTTATAGACATAAATCAGTATAATCGAACCTAAAAGATACATGAAATAAAAATAATAATTTAATCCAATAAAAAACATCACGATAACACCGCAAATAGAGGTCCGAAAGGTAATATTTGGATTGGTCGGGCGCCACCGGGACATCTGGAAATGACAGTTTGGCAAAGTAATGGGTTGGAATTGTTCGGCAAGTCGAATATGTTCGAAATGCGGTGTTTGATGGTGTGATTGCGAAGCGGTCAGAAGTAATCAAACATTCGGATAGTTTCGCGCAATTTATACTTGCAAATAACCAAATTGTTAGATTTAGTTCTTAATTACAAGTGAAGCGAGAACTAATGAAAACACCAACCAGCAGTTTCTCTCTTTACCCATTAGTTTTTAAAAAATGTAGTGTTTCCTTTTTTTAATTGAATGTCTTAATTTAATAAAAATAATTAATACCTTTAATACTTTTTAGGTAGTATTAGCAGGGCCGTAGATAAGGGGGGGGGGGGTTTAGGGGGTTCAAACCCCCCCCCATAACAACGAATGTTCAGTTCTACCTTGTTAACCACCGTAAATTTTAATAATAATTCTAATAAATTGCCAGAGTTTTCTTACCTAAACCCCCCCCCATGGGTAACGCCTAGCTACGGCCCTGAGTATTAGCTAGTTAGTTTAAAGATGGCAACGCAAATCATTATAACATAGTAAATTAAAAACCGCAGCCTAGTGGTTAGTGTGTCCGACTACTAAGCCGAAGGTCCCCGGTTCGATCCCGGGACCATGCATCGATCTTTATTTATTCGGTCGTCACCTCGTGGAAGGCAATGGCAAACCACCACGTAGTAACTTGCCTAGTACAACCTCTCAAATAGTGCCGTTCGGAACCGGCGATAAACTGTAGGTCCCATATACCTGTGAAAAATCTGAAAAAAAGGCACACATCACAGGTATATGCGAGAGGTCGCCTACGCTCGAATGAGCATGGCACATAAAGAAGAAGAAGAAATTAAAAAAAAAGATCATGAAAAATGAAACCTTTAGGTGAAATATAAAAAGTAACCACCTATTATAAAAAAAATATTCTGTTTTCCTCATTTGCAAAAAATAAGACTATTAATCGCCAAAATCAATACTGCGAAATTTTTGTACTTCCGCGACTAAAGTAAGTACTTTAGTCCAGCCAAACGGGGACTAAAGTGGGTAATTTCATCCCAAGGAACTAAAGTGCATTCTAGCAACATGTAATTAAAAAAAAAACTCAATTTTTATTCGCTTATTTATATATACATAACCTATGGGCCGTAGAGCAACTAGAGATACCTGACATCAAACTAGACCGATTAAGTCATTTAAGTTTTTTCAAAATGTTACTCGTTCTAGAAATACAGGGTGTTGGAAGTGAAAGTTAATTTTCGAAAATAAGCCATAATTTCAAAACGGTTCAATGAATCGAATTGAAAGTTGGGCAGTATTATGTTTTTATGAGTTAGAAATAGGAATTTGTAGAAATTTTTAAGTTTCACACTAGAGAGCGCTAGTTACATACACTGGGTTTCATAAATCGTGGGCATACTGCCAAAAGTGACCAAGTCACATTTATACTGATTTTAAGTTAATCAGTCCAAGTGACTCAGAAGTACTTGCCGAATATCTGGAAAAAGTGACCAAGTCAATATATGACATGTAGATGAATGACCCACACGCATAAGATTAAAATGCCCAAGTCAAAGTATTTAGGTTCTATACTGGCAGAAGTGATCATGTTGACTTGTTCACTTTTCTATGTACTATAACTAAGGCTTAACAGCTAACAGCGACAATTGACTGTTACGACTTGGTCACTTCTTGATGTTCCGTAAATTGTATGTTTATTCGTTGATCGTTCACGTGCAGGAAAACAAATATAAAGTTTATCCTGATATTATGACTTCCAGAGGAAAGTTTTTAGTACAAATGTGTTTAGGTAATGTAGAAGCAAGTACTTCACAGAAAAATAGTGCAGGTAAGTGTTGTAATTGTATAATATTTGATTAAAATAACTTTGAGGTTATGTTGAGCTCAACAAAATATTGAGTGAAATATTATTCAGCATTGTCTCAGATTAACTTTTTACCTTAAATAAATAACTAGCATATAAATCCACCATTTCCTAAACATCCACAATGCCTCTGATGCAAGTTAATATGTTATTTAGTTTTTATTATCATTGTGTTTTTTAAGGAGGTGTAAAATTTATATCGGAAAAGAAAAGAATCACAAACTCTTCCTCTACAAGTTTAATAGATAAACATTTCTTTCCCTATACTTAAAACTCCACTTTGAGAATGGACTATTTCTTCAAATAAAATTTATAGTTATTTGGCCAAGTAGCCTACTAATAATTGGTATTGTTTTTAGAACTATGTTCCTCACAATCGACGACCCAAAATCTTTCTGTTTTACCTGCGGCAAGCAGCATTGACGAAGGTAAATAAACATTTTAAAATTGAGTGTTTCTGTCCTAACGTAATATTCTAACTAGGCACATTCGCCACTCCTCCAACGCAGGATTCTTTAGTTACAATTATTGCTCCTGACACTAATAATTGGCAACAAGGCAAGAAAAATCACAAAGAACGCAATAATTCTATTGAGATACATACTGACCTTCCTAGACTCTCGGCAAGCAGCATTGACGAAGACGAAGGTAAATAAACATTTTAAAATTTATTGTTTTTGCCCTAACGTAAGATTCTTTTAATTAGGCACATTCGCCAATCCTCCAACGAAGGAACCGTTAGTTTTAATTGCTCCTGATGCTGATAATTGGAAAGAGGATATCAAAAATCACAAAAAACACAATAATTCTATTGAAATACATTGTGACCTTGTACATTCATTGGAGGAAAATGTTCTTGAAAGTGGTTCAGATTTTTCTGCTGGCAGTAGCGATAATTATATACCAAGTGATCATGAAGGCTTGTCAAATGCCGAATCATCTTCTGATAGTGACACACCCTTATCAAAACGACGGTGTCGTTGGAAAAGAGCTAATCCTTCACGATGGAAAAAGAATATTAATAAGAAAAACAGAATGTCTATTTTGCCATACGAATCCAGAGGAGTAGCCAGGGCAGCAAAGAAACCTATATTTTGTAATTGCAGCTCTTGCAAATTCAAATGCTCTCTTAGTTTTAGTGATGAATTGAGAAACCAGTTATGCTCGGAATTTTGGAAACTAGATTACAATCGCCAAAAGGATTTTATTCTCTCTTGTGTTGCAAGCACAGAACCTGCTTGTAGGAGAATTTGATCTGGATCAGGTCCACAAAAAACTAGGAGCAGATTCTATTACTTTCTAAAGGAGGGTACAAAAGTTCGAGTTTGCAAGATATTTTTTTTACGTACTTTGTGTATAAGCCATGGACCAGTAGATAAGGCATTTTCTGGGGTAAATGAAACAGGAATATTTATTACTAGTGACAAACGGGGTAAAAAAGCGCCGGCAAATAAAACAAAACCAGAAATCATTGCTTCAATCAGTGCTCACATACAAAGTTTTCCAACCATGGCATCCCATTATTGTAGAGCATCAACTAAACGGGAATATTTAGATGCTAATTTATCTGTCGCAAAAATGTACGCCTTGTATGCCGAAGATTGTAAAAATGCCCGAAAGGAATATGCATCTCAAATAACTTACCGCCGCATTTTTGGTACCATCTTCAACCTGTCCTTTTTTAAGCCTAAAAAAGATCAGTGCCTGACATGCGCGAATTACATGAAGACAAAATCAGCTGATTTAGAAGAAAATTATCAATCTCATTAAAAGAAGGGATGAAGCAAATGCAGCAAAAAAATCAGATAAAGAGCGTGCAATGGCGGACGACAGTTTTGTAAGCGTCACATTTGATTTACAAAGCGTTCTGCAAATACCATCTTCAGATGTCTCACTAATGTATTATAGCAGAAAGCTATGCGCATACAATCTCACTATTTACGAAGCAGCTTTGCAAAAAGCCCACTGCTACGCGTGGACCGAAATTAATGGCCAGAGGGGCAGTTCAGAAATAGGAACATGTCTGATAAATTTCATACAAAATTTGCCACAAATTATTACCGAATTAAGTTTGTTCTCAGATACCTGTAGCGGTCAGAATAGGAATCAATTTATTGCAGCATTATTTGTGTTCATAGTACAAAACAGCAATTTAAATATTGTACAGCACAATTTTTTAGAATCTGGTCATTCTTACATGGAAGTAGACTCCATGCATAGTGCGATAGAGAATGCTAAAAGGAATGTTCCAGTATACACGATGCATGACTGGTTAAACATTTTTAGACTGGCACGCTCCAATCGGGGCCGAAATAAAAGAAGTGATCCATACAACGTACATGAATTAAAGTACAATGAGTTTCTTGACTTAAAGACACTTGCTGCTAATACTTTTAAAAATAGAACCATAGACGAAAATGGAAATCGTATTAACTGGTTAAAAATTAAATGTATGAGATATGAAAGAGATAAACCTCAGTGTGTGCTGTTTAAGTACAATTATAGTGAGCCAGAGTTTCTTATGCTCAATGTAGCTGGACGTAGTAAGCGAACTGCTAACAATATTATGGCAAAAGAGATACCACGATTGTACTCCAAAGAAATTCCTATTTCTAACCTGAAAAAGCAAGATCTTTTGAAGCTCTGTAGGACGGGAGCAATTCCTTCGGAATTTCATCTCTGGTATCAGTCAATTCCAACAGATAGTGCAAAGAAAGATGTAGCTCCAGAGCCATCAGTATGGTCTGATTCGGATTCGGATTAGTTCTTATACAAAACGTTGAAGTTTTGTCATTATTTTCCCACTTAAACAATAATTACTTTTGCTTGTTTGCAAGTATAGCACAACATTGTAAATAAATAAAAATAAAATATATTTTCTTTGTGTTTTATTATTGAATATAAATACTCTTTTTTTGACCATGATTTCAGAATGGCTAAATGTATACATCTAAAAATGACCAAGTCAATATTATTTTGAAAACCAGAAAAAGTAACCACGAAATTTAGAGTTATTTTAAATCACTAACTCCATACTGAATATCTGAATACAAAAAAAAGGCAAAATTTTTATTTAAATCCTTAAAAATAAATCCCCAAAAAACTGTAGAATTTTCAACATCAATTATCCAGAAAGTAATGGTAATTGACTTGGTCACTTTTGGCAGTATGCCCACGAAATCTATGATTTTTTTTCTTACCTGTGATATTAGGTGTGTTTGAATTAAAGTTTCTTAAAGAAGGACAATTTATAAGTTAAGAAGGTATTTTCGCTTGATCTTAATATCTCTAACTGTTTCCGAGATATTTCCGTTTAAACATCACAAAGCACAGAAAAAACAAAGTAATTAAATTAATATTTTAATTATCGCAACGCAATAAATTAGAAACAATGCAACAATAACAAGAAGCTTACTTTAGTAAATGTTGAAAGTGGCCACCGTTAGTTCAGAACGTTATTTAAGTTTAACACTAGAAATAAGAAGTATTGACGATAATTTTGTATTAATACTTCATCACATGCCATATTTTTGAAAAACACTAATTGACGAGGTTGGCTGTGCGCTACAAAATCAATTGAAACAATTGATTATTGGTTGTGACTTTTGCCTAGCAACGAAATAATTTATGTCAAACGAATGTTAGTAAAAGTTAATAAAGAGTTTTATGTTATTTCATATACTAAGTTTATTTTTTTCGAATATGCCGCGACATTATCAATATACTAATAGAGAATTGAGAGATATGCTCTGCGTCTATGCTCAAGATAATTATAATGGTGCTGCTGCTGCGAGAAGATATTTATTATATTTTATTATCCAAACAGAATTCAACCAGATCGAAATAGTATATTAAAGTACATGTTTTATAAAGCATCATCTTATAGCACGCGTCCATGTTAAAAAACGAGCCGCTTGCGGCGAGTTTTTTAACGGGACAAGTGCTCTAACTGCTTTATAAAACACGTACTTTATACTATTTTTTCTATTTTGTATTTTTTTCAATAAGAAAATACATATTTAAAAAGAAAATCAACCCTTCAAATTTTGTAAATTTGTGTGTCTAAATTCTATGTTGGTAATACTCTAAATTTCTTTTTATCATAGTAGCCTTGACAATAAATAATATTTTCTTTGTGTCATTGTCACGAAATTTGTGATTTAATATTTCATAGAGTTGTTCATAATTATAATTAAAAAAATATGGAGCATGATAATCTAAGTTTAACTCCCCCTGAGTTAAGGGATATTGCTAATAAAACGATAAATCAACTTTTACCAGAGAAATCCCGAAAACTTTCTTTTCTCATGGATAACAATAACAGGAAACGTCAGACGTCAACAGAATAAAACATTTAAATATAACCAATGCCAACTTTTAAAAAATAAAATTCGGAGTTCGAAATGGATATATTTCGAACTCGCTAGCGCGTTCGAAATATCTATTTTTCGAGACAAAATTAGAAAAAATATTTTAACGGATTTACACTGATTCAGGTGACAGGGGTAGCTTTTATAATAAGAATCCTGGTGGCAGACCAAAAACTATAACTGATGCGCAGGAAGAAAAGATTTTGGCTCGTGTTGCGGACGATCCCTCTTTGAGCACTAGACGCTTGAAAGCTGCTACTACAATAAGTAAATCATCTGTGTCACGAATTATGCACACTGAAAAATTGTACCCTTACCATTTTACGCCTGTACAAAATTTACTGGAACATTCAGAATGGAATTTTGTCATTTATAATTAAATAAAAAAATGAAAACCCGTCATTCCTAAAAACCATATTATTTACTGATGAGGCGACGTTCACAAGACGTGGAATCTTCAACTGGAGAAATAACCATTATTATGCTCTTAAGAATTCACAACTGGTAAGAGAAAGACATTTTCAGCAAGCATTTTCAGTGTATGTTTGGTGCAGTATCATTGGCAATTATTTGATAGGCTCATTTGAACTTCCACAAAGACTTACTGGTGATGCATATTTGCAGTTCTTAGAAAACGACTTATTTTATTTATTAGATGATGTACCTTTAAACATAAGACTAAATATGTGGTTTATGCAAGATGGGGCACCACCTCACTTTTCACTTGTAGTTCGAAATCACCCGAATCAACGCTTTCCACTTCGGCGGATTGGTCGCGGTAGTGACTTTCCTTGGCCTCCTCGTAGCCCAGAGATTAACCCGCTTGATTTCTATTTGTGGGGGGGGGGGGGGCACATGAAGTCATTAGTTTATAAGGACAAAATTTATACACGCGATGAATTTTTACAAAAAATTGGGGAAGCCGCTAATGTGATTAAAAACAAGCTCGACACTTTCCCAAAAGTGAGATATCACTTAGTTAAAAGTTTAATAAAGTGTATTGAGGTCAACGGTGGCCACTTTCAACATTTACTTCAGTGAGCTTCTTGTTATTGTTGCATTGTTTCTAATTTATTGCGTTGTGATAATTAAAATATTAATTTAATTACTTTGCTTTTTCTGTGCTTTGTGATGTTTAAACGGAAATATCTCGAAAACGGTTAGAGATATTAAGATCAAGCGAGTATACCTTCTTAACTTATAAATTGCCCTTCTTTGAGAAACTTTAATTCAAACACACCTAATATCACAGGTAAGAAAAAAAATCATAGTTTTAGGAAACCCAGTGTATGTAACTAGCGCCCTCTAGTATAAAACTTAAGAATTTCTACAAATTCTTATTTCTTACTCATAAAAACATAATACTGCCAACTTTCAATTCGATTCATTGAACCGTTTTGAAATTATGGCTTATTTCGAAAATAAACGTTCACTTTCAACACCCTGTATTTCTAGAACGAGTAACATTTCGAAAAAACTTACATGACTTAATCGGTCTAATTTGATGTCAGGTATCTTTAGTTGCTCTACGGCCCATAAGTTATGAGACCCTGTATATTTAGATGGATGCTTACGTTTGTATAATTTACAATATTAAATATTCGATTTGGTTCATCGCTAGTATGCTGTATGACGCTGCTTGATGTAGAACTACATACGAAAGCTACAAAATCTTGATCAAAAGCTTGTTTGGAAGTATTTCATAAAGGTCTACAGGCCCCTGCGACAGCATAAGTAAGGGCTACCTTAAAAAATTATATTTATGAGTACTTTTTTGATATACTTATCAAATGTTCAATTAAATCACTAACCATTAAATACTGGTTGTTTGGAGCAGCCATTAAAAATTTGTCAATCTGATTCCTTGTTAGTACCTTGGCTTTTTTTGGCATCCTTCTGTTTTTTTTACGATACGGTATATTCTGAAATAAATACATTTTTATATTATTTTATTTTTTTTTATTTATTCATTTATAGAAAAGATTACAAAAAAAATAAAATCGTGTAGAAGACAAAAAAAAAATAATAATCACTACTTCAAGTTTGACAATGAACTTTTGAATCGCTCCGTACTAGCAAATGTGTTTAATGCTCAAGAAATAATGGGTTCTCGCAGTGGTTAAAGCTTTAAATGGTAGGAATAAAAGTCTATTCAAACTACAAATATCAGTCTCACTCAAATATTTGTTTGCACAAAAGTATGATATCACACAGATATTTCTGGTTTAGACAGACTTTTATTCCTACCATTCAATGAGAGACATTCTATAGATTTCCAAATTTGGTCGGTAAATATCATGGTTTACTGTAATTTCTTTTGTGCAAATAAATATCTGTGTTGTTCAAACATCAAAGAAGAGTAAATTATTAAATACCTAACTTGTGTATATGTTCTAATAAATGAATTTTACTCTCGAGATGTAATATTGAAACTTGAGAATGAGGGGAGAGCGATCGAGGAATGCGTTCCTTTTGCCGTCACGGCAACGTTACGTTTGAATTGGAAATTCTCTTGCACATACTTGCATCTAATAAACTTAGAAACTTCCGTGTAATTAACTTTGAGCTTTTATTCTAAAGCTCAATCAAGCCAGTTGCGCTCATCGTTGGGACGTATTTTGTAGTTAAGTAGTAAATTTAAGTAATGCATAGCGTATGCGATTCCACCTAAAGGGCAATCACAATTTAACATCTTGTCTTTATTGTTATCGTTACAGATATTAAAGTTTATTCAAATATATGCATTCTTATTGTAAACGCGTTGATTGTCATTAGTTTGGGTTGATTGTAAAAGCTCTGCTCACTGCTATGGCAGATGAGTGCGATATCTGCCCTTGTCAAATATTATACAGGATTTGTATTCTAGCTTGAGCCCTGTGATTCGTAGATGTTAGACAGGTACGCGTCCATATGGGCAAGGTCCTGCGGCACACGACGGCGCCAAGGCCTTCAGCACAAATTAACATAAAACTAAAAAAATTATATTTGAATACCGGTGGTGAAAATGCATTATCCCCAACACCAACCGCCGGTCGGCAACCAGTACAAGTGGTGAAATTTTACTACTCCTCTTCCCGTGGGGGCGCGAGAAACTTGCTTAACAAGCGAAAACGGGAGGAAGACTTGGAGAAAACCAATTTTAAAATTAGTAACTTTTTTCGAAAGACCAGACAAGACACTACTTTTGATAACAGTGATTTTCTACATTCAACAAAATCAAACATGCCATCAGAATTGGAAAAGCAAGCTAATGGGAATGAAGATTCAAAAGAAATAGATCCTAATACGTTTCAGTCAGTGTCGGTACCATCATGATCGTGTAAGCAAGACGAATTATCGAAGAAGCGCCTCTTTCGAACGATCCAGGTATTTGGCCGAGTGTATTGTCCCCAATCTAGGTGCAAGAACTTGTCGAAAAAGGTCCAATGCATTATCAAAATAAAACTATGTATCCTAAAGACAAAAGTGGACGTAAGTTTTCCGATATATATTTTACTCGAATTTTGTTAAATGGTGAAAAGGTTCAGCGTCATTGGTTGCTATATTGCAGTTTTCTGCTTCTGCTGTAAAGTATTCAATGACCCCAACCCCAACAATCCATTGACTTTTTAAAATACTAAATTAAGGAATCAAGACGGTTTCAATGATTGGCGTCATTTAAGTGAACATTTGAAAATCCACGAAAAAAGTAAATCTCATTTTCAAAATTTACGTGTCTGGTCAGATTTACTAAAAATATTAAAAACTAATCGAACCGTTGATTCCGAAATATTGAGAAGTGAAACTGAACATTGGCGCAGTGTCATTGAAAGAATAATTTATACTTTTCAATTTTTGGCTGAACAAAACTTGACTTTTTGTGGTTCTAGTAACAAATTATTTGAAAAAAATAATGGAAATTTTTTAAAATGTATAGAAATGATAGCAAAATTTGATCCAGTCATGTCTGCACATATTAATAGATCTCAAAAAAATATTCCACTTTACCTTGGGGATAAAATTCAAAACGAAGCCACTAAATTAATAGGTAACAATATAGGAAATAATATTTTAAACGAAGTTAAAGAAGCAAAGTATTTTTCTATATTACTTGATTGTACTCCTGATGTGAGCCGCCAGGAGCAGGTTTCTGTTTGCTTAAGATACGTTTATTTAAAAAACAATAAATTTAGTGTCGAAGAACGTTTTTTAACATTTCGTCCTATAAGTGATACAACAGGTGAAGGTTTATTTTTACTAAAAACGCAGAATTATGGCTTAGGCATTTATAAAATGCGCGGCCAAGGTAATGATAATGGTTTAAATATGAAGGGTAAACGTCAAGGTGCACAAAAAAGAATTTTAGACATTAATCCATGAGCAATGTTTGTACCTTGTTGTAACCAAAGTTTAATTCTTGTCATAAACGATGCTGTGAAATCCAATATTTCTAGTATAATTTTTTTTTCAACTGTTCAAGAATTATATATTTTTTTTTCTGCCTTAACAAATCGGTGGCCTGTTTTGAAAAGTTACATTTCAAGTCTGACATTAAAGCCTTTCTCTGATATTAGATGGTCTAGCAGAATTGATGCAATAACCCCTCTAAGATTTCAGTTGGGCGAAATATACGATGCTCATTATGAAATTTTATCCGGAAATAATTTTGACAATACTACAAAATATCTAGCTACCTCCTTAGGTAAAAAAATTATAAATAATGAGTTTGTGTGTATGGTAGTCTTGTGGTACAAGATTCTAAGTAAAGTAGATATTGTTACTAAGATTCTGCAATCAAAAACATTTAATATTTCCCAGGCTTGCGAAAGTTTAAATAACCTCAATGAATTTATAAAACAATACCGATCTGACAAAATCTTGAGTGACTTATTAGTAGATGCCAAAGAACTAGCTTCTTGCTTAGAAGTTGATGCAAAATTTATATCCGCAGAAATTTTAAGGCCACGAAAGATTAAAAAACAATTTTCTTACGAAGGTGTCAACCAGCCGATTGGAAATCAAGAAATAAAATTTAAAGTAGATTACTTTTTCGGAATGCTAGACATTACTCTTTCATCCGTACATGAAAGATTTAAACTATTATCTTGTCATTCTGATGTTTTTAAATTTTTGTGGATTGTTGAGGATTTTGGCAAATATTCTGACCCAGATCAATTTAATTTTTGTAAAAAATTGGAGGAAACCTTAACTAACAAAGATCGAAACGAGAAAGATATAGACGGAACAGAACTTTTACACGAATTAAAATTTCTGCAAAATGGCGACAAAAACGCGACGTCTGTAGTAGAAACACTTAATTACATTGCAATAAATAACCTAACCCACTCATTTCAGAACATTACGATTGTATTGCGCATATTATTAACTATTTCAGTTTCTGTAGCTACAGCCGAGAGGTCATCTCTAAATTAAAGTCGATTAAAAATTATTTAGGATCTAGAATGGGCCAAGAGCGGTTAGAAAATCTTGCTATCATTTTTATAGTGTGACTTATTAAAGCAACTTGAAATGGAAAATCTTGTTAATGAATTTGCAAGAAGTAAAGCTAGAAAAGTCCAATTTTTGTAAGGCCTCTCCATCATGTATCATGATCATGTATTATCTGTTGTTTCAAAACAATCGCTATTTTATTTCTTTATTTATTTCTTTAATACTTTGAATTAATGTTTTGTAACTTTGATACTGTTTTTGTTCTGTTACTGTTGTTTCGTATTATATTATTATTTTTTGTGTACTTTCTGTTTGTCACAAATAAATATAGACATTAGTACTAAAAAGTATAGAGTTTTCTTCAAAAATGTCAACGATCAACTATAAGAGAAGGGTGGTAATTTTAACTCAATATTATAATATTGGTTAAAGGCGCCTATTCTTATTTCGCACGACGGCGCTGAAAATACGTGGCGCATCCCTGATGATAGAAAAGGAACATCAGTGTACAGATTGTGTCCGTGTACGACAGAGATACCTATTATAATTTCAACTGCGCACCCGACGGTCAAAGCTCATGCTATATTGCTCGACCTGTAGTTAAACTAATAATTTAACGTTAAGTTCCTCTCTGAAAATACCGTACAGTTTGGGCATTACTAAAGCCAATTAATCAAACCAAATATCTGTGAACAGTTTTATAAGCGAAACCAAACTTCAGTCACAGTAAACTAATTTCAGTATTAGTGTGAATTAACTTGAGATATGCCAGTCGGGTTTAACTAAAAAGAGCACAACCAAAGCGCAAGAAAAAACATATACCTAATAATGTTTACTTTACAGCTGTATTTTTTATTCTTAGTTTCGAAAATGTACGTGACTTTGGAAATGGACTATTTAAAGTCGTTTTCAATATCCGACTCTATAAGCATTTATGCATAAGAAATTGGATTTCTTGTTGAAAAAGGAAAATCAGAAATGTCTCAGTAGACATTTTTCTCAAGTTCCGCTTGTCTAAAACGGGAAACGGAAGCAAAATTAATAACCGTGATTTAAACGCAAATTGGAAGGCCTAGGCACTTTGAGGAAGGTATATTTGAACATATAAAGCTTTAAATTTATTAATAATATATTTTTAAGTAAAGAGGAAATCTCATAAGCATTTTACCGTCTTCCATGAGTTCCTCAAAATTAATAATGGCATCAATGAAATCTTCAATTAATTCTGGTTAGTTTGAGTCAAACCGTCCCAAAATAAACAGATTAAAAAAATATTGCAACACCACTAGATTCTGCGAAATAATATATAAAAAATCTTTTGTGTCTATTTTGATCTCGCCACGACCCTTTGAAACCATTGAAAAAGCACACCCTGTACACAAATTTGATATCCAAATTTTACCTTAAAAAGTACGATAAACATTATACCTTTTACAATCGAACCGTAATAAGATTTTATATAATTTACCTGCCGTTATTACAATTGCTCGCCGAAAGTTCCGAGAACTCCATAATTTTGAACGGAAATGAAACTTTAAATTGGGTTTACATCGTTTCCACTTTTTAATATTGTTTGTGAAAGAAAATCGTTGGGTGTGAAAATGTTTTTTACTTAAGGGTACGAAAATATAGGAATGGAAAAAAAGGGAAAATTATAATTTTATTATATTGTAAATTATAATTTATTGTTTGAGGTCGTATCGGGACTGAGAATTAGTCAGAAATCCGTGTCAACTATACTTAAGCAAGTCCTCATTTTATTTAATTTTTTTTTATTTATTTAATTACTGCAGCTCAAGAAAGAAAGAGTTATGTACACCAAAAAAAAAGAACAGTTCAAATCACTTTCGTTTCAAGTTAAGCAATAAATAATAATTTTCAAATTTAAAAAAAATCATTCATGCGGGCGAGTTACAATATTTTTTAAATAAACAAATCCCTATAGGCAACCATGTTTACATACACAATGCATCACAATCTACGTGTTATCGCAAAAATGTAATATGTTACATTTAGTTTTCAGTTTCCTTTTTCACCTCGACGTAGACAAATTTCCTTCCCGGTATCTATTTCTTGCTATCCGGTTACGGAGGAACTTTGAGTTCTGGAAGATGCGAACAAAGGAGAATTATTATAACCTAGGCAAGCGCCAGTTTTGAGTATTATTAACGACTTTTATACATAACTTTCCAAACATTTATCATCTGGATGTTGCCTGTGAACCGCCCGCGTTTCCAGAAAACACCACGGTTAATTTTCAGGATATATGCCGGTGCCGAGGTACCCCTGCACAAAAATATATAATTTATTAATGTAATTTTGTTACTTTTAGGGCGTTTTTCCGGTATAGCTTAAGAAATTAAGTAACTTGGCATTATTTTTCAATTTATATATAAATTATATCTATATACAGTGTGTGTATAAAGTCTGGAAACGGCTTAATAACCTCACAATTTATTGGCCGATTTAAACCAAATTTGGTACAGTTGGCGTTGTTGCCAGCTGTATAGTTTTTCTGGAACTCAAACGAATTTTAAGTTTTTATATGTAACACAATGTATATTTTTTTCATTAATATATTCTACGTTACATTTGCTGCACTTTTGATATAACATACATTGTTCTCAATATCAGTACTTATAACAAGTGTTATTTTAAATAATTATGTTGAATTGTTTTCCATGTACAGCTTGACAGTGAGCTAATTGAAAATAAAATTTTTAAATTGTGTTGTAAATCATTTGTGGTGTTATTAATTGAGATTCGTCCGAAATTTGTCGCTGAAAATTAGTCAAATTTTGTGGTTTTGTGGTATAAACTTTGTTCTTCAAGTGTCACCATAAAAAGTAGTCATTAGGCGACAAACCTAGGTGACCACTCGATTGTACCCCCTCTATCGATCCACCTTTTCGGAAAGGTGTTGTTCAAAAATTCGCGCACGTTTCGACCAAAATAGGGAGGAGCTCCGTCCTGTTAGAATAATTTGGACCCCATCACATTTCGTATAGTAGGCACTATTTACATTTGACATAAATTTTGCTTCATCCGAAAATACTATAAAGTTGAAACTAGTTGTTTTGGTCCCACCTTGACATCATAATATTACGAAATCATCTTCTGATTGCTACTGAACAACATTTTATTTGAAAGGAAGGGTGATATTAATTTTTTATTAAAAAAATATGGACGGATTTGAAGCAGACGTCACTTAGTTGAGAAAGTTTTCTTAATGAGGAACCAGGGGTTTCAACAAAATGTTGTAAAATTTCCAAACTTTTCTCTTCATCTACTATTTCTGGTCGTCGTCTATCTCTACAAATTCCAGTTTCTTCGAACTCGAACGATCTCGGTTTGGAAATGCGTCATTAAATACATTTTTAACCTCTTCGTAAGACCTGACCCTATATCGCCATATCCTCTCATCATAAGAATTATAATTCTTTCACTATCAGTATATATAAAACACAATTTGTTGATAGTTTTCAAAACACGTCGTTATTTCGAAAACTACTGATATTAGGAACAAAGTATGTCAATATCAAAAGTTTAACAAATGTAACGTATAATCTACAAATGTAAAAATATGCAGGGTGTTACATATAAAAACTTCAAATTCGTTTGATTTCCAGAGGTTATTAAGCCGTTTGCATCGTGAAGACATAAGATAGCAAAGAAATAATTAAATAATTTTTTTTTTAACACATGTTAGCCAAATGCCATGGAATAGGTATTGACAATATAGTTCGATGTTAACGTTACCGTGTTAAAAAATAAATGAACAACACGAAGATTGTATTTATTTACACTGTGCTAATTGATGGCTGTGTAAATGCAGATGTTAAATTGGGGGCTAGAAATTTTCTTCTACGGCAAAACGCTAAGTTGAGAACTCTTTAGAGAATAAGAAACATATAGCAAACAAGATCATAGGGTCAAACCCGAAAACGAAAGCTCCATTATAATATCCATTTCTGGCCTACAAATTTTTAATTGTAAAAAGTGTATTATTGATGTTAATAAGTTGTAATTTACGTAACAAGTTCCAAAAGTGATATTTTATGGAATGAGAATCCTGCGAGTCCCGTAAAATCACTTTTGGAACGTGTTACGTACAATATTTTTCTGTAGCCGTTCTGTATGTTAAAAAGGATATCGATGGATAATAGCGTATGAACTTATTATAGACAATTACATATAACAATCACTCTTATCAATCATTACTAATGAAAATTAATGACACAATTATGAAAATTACTTATATTAATATTACTAGGGATATTAACAAAAGTGGCAATGTTGAAATTAGAATTAGACGCATCAGTAATTGTACTAGTTTTCGAGATATTAATTTCGTTACGACCCCTTTCAATCTGTGAAGCTTTGTGAATTTTGTTTCTTAAAGAATTGTCTATATATCCCTCTGCTACATTGGTTGATTTCCATCCTCCGTGTTTAATCACTAACATGGTTGTTTTATCTTCTATATCATCTAAATTTATTTTACAAAGCTCTTCACGACGACAAGCGCCTGCCGAACGAATTATTAATGAAACCTAAAATAAAAAAAAATAATCACAAGGAAGAAGAGGAGTTAGATTTAATTATATTACCTTTATTATTAGGTAGATTTTATCTCCAGCTTCTGATAAGAAGTGATTTATTTCTTCTTTATTCAATACTCTTGATTTTTTTTAAGAAAAGCAATAACTTTGGACTAGCGGCTTATATCTATGTTATTTTTAATATTAATTGTGGACTAAAGCATCGAGTAATTGCTCCAGAGGCTTCATGGCTTAAAGATTTTAGATTTTTCCAATAAATTAGCAAGAATCACTTGTTTATATTTTATAGTATGCACATTTTTATTATTGCTCCATTTTTGAAATAAATTGTAGACCAATTCATACCTCTCTCTTGACATTACCGGCAATAATTCATAAGTCGCCGGTGAATCATTTCAGCCTCACTATCACTACTGATTTTCATTTTTTGGATTTGAAAAGCTAAAAAACACATACCAACGTTACATGACAAGCGCTGTCATAATAAAATACAAAGTTCATGTTATTGTCAAAGCCGCCTACATAGATACCCAAATCGTCCCAAAAGTAACAAGAATCGTCTCGAAAGTAACAAGAATCGTCCCGAAAGTAACAAGAATCGTCCCGAAAGTAAAGAAATCGCTACGAAATTGAAAAAAATTGTCCCGAAAATAGCTACTTTCGGTATCATTTTTGTTAAGTGGTACTTTCGATTTAATAAATCATACCGAAAATTTTATTTTTGAGACGGCTGCAGAAAAACACCTTTTTTCATTAAAAATAAATCATTTTCATCATTATTATTTGTTAGAAAATGTTATTTTGATGGTTTTTTATCATTATAACACTAGTGCTGTAATAGATGCCTTTACCAAACTTTTTATAAAACTGTAGAATTCATATTACTAACTGAAAGTAGATAAGAAGACATCACTTATTCATGAATAATGATATTTTTTAAATTTTTAAAAATTTCCGAATTCATTGGACCCAGACTCCCCTGACGAAGAACCGATGTTTCAGCAAAATTGTGGTCCTCCACTGCTGCCACTGTGCGTAGATTTTTGGATGAAACCTTTACCAATCGGTGGATAGGAAGGAGAGGACCTATCGAATGATCTGCTAGCTCGCCAGACCTAACTCCGCTGGACTTCTTTTTGTGGGGTTATCTCAAATCGAAAGTATTTGTTGACAGGTCAAACAATCTGCAGGAGTTGAAAGAGAGTATCCGAAAAGAAGTGCCTTCCATAACTCCGGAAATGGTTGAAAATTTGCAAAGAGAGTTTGTTGATCGCCTTGGATATTGTCAATGGCGCACGTTTAATTTAATTTATTGTTCTGTTCTTTTTAAAGAAACAGGTCTTACTTATTGATATTTTTAATTATTAAAAATGTTTAGTTCATATAACAACAGCTCTTGAAACACTACAGTAAAAAACTCCATAATATATTGATAAATTTAAGTTTAAAACGTTCTCGTTTTGAGGAAGAGGCCCTCAACACGCAATATCGAACATAAAATTGAACGACTGATGGAAACAAAGCGATACATTTCAAAAACCTATAAAGTGTCAACCTGCGAATCATGCTGCATACATATGAAATGGAAGAGGTGCAAAGCGTACAAAACAGCCCTTACAACACGGGTAATATGAGATCTGTCGCAAGCACGCTGTACCCCCCGGAGCTCGTTTGTATAGGTATGTGTAGGTAGGTAAGGTTCAAATTATTACACTACAAGGCGAGCCTACGATGATTCAAACGAAAAGGTGGCATAAACTAATAAAGTTTTAAGTTTTTATATAAATACTAAATATTAGATGAACTAGTAGATAGGTGTCAATAAGAATCAAAAGCTTCTCGACTTTGAAAAATTCATAAAACCACATTTTGTTCAATGTGGGAATAATGCTCGCATATTTAAGCCTAGTTTAGACAAGTCGAGTTTAAGTTACTTGAACAAGTAACTAGAATGAAGTGTTCAAGTATGAAAGACATTCAAGTAAACGTTTAAATTTATTCAAGTACAAGTATATCTACTACCTATATTCAAACACCGGTCTTAGAACTGAGAAATGATCCATTTTGCGAAATATTGTTTAAAAGTTCACATTTGCTTTATGCGATGAGTTAGAGAATATGATTGGGGAGAAGTGCGAACAAAACAAAAAAACCGTTAGGATTCGAAAGTAGTTACAACGAAGAGACACGCACGGAGGTTTAGCTCGCACTAGAGGATTCAAAACTATTCAGGATGTGCTTGAGAATGACTGAGAATTTTAACAAGTTATTAGAAATAGTTAAGTCTCACAGACAGCGCCCACAAACTCCTTTAAGGAATCCTATATTACTTTTCTTTATCTTATTCTTTACATCTTGAGGACCAGAATCTTCTTTGTTAATTACATCTACAATTGTTTTTCTATGGAATGTACTTTCCTCGTAAAACTCGAGAAATTTCAATGTTGTCTCCTCAGTCTAGCTAATCTTAAAAACACTGAAAATATTTGGAAACTGGAACTGTACGCCGCTCTACTAATATCCCAGCTTTGGGTTTTGTAATAAGGAGCGT
This sequence comes from Polydrusus tereticollis, assembly GCA_963920685.1. Taxonomy (NCBI): domain Eukaryota; kingdom Metazoa; phylum Arthropoda; class Insecta; order Coleoptera; family Curculionidae; genus Polydrusus; species Polydrusus tereticollis. The sequence continues at coordinate 144,693,211 of OY987329.1, forward strand.
CTTCTTGAGTAAATAAGTTGACCTGGTTTCAAGTCACTTGATTTGCTTGGCTGTTTGTTCTTGATTTGATCAAGCCCTTGAATATTCGTTTATACGATTAAAGTTACTGGTTGCTAGTCACTTGTTCAAGTAAATTGCACGGCTACTCGACCCGTGTAAACTTAGCTTTTAGGTTCTACTCCCAAGCATACTCTCGGACATCTGACAAACAACTTCGCAGGCGATTACAGATATTTTCATAGCAAATTGATTGATATTTCTCGCTATATTTTACCCAGACTGGTGTACGGTAGAAATACAAGACAAATTGCTTGTGTAAAAAATACCCATAAAAAGTAGATAGTAATCTCCAAATATCAGTGCCTGGACCAGGAACAGCTCATGTTAATAACAGTAGCCAGTATTTCTAAATTTAAATAAACGAGACTCAAATGCCAACATCTAAGGGCGACGCTTGACGCAATGCTGCAACAAAAAATAAAAATTAAAATGTGTTTTATACTTGGAAGAATCTGCAACTTGACAACGCATGATAAAGTTGTCTTGTACAAGCAGATAATAAGACCCCTTTGAACTTATGGCATGCAGCTATATACAATAATAAAATAACTAGGTGCCAGTCAGAGTTGCATTGACTTTAGACTATTAAACAATGATAACTAGTGTAGGCGATATTTATCCTCAAAAACCACAATAAATCACTTATATCGGCACTGTGATGGAGTACTTTTTAAAAATTTATCCTATAAACTACTACATGCGCGATTATTTTATGAGCAAAGGTACTACGGCCTCGTCTAAATATAATGTGTATCCGAAAAGACCCGCTTTTCCTGTCGTGCTGAAACTAAGGCCACGCAATTTCCTTTGCACTCCACATTTACCAACACAAACAGCCATTAGTGTTCAATTATCCTTGAAATTACCAAATTTATTACTTGTATAGAAAAACTTAATGAAGCGGCCCCGCGTCTTTGTACGACAGCTGCCTGTTAAACAGATTTTCTTTTTTAATTTAATTAAAAAAGGGTAAAATGTCGGATTTTTCTTAAACAGATTCCATTGTGTCATCGACTAATTATAACTAGAAAATGAAAAATATCGGGAGCATCGTTTCGAGTTTTTCGAAGAAAAATTTCGTCACTGCGTCATAGTCGTTAATTAACTTTGTTTTCCAGTTAAATACTTGAAGGTTTTTATATTCTAGAAACGAAAAGAAAAAAATACTTTTTCTGATTTTTTTATTACGTAAAAATTCTCTGATTTCCAAAAAAAAAATTAAAATCGAATTAATAATGTTACAAGTAGGTACAGGGTTTTCATAGATATCTTATTATATTATACCAAAAATTCCATGTAAAGTTTCTTAATCTACAGGAACTGTTGAAAATAACTACCTTCAGCTAGGATGCAAGAATCCAATATTCTCCTCATTGACTAACGAACACTTTTAAAAAAGCCAGGGTCGTTTCTTATTGAGTTCCACCCAACAATTATCCGATTTCTTAAATCTTCCACATGCTCCACTGGAGTAGTATAAACTTTAGATGGTCCCATAGGAAATAATCCAAGGGGTCTAACTCCCGGGATCAAGTAAGCCATTAGTTAGGTCCACCTCGAATAATCGAGCAATCTCCTGTTATTGCTATGTTACTGTTAAAAACTCACAAGCAACCACACTAAAATGAGCTGGTGCGCCATCGTGCATAAACCACATTGCATTTATTGTTGCCAACGGTACATCCTCCAGAAACTGAGGTAGCGTTTATTCCAAAAAGTTGCGATTCACCTCGTCGTTAAGTGTTCCTGGTAGAAATACCAGTCCGATTAGCCGGTTACCCACAATTCCAACCCAAACGTTCAAAAGCCATTGAAAGAATGAACTCCGTCAAGGAAAATCAGCAGGAAGAAGTGCCTAAATGCGTTGTATGTAGTATGGGTACAACAAATAAGGAACTAAGGATGATTTTCCAAACAGTCCCATTACTGACATTCAAAATATTTGCAATTTGTCGAGTAGAAGTAACTGGATCTTCCTGTATTATGTCCAGCACGTTCTTTTCCACTTCTACCATTCTTACTGTCATTGGGCTTCCCGGTCTCACACTTCGTTAAATGTCCTGTTTCATGAAGACGTTGATGAATACTTCGGAAAATTCAGGATCATTACAGTCAGGAAATCGTTCCATGTAATGAACTACGATCAGCAAGTCCGTAAATTAAATGCATGTCAGTCATCTTGACGTTGGTATTAGGCAATCCAACGATGTGCTAAATTACGATTTGCCTGCCACGGCCATATTGAATTCGTTTCACAGAACTCAAAAACGTTCAACGAGCAATTAAGTATGGCCGTTGAAGGCAAATATGTGGCAAATATACACGGATTCAATGCTTAGTTTACAGTCGAGTTCTGTTCTGTGTATAGATATACACTTGCCATTGTTAACATCTCCAATAACATCATCAACTTTAAGCATTATTAAGTATAAATACCGGAAAAAAACACATATTGAACAACAATAACTTAATAAAATACACAAGACCAAAATCGCGGTTTACACGTCAAACTGACATACACGCAAAAATTAGGGTTAGTTTTTCTGACGTTTGCCGTCGACGGCCATATTGGAAGCACATTGTGACTCCAATTTGACCGTGGCAGGCAAACATAACCTGGTTTGAATTGCCTAATAGCAATTCGTGATAGAGGACTTCATTAACTAACTAATGAAATGGTTTTTTTTTTCCTTTTTTTGCATTTTGGCATAACTGGTGCCCACACACGTCAGTTTTACTTTATGGCACTAGCGTAATAGGTAGCAATAGGTAGCAATTTTCTGGCAGCAAGGTACAATAAAGATACGTTTATGGTAATCAAGTTATTAAATCGTAGATGCCAGTACTTTTCATAACTACTAGATGTATGATCGATAATTCATTGTTTGGGGTAACTTGAGTTAACTTGTCATTCCATTGCTAGCACTAAACAGACTAGCAGTTTTTCTGGTGCAAGTTTTTGACCATCTAGTGTAGTATGTCTCCCTGTATATTTCTTGCTATTAAAAATAGCAACAATAATATTCAAGATATTAAGGAAAACAGCGCCCGATTCGCTTCTAGGGCTGACATCTGGTTTGCGCAGAACTATCTTAGTTTGGATACCGATAAAACGCAGGAAGTAGTTTTCTCGATGAGTCATGATATTGTTAAGAGAAGAAGCGTAAAAGTTCCAGGCTTGACTCTCGACGATACGCTTAACTGGATTTCACATGTTGAGTCGCTGAAAAGTAGACTTCATCATCTGCTAGGTTTGTAATTATTAGAAGATTGAAATTATTTCTCAATAATCAAGCTATTCTAAACATCTACTATTCATTCTTTCATGTACACCTCTCTTATTGGGTGATTTTGTTTAGAAGTTTTTCGAATGCAAAAACGATGAATTCGTGTAATTGTTGGAATTGGTAGGCGTGACCATTGAAGAATCACACTTTATTAATTTAAAGGTATTGGTGCTTCCATCATTGTTTGTCTTACGCCAGTTATTTGAAATTCATTAGAACAGAAATCGTTTTCAGAATAGCTCACATTTATTGTACAAGATTGGCTCATTTAATAGGAACAAATATATTTAGGCTTAATAAATCTATAAATACTTAACTTAGTATTGAACTGTATAATGTACTTCCTACAAGTATACAATATTTTCGTGACAAAAACTTCTGAAAACATTTCTTGAAACGCAGGCATTTTATTCATTTACTGAATACTTGGATGTTGGTAATCCTACTTGCGCAATTATTAATTTGTGATTTGAATACATTTTTCTTCTACTTTTTATTGTTTGATGTACAACTTTATTTATTTGTCTTTTTACAATGTATATCTATGTAAATCTATGGAATCCCGGTTCAGTTTTGTTCATGGCTATCAAGCTTTCCTAAAGACCGTTCTCTGCAAGTGGCGATGGACGGATTTCTTTCAGACACATTTAACATCATCGCCGGAGTCCCTTAAGGTTCTCTATTGTCGCCCACCCTCTTTTTAACATCTTTTAACGGTCTTTTGGAAAAAACTAAAAATCCTATATATAGCTTCGCTGATGACAGGACACTTGTTTAATCTTTTACTCTGGATGATCGGACATCGGCTGCCAATGCATATCTTTATAGCCAGCAAAAGGCCTCACATCGCAATAAAGACCTGGAAGAAATTCTGTCTTGGGGTGACAGTAACCAAGTAGAATTTAACTCTAAAAAGACCCAGGTGGCAGTTTTTTCTAAAAAAGTTAATGATGAAGAACCGGATACAGTTATGGCGGGACACTCGATTTCCTTGGCTTCATTACATCATTTATTGGGCGTCAATTTGGATAGTCACATGTCTTGATATAGTCACGTTACGGCCATTGCTAAGGTAGCCTCGCCGAAGCTTGGAATCCCTGTAGAAATCATCCTATTGCCTTATTTGCAATTTTCCTTGCCTCAGGGAAACTTTAACTAAAATAATCTATTTCAGGAAAATTAGACAAGAAACTTTTCAAATTTCGCAACAAAATGAGGGACATTCACCGACAATAAAATAATATACTTTGTTGATTCATCAAAGCTATTATGATAAATAATTTGATAGCATAAAAAATTACAATATTAGTTTCGTCTATTTTTTTTATAATATGAATATTTTCTTACTAAAAAAAGGTGCAAAAAAAAATAATTTTTTAAAGCATTTTGTGCACTTGTTCCGATAACATGGACGCGTGCTCTATAATGAGGTTTAATAAGACTTTTACTTAATTATACTATTATGCCTCTGTTCTTTGGGATAGTGCTTTATGGCTCTATAAATAGATAATCTTTACCAATAATTTATTTAGTTAAATCTTTCTTTTCCACGAGGATTATATCTTTCTATGGAAACTTTCGTAACACCTACGCGGTCCCATACATCAACGAATTTAGGTGCCGAATATGCAAACAACCGTTCATTCGTGCACGCGAGCCTTTCCGATGGATTTTCGTAAAGACGATGTACGTGTGATAACAACTACCGACCTCCTGCGATCCGGGCACGTTTCAAAACACATTATCACCTCCCAAATCGCCTTTGCCTTGAATCAATCCCTATTTACTCAGAAATATTCAGACCTTTTTTATTTGTCTTTCCTGTGGCAGGATTTCTTTAACCCTTAAGAAGTAGTAATAGATATGGTAGTTTAGTGTTAACGTTTTTGTGACCTGAACACAACCCTTTTGGAACAAGAATCATGTAATAGACTTTAAGAATTACTTACTGGTTTAGAGGGGACCTTAACCACATTAGGTTTATGTATACTAACCGAAACTTATATTTATTTACCTTAACACGTTAAAGGACAGTTAGTAGTCGGTTAAGTGAGATCGTGATATGGCAGTAACTTTTTTTTATGTTGATAGACATAATGTCATATTAAAAGAAATACATATATACATATATATAAAAATAAGATCAATTATTATAAAAAGAATATTTTGAGACATAATAAGTACAATAAAAATTAATGAAATATTGACAACAGATTTACTCGTTTTAATAAAAAATAAGTTGTTACAGTCGTCAACAAAGTGCACTAGGTATATGAAAAAAAATATTTACAAGTTATTATGATTGAAATTTACATTATTACGATTTTGACTACACACTAATACAAAATTGAAATTACGTTTAAGATTTAAATACCGTACAATGTGTGTACACAGAGAAGTTTTACAATAATCAATTTCGGCAACTTAATTCTACTTCACTCTAAATTTAGTTCTGTCACTATCACTACCTTCATCTAAACTTATTACATTAGTACTCATACACATATAATAATTTCCGTCCTTAATCACATGTTGTATAAAGTTTTTCTAACTGTCTGCAGAAACGTTACTTACTGTATTTTTTCTTCATTCTACTACAAATGAATTTAATGTGGGGGAATTATTATTCCTTCTTTCTATCTTTTATAATAAGGGAGCTGGTTTATGAAAACACACGAAAACTGGATACCCTGTGCTGTATTAACTGGATTGAGCCTGCAGTGCTGCATCGTCAGCGACAAGATAAACTGCGTAAATCGATTTATGATAATAAATGATATATTTGTTAATGTTAAATGTAAAATTTGTTCGAAAGCCCAACCTTTTCCATTTTCTGTAAAAATAGATACTTTTTTCCTTAATTTCAGAAAATATCGTTTTATAAATGTTACTCAAATCACTTGTGGTGCATATAATCTTATTATTCGTGTTAAATGATTTAATTTCTATTATCTCTTTTGTTTGCAACAAATACCGTCCAAATAAGTCAACGTTTATTTTAAGACCTCTTTGTTTAACTATCTGTTCCGAAATTAAACTTATAAACTTCTGTTTCACTTCATCAAACAATTCTTCAATATCTGCATACTTTTTCGATGGAAGCAACATATAAGATACAATTCTGTTTTTAAAACCTGAAGTTAAAATTTTTACATTATCATCATCTTTACTCACTTTTCTTTTATGTAGTTATATTTGAACGTAAATGTGCACTAAGTTTTTTTTTCACATACCATGTATCACAATCTTTACATCGTGATAAAACTAGTTTAGGAATTGGAGGCTTGCTTTCTATTTCACCTTTATTTGAATGTTCACTTTTTTCTATTCTGGGTTTCTTTGTTGTTTGATTCTTTGTAACAGTCTCTCTTTTTTTGCGAGAGGGTCTCATAGGACATGCTTGCCTTTTGATTAACTGTTGAATTTTTTATCACACTCACTAAACTTAAACATTTTCAAAAATTATTCTTCTACAACCAAACTTTCCTTTCTTATTAAATAAGTTTATGTGATTCCAATCCTACACTTATTATTTTTAAATAGTCTTTAAAATATTTGACATTTATGCTGGCTTGAAGGAAATTATCGCACAGATCAATAGCTTCTTCATACAAAACTAATACTTCTGAATGTGACACTATGTATTGTTTATTAATGAGAATATGTTTTAGTTTGAAAACCTTTTCTTTTATTATATTCATCTGCCGATATAACCTTTGTATAATAATACACTTGCTCTTCTGATGTTTTACACAATCTCAGCTGACAACAATACGAACAATATTGTATACTAGCATGATTTTTAACTATTTTTTTACAAGCGAAACAACGACATCTTATTACGCTACTAAATGATGATATGGTAATCCAGGATACATTACTGACTGCTAAGATGTTTGTTATTGTATTATTTATATAAATTATATATATTATTATTATATTATATTACACACACTATTACATTACAATTTAATACAATAAATTTTAATATATTACGCATTATTATATCCCTATAATAAATACTACACATTATTTGTTATAATTTAAAAAAAAAATAATATACATATATAACACATTATCACATTGGTATGTTCCTAAATGAATGAATGCTGCACCTAGGTAACTTAATACCTGTTTGTGCAGATTAATGAAAATATCTTGACAAATCGAAAAAAATAATATATATATATTTAACTTTAAACAAAAGGATAGAATTTCCAGTTAAGGGAAAATTTAAGGATAAATCAAAACAAGGAAAGAAAATAATAAAAAGAAATCTGTGCATATACCCAGATATGAAGGTCAAAATAAAACCAGTAAAGGAATTAAGCAAAATTGTTCTTAAAAGTTTGAAGATTTGCGTAGATGTAACCTCTGCATTCCATACAAAATCTTTTCAAATTGTTTAGATTCTTTATAAATGGTGGCAACAAGTTATAAATTAAAACAACACTTCTGTCTTCCCCCACAAATATTATATATTTTGAAAATTTTTAACGATGGTCCATACATGTTTCGACTATATACCGGGTGTTGCATCGTCGAGCGGGACATAGGAAATCCCATGTAATTTTAAATGGGGTCAATTATTGGCTTCCCTAATTATTTTAGAGAAAAATTCTATTTAGGTTTATTAAAGAGCACTAAAACCCACATTCAAAAGAATAACTTTAGATATTTTTGATAAGCCCGTTTACGGGTTATCGCCGATTTCTTTTTAACTATTTCTCCTTTTTATGGCCCCGTATTTGCGGGCACCAGTCAAGGTAAAAGATGACTGTCAAATAAAGTTGTCATTTTGAAATGTGTGCTTTATTGTTATAAAAACTCGTACATCGAAAATATTAAAGGTGTATTTATGAGTACAAATTAATCTGAATAAAACTAAAATAAAGTATCCAATTACAAGGTTAATTATGACATTTTACGTGTTTCAATATTTTACTAATTAATAGGTAGGTACTATTAAATCGTTAGAACTTTAGGATTTAAGAAGATGTTCAAATATTCCTCAAAATGACAACTTTATTTGACAGTCATCTTTTACCTTAACTGGTGCCCGTAAATACGGGACCATAAAAAGGAGTAATAGTTAAAAAGAAATCGGCGATAACCCGTAAACGGGCTGATCAAAAATATCTAAAGTTATTCTTTTGAATGTGGGTTTTAGTGCTCTTTAATAAACCTAAATAGAATTTTTCTCTAAAATAATTAGGGAAGCCAATAATTGACCCCATTTAAAATTACATGGGATTTCCTATGTCCCGCTCGACGATGCAACACCCGGTATACAGTCATCCTTAGGGGAACTATATCGAGTGTAAATTGGGTTCTAATAGTTGTCTCAAATTAATAAGTACAACATTTAAGATAATCATAGCAAGTGAAATTTGTTTAGTTGAAGACTAACTTGAGGTAACTCAGAGTTGTGGATATGTACAGGGTTATCCAACCAAGACTAGACAAGGCGATTTTTTGACTTTTCCTGTACTTTTATAAAAAAACTGAAATAGCCATCTTAAGTCATTTTCTCCCGCGAATTCGAATATCTTCAGTAAAAAACAATTGAACATCAAACAAAAGTACTAGGGGTCACTTATATTTTGGGATGCCGTATTTTTAATGAGCTTATCCGATTTCTCATATAAATTTTGATCTAAAATGTTGGATTTTTAATTCAAAAACGCCTTTTTTCTTCAGTTTTAAATTCGGAAAAATTAAAAAAATTAAAAGAATTAAAAAAAAAAAAAATTAAAAATTAATTAAATCCAACATTTTAGATCAAAATTTATATGAGAAATCGGATAAGCTCATTAAAAATACGGCATCCCATTTAAAAAAATATCAAAGTGACCCCTAGTACTTTTGTTTGATGTTCAATTGTTTTTTGCTGAAGATATTCGAATTCGCGGGAGAAAATGACTTAAGATGGCTATTTCAGTTTTTTTATAAAAGTACAGGAAAAGTCAAAAAATCGCCTTGTCTAGTCTTGGTTGGATAACCCTGTACATCAGCACATTTTAGTTTATTTTAAATTTGTTAATAAAAGTAAGAGAATTTAATTATTTTTAATGAGTATGGTATAAAATAAATTTTAATGATTATGCATTTTTCGATATAACGTGGTTTATGTGGAGAAACCAAAAAAGAAAGAAAATTTTTTTTGAAATATTCCAAAAAAACTATGAAATTTCATGTTTTGTTGAATAATAAAAAAACTAAATATAGTAGGATAGGGGCTAAGCCCCTATGGGTTTAAATAAAACCACATTTTAGTATGAAGATTTAGAAAAAAAGTTTTTTAAGAGAACAAAGTTTCGTGTTAATCACTACCACGCTTGACTTAAAAAGGACTTTTTAAGTCGAGCGCGGTAGTGATTAAAACCATGTTATATCGAAAAATGCTCATATATTAATCATTGAAATTTATTTTATACCATACTCATTAAAAATAATTAAATTCTCTTACATTTATTAACACATTTAAAATAAACTAAAATGTGCTGATTTACATATCCACAACTCTGAGTTATCTCAAAATAGTCTTCAACTAAACAAATTTCACTTGCTATGATTATCATAAATGTTGTACTCATTAATTTGAGACAACTATTAGAACTTAATTTACACTCGATATAGTTCCCCTGAGGATCACTGTATATATATTCGAAACATGTAAGGACAATCGTTAAAAATTTTCAAAATATATAATATTTGTGGAGGAAGACAGAAGTGTTGTTTTAATTTATTACCTACACTCCACTGCAAGTATGGACTACTTTTTCATATTATATATATGTAAAAGATTGTTGGGTTATGGTGGGTAGAGTGGAGAGAGGATTTTGGTAGGAATAGTGGTATGGTGGTACTATGGGAGGGAGTAGTATTAGTGGAAGGGGGTTATTTAGATTTGGACTTTGGACTTCGGAATAGCCACCGAACCTCTAAATACACTACTAACGCCGAATAGAGAGGTAAGCCTTGCAGCACTCCCGCCCTGATGCGTTTATTCAAAGGGAGCGCCTTTTCTGATGAGACCGCAAAACTTCTATTCTCCAAAAAAGAAGCTACCACCTTAATTAAGTAGTTCGGAGTTCCGAGCCTTATCAATTTTAACAAGAGACCATTGTGCCAGACCTTGTCGAATGCTTTGCTCACGTCAAAGAAAACCGCTCCCGCGTGTGCCCTTTTATTAAAACCTTTAACTATATTCGAAGTCAGTCGCGTAGTCTGCCTGACTGTGCAAAGTTCGGGCTGGAACCCAAACTGTTCGTTAGGCAGAACGTTTCGTGTAAGTTCAAAGTCATTGATTTTACTCAAAATTAGCTTTTCAGCAATATTCCTAGGCTCGACAGCAGGCTGATCAGCCCAGAGCGCCGTTGGGTCCTCACCTTTCTTATAAATATATTGCTGTCTCATACTATCGGTATGACGCTGTTCAGCATTACTGTCCTTCAACGTGTTAAAGTTCATTGCATATGATTTAAGCTTCTGCGTGTCTTCTTAAAGTATACAAAATATTTCACAGTATCCGAAAATTGTTAACAACATAAAGCACTTTCAAATGAGAAGTTAATTAAAAATATAATATAAGTCGAGGGGAAAACGATATCCAAATTGTTAAAGTTTGTAACATACCACTTATTACTTTATACGAAACCTGTTTAAAGTTTTCTCTATTGACTTACAAGCTTTAAAATATCCCCAATGCAAGAATTTAAGGAAATTTAGATCTGGAGACTACATAGGGCAAGCTTCACACACTTGCCGTAATCAATTCAGATCACTCAGAATAGTGGCAACACCTTTTTTGTGTGTTTTATGGCTCTTGTTTAAGTTCTTAATTCAATCTTATATTTCTAGCAATTTATCCTATTCTTAGTAGTTAATATATCCTTCAATTATTCTATACAGTATGTCAAGATTTTCATAAATCCACCCTACTTTCTCTGTTATTAATAATGCAATTTTTTTCAAATTTGGGTGGTAATTGTATATAGAAAAAATTAAATATATGCTACGGTAACAATTTGCATTTATTACTGGCATGTTGTTTTAGGTTTTAGGAGGTAGAAGCGTATCGATTTTTTGAAAAATGTATATTAGGGCTCATTCTAAATAATTTTTGTTGTCATATTTAGATTCAGCATCCTGAAAAATCCCTCAATCCATATTTTTAATATCTTAAGAGCTGACTAAGGCAGGAATGAAACAATAATTAAGTTTTTTATAAATTATTTATTCATTAAAATAACATGTTCAATTTTTCTTTTAATTCTGGTTTGTTCAACATATCCACCTTCTAATACGATACATTTTTTAATGATTCATCGTAATCGTTCCCTCACTTTAGTTAAAGTTTGCGGAGTAATATCTCGACATGCTTGCCTAATCTTGACGCAAAGCTCTTCTGTGTCACGCAGTCGAGTACCATACACTTTATTTTTAAAATGCCCCCATAGAAAAAAATCACTAGGAGTGATATCGGGTGATCTAGGAGCTCACGGTTTTAAAGGGCTATTTCAACCGATCCACTTCATAGGGAAATTTGCATTTAAAAAATTCTGACCAAGAGAATTATGTGTGGGGGGGGGGGGGCATCATCTAACTGGATGAAAAATGAAAAACTCTTCAATATCATTTTATATTAAATGTAGAAACGTTTCTAAGTTGAAGTTGTTCAGAAAAAAGGGACCAACAATTATGTTAATTAATATGCCACCCATACATTATCTTTTTCACTGTATTGATTTTTAGAATTGATTACAAAATTGGTATTTTCGTGTGACCAATATATACAGTTCTGGCCAGACACCACACGATTTGTCGTAAATGTCGCCTCGTCAGTAAACATTATTTTATTTAGAAAATTTCTATCGTTACCTTGCAACCATATAGGCAAAATTCAAACCGCTGTTAAAAATCACCCTCTAACAGGGTATGCAAAAATGTTGGCTTAAATATTCTAATCCTATTGCGGTTCAAACATCTACATGCTTTATTTTTCGTGTAATTTAGTGTCGTTGCAACTGCCCTGGATATTGCCGATGATTTAAATTGTACCTTTTGTATTTTGTCTTGAAAGCTGCACCTGTTCTTGCAAACAATTTGTTGATGTCACCAATGGTTTTGTGCCAAATTGGTTCCGGATCAGGATAACGCTGATTAAATATTTGGACAACCTGACGCGTAAATCTTTCACTATCACCAATTACTCGAACAATTTCAATTTTTTCTTCAATTGTAAGAACTACTCTCCGGTTTTGTGCCATTTTGTTAATAAAATTGATAAATTGGGCCACTGTCAAAAACTAACCACAAGCTTCAATAATTTTTTCCAACGCAGTCTTCGACATTAATGAAAATTACGTGACGTGCACAAAAATAACACCGGTGGCGTGTTCCCGAAGGAAAATGTAAAAAAACTTATTAAATAATTTTTGTTATTCCTGCCTTAATATCTTTAAAAATGTGGATTAAGGATTTATCGGGTTGCTGAATTTAAACATGACACGAAGAATTATTTAAAATGAGCCCTAATATAATTTTATCAAAAAATTGACACCCTTCTACCCCCTGAAACAGTACGCCAACGATAAATGTCAATTCTTACCGTAGCAAATATTTAATATTAACTACATACAATTATTACCACCCGAATTTGAAGAAAATTGCATTATTAATAACAAAGAAATTACGGTGGATTTATGAAAAGATGGACACACTGTGTAACATTCGTATGTAATTAGTATACAACATACTATAATTTAGTTTCAGAATTTTTTTCACACATGATTGTTTTTGATGTATTTCTTTTTCTGGGATTCTTAACCTCGTATTACAAAAAAAAAACAATTATGTAATTATTTCAATTTTTATCTCATGTCTTGTTAGGCTCTTATTTAAAAATGAATAGTTTTATTGCTAAACACCCTGTATAGTAACCACTAATTAGTATTAAATTAAAGTAGCAGATAATTAAAACAAAAATATTGACTTAGCGTTTCTCGAATGATACTGCTCAGAAATTCCTTGACCATGTCTGCAACGAATAAAATCTCCAATGATCCATAGCCAACGGAAATCGCGTCCCTTGTACACACCGCTCAGAGAGTCCCATAAAGGATTTTTTCTACAATGCTTATCCCTGATTGGAAAAAATAAGAAGCTGTTCCCTGATTTTAATATTGTACGTTTCAAACTGGTTCGTGTTTGCACTAACAAACAATTAAATGAGCAAAAAAATCCCGATTCCCCGTAACAATCATTTCATATTTAACGGAACTATTGAAGTAAAAACTTTTCATCTAACAAGGTAACATTCTCCGTTTCGGCTCTCCGAGTTTGGAAAAAGAAAAGTCAGCCAATTACAGAAAGAAGGGAATATCAAAGGGTCATAAGGTCTGATGCGCAAAGTTTCGATGTGCTTGTTATTTGAATTCGTTTAAAATTATTTCAGCTTGAAATTGGGGACGATTTTTCCGAATAAAAGTTTTTCAGGAGCACCAGTTTATTCTGTATAAATGATGGATGCTTTCTCGGTAATTGAAGGGCAAACCCTAAGTTGGCTTTATTAAGATTTTTATTTATGCTAAGGAGCAAAGGGTCTTGATTTAATTTATTTCGTATAAATAGATCCATATATTTCGTTGGTTGATCCTTATTCTGAAGTGGGTTTACGTGGCTTAAATATACAAATTGCAGTTCAACTACTTGTTTAATTGTAAATCTAACCTAGAAGTAAAAATCGTTATTGTTCTTTTCGAACACATGCAGATAGTGCAGTATCACAACTTTAACCAGCATATAATATCATAATGATGAAGCAAATGTTATGCGAGAAATGATAAAATAAAACGTTTTTTTTTTCAATTGCCGCATAGAAAGATAAATCGAATCAATACTGGTCAAATACAAATAAAATAAAGCAGACAGTAAAACTTAAATTGAAACCAAAAAAGTATAATGACGTAAATTTTTTCGGTTAAACTAAAAATAGGCATTTCCCATATCCACTGGAAATCGACACAGTCAGATCATTTTTAAATTCAAACCGAGGCAGTGACAGGCATAATAAATATTGTTGTGTTTACTGAGTATCCGATACCTCTAAACGTGAGTTGCACCCGGATCATTGTTCAGAATCATTTTTGCGTCACTCTATGTAATTTGTTGATATGGAATTCTATTATTGCGGTTTTATTTTAACTGAACAATAGTGTTTAAATTACCATGCGATAAAACTAAAACTAAATATGGCAGCAAATCAAATAGAAGTTTTCTTTTTTGATCACTAAATATGGTAGCAAATGAAATAAAACTTTTGTTTTTTGATCGGGTATAGCACAGCAGGAAAAATCCTCTGCAGCGATGCTCTTGCGAAGGAAGCGATCATGCTGGTCTTGAATCTTTGGCTAATTGGGAAACCCGACCTCAGGAAGAGTGATGATGTTCTCCAGATGACAGAATTTTTGGATAATGTCGTTCAAGTAGCACACACATAGAATATCTTCCAGGTCTTTATTGAGAAGTTGGCTGCCTAAAAGCCAAATGTCTACATCGCCTGAAAGTGCCCAATAGAACCTATAGAATATGTTTACTAGCTTGTAACCTTTCTAATCTATTCTAAACAATGTGCACATGCATCTTTAAACAGTCTTTTCAAAAGATATTAAACTATCCACCTGATTAAATTTAATCATGCTCCAACGTATAATTACAATTAAATCCAAATCACTTTGTCTTAATGTAATTAGTGTTTAAGCGAATGGGAACGGGATAAACTTTATAGGGTTTTCGTTTTAAATCGGCTGAGAACGTTTTACTTTACTTGTATTGAACGACGGTGTCCTTTGTTTGCTGAAAACTCTATTAAATTTATGGCTCTATTATTTAAAGTAGGACAGACATGTAACTCTTTTGTTTTTATTTTTAGTTTTGTGATGGTTTTTATGAGGAAAGCTTTGTTTTTATTATTTTATGTTTTTATGTACAAAGTAATTTTATTATAGCTCGTCGACACTATATTCTTTGTTACTCTACAAATATTAGTAAAATAGTTATTTTTTAATATGGTCGAAGTACCTATAGTTAAAAATTGTATGAATATCAAACCTAACTAAGCTAGATCGTAATTATAATAATAAAAATAATAATAATAATAATAATAATAAAGTACCGCTCGAGTGGCTCCTCTGCATATTAAAGATCTACAAAATCGTTCCTTACTTGATAAAACTTCTACAGCACGCAATGGGGCTGTGGAAGACCAAGATCCATCTTAATGAGGGGACCACCAATAATTCCACCGATATAGTTCCAATAAAACGAGGAATATTCCAGGGTGATTCCTTGAGTCCTCTATGGTTCTGTCTAGCTATGAACCCTCTCTCCAACCGACTAAACTCCACAAGATATGGATTCGCTATCAAAAACGGCAACCAAGAAGCAAGTAGGGTTAACCATCTTCTATATATGAATGATCTAAAACTAATGGCCGCTACCAAAAACCAAATGGATCAGATGCTTAAAATAGTGAAGGAGTTCTTCAGTGATGTCGGAATGCAGTTTGGCCTAGATAAATGTCGTACTCTCACCATGATAAAGGAAAAAATACAGCAAAACCCATTTGTTATGCAAGATGGCCAGGAGATTCAGGCAATGGGAGAAGGCGAGAGCTACAAATACTTGGGGATAAAGTAGGCTCAACGCATTAGTCATGCAGCGATAAAGACAGATATAAGGGAAGAAGTTTTTAAGGGAACAAAGAGGCTTCTGAGAATGAAACTGAACAGGAAGAACTTGTTTAAAGCAATTAACACCTATGCCTGCTCAGTTCTGTCCTACTCATTCGGCATTGTAGACTGGAGCGTGCATGACTGACATCGAAGGGCTACAGCTCAAAATCAGAATCCAACTTACCAAAATACTCAAAAATCACCCAAGAAGTGCGGTAGAGCGGACCACTCTACCACAACATCAAGACGGAAGAGGTCTGGCAGATATTGGGAAAATAATGGATCAACAAATAACCACTTTAAGGGAGTACTTCCGCAATAAAGCCCAAACTTCAGACCTACACCATGCTATTTGCAAAGCAGACCACTCCACCCCTCTATGATTGAGGGATCAAAATGTCCCACAACACCACAAGACCAATGAAGAAAAGCTACAGATGTGAAAGAAAAAACCTCTGCACGAACGACACCTGAACGAGGCAGCTCAGGATCACGCCGACAGTCTTGCGTCGAACTACTGACTCATCTCTGGACAGAGGTTTCCTGAAACGGAGGAATTTCTACTGGCGATCAGGTCATACCAACTAGAAACTACCTGAAATACATAATTAGAGACGACTCAGTACAGGGAGATAAATGCAGATATGGATGTCAAACAGCAGAGACGATCAAACACATCACGGGAGGATGCCAGATGTTTTCTGCAACAGAATACAAGGAGAGACATGATGCAGTGGCCAAGATCCTGCACCAGGAGTTAGCGATGAAACTACAGCTTGTCCAAAACGAGAAGATCCCATATTATAAATATACACCACAGACAATCTTAGAAAGCAACTACTATAAGATGTACTGGGATCGGACTATTCTTACTGATCAGACGGTGGCCCACAACAGACCGGACATTGTTATGGTAAAGAAAAGGGCCAGGAAAACGACTCTGATAGATATATCTATACCAAATAGCAACAACCTTCTAGTGAAGCACGCTGAGAAGATAGCGAAGTATCGAGACGGACAGCATCCAGACCATGCCGTTTATTGTTTCAACTACAGGAGTAATACCAAACAGGCTTTTGGAAAACCTTAGAACACTAGACGTACCTTAAGATCTCTACAAGGATATGCAGAAGGCAGTGCTACTTTCAACAAGCGGAACAGTCAAAAAGTATATGGGTAACCCAAGAAGAACCCTACGGGCCCAATAACACGGAAAGGGCCCCCACAGAGCTCAATACTTTTGATATTGGAAAACCTTTGTCAATAATTATCAATAATTATGATAATAATATCATTTATCAGATAACGTTATATGTTTACTTGAAAAAGGTCCATTTCGTCCTATTTATTTATTTTAAATAAATGAAGCAACATTAAAGTTAAGGAGCGGATTTTTGAGACCACGCCTAAAAATTTTGTTTTTGTCTACTATTCTAATATTTGCTTTGGTCTATTGTTTGCTTGCATTGATTTAGAGCGTTAATAAAGATGGAACGATTTTCAGCGGTAGGGTTTTGATGCCATGGTCGGTAGAAATAATGTTCGCAATTTTTGGTAAACCAAAACTTGCTGCTAAAAGGGCAGTTTTTTGAGAAAAAATTGAGTAGAATCGAGATTTTCCGGCAGCGCCATGTTAAACGAATTTTGAGGAGTCGCGACGCCAAAAAAGCTTCTGGTCCTGACAAAATTCCAGCCATCGTAATTAAAAAAATCATTAAAGTACCTAAAAGGCTTCAACATTATTAGTAACCGCCAGTATGGATTCCGAAAGTGTAGATCAATAGGAAACCTTCTCGGTTATTTTACTTACATGTGAAACAATGCAATAGAACATCATGGGGAGTCCCGGGCGGTAGCACTGGACATTTCCAAGGCCTTTGACCGAGTATGGCATGAGGGGCCCCTAACTCATTCTGGAACAACCTCCCTGAGGCCGTGTTCCCCAACGAGCATAATCTTCAAAGATTCAAGACCAATGTGAATCGTTTCCTGCGTACGCGCACTGCTCTCAGAACGCCATAGAGGATTAATCCTGCAGTACTGCTCTTTATCATAAAAAAAATATATTTAATTTTACTATTCTACCATTTACCTGCGCATGATAATAATAATATATAGTATCACATTTTTTTGGAAGGGTGGGGGGATTTTTATCCTCCTAACCACCATCCCTCTTATCTATGACTCTGTGTATATCCTTAAATAATAAATTATTCCTAACTAACAAACTAGTATTACATACTATAGTTTATACATATGAATAAGCAATAATTATTAATAATATACTGATCCATTTAAGTTTACGCAGCCGCTTTATCACGAATAACGTTTCCTGACAAATGAGTATTCAGCTATGATAAAAATAATTTCCAATATGGAGCGCAAATTCTGTCGGTTACTGTATAATGAAAAAATAATGCCGCTCGGTCTTTTCGATACGAATTCATCAGTGCTGACACGCAATCAACTTTAGCAGTATTTCTTTCCCTTTTATCTCCATTTCTTCCATTCGATACACATGAGCCCTTTGTTTTAAAGAGCGTAAGAGCATCCAAACAGAAAAGTTTATTTTATATCTGGGGTAAATAAACGTCATTCCTGATCATTCTCCATTCGCGAGCAAATACGTATCAGTCCATTATGTGAGAGATATTTGTTGAAGTAAACAGGAAGAAAAAAAACATTTTTATTTGAAGTGAATTTAATGGATTCATTGTTTTCAAATAGGTATTGATATATGATTTTTAAGAATTGAATGGATTTCCAATTATTAATAAATTTAAAATAAAATCATATTCAAAGTATTGTATCTTAAAAGCTAAGCAGCTTGAAAAAAATACCTCGCATTTTAAAAGCCTTTAGGGCTAAATGTCTAAAACAAAAAGGTTTTTCTCAAACCTAAGAATTTGAAGAAATCTATAGCATATACCTTCTATCAGATGATGAATATTGACAGGCTTTTCAGAAATAAATAAAGAATGATCCTGAACGTAAACTGACACAATATGAAAACATTAATGTTTAAAGAAATCCTATCGTGTTTGCTTGCTAAATGTCAGTGACTACTAGCAGTTGGTAGGTAACACTTGAAAAACTAATTACATCAAATATGTCAGCTATTTATATATATTTCATAAACCCGATTATTGTTTGTGAAAATTATAATATTTCCGACTATGCTTCCAATTAATATCATTAAATTTTCTTCCTGATATGCATAAATAAATTAAACAACAACCTTTTAGGGGAAAAATATAAAATAATTAAATTAAATTTGATAGTATTTTGTGGTAGGTTTCGGGTTCTTCGTTAGTTTGACAAAAAAATGTAATTTGCATTTGCGACACACACAAGGAGTTAAAACGTAGGATGACAATTTTCCATAGTATGAACAAGGCTTCAGCATACGCCACGACAATTTTATGCAGAATTTTCCGGAGGCCTTTGTTGGTAAAGCGTGATGTCTTCCTGATATAACGTATTAAAAATTCATATTGTTTACTGCATGGCTTCCTCGAATATGAACGAACGAGAGAAGATTTGAGCTGTATAAATACGTATTGTGAAAAAGATGTTTTTTTGTTTACTTTAAATATGTTAACCGGAAAATCGAGTTTGTTTAAATACAATGTAATGTTCCATTGTTTCAATAAATCGATAGTCAAATGGACTTGACGGAAATTGACGTCAATTCATGAATGAGCTTAAAGCTTGAAAAACACGAAAAAAACAATAAAATATTTTTTTTATAAGTATTTGTTAATATAGACTTCAAATTTTTTAGAAACAGCAGTGCTCAATTTTGGTAGATAAAGTTTGTTCAGAGATATAGGAAAGTGACTAACTGATCCCTATTAGGAAATACCAGGGCCAGCTGTAAAATTGAATTATGGCCGAACAAGTCCGTATTTTGCTAAGAATTTAATCATGGTTTGTAATGAAAATAAGTAAGACATTAAATAATATTTTATTTATGTTTAAATGTGAAATTACAAGTTATTTTATTATTAAAACTTATATTTATGATTACAATAATATACAACTTATTATAAATATTTACTTAATATCACTATCGCTACATGGTAAACAAGAGAAGAATCTTTAATGTTCTTTGCAGACAGAGCAAGTTCAGCATGCAAAATCGTAATTCGTTTACCTCTTTTTGATGGCGTGCTTGTTTTACACTTGCCACTTGAGTCAACCCAACCCTTTTCCGGGGTATCATATGTGTCGAACCAGGTTTCATCCAAGTAAATAATCGGCCTTTCCCGATCTCTGTAAATCTTAATTTTTTGTAGATATTCGGATCGCCATTCCCGAATTTAACTGGATTCCATTAAAACTTGTCTTTTGTTAATTTTTTAAATCTAAAACCCATGTGTTGGATACACTTCCATAACGTTGTGCTGCCACATTTAACGCCGGTTTAATCTTTTTCAAGCCTCTTAATTAAATTACCTATTGTAAGCACACTTTGTTCCTCGTATAACTTGTAAATTTTACGCCGTATTATATCTTGATCACTTCCATCTACCTTCGAGAAAATGACAGTATCGGTTCTTTTTTTCCTCGCTAAAATGGGACTATTTACAATTTTTCATACAGTTGATGTTGGAATTTTTGTTAATGTGGCTGTTTCTTCTAACGCTGCTTGCTTGCTGACCGCACGTTCAATGAGAGTTGAATGAACATTATTTATAACTTCCTTAGTTTCCACAGAAAAGTGTTTTCTGCTTTTCGACAGGGTTATCTCCGGAGATTTAATTTAATTTAATTTTAATTTATTCATCTCAATACGGCAGTTATTTGATACAACTTGTGGTTAACAATAAAAAAAATAACAAATCACACAATAATATATGTACAATACAAGTATAAAATAAACATATTTACATCACATTTTTACACATTTTTTAAAACGACCAATGGAGGGCATGCCTTCAGCAAAAAAAGCACCCGGGAGTGAGTTCCAAATCCTGACACCGACCCCGACAAGTGAGTGCAGCCCAACATTTGTCCTGAATATAGGCAGTCTAATCTTAAAGAGATGATCATTTCTACCAATATATGAGGGTTGTCGAAGTGCATCCCTCAGTTCTAAAAACGCTTGTGCACCGTTATAAACTCTGTGCATAACCAACTTAATAAAATACTCCCTGCGCGCAAGAAGTGAAGGCCACCCAAGTCCCTCCATTGCTTGGCTGGGACTAAAGTCCCTGTCAAAATTTAAGAAAACCCACCTTACAGCCTTTCTCTGTATTTTCTCCAGTTCGCCGGCAAGACCTCCCTGCCACGGATGCCAAACAGCACAACAATATTCCGTAAGTGGTCTTACTAAGGTCAAATATGCCCTTAATCTAGCCTGTGGCCTTGCGAGCTTTAAATTTCTCATAACAAAATTAAGAACTTGGTACGCATGCCCGACGGTCCTACTTATATGATATTCCCAACTTAAGTTATGTGAAAGGTAAACGCCGAGATACTTAACAACATGTAAAGGTTTTAAAACAGTACTATTAACGGTATAGTCAAAAATTTTTTTTTTTTGCCGAATGTAATAAACTGACTTTTATCTGCATTTATACGCATCTTATTACGAACAACCCAATCCTCAATAGATTTTAAATCTCCTTGCAATTTTATGCAGTCATCATCAACCGAGATACACCTATAGATAATGCAGTCGTCTGCAAACAAGCGAACAGTTGAGGAGATATTCCATGACAGGTCGTTAATAAAAACAAGAAACGCCAATGGACCCACAACACTGCCCTGGGGGACACCCGAGGTCACAGGGATCTCGTCAGACAAGGAATCGCCCACTCTCACCACTTGGGATCTATCTGATAAAAAGTTAGCAATCCACTTCACCACCCTCACATCCAGCTTTAAATTCTTAAGCTTGTTAATTAGGGTGTCATATGGTACAATGTCGAAAGCTTTCTGGAAGTCAAGCAGTACAGCGTCAACCTGGCCCGACCTATCAAGGACTTCAGCAATGTCATGTGTTAATGCTGCTAGCGCCGACTCGCACGAGTGACCTGGGCGGAAACCGTGCTGGCGGTTGAAGAAGAATGCACCCCGCTCCAACACATCTCTTATATACTTGTTAATTACCTGTTCAAAAAGTTTGCATACAACAGAAGTTAAACTTATTGGTCTATAGTTCTTTGGATCTGACCTGGATCCCGATTTAAAAATGGGTACAACGATTGCCCGTTTCCAGTCCTTAGGCAGGGAGTTGTTGTTTATTGACATATTAAATAAAATATTAAGATATGGGACTATACTAGTCCTGCACAGGTATAGAAATTCAGACGAAATTCCATCGGGTCCCGATGCATAACTGCGTTTTATTCTATTTAAAAAGAACTGAATGTCCCTGCAGTCAAAAGTAAAGCGAGTAACATTATCGTACTCAAGGAATCGGCTTACAGAGTCGCGAGAATGCTTGGAGAAAACTTGTGCATATGCAAAATTAAGCAGATTTGCCTTATCGGTATCAGTTGTAGCTAATACACCCTCCGACTTCAAGCTTGGGATTGAGCGTGAGTTACCCTTTTTTGAGTCTAAATAAGTATAAAATCTTTTCCATTGATAATGCCTGTTAGCATCATCCACATCAACAATGTTATCAAGAAAATTCCTATGGGCGTTTTTTTTCGCACGATTGTAATTATTACGAGCTATCCGATAACGCTGCATATTAAAAAAACTGGTTTTTCTTTCCAGATAGAGACCTCTGCACCTCCTTTTGAGAGTTTTAACATTTTTATTATAGAAAATAGGGTCACATTTGGATTTCCTAACTTTGGAAGGTACTGAGGCTGCTCTAGCATCAAAGAGAATACTCCTAAAAGATGCCCATCGAGTTTCAAGGTCACCAGCGGAGGTGGCCCACTGTCGAAAGCTCTCAATAAGAAAGGTATTGAGCATATTTAAATTTGCCTTTTTATACAACCAAACTTTTTGTCGACAAGAGGGCATGTTTTGGCCATCTGGAGTATTAAGGTTAAGGATAACTGACCGATGGTCTCCAATGCCACTCTCCACAGAGCAGTCAACAAGAAGGTCTGGAGGTTGTACGATAAAAATATCCAAGAGGTTTCCGCCATACTGACTAAATCTTGTGGGTTCATTAACCGCTTGACAACAGTTAAATTTATTGAAAAACTCACTTACCACAGACTGTTCTAGTTGGTTGCTGAAACCCCCCTCCCATCTTATTCTCGGTAGGTTAAAGTCCCCTCCAATTACGAAGGACTTTAACGGGTCGGTGTCACAATTTAAGGCCCCTAGATGCGTACTTAAACTATTAAATATTTCCATACCACCTCCAGGCCTATTATACACAGCGTAAACATAAATCACAGAATTTTTACTTTTTTCACCAACTTCCACACACATTGCTTCGTGAACTGGATCATTCCATATCATCGACGAACACATATCAGTCTTTACATATATACAAATTCCTCCCCCATGCGTAGGGCGGTCCCGTCTGTACAAATTGTAGTCATGAAGTCTATATTCGTTGTCATGATCATCAGGTTTTAGCCATGTTTCTGTCACAATAACAATACTTGGCGAGTATAGCTCCACACATGTGGAAAACAGATACATTGGGCTCGCACATATTTTCCATGACTCACACACGATTAAACAAACGCTGTATTACAAACGAAGTAAGAATAACTACTAAACTTAAAACTAACTAGAGTGGCTATATTATATACAGTCTTCAGAACATAATTTGTTTTATTGGATTAACCCTCTCATTTTGAATCAGGTAAAAATCGGTCTAAAATCACCAAAGTATTACTTTAATAATGAAATTACGTCTTCCGGATTTGCAGTTTACTTTAAGACATTTTTAAGTACGGACCATAATTTACCTGCATTTATGCATTCATTCATTGTTTGTTTATGGCCAACCTTGGATAATCCCATTCAAAGGCAAAGTGTAACTTTCTTATATCTCTGGACAGGCTTTACCCAACCTATTTACTCAGTGCCCGTTAACCTGTTAGCCAAAATTTGGTATCGGGGAGTGTATATATTATACATGGTGTTAATGTATGTGAAGTAGATATTTAAGGAAGTGATAGTACTCGTCAAAATAGAAAAGCAATACTCAAAAACTCGCTTTCGCTCTCCTGACCTTTTTAAGGAATACCCTGTATAAATACTGATATCAAATTTTGACTCCCTGTTTTCTAGTTATTGGTGAAAATAGCTGTCGATGCAAACCCAGTATTATCCAAGTCACAAAATCAAAAAAAAAAGTTGTTGGCTGGGACAGCTCATATTTTATTCTCCGTTTGTTAAGCTTTTTGACATTTAGTGTCAAATAATTTTGTTAGTTGATGTTGCCAAGCTATTTAATGATGATGATTTAATGAGTTCACAAACCATCACCCTGTATAAGAGGTTGGTTTTTCAAAAAAGCGTATAATCGGTCGAAAACTATTGAAGCCGATAATGAAAAACGCCCTCTAAATTTGACAATAATATTTCCGCAACATTGCTGATGAGGGCTCGAAAAAATGCTTTAAAGAATTCCGTTCATGCAAAATCGTGCGGTCTATCAAAGTTTCATTTTAAAAGGAATTTTGATCCATAAAGGCATACCCGGTTTCTTGGCAGAATCTATTATATGCCAATATGGCTCGAGAAAACTTCAAATTCATTTACTTAGAATTCCTCGGAGCGAGCAATATCACTTCGGAAATTTTTATGTGACCAGAGTTTGCGACGAAAGTAAAAAATCGTTGTTTTAAAAAAGAATTTTATTGGGAAATGATCTTTGTCTTTTCTGGAGTTTTGTGTATTGATACAGAGTGTTTGCCGAATACGTCAAGACACTTGGAGCAGTCATTTTACCAAGCAGACTTTTGGTTTAGTTTAGCTATAAAAACAATTTTAATATTTTTCTTGCGAGCGTGCTGCAAGGAGCACTTTCTCGCACTAATGCTAAAAGTTTTTTTTAATACTGACGCGGGCTACAGTACATCAACAATCACATACCTATATCGCAATTTTCCTCAGTTGATAATATCGAATAAAACCTACGATTACCCAGTTTCACTAACTGAACTGCATTATAAATACGAAAGTGTGACAGGAAAAGTAAGTGAGGGTATAAATATTTTATATTAGCTGTTTAAAAGCGTACTAATGAAATCGAAATTAAAACTCAAGCAAACATTTCAAAAATTTGTTCCGCATTAAAAGTAACTTAAGAGCAACGGAAAAAACGTAATCCCTCCAAAAAAATGTTGCCTTTTCTTGTTTTTGGCTAAGCAAATTTATTTAGGCTATCGATCGGACAACCTCGCAAAAAATCCGACTGGATCCCTCAAGAAAAAGAATGTTTTTAATTAAAAATTTGTAATTAAAGCTCAAAGCAATTTTTATCAAATATTTACCCTAATTATAAAGTAAATACCGGTTCTGTATTAACTTAACTGCTCATTAAAAATGATGAGGATCTGCTAATGTCATGCTTATATTTTATTTAACAGAGGCAAGTAGAAAAACACGCTGTAGACTCTTTTATTAATCTGCATTTAAATGGTTTATAAAACTAAAATGAAATGCACTACAAAGCTCTATTTTAGCTCACGCGACGTTTACGAAACGCATTAAAACGTACTTTTTGCTTTCTAAACTATTTACTAAATTAAGTCAAATAAAAATACCACAGTTGAAAGTACTATAATTTCAAGAGGATGCTATTGATTACATCCTAATATATTTCACAGGGTCCAGAAAGACATTCCTGTTGCCCTATAACGGTGCTATTTCCTCACCCGGGGTTAAGCTGCGACATTCTTAGCGTGGCAATTTACACCAAATTGTTGCCGAGCCAAGAACTTTAAGGCCAGTAGTTTTAGATTAATGAAAAAAAAAATTTTTAAATCTTATTTGTTTTGACACATGCTATAATTATGCTGAATATGACTGGCTTAACTGTTGTCGTTTTACTTTTGGCTGGAAAGGTTATCTTCATACAGTACACATACCTGTCTCTCTGTTTTTGCGTAACTAACCTGAACTAACCTAAAAAGTCTGTACATAAAACACTTTTGGTACATAGAATTACTCACAGCTTAAATGATGCAGTTTCAATTAAAACTGACTATGTGCTGCAAAGATTTATAAATATTACATTATATACCTAGGTTGAGAAGTGGGCTATTATATAGCGAGCGCCGTGGGATACAATGAGCGAGGTGTATAACAGCTTTCTCAACTGAGGTATATATACATTTTTTCACTTCCAACATTAAAATATTACATACTTAGTTGGTTTAGATCTTTATATTAGTAATTTCTGCCTAATTTCTAAAATATTTCGAAAATCCAATAGCCTGGGAAAAATAAAACTACAGAAATTTGATTTTAAATGTCAGTTTGTAGAAAATTTATGGTCGTGTTGACATTTTTATATATAACAGTTTCCTTTTGAAATACCTTCCAATTTATGATGAACATTCCGGTTTCATTAAAAATTTGATAAAACACCATCTTAATCACCAGATCTAAATGTTTTTGAAAATTTGTCCATGCTTCTAAAAATGAAAGCAAACAGTGCCCCCATGTCTATTAAAAATGAATTAAAAGTTAAAGTTACGGGAAAATGGAAAATAATCTCTCCGGATTATACAAGATAGTTAGTTGAATCAATGCCTAGACGCCTAAAACATGTAATTGAGAATTATGGGGACAACAGTTGATTTTCTATTTACGTAGAGCTTTTCTTCTCATTTATTTTATTACTTTTATACTCTGCATCATTTAAGTTGTGACATTAAAGGTATCCCTATATTATATCGTAACCCTTAATCATGTGTATAACTTTTTATCAAAATACACTAATAATAGCTGAGAAATATATTATATTTGGCTTTATAATTATGGCTTAATTTTTAAAGTAAACCTTCACATTCAATACCCTTTAGGAGAGTATCATTATCTCCAAAAAAACTTTTTATGACTTAATCGGTTTAGTTTGATGTCTAGTATCTCCATTGGTTATGAGACACCCTGTATATTGCTGAATACGACTGACATTAAGGGGGCCTTGCGTTATATTATGTTGTCTTACCTTAGGCTGGTATAACTGTATTTTATCTTAAGCATTTCATATGATAAGCAAGGTGCG
Source organism: Polydrusus tereticollis (assembly GCA_963920685.1). Classification (NCBI taxonomy): domain Eukaryota; kingdom Metazoa; phylum Arthropoda; class Insecta; order Coleoptera; family Curculionidae; genus Polydrusus; species Polydrusus tereticollis. Next base: position 144,720,462 of record OY987329.1, read on the forward strand.
ACTTTATTTTGACGTAATAAACAAAAGTGCCTTAGAAATTCGATACCGCCGTCTACCGAGATAAATCTTCGGACGTGCGAATCTTGATACACTACCACATTAAAGCCAGGTATAACAAATGACGATAGTTGCTCGTCATTTGTCAGAGCCAACTTTGAGACGCTCTGATGGAAAAAGTCCTAAGATTCCATTACGCGAAAGCAGACAAGAGAATTAGTCATTTTTATTTTTTTAGTTTCTTGATAATAAATGGAGAAAAAGTTTATACGGATGTTGTTATAAATAATAATCTCGTTATGGATTTTTCTTTGGTTAAACTTAATTATGATGCAGTTAATTTTCAAAATTAATATGTGTTTTCTTTTTGTTACAGGTAAGAAACGACGTTGGATATGAAAAAAGAAAAAAATTAGCACTCGCCTTATACATTTAAAATAAATTTTAAATTTTCTTGTTTGTTTACCCCTTTTCCTAGTCAACTGTTTGACCTTTTCCGACATTTTTTTCTGTTACTGATAAAATAAAATTCTACTATACTCCGGTACCAAAATAATTGGCAGTGACTCATTTTTACCGGGGTGTGCAAGACGTAAGGGAACGCCAATTTCAGAGGCGTGTCATTTCAAACAATAATAATTCAAAGAATATATGAATTTTTTGTTTATTATTATAATATATTTACATTTACTATAATAAATATAATATTATAAATTAAACTGACAAATAAATTAAGCTTTTACATTTGGTGATCTAATGAAGTAATCAGAGAAACTAAATTACGCAGGTATAAAAATCAAAAAGAATAATAAATCAACGGTATATGTTATTTTCATAATGTTTTTATTATACTACATAATAATAGAAACATATAATAGTGGATTAAGGGCAAAACCTGAACCTAAATTATTAATGTTTATAAATTTCCTAAGCATTGTTACCTAATGAACACTAATTGATAATAATTTGACGAATTATATTCCACGCCGACATTAAAAAGTGTTATAATGACAATACGTTACAATTTTAAATTCATTATTACCATTACAGCGATTATTCACTATTTGACGATGAAAACATTTCATTACTGTCGCTGTCATCTACAGGATTTATAATAATAGTTTCTACCATGACTTCAACGCGTACATCTGAGTCCCACATTTTTTTTCTACGCCCTCGACATGTAATACGCACTTATGCCATCTTTTAATTTAAAAATTTTAGTATATTTTTTTTTGTGAAGTCTTGCAAGATTGAGCAACTGCACTTTTAGCATTTTTTCGCCAAATGCAATATTTCTTTCTTCGAGCCAGTCAACAATCTTTCCTTTTCGCCACGCAGAAGTTGGCAAAGCTTCCACCCGACGGCTGGTGCACTATCCATCACGATTACCGACACACGTTCAATACGCGGTAAGATGGATTTAAACCAACCTTGAAATACTCCCGAGTTCATATCCTCATGATAATCACCGGTTTTACGAGATTCAAACACGTTTAACCCACCTTCAAGTAAACCAGAATCACTCCCGATGTGGTTTAAATTAACCGACGACCTTTTCCTGAAGGAGCTTTCAATCCAGTGGACAGTCCATTAATAAAGGCGTTACGTGCATCTTTAGTGTTGAGATCTTGCCAAATGTAATTCACAGTATGTCCTTCATTTAACCATTTCTCGTCCGTAAAGTAAATTCTTTTCCCTACATAGCGATGTTGTTGTATTTCTTCTAGATACTTTCTACGCCACAATACGAATTCTTCCTTTTCCACCAACAGACTTTTGCGATTTCGTTTTAAGAATCGAAAATTCAATTTTCATAGTGTACGCATTAGAACTCTTTGTGAAATTTTTTGCATATTTTCATCCCTTTCAATTTCGGCAGAAATTTTTTTTTTAATTCGGAAGTTCATTTCGAAAAAAAGTGCATGTACTTTCCGACAAATGGTTAACTTTGTTTGCTGATCAATAAAAATATTTTTCCATCCTCTTGTTTCCTTCTGATCGGACACTTTAGTATTCCTATTGTCCTTGATAGTTCTATAAACAGTACGGCAAGATGTCTTAGTCAATGTGGCACGAAGTTCTGCTGCATCAGTGAATGATATTCCACTGTGTGTACTTAGAATTCCGTTATACACATTTTTTAAAATTGTACGCTCCCCAGGTTTTAAATGACGTCGTTTTGTAACTTGTTGGTTACTATCACTTGAAGAACTCGCCTGCATTATAATATTTGCTGTTTTGAATAACCACCAAAAGAATAAAATTGAATTGCTAATATCCTCTAGATTTAAACTTGTCTACGACACTGAACGTTGGTTAGAGGCGATAAAAAAGCGTGCGAGCGTCTTTAGACATGGATTTTTCCTACCTGCGTTGCCAAATTAAGTGAAACAGGTACCGTAGGGTGAAAAGGCCCTTAATGACATGCAGATTTTAGTACATTTTATGAAAATTTAAATGAAATATTTTAAAATCTGGCAACATGTAACGACTTATTAATGCACAAGCGGTTTTGAATGCTTTTATTTCAGTTAAAAGTGTGTGAATCGATGTCAATTATTTTCTCCGCACACCGTCAATGGTGGTGGTGTTTATATCCCTCCAGAAATGTTTCTTAGCATCGATCTGTTGTATTAGTTATTCTCCATAAACTAGACGTTACGCCAATCTAATTTAAATGGTAGGCTCTTATGTAGATACTAAAGTGCCATTGATCCAAATCAGATATTCAATCGATCCGATCCGTTTAAACTTTCCATCCCTAAGTTAAATAAGGTGTTATATAAACTTGCATGCGGGTCGAAGTAAACAAAGCTATAAAGAGTAGCGAGCATGGAGCCGGTTTCTTTCGTCTTTCTTCCTAACGGTAAAACTTTCCTAATCACCTTACGTAGTCGCGTATAGGTAAATCTACATTTAAACTTCCTCACGGTCGACCCTAAAAGGGATATTTGCATACGAAGTTTATACGGGAAAAATTGAAATTTAACGGAAAAAGTTGGAGGGGAATTTTTAAAATTTACAAAATAATTTTTATTGATTTATATGTGGTTATTTATGTAAAGTTGGTACGAGAATATTTTCGGTTTATCGGTGGAGTTTGCTGAACAATGTTATAGCGATTTTGTGGACAACAAGAAATATTTTCCTAATTATCTGCTGTATGCCGAGAAAACGTACAACAAAACTAAGTTAATAATTATAGTGGTTTGTATAGTTGAAATTATCTGAGGCAGTAATTATTAAATAACTAATTTAAAATATCAATCTCGTAAAGTTTCTTACAAATCCGAATAAGTATTTGCTAATCATTTACTAATTAGAGGCGGGTAATCTTTGCGATCACGTACCGTTTAATAACCCACCCTCATCAATTAATAAAAGGTCACACATTGCCTTTATAAATATCATTAATCATTTACCCCTTTATCACGTGACTGTTATTCCACAAATCAGGTTTTCGAATTTTACACATAATCACCAATCACCAATATTTATACTGGTTAAAACTGCCAATTACTTTAATAGCGATTAAATTTCTCTAACTTGTGAAATCATACTAACTTAAACTGAACAAATAAGTAATAGCCCTAATTTAATAATTTAAAAAGATAGGCTTTATTTTATAATTTACCTGAACATAAAAATATAAAATAAGTACATAATCTTAATATAAACCAGTCGATCATTAAAATTTACCACGTAAACTTCACGCAGGTATATTTTTCTTAAACTTTCACTTTTATTCACATGTCCTCGACTTAATAATTTGCGATAAAAACTCTCGATCCTTTGGCCTCGGGCTTTCATCGTCAAATTATTTTGCCTCGAACATTTTAGAAGCAAATTTCTTCGAAAAACTCTACGCGGAATTTACCCGACAAAATTCAATGTCCTCGTGATTTAACCTATGATAAAAGCATCGTCTCGTTTTTCTCCATCCGCCTCGAAGGCAGCTACTTTCAGTACAATTGTTCGTTCCGAAAGAAGCTGTTTTAATTAGTACAGTAATAAGTACAGTAATAGCTTTTTTCTACTACTGTATAAATAAATTAACCTTCGGGCCCTAGCAACACGAAAGATCACGAAAGTAAACATTAAAGTTACCTGAATAATATACGTTGCTAGCTACGAAAGTAGTATGTTTCTAGCTATGAAAGTACTACTTTCGGTGCCAGGACAAAAAACACGAATACTCATAGGAAATTTTTATTGTATTTAGTCAAGCGAATTTAAAAAAAAAAACTTAATAACAAAATGCCTATATTTATTGAAAAAAACAAGTAGTATAATAACAATAATATAAAACTTAAATAATAATTATTTATTGCCGCTAAGGTTAATAGTGAAATTTGAATTTCAATAGCTTCGCCGCTTCGTATTAGAGTCTCGTTATTATCCTGGACTTGCACCATATTACAACTCGTTTTATTTGTCACTCTCACGTCGTTAGATGGAATAAAAGTAGGAGTTCCATTTAAGATCTGTTTGGAAATTTTGATTTTATTAGTATACGAATCACCAATATATCCCTCCGCAACGGACAAAGACCTACCGCCATGTCTTTTCAAATCCAAAATGTCGACACCTGGAGCATATGCGAGAAACGTAGCTGATGTTCTTCTAAACGAGTGACCAGTGTATTTATTTATGTCTTGAAGTTTCAAAAATTTGGCAATTTATTTGGGAACATTCGAAATAGTGTGTTTCCAATCACCTAATTCACACAGCTACCTCGTTTATAGCGATAGAACAAGCGTTCGTCTTGTGCATTATTTGGCCGAAGTTTAATGTAATCTTGTAGTAACCTCACAAAAGAAACTGGACCTCCATCATCGGTTATAACAACACTTCTTTGAACCTTTTTGTTCCTCTGGAGGATTTGAACTATAGCTACATCATCCTTGATTTCAACGTCTTTCAACCTCATTTTATGGATCTCATCGGTGCGGCATGCTCCAGCTATTCCCACTACTGCTATTACTTTCATACATAAATAGCTATGATTAGAAGCGTCAAGTAAAAACTTTATTATTTCTTCTTTTCTGAATATTTTAGATTTTTTAGCTTCGTAACCATCGTTTTTTCGTTTAATAAATGCAATGAGTTTCTTAAACTGCGAAATATCTATATTTTTGTTTAAAGAAATAGTCAATTTGAGCATGAAATATTGTGACCATAGGAACGGAGGTGATAAGGCTTCAGATTTCTCTAAGAAGTACGCTAACATCACATTTTCGTCAATTTGAGAAACGTTTTTATACGCGAACCATTCCAGAAACAGGTTGTACGTTTGATAGTATCTATCTTTCGACTTCTCAGGTAACAGTGAGGCACATGCCAACTCAACCGCCTTCTGAATAGCAACGTTTTGGCGGAACATTTTAGACTAGCGAAATTAAAAAATTCGAACTGACAGATTCTGACAGTACTCAAATAGCTAGTTGTCATGGATTATTTTACAGGTGGAAAAACCTTATTTTATCATTATTTTTGAATAAAATCAAAGTTCACTACTTAATAATATATTGATCAGAGAACAGTAGTAGAAAAAATGTAATACATCAAACCATGCGAAAGCCTTTTTTGATGTCCGGAGGTATTGAATCACCTGGGCTTCGCCTCGGCTATTCAAAAACCTCCTCACACCAAAAAATTAACTTTCGCATCTAGTAATGTAAATAACTATATCTGTCAAGTACGCAACACCGAAATTGACAAGTATTTTATCTTGCCTCCGCTATTCCTTTCGGAATTGAATCTGTCACTGTCATTCTGGTATTTTTGATGCGGTCTTGCATTAAGATGAATAAAGAAAAACTGACCTTAGAGTCGTACAAAACGACGAGTGTAGAAAAGATAGTAACTGACCTCCAAGGTTCTTCTTCTCATCCAGTAAAATAGCACTGGTTAGGTAAAAAGCTATTTAGAACCTAGAGATTGTTTTAAGGTCGGCAAATGGCTTTAAGTTGAAGAAGTTATAACAATTCGCTTGTTGACTGTCTCTAGATAAAACTGCGTGACGTGATATTATGTTCATCCGACAAAATAGACTGTTGTCCTATGAATTATTATTATAGCCTAGCATCTCGGCTATAAGCCCCAATTCTGTCAATGTCAAATAATCTATTTAATTTTGTTATCTCAGACTTGTCTTATCATCAACATCATCATCAATCAGCCTAGTTGCGTCCACTGCTGAACATAGGCCTCCCGTAGTCTAATCCAACGTCACCTATCCTGTGCTGCTTTCATCCAACTTTGCTCCACTCTCCTAATGTCTTCGGTCCATCTTGTAGGTGGGCGACCTCTGTTCCGAAAGGCTTCTTGTCGGAGTCTCCACTCCAGAATTAACTTCGTCCATCTTCCGTCTGACATTCTTGCCACATGCCCAGCCCAGTTCCACTTTAACGTTGTTATGCGTTCAATCGCATCTGTTACTCCAGTCCTTTGGCGAAGTCTAACATTAGAGACTCTGTCCCTTAGCGTTATACCTAGCATTGCCCTCTCCGTGGCTCTCTGTGCAACGCGAATTCTACTTTTTACATTCTTTGTCAGTGTTAATGTTTCTGCTCCGTAAGTTAACACCGGAAGTATACACTGGTTAAAGACCTTTCTCTTTAGACAAGTTGGAATATCTGATTTTAGAGTGTTACTCAGTCTACCAAAGGCTGCCCAGCTTCGTGCTATTTCTCGGGTTAGTTCAGGTTAGTCTCTGCCTATACGAATCTCATGACCTAGATATCTATATGCATCTACTTGCTCTATATGGTTAGCACCCAGGGAAATTTGTTCGCTAATCACTAGGTTGGTCATATATTGGGGTTTACTGTGGTTAATTTTCAAACCTGCCATTCTCGAAGCTTCGTCCAGTCTCTTAAGGATCTCTCCCGCCTTATCGATTTTGTCGGTTATTAAAACGATGTTGTCTGCAAATTTCAGGTTGTTTAGTCTCTCACCATTAATGTTCAGTCTCATTCCTTGAAATCTATCTTTGAGAGACTTGTCTCATATATTAAATAATTATAATTTTTATCAGTTAACGCAATTCTTTTTGTGCTTGGGAAATTCAGTCAACAAAAGGTTCTGTGAAGTATTCACAATTCACAATAATCTTAGCGGAATTTGCACGAATTTTAATAAAATAATAATATCGGAAACTATCAACTTTTGGACTAAGATCGTTGTGAAGGGATATGAGGTGCGCATGAAGTTGGTATGAAGTGCAGCGTACCATGTTTTCATGTGCAATGACGCATACAGAAGCCGCGCAGCGGCTGTGCGTATGAAGTGAGACGCCTCACTATGCGGTGCCGCGCAGCATGCCTGCTGAAAAATAGGACCTGTTCTATTTTCACTTGATGCGCGCCGAATTATAGTTTTCAGGTTATATCTTGCAGTAATCCGTATTGATTGACATTGATATTGACAAGGCGGATTTAATTATTTTAACCAGGTACAAGTACAAGAAAAATTGCGGAAATTTAAACATTTCATCTGTGCTAGTTTGGAAAGTTTTAATGGATAATTTGATGTACCCTTACTATATTCAGACAGTACAAGCTCCTCTCCCACGCGATTTAAATCTTTGCCAGTAGTTCCTTCAAATGTTGGCCCAAAATCCATTTTTCGGAATAAAATTTTATTTAGTGAAGAAGTTTTCGAAAAATGCCATCAAACATTTTCATAACAAAGGCAGAAGAGAATCCTCATGCGTTAGGCAAAAGTCATTGCCAGTATCAGTTTACAGTAAATGTGTTTTCGGCACTTGTTTACAAGATGACTCTTTAATACATGATTAATTACTAACTTATATCATTACTACATTTATTTACTTGGTGCTTTTCTTAAGCGAATGGATTTGTCATGTCCGACGGACGATGACCCACGTTAATTTTGACGTACGTATTCACCTTTCAAAGGTTTAATTTGCAGTGTCTGTCGAGGAACTGTCAGCTTGCTCTGTCGCCAGAAAATCACGCCCCGCTGTCAGACTGATCAATCACAAGGTAACATATTTCGCGCGTTGTCTTCTAATTGGCTATTTATTGTTTCGCTATGTTTTTTCTGGACCAATTGTTATTATCCCGTTTTGTCTACTGCGATAGGCTTAAATTCCTAGCGGCAAAACGCATAAGGAATATACGTTTTTACAACTTCTAAAGATAGACGTTTTAACATTGAATCTGTATTGAGAACACTTTTTTGCTTAATTAACCGTAGCGACAGGCCGCTATTTTAGGATAATATTTGCAAACTTTGTTGTCGTTTGTCTGGACGACATTATTATTCGTTCTAAAAACATTAAATGCATTTTGTTTCTCTGTTTCTCTGACCGTTGAGGAATTGTGTTGCTAATGGAATATTTGAAAAGCAGCTTATTTTATCTAGACAAAAAGTAGTATTGATTCTGAAAACATTGGTTGCATTTAATTTTATTATTGTTATTGCATTTGAGCAATCGTTTCTCCAACAGGGTAATATTATCGTTAATTTTTAGAAGAGGAACTCCCGATGTTGTTAGAAGAGGTACCACTTGAACTAAGAAACCAATTGTGGTTGATTCATAATGGTGCACCGCCACATTTCAGTTTGGTGGCAAGGAAGTTTTTAAATCAACACTACAACCGTTGGATAGGTCGAGGTGGACCTCAGCCATGGTAGGGGACCCCGCTTTAAATTGTCTATATTATTTTTTCTGGGGTCATTTAAAATCGTTGGTGTATCAGACTCCTATTCAGACAGAGGAAGATTTGGGGAACATAATTATAGCTTGTGAATATGAAATAATTCGTTATACCCCTGGGATATTCGAGAGAGTTTGCCAGTCTATGAGACGAAGAGTTGATTCCTGCATATTAGAAAGAGGAGGTCATTCTCAGCAGTTTTTTAATTTTTTTAGTTTGTCGTGTTACGCGAAAATTAAAACGGCGTATATTTCCCTATTTTAAGGGAAATTTTTTGAGACAAAAAAAATCTTCATGTTAGTATTGAATAAAAGCTGGCATACGTGTTCATTTTTTTATTTACAGAGTTAAAATATGATATCAGTATTTATACAGGGTATCCCCAAAAAAATTGCTGGACAGTGAAAGTGTTGGTAGCGCAAAAATTGTAACACACTTAAAGTTTTGACTTCTTGTATATCAAAAAAAGAATTGAAACCTTTTTGATCGCATGTCCATAAGTATTTTTTTTTTCAATTTTGACAGGCAATATCACTCCCTTAAATATCTACGTGACATGCATTAACTGCCCTGTATAACAAGATTGAGCCGGGAAAATAAAAAATAAATTAACCATCCGAATGGCTGCAATAAGAAGTGCTCAGGTTAGTTCAGGTTCCTCCTTTTTATCATCCCTATACTATATCCGAAATTAACACAACAATTTTTTATCTCTCAGTGTAGAGTGTTGGTGGTTTCGCCTGGTTTTTGCTATGATCAGAAAGCAGACAAGTACCTACCTCATTAAAGTATTGTAAAAAAAGTTATTTTAATTCACAAATTAATTTTTTTTTACACTGTTCTAAATTGATCGTCTCTGTTTCTAAGAGGAAATCACTGGCCTGTACAAACTGCACTTCATTAGCCTATCCCAGTGCCGAATTAATTTCAATAAAATTTAATATTAAACGCCGAATCCCGGCTACACCGTACTCAATTAGTAATTCATTATATCGAGCTTCTCGTTGTCATGGAGGTGGACGAAAATGGAAGTTTGAAGGTTTCCACACGAGGTATTTTCGCAGCTTATTGAAACCATCGTCAATAGCGCGGGGAACGCTCCTCAAAATGCCGCCGTAACGAGCATAAAGTTTTCTCCCAGTCCGCGTTGCCACGGTAATGATGTTCTATAGATTCGTCATTTCGGGTCTTCTATACCTGCTTCTTAAAGTTAACGATGCTTTGTACACACTTAGAGAAGTCAAACTTTTAAAACTTTACCTTTGCTTACAGGAATTTCGTTGCTGAACGGGCGAACTTTAATTAGTGTCAAGAAAGAAGCAGTTGAGTCGAAAACTTAAAATTATAAGGATAGGTTCTGAGCGGAAGGGTATAAATGCACTACTTTGTAGGGTCGAGGTTGTCGGGGATCAAAAATGTACTTGCGCCAGTGTCGGACTTTTAAATTTGCTGTTTTTCCTAATATTTAAAATAATTGTTATATCATTCATAATGGAAACAAAATTAGAAAATAGCAACACACTTTAAAGAAATTATGGTATCAGTAGAGTATTTATAGGCTCGGTGGCTAAGTCCAAAGCCCAAAGTCCAAATCCGAAGTCCAAAGAAAGTCCAAAATGTTTAAGTATATAATTGAATCATAGATATATATAATATATAACTTATATGTTCCGAAATTAAACTTACAAACTTGTGTTTCACCTCAATAAAAAATTCTTCAATATCTACATACTTTTTCGATGGAAGCAACATATAAGACACAATTCTGTTTTTAAAAGCCGAACTTAAAACTTTTACATCATCATCACCTTAAGTCACTTTTCTTTTATGTATAATTGATCGTAAATGTGCACTAAGTTTTTTTTTCACATGCCATGTATCCCAATCTTTACATCGTGATAAAACTAGTTTAGGAATTAAAAGCTTGCTTTTTATTTCACCGTTATTTGAATGTTCACTCTCTTCTATTCTGGGGTTCCTTGTTGTTTAATTCTTTGTAACAGTCTTTCTTTTTTTGCGAGAAGCTCTCATAGGACAAGCTTCCCTTTGATGTCTATTCACATTTGATTGATTGTTGAATTTTTTATCACACTCACTACACTTAAACAATTTCAAAAATTATTCTTCTACAACCAAACCTTCCTTTTTTTATTAAATGAGATAGTTTATGTGATTCCAATCCTACACTTATTATTTTTAAATAGTCTTTAAAATGTTTAACATTTATGCTGTCTTGAAGGAAATTATCGCACAGATCAATAGCTTCTTCATACAAAACTAATACTTCTGACTGTGGCACTATATATTGTTTATTAATAAGAATATGTTTTAATTTTAAAACTTTTTCTTTTATTATATTCATCTGCCGATATAACTTTTTCATAATAATCCACTAGCTCTTCTGATGTTTTACACAATCTCACCTGACAACAATACGAACAATATTGTATACTAGCATGATTTTTAACTATTTTTTTACAAACGAAACAAAGACATATTATTACGCTACTAAATGAGGTTATGGTAATTCGAAACCATACAGGATACATTACTGACTGCTAAGATGTTTGTTATTGTATTAAATATAAGTAAAAGAAATTATTGGGTTATGGTGGGTAGAGTGGAGAGAGGATTTTGGTAGGAATAGTGGTATAGTGGTACTATGGGAGGGAGTAGTCTGAGTGGAAGGGGGTTATTTGGATTTGGACTTTGAATTTGGACTTTGGGCTTTGGACTTAGCCACCGAGCCTATAAATACTCTACTGGTATCTCCAATAGGAGTCGTTCAGAAGCAGAATGGTTCAACTGAAATTTTGGCATAATTTAGTTAGGCTTCGGCCTATATTTTATATACAGCTGTCATATAATGACTATGATTTTACACTCTTTAAAATGTCATAATAACCTTTATTACCGCAATAGTGTGTTAATGTTTTATTATTGCATTAAATATTTTTTTTGCTAAAAAGAATATCTCTGATTTACTTTCATGCACAGAAATCTCTCTTCTCCAGCATTTAACAAAAATTTAGTTACTTCCATCTTTGTTAATACCTTTTTAGGTTTATACCCATCCGATTGTCATTGCAGGAATACCATCAAATTTACATATTCCTTGATGTCAACATTCTGCTTGATTCTTCTTGATATTTCCGTTTTTAACATCGAGTAGAAGCACCAAAGAGATGAGGGCTTCTGTGTTTTGCTTCATTCGTTGAAATATACTAACAATCCTTTCTCGCTTGTTATGTTGGGTATTTTTTTTTTCACTGCACAAATTTTGATACTGACCAAAACTTCTTGGTATTTCTTTCGTGATTTAATTAGCACAAGATTCCAAACAACATTAAAAGCTTTGTTCACAAAATGAGATGGCGGATCATCGCTTGAACTCATTTCAAAATGTGCAATCGTACTTTGTGTAGTTTCATGTCTTTTCTTTTTCTTTCTTTTTGTTATTGGCTCTGCCCTGAGGGGCAATTCTGCCAGCACATTATAGTATCATGTCTCAAGGCAATTCTAAAAATGGCGCTACGTGCTTAGTGAGTGCCAGTGTCAGTATTCTTATTCGTAAATGTACAGGGGTTTCCCTGTCTTAAAATTGACAACTGACAGTTTAGCGATTGGAACGTCATACGAATTACAAAATATGAATAATACGCATTATTATAATAAATTTGTAAAGTTGCGGCATGTGGCTGGTTGTGAGCTGGTAGTGAGCTGGTCAGTGAAGGTATTTTGTTTTATTTTATTAATACTTAAGAATAAAGGGTTTTAAGTTTGAGTTGAGACTACATTGATTAGCTAGTGTAGAAACTAAAAACGCCCCCAGATTCACATTCACATTATAGCCCATGCACGCAACGTAAAAGTCAAAGTCAAAATATGCTTTATTTTCTGAAAGAAATATCTGTATCAACAAAGCATTTAGAAATTTTAATCATACGTAAAACCACAAGAGCTTTTTTTTATCGGATAAACTTTTATTTTTTACGAAAACTAGATTGCTTAGAAATTTAACGAGAACAAACGAAATGATAAAAACGCGACAGCGAAGCTGGAGCGTTTTTATCTATTACCGTTTGTTCGAGTTTAAATTTCTAAAAAGTGATCTAGTTTGAGTTTAAAAAATATAAGTTTAACCGATCTTAAAAAAAAAGATCGAGTGATTTTTGGCTAGAGAAATTCACGAATTTTGGCATGAATAGATACTCAAAAAAAAAATAATACTTCACTTATAAAATGTTGGCGGGGAATGAAAAAGAAAAGCTACTTGATTTTGAGCTGAATTGGTTTTTACCATTTAATTTTTAGCTGGAGGATAGGATGCACCTTTTTTATTGATGTTAAGGTGATAAAAATGCAAATGTCAAATGGACATTTTATTGTAGGAGTGAATTTATCAATAATAAAATATATAGTAAAATTTGAAATATTAGAATAAAAGAAAAATAATTATGACAGAATACATTATAATAATATAATAAGCTTTTTTAATCTTAAATATTTGACAGTTTTTTTTAAACATTTTAAAATTTGACCTTTTTTAATATTTGAAAGATAATTAGAAATTTTGTTATAATCATAAATTATAGATTTCTTTACTTTCTTTTTTCTTACACCTAATATTTAGAATCTATATCCATTTTATGTGATTTTTCTTCTGCATAAATAATCTCAATGAGAGAGAGGGAGAGAGAGAGAGAGAGAGGGAGAGAGAGAGAGCTTTAAATTTAATAATATTAAAAAAGCAACGTAAGGTGGTGCCACTGCATTTTATATTGTGCGACTGTTTTTGTATTTGTACAGAAAAATAAAAAATCAATAGTTTTTGTTTGCACATTTTAAGAAAATAAGAAAAAGAAACGAACCATTTCTCTTTTTTGTTAACCTGATATGATGATATCATCAACTTCTTCGTCCTGTTCAAAAAAGGTTTCCTGAGAATAAAGTTCATGAAATGAATCATTAATAAACAAACAGAAGTTGTGTAAAATCGAACAAGCCTCGACAATTTGACAATCCTTTTTATTAAATAGTGGGATGATAGCTGCAGTTTGTTCCGTAGCCGCTGAATATGGTTCTTTTCCGGAGAAATTTCTTTTTTGGTTTAAAAAATTTTTGTTAGTACTGCAGCTAACTTTTTATTGTCCCCTATTTTATTTAAACGTAGTATTTTTAGCTAACATTAGTGATTACAGGAATAAAAACGAAGTTTTTGTTTTAAATCACAACATTGCCAATAAGTTTGAGGTTAAAATAATATGTTAACTGATGTGTTATCTCTACCACGAAAAAATGTTATTCCTATCAGATTTTAAAATAACTTCATTTAGGTGACGTATTTTCCTGTCCTCTAGTGACCAAGTCATGAATGTAGTCTCTGATTTGAAATCGCCTTAAGCCATGGTCTTAAAAATCTAGGACTTCCTCATAACTACGTCATCATCGATTCTGATTTGACTATAAACATTCCAGCATAGTCATGCATGCGCCTTTTTGCTGTTAGGCAAACGCAGTCTAAGTGAGAGTTGGGCGAGTCTGACGTTTTAAATTTTCTATTTTTCTGCAACTTTCGTTTTGTTTATGGAGAACTTGACATATTTGTGTTACGTTTATTTCATTTTCAAGTATAATAGCTTTTTCTACTATTTGGGCTTGTGCAGTCTTTTGAAGGAGCGCAATAAAAGTAAAATGACTGAAAATAAAACGGATAATGTTTAAAGCCGAAGATCCGCTTAATATTTATTTTAAATATCCCAACAATGACGGCGTATTATTTAATATTGTTAACGTTTCTATAAAAAGAACAGAGGTTTTGCAAACGAAACGGGAAGACTTTTGCTTGAACATACTCTCTCCTGCTGGAAAAATTAAAATACAGTTCAAAGTCTCCGTTCGTACATTCCGCCAGTCTGTCATGATTTCTACATAAGCTTCCAGACAAGTGAGCAAGTAGAAGATAATGATATTGGATTGAAAGCTGATGAATAGCAAACCAAAGTGGAAAATTTGTATTTTTTTGTTTTAGTTTAATATTTGGCAAAGTAGCCCAACCGACTATTTTTTTAATAATTGCTTTGTTCATTTTTTCATATAATATAATATATAATTTTTATTAATATATACATCTGTAACAACATTTTTCTAAAAATAAAATGGTAGTGTTAAATAGAGAAACTGGTTTCAATTTAGGCTAAGCTTTTTGCTTGCTTTTATTTCGAAACTTGAATTTTGTACTTAGGAGTCTTAGGACATGTGCTTCTTAGCGACTCATATACAAGGTGTCGACTAAGCATTCAGTAAAAATTAACGTGATTTCTTGGGTAAGCCGTTTTGTTCAAAGATACGCGGCCATACAAATGTTTTGATAGGAACAATATTATTGATATTTTATAAATAATTAATGTGGCCTAAACAAATCTATGGCGTACTACTGCGCTGGGCCTACTTTACATTTTTATTTTTATTGTGGTCGATTGTGACTTTTTAAGTGCAACGTAGGTATCAAAATCGATGGCTCAGCCATGACCTGCTCGATTCCTGGGCTTAAACCCCTTGGGTTTTATAGGATCATCGAAGGTCATTGGATTACACTACTCCTGTAAAATGGAGGAAATTGAAGAATTTATATAGTTGATGGGTGTAAAGGTAATGCAATAAGAAACAACCCTGGTGTTTTTCAAAAACGTCGACACAAATTTTTCCAAAATCGCATTGTTAATGAAGGAGCTATAATTTGGAAGTCACGAAAGGTGAGACATACTGTATTTATCGTAAAATCGATTTTGCACCTGTTTCGCCCTAGCCTAAACAATTCGACGCATTTGCTTATTTATTTCGTCCAGTCGAAATTTAAGTTACAAAACAAACAGAAACAAAGACCGGAATATAATTAAAAACGACCGAAAAAACTTTCTTTTGCCTCCCAACTCTTTCAATTAAATCAAGCAGAACAATGAAACGTCCGCTCGCATTAACCGGATAAAATCTCCTCTTTATCTAAATTTGCTAGTGTGGCCCGGGGTCATCCTATTGCTATATAGAGAAGCCGGAACAAGGCAAACTCATATCGAGTTTAAAGTTGCTCCGGGCCAACGCGTAACCAATGTTTACTAATGAACCATACGGATCGGACAGCCTTACTGATAATGAATTTTTCTGTTTTTTCTTTCTGTCTCCGCTTTTTTTTTGCATGGGCGTAGATAAAAGGACACCAATGAACACGCCATTTTTGTTTATAGAAATGCCATATCCCAACACGTAGAATTTGCTTTTATGATATTAAAAATTTCGCTATAAAAAAAGAATCTGTGTTGGGTAACCAAAAGTAAAGAAATAAGTCTCTGCAATTATGATAAAAATATTGTAAAACTAACCCAACAAGAAGTGTGAAATATTGGATTCATATCTTCCATTAATGAGACATAATCGAAACTTTTCTTTTTATCGCTGGATTCAAAATATCAATAACCCTTGTATATCTAGACCGACAAAAATTCCTTTCCTTACCTTTGGCATCTGAAAGTGATGAAATTGCGATTATTTAAAACAATCTCCTTGCTGCGGCAGTGCCTTCACAAATCGTTTCATCAGCCTCAACTTAATGTAAAATGGAGGAAGCGGCACTTGTTATTGATCAGTCAAGTTTTCTCTCACGATATTTTTGTTCTGGGTTCCAATGATCTTCTTGAAGGTCAGTCGTTTGTTCAGTATAAATCTATATTTCGTCTACCACAATGAATTAACTTGCTGTCCTAGCAACAAAGACAAAACTTCAAATCACCACACATTAGTTTTTAAGGAACAATGGATAACAATCTCCTTTCAGATTAACTACATTATTGCCATTGAGTATAGAGGTACTGTTTTGAAGCTTCTTTTAGAAGCAATGTATGAAAATTTACTATTAGACAATAATAATTGTAGTAGCATATTGCAAGAATGATAGAACCATTCAATAAGTGTTTGAGATTGAAAGTACAACTCACATAGTAGGCAAAGAAGAACCATCTAATTCCTAACCCTGCTTTTCCAGCAATGCAACCCTGATTTTCTCACTAAATACTTCAAGCAAATGTGAAATAATATGAGCTAAAATTTGTATTGTACTTTATAGCGTTGTAAGTAAAACTACTCTGGAATATAGCCGTCCTGTGATTTGTAACTTGATGAATATCACTTCGAAAAGTTATTAGAGATCTTAAGAAGGTCCATTCCAGTTAACAATTTTTGTTATTTAAATTCAAATGTTAGTGATAAATATTGAGACATGTTTAGCCTGTTAAGTTGGTTATTATCTTACTTATTAAAATAATAATAAATCTGCAACTAAGACATTATTGTGCATCCTTTGTAGGCATTGCTTAACTTCCTGAGTCAAACATGTAAAATACAATATGATACAGTAAGAGAGCATTGAGAGTACATATTGTTCCTGGCATAGTTTTATCCACACCTTAATATTAAATATGATCGCATATTTTAACACCCTTAAGATTGTTAATTTTGAAATATGTTGATTAAACTTTAATTTCTAATCGGAAGGCACTCCCAAATTTGCATAAAGCACAATCTGAGCTGTCTTCAGAAATTCAAATCTAGATTAATGTTTGTATCAATTTTATCATCCTGGCATGGGTGGCGTGTGTATACAAGCTATGTGTCGTCAACATAGGAGTGCATTTTGGAAAAAAATAGTCTTGCTTATATCAACCTTATTTCACTGAATTTCAAAGCTCTATTACAGTTATATACCACCAACCATTTTCTCTTTGCTAATACCAATAGCAACATAACTCTCTTCTCTGTCTCCTAATTATGAGCGCTTCTACGCTCCAAATATGTAGACCTTAAAAGGAAATAACATTTTTAATAAACTTGTGGAGGAGTGATTTTGTCCCAATCTTTTAACTTCATTTTCATCAAATGAAAACATTAAAGTTTTGCAAGCATCAAAACATGATCCATAAAATCGAACGTCCCCAAGTAGTCGAGCAAAATTAATGCTGTAGCCACTCCCTCATCCAGTTCCCATACAATACATCCCAGACAAACTCTAGTCGGTAATAGCTTACATTCGCAGATATATAGTTACCATAGCCCATATTTGTTACTGGTAAACAACCCTTTCCAGCACCCTGCTTAACCCAGACAAACTGCTAATTGGTCTAACGTCATTTTTAATGTGGTAGTGTGGACATTTACTTTTGGTACCGGTACAAGAATTGATGTTTTCCAGACCGCTGGGAAATACCCCTGTTCAAGACAAATATTTATTATATGTAGCAACAATTTTATCATGATTGATGAAATTTCATCTAACCCAACAGCATTTGACTTTGGACTGCGAATGAAACTGCCTACTTTCTCAGGGGGGTTAGACGGAAATTAAATCGCATCTCAGAATGTCTATTCGAGCGAAAGTATTCGATAAGCTTAGGGTTTTGGAGAATACTGAACTGAAAGAAAGTGATCGGTAATAGAGTTGGAATTCTGTAAGTTACCTGGCAACACTGATTTTTGTTTGGTGAGTACATCAGCAGTCGTGTCTAGAATATTGCAGCATCTTGTGGTAATACTTATTTGGATTCCTTTACGTAATCATATTTTAAGTAAATTATTTTTATGTACCGGGTGTCCCACTAAGAATGGCTGTCGGCCGTATCTCAGAAAGTGTTAGTCGTATGGATTGCGGAAAAAAAATATATTAGGTAAAGTGGTCATGAGAAATTGCTGGAAATTGTTTTCAAGTTTCTCAGACTGGCGCTAGAGGGCGCAAAAGTAACGGTAAATTTGAATCACAAAGTTTCCTCAAAAGTCGCCTAGTTAAGGTATCCCGAAAATAACATTTTTGTATATTTCGAAGATTTATTAATAAAATTCATTTATAGAGGGCGTTCGTCACTTTTCAAATAAAGTGGTGGGGGACGGTTGAACATTATTTGTAATAAATGCTGATAACTCCGGTCTGGCTTAACATAATTTAGTAAACTTAGTTTTGTTAAAAAGGGCTTTTCTCACTCTATATATCGTCTTATGAACTACAGCAATATGTGTATTACACTAGGCGCTAGGGAGCGCTGTCTTACAACTTCACAAACATTGCGCGTTTTTTCCATAATTGTAAATATAATAGTATATTCAATTTTACCTGATTACAAGGATGATTAGAAGTCTAAGAAGTCAGCGGAAACCGCAAGTTAATATCTATTTTCAATCCGGAGATATCAACAACAATAATCATAATTACGGAACATTATGATTTTATTTTCAAGTTGCCATTGTAAAGGTTCTTTTTAAGAGTCAAATAGGCCTTGGAAAAGCAAAATATTAATTGAAACTGTGCACGCGTGTCACCTTTCATTATTACGTCAATATTTACCGTTACTGTTGCGCCCTCTAGCGCTAGCCTGAGAAACTTGAAAATAATTCGCAGCAATTTCTCATGACCACTTTACCTAATACGACAGCCAATCTTAGTGAAACAGTGGTTAAATTTTAAACAATTCTACCCAACTTTTTATTTGGTGAAGAGAAAACCTATGCGATAATGGGATGCCTTCCTTTTTACCTGGACTAGGTTGTGTCGATATGAATTAGTTCTTTTTTCATTTTGCTCTTTTGTGTTAAACGTGACAGACAAGCCCATTCTCTTTGAAAACTTATATGAGAATGAGTCTTTAGAATCGTACATTAAGCCGCTGGCGCTGGGCTTAAAAGAGCGTAACAAATAATGGCAGGCCTAAAAAAGAAATAAATAAAAGCACATCAAAAGGCATTTTTTTTTTAATTTGAAGGTACAACGATAGAAATGCGTATTTATCCCGTGTCGAATTAAACTTTTTCAAGTAAAAATCTCTGCGGCGTGATTGAACATGATGTCGGTGCTACTTCATAAAGAGAGACATGTGCTGCGTCCAAGGCCGCCTCGACAGGTTACCACGGACGACGCACCATACGCGTTGGAGTTGACGCACGGGCGGGCTTGCCACGTTACCCCGACGACGCCGTGAAGCCGCCACAGTGCGCAAAATTGCACCGCCTTCGAACGGCGTGACGTCACGCTGGTAAAACTCCTCCTAGTCAGCAAGCAGGCCACATTTTGGCCGCCTGTTGCTAGTTCTTCGACATCGGCAGCCGGCACGTTGCTATTTAGTCCGATTGACAAGTGCGAACTGACGCGATTACTGGTCCATTGCGGAAACCATTTTGCAACTTCGTTTTTCAGCGGGTGCCGGCCTCTATGACTCTGGGATAGGCAGCAGGTTAGACATTTCTTTGGCTTTGCTTGAGAACCTGGCTATCCTACGCTAAAACCCATATTATAAAAAATATATTGAGGTTATGTCCAAATAAACAAACCCACATTGCATGTCAACCCCTTTTTTGTTGTTAATTTATTTAATTATTGTAACAACCATTCTGAAAGTGGTTTTGTTCTTGACTTAAGTGTCAAAAATGTGACATTACAAAATATAATAGATATTAAGGTAACAAGTGCGGAAACACTTTCTGCACGTGCTAGGTAGAATGTTTTTTCTACGAGTGTGAGGAAAATTGCGATATAGGTATGTGATGGTTACACTGGTGCAGAGAAGTGCAACTTTCAGCACGCATATGAGTGCGTGTAGATACGTTCCGCATGATTGTAGAAAAAATAATAAAAGGGTAGATCATGGTTTGTTAAATTATGGAGGAAAAATATTTTAGAAAAATTAAACAAAATTTGTTTTTATAATACATTTAACAATCTAGCATTTACTATTTTTTACAGATAGTTCAATATTATTTACAAAGGCTATTTTTGTTATTCCAAATTAGTACGCAACCATTAATAGAAAGTGGGTTAGGATTAATTTGTGTCAACAGGGGGACTACTTTAATTTAGTTATATTAAAAACCTGAAACTAAAAAGAAAACAGTAAACTAACGATAAAAAACGATATTAAGTAACATTTGAAAATAAGTGTAAAAATAGATCATTCCAAAACAAAAAAATTATTTGTTTAATACAAAATATGGTACTACTAATAAGTAAATATGTATAGATACTTTTCGCAGCGCATATAGAAAAAGGAATTTTTCATATTTAATGCCAATTAAATTCATAGTTTTTATTGCTATTCAAAAGTTATAATCCACCGAATGGGACCAGCGGTAATTTGAAAATTGTCTAATATGGCTGAATTAGAATAGATTTATGGCTAAAACGCAGGAAATTTAGCGTCCCCGAATGTTTCAGAAATATGGTTCTAATAGAGGCCACAAGCCACATTCAACGAAAGTTTTATTATTGATTTATGGGGGGTGTTTGGTTGAACTGATAATAATTAGGTATATACAGTGATATATCTCTTTACAAGCTTATACCCACCCTGGTTTATTTATGTTCCGATTTCACCATTGTGAAGTTGCTTGGGTAAATTATTAAACTCGATAAAAAAAGTGCGGAATTTACATCGTCGAATTGATGGAGGATATATATCTAATATCCTTAATTAAAATGTTAACAAATAACTTTAATACGCCCGCACACACTTTGGTACTTACATTGTCAACCTGTGGGCCGGTTCGATATTTTATTATTCTATAAACAAAAAATCCGTATGTCATCTTTGAATATTGTTAGGTAAATCCAGAGTAAGTATTGTCCAAATTAGTCAATCGCCATTAAAACAGGTTTGGCAAAAATATACTCGAAAGATGCATAGCGGAAAAAGTTTTAGACACTTTTTAAGTTAACTTAAAATCACTTATGGTATATCTTTTCTTCGATATTTTGAGTTATTTTGCAAAATAGGTCTTATGTAAAGCATAATTTTTTATAGTCAAAGATAAAAATAATTGTTAATGGCTAGTTTACTTTAAGATAATGTAAATTGCTGACAAATATTTATGAAAATTTTCCAGTTTTTTAAATATCTCTATATATTTATTACTCAATTAACATTAAAAATTCGACAAGTAAATATTTAATATTTATTTTGAAAATATGAAAGTTCATTTGTAAAACGAATTAGTGTATAAACGACTCAAACGTTTTAATCGTTTTATGGCGAATTATGTAAACGACAAATAAATATTTATAATGGTTTGTGTAATTCCATAGAAGCGTATTGTAAATCAAACAAGATTTTTTATTTTTTATTTTAATATAATATTTCAGCATACTTTGCTAATATATTCTATAGATTTAGATGCTTTTTTAAATATTCCTATCTATAAGGCAAGATATTCGAGACGTTAACGAAAAATCATAAACAATTTTAAGTACATTCTGCCAAAGTTTCCAGCAGCAAATGTGTCTTAAACTAGGAATACTAAAACATCAATAATGTATACCTGTCGGTGGGTGTACGTTTATTACATTTATTACGTCTTTTACCTTAATTTTTCTCTTTGTAATATAACTCTATAAACTGCCGCTTGTCCCTCATCAAAGCACAATAAAAAGTTAACAATTAGCATCGAATTTCTGGCATCTCCTATAATAATCCAAGGTAAATTTGAAATGTAAAATTTCAATTTGGTTTGCAAATTTTCGATGGAGTTGGAAGTTGGCAAGAATAACAGAAGGAAGTTTTCCCCTACATTTTCCAAAACTTAAGCGAACAAGATTTTTACATTTCGCGTTATTGTTATATTCGTAAAATTTTAGACGAAAGTTGGGAACGATTTTTAAATATGCTTATCGAGCCGTTGCATATTTGTTTAGATTAAATTTTATGCGAGTGTTGCGGCGAAATATAATGATAGTCTCGCCTAAATATGGAATTAAAGCAGTCCAAAAAAATTAGCTTACAATAAACTCATATTAATATATTATCCTGTTCCAAATCTGCCTAGGGTTTTAAAATAAAATGTGTTTAATAGTTTCAAAAATACAGAGAATTAAATAAGTATAAGACCTTAAATTTTTCTTTCTCCGTTCCTATTCCAAAGAATTGCTAATTGCTACACTCTCAAAAATGGATTGGTGTACGGTATCAAAATGTTAATTGTGTGTGAAAATAGCGATAAAAACATATTTAGTTTCGAACGACAAATTTTATTGCTGCAATTGTTTTAGCTATAGTAACTAATCAGTCTTGTTAGGTACTTCCAGCAACTGAAATGTGTGTGTATATTACTGTATATTAATGATAATTAGATATAGGAAATAACATGATTTTTTGCTTGAAAAAATCAACTAAATATGCATGACCTTATATTTTACTAAAATATGCACAAAGATTGTTTCTTTAAGGTTATAGTAAGAAAAATATATCGTAAATTTAAAAATAATTATATTTATTAAAGATATATTTATTTTTATGTGTTTATTTAGGGCAGCCATACAATATATTTAAAACAACAAATATTTTATATATAAAGTATTCCCGAATTAAAGATATTTTATATATTAAAATGTTAAAATACTTTGTATTCCTAAAATAAACAAATATATATTAATCCTAATAATACAGGTTTTCTTGGAATAAAAATACAATTATTCCTGAATTCAATATATGCATATATATACAAACATATTGTATCTTAACGCCGTGGTAACCATATATTAAGCTTTACAATAAAGGATTTTTAAAGTAATTATACTGTATTGTTAATTAACATATACAGTATAATAAAAATAAAGTTCATATTTGTAACAATCATTTACAACCACAATATTGTACAACATTTCACTACTATGCTGGTTGATGGCGGTGCAGATATGCAGATGTTAAAGTGTCATGGAGCCTGGAAATCTGGTAGCAAACATTTTATGTTTATAATTTTTTTCATTAGTCATTCAGTCATTTTATATGTCAAAATATGTTATTAAAATTAAAAAAAAAATTACAACGCTATAGTGAAACTAATGTTTTGCTAATATTATTGGACCAACAAAATCAAATATATTTTAATTAAAACAGCAATGCACATTGGCCTGCAAGGGAACTTCTTCAATAAATCAGATAAAGCTACAACAAGATTTATAGATTATTTCAAGTTAGTTTAGATTAGTTTGGGTTAGTTTAGGTTTAACTTACTTTAAAAGTTGTTTATTAAATCAACCCTTTCCAGGAGTTACGGAGCTTCTTCTCAAAATTATTACTTATTATACTTATTCTTTAAATCTGACAAGTTATACCCAGCTCGCAAACTCGCAGGAGTTCTTACTTGCACCATACATGGCGCAGCTCGAAGGAACGTTCACCGATGACCGCTGATAGTTAAATGAGAGGACAGGTCAGGTTTTGTTTCCTGCTCCTTGAAAATGTTGTTTTAATATACAGCATTTTAAAGTTTTGATATACAATATTTTATACAACCTTTCTTTAATGATTTGTATATTAAATTTGAACATAAATATTTTAATGATAATATAGTATTTTACGTATTTACATAGGCGTGTTAGTCTGTATGTTTAATTATTTAACTGGCCCCATTTAAAATATGGTATACGAAGTAAACACAAGACATGCTGAATGTTAGTTTTAAATATATTACTAGGAAAAAAGGCTTAATATGTTTTCTTTTTCACTTCTACGCATACTCCATCATATATTTAGCTATAAATTATATGTACCTTAATATTTTAACTCATTATTTTTTTAAATATATATTTTTTAAGATACAATTTTCTCAGTGTAGCTAATAAGATAAAATACACTTCATTTCTTGCTTTTGCATAAGTACTGGGTCCATTCTCTTTAAGCATTGTCTATATGTGAGCAGATTTCTTCTCTTAACTTCGTTTGTTGACCGGGCGCTTTATAGTTCATTCCAAACCTGACCATGATGTTATAGTGCATACATTTCTATCCAAATCTACACTTTAAAATGTTTTAAGTTAACAGGAATAGTTTGGAACAAAATAGTTCAATGACTTAGTTTGGCTTAAACACAAGCACAATTTAATACACTGAATAATCCGTAGGATGTGTACCTATACCTACCTATTTACATTTATCTATTTTCTATTGGAGCCAATCTCTAATATTTTATTTTATATTTCGTTAAGCCTCCTAGTACACTATAAGTTCTTTTGAAATGACTTTTATTGTCAACTTTGAACAAACTATTCTAAAAAAGGAATGAACTGTTTAAACTAAACATTTAAGCATACCAAGGAACGTTTGTTTTAAAAGAAATACACAAGATAAGTGTTAAATTTTAATTCTATATCTTCTTGCCCAAAAATGCCGTCTACATCTCCAGCTTCAGAAGGGTTTTTGGCTTCTTTACACCTGCTTACTAATATTCTGGTTTCAAATATTGTACTTTAAAAATGTATCAACTTACCTTCATGTCCGCAGTCTTATTGGAATAATAGGTATTTATTTTCCACATACTTTGATAAATATTAATAAGGCTGATTGCCGATGAAAATAAAACGGGTCAAAAATCGAGTTAAGTATGGCTAGGTAAAATGGCGGCACTTGGTTTTGCATTAAACATTCCAGAGATAACTGTACTTGTCCAGCCACTAAGAACAAGTAAATCAGTATAGGGACCAAATGTGTTCGCGATAACATAATTATTTGGTTTTCTTAACTAAAATGTGAATTAAAATAAAATTCCATTGCGATTACTATGCCAATTTATTCATGAAACCCAAATTAAAATCTGAATTTGTTCTGATAGCACAAGAAATTACTTTTAAAAATGCTAAAATATAGCCAACATGAAAAAACTAGTTTTAGTTACCAATGCACTTTTTAGGGTGTATTGGCATTTATGTAATAAGTGGCGATATTGATGTGTTTTAAGCACGTGACGTAACAGATAAATGGAAATACGTCAAATGCTTCAAATACTCCAGTTTTGCAATGAATTTAATAAAAGAGTTTTATACCAGAATGTTATATTAATTCATAATTTTAGAATGGTATTTAAAAAATATAGCAAAATGGTTGATTGTGTAAATTAGTTTTTGTCGCTGTTCAACTTACCAAACAAATCCAGAATATATTTTCCTGCAAAATATAAAATATCACCTTTAGAAGCAAACTTTACCAACACTTACTTTAATGACAAGTTGTAAACCGCGCCAAGAAAGCTGCAGCCGTGTCAATAAGTTGCTTCTGTCAGCTCGTTCTCGAGCTGAGGCATTTTGAGGTTTAAAAGGAACGAGGCCCGTTTCAGATTTAACGAGAACCTGTCGGATTTGAGAAATTGCCGAATATAGACTTGTGTAAGTTTAAAAATGCAATAAACAGCTCGCTATCAATACGGGATTTTAATTGGTGTTCTCTGGTAAAATAATGTTCTGTCGCCAGTTTTATTATTAACTAAACTTTATGGTAGAGTCAAAGGTATTTTAAGCAATTCCTAAATTAAATATTACTAAATGAGAAATCGGTTCCTCAGATTGTAAGATCGTCACCTCCTTCAACTAATTCTATTTCTTTATCGTGATCGATCGACGCTCTTCTTTTCCTGAACATCTTTTACAATCATGGGTCTATCTATATTAGCGCCTGGTGCTTTGGCTATATGCCTGAACTATTAAAATATTATTTATAGACTGGAATATCATATTCTAATTCAGTATAGATTGGTTAATTCTTCCCATACACTGCGCGGCTTATTTAACGCGTAACGAAAAATTTGCCTCAATTTTGATGTTATGTATTTTCCAAATTTGTGGTTCTTCTTAATGATTTTTTTGTCTCAAGGTATTTGTTGGCTCTGGGATCCGTCGTTAAAATATTAGAAAGGTTAGAGTTTTGCGAGGTTTACTTTTTATTCCTTGGTTATAGATGAATTATTCCATTTATTTGTTTGTCTTGAAGTCGTATTTTCAGCTAAGCCTAATTCTCTTATCTCAAGTCTTGGCCCCTATATCTACCAACCTATATCTATGAAGCTATTTTTTGTAGCAAGGTCGGTGATTTATCCCAGATATTTTTATGACGCTGACCTTATCGATTGTCACCACTTCATCATATAGTTTTACACTTTCTCTTTCTATTTTATGTAAAACTGCAACTCAAACTCAAACTCAAACTCAAACTCAAAAATAATTTATTTACCCAATAAACATATGTGACAGGATATTCAAATTCATACATATTTCTTAATACTACGGGTAAATAGGGCAATACCGCGATTATAAAAACCGATAGCACAAAGCACAGAAGAACTGTGCCTGTGTGGTAAAGCCCTTGAACTAAAACTAAAAAAAGAAAATATCAAATAATTCATTGGTACATTGGTACATTGGTTCATTGGTATGGCGACGCGAGGACCGACCCAGGGGCAGGGAAGAGAAGAGGGGATGGAGGGTAGATATTAAAAAAAATATATAAAAAAATAAATAAATAGGTGCAAGCAGCCCAGCAAGGTAGTAACATAGTATTTATATACTCTAAGCATATGCGGGAATACAACAACAAAAAAAAAAATAGATAAATAAAAGGTGGCTAAACTTCACTTCTCTGGGTCTCTAAAAGATGTTTTTTTATATAATCCCTAAATTTAATAGGGGAAAAATCTTTAACGTTATTAGGTAAGCTATTCCAAGTTTGAACTGCTTTAAAACTAAATGATTTTTGAAAATTTGCTGTACGATGCTGAGGTATTCTAAAGTAATTCAAATTTCTTGTCTGATGAGGGTGATTATATGACTGAAAATTTGTTCTTAAATATGAAGGTTCTCCATTTTTTAACAGTCGAAACACAAATTGACACATATGGTATTTTCTGCGGTTTCTCATATTTAAAATATAATTGTCATTTAGATAGGGAGTTATATGTTCTCTAAAAGGAATATTAAATGAATATCGCATACAAGAATTCTGAATCTTTTGTATAGAGTAAGATATTTTTTATGTCAATGAGTCGCCATATACTACATCTCCATAGTCAAATAAAGACAAAACAAGTGTATTACACAGATAATATTTAGTCTTAGAGGGAAGACAATGTTTGAGATGGTACAATTTTTTCAAGCGCATGTACGCAATTTTAAGTTTATTTTTTACATGCGCCTGAAATGTGAGACCAGTATCAAAATAAATACCCAAATTCCTTGCCTCCTTAACCAATGGTAAGGGGTCATTGCTAATATTTATGTGAAAATTATCGGAGATGAAGGAAAGAGCATTGTTATTATTACTGAAAAAAATAATGCAAGACTTAGCAGCATTCAACTTTAAATTATGTTCTTCTGCATAGGAGTTGACACTCACCAAATCCTCATTAAATTGTACTTGAGCAGTCTGCAAATTTTGAGTGGGAAAAGATATATATAACTGTGAATCGTCAGCATATTGCTGTAGTTTCGTGTATTTTAAAATGTCAATCATATCCGCAACATATAAAGAAAATAACAAAGGCCCTAAGATGGAACCCTGTGGTACTCCTGTTCTCATTGGTATGTAACTGGACTTTTGTGTAGTAGATTCTGATTTTAGAATAACACAGTGAGCTCGATCATGGAGATATGATTCAAAAAATTTTACTGCATTAGGTGATAGTCCGAAGTAGTGAAGCTTAGCCAATAACATTTTGTGATTTATAGTGTCGAAAGCCTTACTAAAATCTAGTAAACCTAAACATGTGTGCTCTTTTCTTTCTATATTTAACCGGACTTCATTAAGGAGATGAACAAGACTAGTAGTTGTACTAAAATTCTTACGAAAACCTGATTGACAATCTGGAATTACTTTAATTGAGTTAGCAAAGCCACATAATTCTTGATAGATATGTTTTTCTATTATTTTGGATACTACTGGCAGGATACTAATAGGTCTTAAGTCTTTAAGTTCTTTGGGATTAGAAATTTTACCTAATGGATTTATGATTGCCCGTTTCCATAGTGTAGGATAAAAATTCTCTAGAATACAACTATTTATTATGTTTAATAGTGGCTTTAGACAAAAAGGTAGACAAAATCTTACGTCTCTTATTGACAATGAATCCTCACCGATAGCATTCGTATTTATGGTGTTTAAGAGTTTTTTGAAATCTAACTCATCCAACAATTTAAAATTCAGTTGTGATGTTGCATTTTTATGCCTACTTAATTTATAAAATTCTATTTTTTCCTCTGATGTAGAGTCTAATACAGCGTTACAACTTGCAAAATAGTTATTGAGAATTGTTGCATCAGAAAACTCCTCAGGCAAGCTAAAATTTTTGTCGCGAGTTAAATTTAATCTATTAGCATGAGTCCAAAAGTCCTTTCCATTTTTTTGAGACATTAAATTAAAATATGATATTTTTTCCCTAGTAATAGCGTGTTTAGTAAAATTTCTAATTTGTCTATAATACTGGAGGTGTCCTTCTGTTTTTTGCTTCAGGTATTTCCTATGAGCTTTATCTCTTAATTTCATTAAAAGCTTAATATTATTAGTAATCCACGGTGTAAAAGGTTTTTCTTTGATTCTTCTCTGCTGCATAGGTGCATATTTGTCAATTAAAAACAAAATATTGTCATTAAAAATCTTAAGTTTATTGTTGATATCTTGAGAATAATATATTTGATCCCACTGTAATTGTTGGGCATCATTTTCAAAATCTGCAAAATTTATGTTATTGTAATCTCGAAATTGAACTAATTTATATCTATTTTGACTTTTGGGTAAATTTACAATCGAATAAACTAAGTTATGATCGGACACCTCCTCCGATATAATGACTACCATTTCTTACTCGGTTGCTGCAAACATGATGTGTTTGGTACTATAGCACTTCCATATAACGCCCTTAAGTTTAACACGTTTTTATGGGTTCTGCCGTGCGAGAAAAAATTATTATCATTAAAGTGTGCTTTACATCTAAGATCATACTGCTTAGCGGTAGAGCTTAATGCATGTTGCGTGTCAGTAAATAGCAGCATTATCAATCAATCAGTTTCCTAATGTCTCTATATTATTGCTGGCGATTTTTATCATTGCCTGAGAAGAACCGTGGCTCTGTCTAGGGAAAGAGGTCCTATACAACAGAAAAAAGAAGCTGGAAGACCATCTGTAAGAACAGAAGAACTTGTTGCAAAAGTTTGTGAAAAAGTGCAAAATATGCAAACAAAATGTGTAAGCCGCCTGTCTCAAGAAGAAGAAATATGAAACAAGTGCAAGTGTTCCAAGAAATATGAGCTGCAGGTTTTGAAGGACGCAGGAATTAGTGACAGTGGTTTTCCCAAAATTTGCCGGTAAGTAATGTATTGACACCGCCGTTATATGCTTGCGCCAAACATAAATTGTTTACTGTATTTCCCATAGGTTGCTTGGTTCAAAATATGTCAGCTGAAATAAAAGACTTTTTTCTCACACAAAATATATCTATTTACTTCTGGTTTTTTATTTACTCATCTCCACATCCTTTCTGCTTAGCAGCAAATGCTTTCTTACTTTTTTAACTTATGTGAGTATGGTAACTACTTACTGCATTAAAACAGCTATACATTTTTACAACACTAACATTAACACAACTAAACAAACAATAATATCGGGACACACTACTGAAGTCTTAAACTATCGAGACGTTATCGCATCTACGAACTTGAGACTGCTTTTTACAATAGGTAAACAGAACTTGAGTCGTGGTATAATAACAACGTTAGTATACCTTCGGGTATTCACCGCGAATTGATCAAGTTCTTTCAACAGATAAACGGCTTGAATTGAAATCAACTAAAACCGCGCAAAATGCCGCGAAAAGCCCGTGTGCTTTCTGTCAGGCGTGAACCCAGTAACATTTTGTCATGCTATTTCAACCCCTGCGCTCAATCACGTAGGCTTATTTCGCCTTCAGCGGCGATAGATTCTTGCTTTCTGGGAATTTAGTCAGGGCGTTGAAGACGCCGTATCTTCTTGGAAATTAGTCTAGACAGCAACGTTGCCGTACTTTTTATGCTTTGAATTTATACTTGTTTGCGTTATTAAGTTATGCAACTAGCTAACTGAACCCATCCCCAACAAAATGATCTGTTAGATCTGACATTTTTTTCTGATGAAGCCTGGGTTCCACCTCACCGGTTATGTGAATTCTCAGATTACATGCATGTAGTCCACATTGCACTTCAAAAAAATTGGTGTCTGGTTGGTTATTTCCCGAAGAAGAATTGTTGGTCCTGATAGTACATTTGTCTCCATCTTTCTCTAACAAGGTTATATTTTATTATCTTCTTCCTTTGATTCGCAACTTAAATAAGTAGCTATAAAATCAGTATAGCAACTACCCACAGAATTGCTTGCTAAAAAATTGGTTTAATGTAGCTATTAAAAAAAAAATAACACATATTTTTTTCGCCTCCCTTAGTCTACTTAAATTTGTTTTTCTCCTCCCTATATTGCAAACAACGCATTTTGACACTGTTTTGAAGGACGTAAGTAACAATTACCAAAAAGGTATCGATTGCCCTTGACGACGGGTTGTAAGTCAACTTACCACCCTTGGGTGGTAATAATTTTTAATAATAAACTGTCAGCTTAACGTGGTTGATAAAATAACAATGCTATTATGCTATAGAAACCAGTCAAAGTTGTCCATAATTTCATGCGAAAAGTATCGAATTAAATTAATAAAAATCCGAAAATAAATTCTGCGGGGAGGAGAAAAAATGTTATATACTTTATGGGATGTAAGTAAATATACTGTAAGTATACAGTATATTTACTTACATCCCTTGTAGTATAAATAACTATTACTTCCCTTAAGCATCATTTACTATTCATTAATATATTTTACAGCTGCGGATGTAACATAAAGTTGGAGCCATTTTGGTTTTACACTCCATAACAAAATAACTGTATCTGCCTAACAACTTTTGTCCTAGATTTTGAATAAAGTCTTTAAAGGTGAACTTTTATTAATACTTAATTTAATGGCGCACTGTTAACTATGGTAGAATGCTGCAGGCATGCCAATAAGGCCGCTTTTATCAGCTAGTTTTCAAGTTAAGCGGTTTCGCAGTTTATACTGGTCGACATAATTTAAAATTTAACTTGTCACAAACTTTAAATATAATATGATTTTATCCAATTCTAAGGCTCTTTACATATAAAGGTATTTTATAATACATCTTATACTAAGTCTTTATGAAATTAATTTTAGAATATAAATAGTAGTTACTTCATCAACTGTTTAAATTGAAAAAAAAACTATAGTACTTAAAGAAAGTTTTACCCAACACTTAAATAAAAGATAAAAATACAAAGAATCTAACCGAGGATATCGCAAAGAGATACTTCCATTGTATAGTAGGCCAGTCAGCAAGTACATTAATGGCGGGAGCAATTCCGGAAAAGCTGGAATAAATTTTAGTTTGTTTGATATGGTGTGAAAAATCACATGTTAATTTTGCACCCCCCAGCAAGCCCGGATTTGGCCGCCATCTTGAAAAAAGTGGCTAGAAAAATGCCTTTTTTTCATTATTTGTAAATAACTCAATTTCTATAAATCTTAGGGCAAAATATGTAGTTACCAAAATAAAAGAAGAGTAAAAACTGTACAAAAATGGTTCCATATATTTTTTCCGTGCGACCAACCGTTTCGAGGATATTGGTCATCGAAAACTTGAAACCTGGATAGCTCCATGAGCACTACACACATTCAGTTGCTTTTTGGTGATTTACATTTTAATTTGGTAAAGAATCCACTATGGCACCAACTTAAGTTTAGATCTTTTCTGAAGTGGAAGGCTCATTATAGTTTTTTCGTCTTTTTGATGTTACTGGTTGTTCAATATACTCCTCAATATATTCCTGAATGTCTTCAACATCTGTCTCAAGTTCCGGATCGGCTTCATGATATGCGGAATATTCCACTGAATCATCTTTATCCATAGGCAAATTCTCCTCCTCTTCGTCTAATTCTACTACCTTCAAAGTATTTGAACAAGATTTGCCCTGGCAAAGAGCACACATTACCGAGCAACACAGACCTGCTTTGCGGCAGCTACAAGCTGCATTACAACCTTTGGCGCATTTACAAGAAATAAGTTTTAGTAATTCTTGAGGAGTTGCATCTTGTGAAGTAGCAATGGGCATCAACCCATTCTTTAAATTTTTCCATCCCCAACAGAGCTGATTTTTCATTCCCATACCATAGCTGTACCTGATTATAAGTACGGAAGGACTGTTAGCGAGCTGCGTCTTTAGTCGGCTGTAACAATGCTAGGCTTGGTAAGCTATTGGTAATAGATTTTATTTCATACTGTATTGTAAAACACACATTTACATATTTGAATTTAGTCCAGAAAATAAGGTTTTACAGCAATAAGTCCGGTAAAGTTTTTTTACCGGACTAGTCCTGTAAAATTTCTGTACCGGACTGAAATTTGTAACTTTTAGTTTAATCAATGTCAAACACACAGTGTTTCCACCAGTAAATATAAGCACTTTTCAAATATACGACGCAGAATAAAACTTCATTATAATTTCAAAAGATAATTATAATTTTCAACAGAACAGTATGAAATAAAATATTGTATGTCATTCGTCCGGCAAATCCTTTACAGTATTCGTTTCAAAAATCCAGACTCTGCTCCTTCGTCGCCTCGTCTCGAAACATTTCACTCATACTGTGAAAGTTGATTTACCGGACTTATAACGTAAATATCTATTACGTAACACTGGGATCTGTATTTATTTAATTAGTCGCATTTTTTGGATTCATACAGTTGAAGAAGAAATTGTTCTCCGACTTTCTCTATATTCTCTGGGGATGCGTTTTGGTCTTTAAAGATTTGTACAGCTTTCTGTAATTCTTTTTCTTTTTGTAAAACTTTAACCAATCTTATTTTTCCTTGTCTGTATAATGCGGATGTAGTATCGCAGCCACTACATGAGTGTAGAAATAAAATGTTGTCCATAATTGAAGAATCCAAAGTCATATTATGTAGTGCATACATTCTACTTTGCGATTTTCCCTTGCCTGGCTTTAGAAAATAAATATTTGAGCGAGACCCATTTAAGTACGAATGACGAGTAAATCAGTATCTTCGCCGATTATAGTTACAGTTTTATAGTGATTTGATTCTTCAATTGCAGTGGTCACAATTAATGTGTCAGCATCTTCATGAGCCTGCTTGACTCTAAAACCTTCGTTCGGGAAACGATTGCACATCGTCGAGATTATTCAAGTTTTGTTCCTTTCATTTGACAAAAATTTTCCCTGAGACACTGTTGCCGTCATGCTTTCATCAAAATGAGTTTCCGGTGTTGAAGCAATCTTTAATACACAGAGTTCTCGGAAAACGAATATGAATATGAGCACAGTCTAAAAAGCATAATAGCAGTTGTTTGTTTTCAAATATGCCTAGAAAAACAAGATAATAAATGCATATAATATATCCAGCTTTTGAAGTTTATATAACTTCGAAACGGGTAGTAGCATGGAAAAAACACAAAGAACCTTTTTTGTAGAGTTTTTATTCTTCCTTAATTTTGTTAACTACATATTTTGCTCTAAGGTTTATAGGAATCGAGTTATTGACAAATGACTAAAAAAAGGCATTTTCTTAGCCCTTTTTATCAAGATGGCGGCCGAATCCGGGCTCGCTGGAGGGTGCAAGAATAATACGAGATTTTTACCACCAAACCAAAGAAATTAAAATTATTTCCAGCTTTTCCGGAATTGCTCCCGCCATCAGCTATTTTAAACGACCGGCCGACTGGCCTATAGTATAACTAAGCAGAAACAAGAATAATTTTAGGATTATTATTAAATTTGTTTAAAGAAAGATTTCTTTACAATTTATTAAATATATTGATAATAATTAAGTAATTATATGCTTGAGAATCAAAAATAACTTCATACCAAGAAGCCTTACGTCAGTTAATGATAAGTCAAATACTTGCCGACCTAAGTTTTGTTGCAGAAAACAGTGCAAAGTGTGACTATATTCTCGTAACAAATCATTCCAGAATAAAACAGGATAAAGACAGTAACACTCATAACCCCGAAACAAATTTGCAACACAGACAATAAATTTGCCCAAATGACGAGGACTTGCACCAGACAATTTAATTACCTAGCTCCCTCTTGTGGCGAAGCCGTTACGAAAAGCACCTGCTTCCTTCTGTAAGATATGTACTGGAAACCCCTTGAGATTTTATATTTTGTTTATTTTTTGTGTGAATTTATAAAAATCAAATATATGAACTTTTCAGTTTTAATCATATTTGTTTTTAAACACAGGATTTTAAAATAAAAACTTAAAAATACATTTATAGAAAGTTTACCTTCAGTTTTTGGTCAATATTATTTTTACATTTAATGCAGCTAGATAATCTTTAAAGTTTAAATTAAATGGATGTTGGAAGAGCATTTGAACAGTATTAAGCGTGGGATTTCCGACATCAATCCAATAAGAACTTTGCATCTTGGATCTTGGTCTATATAACTTTACTTATGTCGATGTCGCAAGTAATCTTATTTGCCATTAAGGAGCATATAGGAGATGTTGTATTTGATTTTCTTAATTAGATACTAAATTAAGTGCCATACTTAAAATTGATAGCATTTCTAAATTCAGTTAGTTCTTAAAAAGTTGTACGACACACTACCAGGATATTATTAAACAAAAAATGTTGTAGCGCTATTTCTTATATTCTTATAAATAAAAATTCAAAACAAGAAGTTAAACTGAAAGATAATAATTATTATATTATTAAACATGTTTTCGAACTCAAAAGTAACAGCATTTTAAGTAATCATATAGTACAAGGTGAATCGGAAGGAACGGACCAAACTACAGGAGTGTATTGAACACGTAAAAGTATTATTATTATCCGATTTTCAATTGTTTTTGTGTTGTTGTGGGCAGTGCTGCTCAAGTTATTGGGTATGAGGAATTTTATTATGATTTTAAAAATTGTGATTATTTTCAGATCAATGAGTGTCTTGCATTGGTTGAATGGGATTATGTTTTGAACTTTAATGGTGTTGAAGAATCTTTGGCCTCTTTTTATGGCATTCTATATGATGTGATTGAGGGATGTGTACCTCTTAAAATATATAAAACTTTTACATTTCCCAAATGCTTCACTGCAGAGTTGCGACGTTTGGTTATCAAGAAAAAGATTGTTCACAGGCAGTTCAAGGAGTCGGGTGATGAAGATGTTATAATTAATTTATTGAGTTGAGGGAAAGCTGCAGGCACCTCAGAAGGCACTGTTATGATGCTTACATTGGTAGAATTGAGAATGGGATATCGGAAGACCCAAGACGGTTTTGCAGCTATGTTGCTGATCTTAGGAATGGGCACGACTTGCCTAAAGATGTTGAATACAATGGAGTTGTGAGTAGCAGTATATCGGAGACTGTGAACTTGTTTGCATCAGTTTTTTCGACCGTGTATTCACCGGACGTGGTGGCACATTTACATGAGCCTGGTCTTTCTGAGCTTGTCTCTGTGAAAGGCTGCAGCTTGAGCGTTTCTGACGTGTTTAATGCCATAACTTTATTGCCCTCGCGCCTTTCTGCGAGTCCCGATGGGATACCTGCCTACTTTTTAAAACAATGTCAGTTTACCTTATCTTTGGCGATTCATAAACTATTCAACTTGTCTCTGTCATCAGGGATCTTTCCGGACTTCTGGAAATCATGTTATCTCAAACCAATATTTAAATTAGGTAATAGGAGTGGTGTTAATAACTACAGAGCAGTATGTAATCAGTCTGATGTTACGAAATTGTTGGATTGTCTGGTCGGTCAAAGATTGTCATGGGCATTTAGACACCTAATCAATGAGGAGCAGCATGGCTTTATGCACGGCAGGTCGACGACTACAAATCTGGTTCTGTACCAGAATTTTGTTACTTGTGGCATGGAGGGTGGACGGCAGGTTGACTCTGTTTATCTGAACTTTCTAAAGCCTTTGACAGGGTCAATCACCGTTTACTTTTGGCAAAACTGGAAAAACTTGGTGTATGTGGATCATTTCTTGAGTGTATCAAGAGTTATCTATCAGACAGGACGCAATATGTTAGGTGTAATGGATCAGTGCCAGGTCCCATCTGAGTGCCATAAGGAGTTCCGCAAGGTTCCCACTGTGGGCCTATTCTGTTCTCTTTGTTTGTGATCGATTTGGTGCAGGGCATTAGATTCAGTGAATGCTTGTTTTTTGCCGATGACCTTAAGGTTTTCAAGTCCGTCGACTCGCTGCAGGACGCAGATGATCTTCAGCGGGACCTCAATAGTATTTTTAAATGGTGTGAGAGGAATTGTATGGATGTAAATGTGGTCAAGTGTTTTCAAATAACCTTCACTCGTTCATTACAGCCTTTAAATTATCAGTATAGTCTAAATAGTGCAGATTGCCTATGTGCACTCATATAAAGGACCCTGGTGTCACTTTTGACAGCAAGATGTCTTTTAATGTTCACATTACTAATATTATAACGAAAGCCTATAAGATGCTGGGTTTCATTCAACGTATCTCGACCGATTTATCTGTGTTAACTTTTCGTAATCTCTATTGTTCTATTGTAAGGTCCTTGCTGGAATATTGTTCAGTTGTTTGGTCACCGATTTATGGTTTGTATATTGAAGACATTGAGAGAGTTCCAAGAAAGTTTTTGAGGATAATAGCTTTTAGATGTGGTTATCAAAGAGGGAATTATCAATATGATGACATTCTCTTCGAGTTCAATCCTCAGTCACTGCAGACTAGAAGGCAGATTGCTGACTTGTGTGTTTTGCACAATGTTTTGAGTGGTGGCATACGATGCTCGGAACTGCTTACCTTGGTCCCGTTTAACGTTAGTGTAAGGAGAGGTAGAAATACAAATATTTTTGTTGTACCGTTTCACCCAACTAATTATGGCAGGAACAACCCTTTCACTCGTTTATTAGATAGGGCTAATCAATTTAATAATAGATATGATAATGTAGATTTAATTAGTTCTAGGCTGGTTAGTTTTAAGCCTTTTTGAAGAAATTACTTGTGATTAATTAAAATGTGTAATTTTACTATTTTCGATTTACTACTGTAATGTGCAAAAAATTTTATGTTGCTATGCTATATGATATTCATATTATTTGTGTTATTGTTTTAAAATTAGTTTAAAAATTTGCTTTGTTATTATGCTGGTGTATTTTGTAAAATGGCATTTTCATGAATAAATAAAAAAAATAAATAAATAAATAAAAATGCTATAGCCGATATTAAAGAAAGACACGAAGCAATCAGGGGAGCAACTGGCGCCCTTCTTAGGCGAAGTGAACAATGTTTAGAGATGAATGGCGATAATTTTGAATTATTAATAAAATGCTGCTATGATTAAAGAAATGTTAATGTATGAAATTCTATTTAATTACGTTACAACTTGAAAATCGGTAAAGAACATAATATGTGGTTTTAAATAATGATTTGTTGTATTCAGTTTGTATAAAAAACCAACCAGTGTAAATATTCTTTTTTTATATTTTGTTATTCATATATTTCTTTGGCAGTATTTAGATTAACATATATTAGTAATGTGGGGGAACGTAGTATTTTGGGTGGTGTCTTTAAAAATAAAATGATATTTTACAATAGTCACATTCTTCACAACACGTCGATTTTGAGAAAAGCCACTTCCTGTAAAATTTAATTTGGCGGTGACAATTAGACCCTGAAAAGGTTAAAACCGTTTAAGAGACAGTCTTTATAACTTTATTTAAAATGTGCGAACTTGAAAACCTTTTTAAATTTGCATAAGTCGAGGTCCGCTCATTTCTACAAGTGCAATTTAGCGAGTGTAAACAAAAAACAGTCAGACAGAGTTGCAGGAAGACAATAATAAGTTTATAAGGTAAACGTGAGAAATAATTTTACTTATTCTACAATATTTGTTGACGAATTTTGTAATAGGCTTATACTCAAACATTGTTCGTAAATGTGTTTCTAAAATATGAGGAAACATTGAGTCTAGGAAAATTGTTGTCAAAAGCTATATTAGCTAAGTAAAATACCTAAAAAAACATACCCTATCTACGCTGCTGACCGTAAGCAAACTACGTCGGACCGATTCCCTTTGAGTCAGAAATCCGCAATTAGAGCATAAAAGATAATACGACAGGAAAAAAGCCAACGATATAGAAATGAAGCATGCTCTGGTTAATGATGCTTGTTTTCTCGTCAGGTAGCAATTACGTATGGTTTTAACTGCACGCAATTTTTGTACTCCTTTCTTTAAACCAAGTTCGTTGTTTGTCTTTTTAAACACTTCATTTTCTCAAGTGACTTTTGTTTTGAATGAGCATTTTTACATTTTTATTTTGTAGATTGGCGTTTATTTAATGACTATTTATTTGCAGCGGTTCTAGACATTATTGATATAAAGTTAATTTCTAAATTTAATATTCCATTAAACTTATAATCGAATATATATTAATGCTTACACAAACACGTTTAACTGGAATTATAGGTGTAAGATTACCGATTTCGAAATTATGGGAACTTTTTGTGTCTTTGCATGCTTTAAATTCTCTTAGGCCTT
This sequence comes from Polydrusus tereticollis, assembly GCA_963920685.1. NCBI lineage: Eukaryota > Metazoa > Arthropoda > Insecta > Coleoptera > Curculionidae > Polydrusus > Polydrusus tereticollis. The sequence goes on from OY987329.1 coordinate 144,759,571, forward strand.
AAGCAATCTTCTTTGCAATTAAGAAATAAATTAAGTTAGTTGTGCTGGAAACACAAATTCTAGCTTAGTTTATTTCTATAGGGTGAATCTAAAATTATGTAGCCTAAAGTTTTAAAATAAAAAGGAAACACTGTATGGTGTGTGTGTTTTACATTATTGCACTGGTTAAAACCAAATATCCCAAATATTTTTTTAATCACGCATTAATTGCCATTTGTATTTGTTTGTATTTGGTCTGCTATAACAGGCGCACGAACAGATTGCGTTTACCTTTTTCTTGTGTTTAATCTTATTGTTCCAAGTTATAACTTCCCTTTTGCAAACTTTATCTTGGAGAAATTCGTGACAAATTTAACTTTGTTTTTTCGAAAAATGCTTTAATTGTTAATGTTTCGGCACGCATATATTTTTCTTTGGCTTTAGGATCTTAGGAAAAGTATATTTTTTTCAAACTTTAATACACCACTTCGTTTCGGTGTTACCGAAGAACTTTTCCTCAGGGAAAGAAATTGAAAAAGTATACTTTTATTTACTGCTATACAACCAAATCGAACAAACTTTTTTATTCACGAAATATCTACCTAAGTTTAATGTATTTAAATGTATTAGTATCAGAGAATCGTTTTATTTTTGTAAATTTGTAAACTTTCTGGATCTTATAGGTAATCAATATACAGTGTGCCCCAAAAAAGTTTGATGAATGGAATTGACCTTCGTTTAGGGTTAGGGTATAGCTTTATTTGAACATATTTTATATTCAAAACTATATAAAGAATCTTATGATGTCAACAAACTTGGTATATCCATCAAATCAAATTATCAGGATTTTTGTGATATATTAAGGAAATTTCGAAGCCAAAACAAGTATTTTTTTATTGCAGATTTCTATATTTGGTCAGTCGATTACTGCTGAAGTAAATTCTAACTTCAAAACCAATCAAATCAAATCCTAGCTCTGGCAAATTTATCCAGAGAACAAATTTAGATGGGTTAATTCTCCCGCCGTTATAGGCAGCGAGCACAAAGCAGGGTCACAATAGTTGTAATCCCACTGGGATCGGCTTGAACAAACTGTGAGCTGACATTTCATCGAAAAACTTCATTTGTTCAAACTTTCCTTGGGACAAATCGTGACAAATACCTAGAACTTTTTTCCAAAAAGGATTGTTAATCCATTAAACACACAAGTGTTTATCGGTATTTTCTTGATTGCTTTTTTATATTAAATTCATAAAGTTTTCACAAGGGACTAATGGACAATGCTAATTTGCCACAACCGCATTTCTTATTCATCCTATGATTTAACTAAACTAATTTTCGTTGTTCAATATGTATTTATTTTTAACTCTCTGAATGATATCTATTATTATTGCTTAACTTAGTGTAACCTCACAACTTACCTTGAACTTAATAGTCCTTATAAATTTCTTTATTTACTTCAGAACCAGTCAATTACACCAGAACTAGTCAATCCAAAATATCTATAGGTTTATATCGTCGGAATACAAGCAAAACAAGCATTAAGTCAATTAACACAGTTTTTAGAAAATAAACTTTTTTTAATTTTGTATTTTGTTTTGTAATTTTTATACCTTTTTCCATTTTGTTTTTTAACGAATATTTTATTCAATTACACTGACTGTATTTTACTTCTATAATATTAAGGAAAACTGCCACTTCCAATATTGTCTTTGTTTAAAAAATATGTTGTATTATATTTCATTAAGAACACAGGAAAATAAAAATATCTAAATATTAATACAAAATAACATTTTCGATGAAGTTTGGGAAAGAAAATCGTTAATAATGAAAAATAACTACGTTACTCATAATTGAAAACATTATCAAATTTAGTGGTCCTCTTTTTCTTCATCATCTGCGGTTACATCTCGAACAGAAGATGAACTAACCTAAACTAACTTGTGAAGTGGGAATTTAAAGCACGCTTTGCATGCCATATGTTATGAACCTAAAACACTTATCATTGTCTGCCTTTTCCTTATTTTCCTCTTTCTCTATCATCGAAGCTTCTTTTCTTTCTAAATGTTTTTTGTATTTTAACTTCAGTGCAAGCTTTTCTTAACTCGATGCTTTTTGATATTCATTGCAATTAAAACATAGGTCGTTTTTAGGTTTAAAAGATGATATATAGTACTCGGTGCAAAAAATGCTCCGATACGTTATTAGGCTTCCCCCTGAGATTGTTGCTCATTACACTGTTCCATAAATAAATTGTTCTGTCTTCTGTCCATCCTACCAAATTCCCACTATCACTTTTGCATTGAAATGCATGGACATGTTCGATATACATAATATTTTGCAAAAGAGCTTCTGACAGACTTGGTATTTAGTCTCCTTTCTAGCATTTAGGATTTTGTATTACTCCATTGCTTATTCTGTGCCCCCTTTCTGGGCCTACGATTTTTCACTTCTTTCGACGTTACATTCATAAGAATAAAATCTTTCTGCCTCTGGTACGACAAACATCAGTATGTCTGGCACAATAGCTGTCGTTCCGCTTCAGAAAAGTTTGTTGTACATTTGTAACGGCATTTCGTACAGTCCACTGCCGTGGGGATCTTGGCTGGTTGAATTTTTCCATTGACATTTTATAAGGCTGTCCTTGACTTCTTTTCTTTTTTCCAACGTTCATTTGCATTCTCTGATACAAAGTCCTTGTCCTTCACTGAATCATCCGAGTCATATTGAAAATGAATTTCATTATTTGTCGTGTTAGGGACTTTATTTTCTATCCGAATGCTTATGGAGGACTCAGCTAAAAAAAACCATTATAATATACAAATTCACCAAGAAATATACCTTCAAAAATGTCAAAAACATCCCAAACAGTAAAGCTGGATTTATAAACTCGAGAAGTTGGAGAGGTTGAGGTTCAGTTGGTGTTGGAAATAGGAGTTCAATTTAAACTAAAGGGAACACTCAGTTCCATTTATACACTCGTTCATGTTGTTCATGTAAAGCTTATGTAAGGTTCGAAAACTTCCCGGGTAGTTCGAGATAATCAATTTTTATGCTCTGAGTTCGGAATATCTAACCTCACAAACTTGGTCATAACTTCAACCTCACCAACTTTTCGAGTTTATAAATCCAGCTTAAACGTTGTGTTATTTCATGTAATATGGCAAAAGTAAGTCACGTCACAATGACACAATGTTATTGTAACCTAGTATTTTTTAAAATGTTTATCTTGAGCATAGACAAGGGAGATGCGCTTATGGTAGATCTTGACTGAACTGTGGTAACATTGTAGATCTTACGAAAACATGTTAATGACTCGAAAATATGTATACCTAATTCATCTTACCCTCTAAAACATCATCGAATATAAATGGTGTCTGCATTGAATACTGCTTTTCGCTCATACTTTCTCAACATGTTTGGAAAGTCGATGCTAAACGAAAAATAATCAATTGTGTAACAAGTAGCAAATAATAAAGACATTTTACCACTACATAATCAAACTATAAATAAAATCAGTTTGTTACCCACTTTTCTTTCTGCAATTCATGAAGTATTTTATCAATACGTCTCATTTTGTACTTTAATCTGGTAACGCACGAACAAAACTAACCGTGTCAATGGAAATTTCAATACGAATCGGGGATGTTTGCTGGTTCCGACCTGTCGGACGATTAAGCAATATCCACAAGTCACAACGCCGCGTCACATTACAAACAATTTCTTCCAAGAATAAGCCACTAGTTCACTTAATAGGCTTTACCTGAATAGAAAGTACCTAACTTCTTTCTGACTTAGTGAAACCAGTAGTATGGGAAAAGATAAATATTCTAAATCGAACGACTGGTGTTTTCAAGGACATAGGATGTTAAAGTCCATGGAGATGATAAAAATACGTTAATATTAAAAAAAAAATGACTTAGTATGTTTTGCTTGTACACCGACGATATTGGTATAACAAGTATAAAACTATAGAGACACTCAAATAATTAAATAATACTCTGCAACAAAATCACAGTAGAACTAACAAATAAATATTCAAACAAATGTGGCTAAAAGTCACACCTCTACTAATAAGCTCCACTTTTCAGACAAGAAAACAAGAGCCAAGTTATAAGACGAGCATCACCTTAATTGCTTTTTCCTTTCTATTGATTTTCGTTCTACTAGTTTATGGTCCATTAGTTTCTTATGTTACTAAGAGAGAGTTTTCGCAATGCAAGTTTAATATATGTCCAAACTTCATAAACAATAAACCTTGACATAACAATGTTCCATGGAGATTTTAAAGATAATAAAAGAACACTAAGTACTATTTCCGTTATTGTTCAAGGATTTGTACCTACTACATATTCTTCTTCGCTAAATAAGAAAGGTTGTAAACGGCTATCATAATATGGGTTACACTCTGATATTATCGTCTAAAAATACAAAGTATTAGCAAACTTTATTTCAATCAAGAAGAAATTATCGGGATATTGAAAATTTCAAAAAGTTTAATCATCTCTCAGCGATCTAAAAACGTCAGAAAAGTAAAAAGGGTATGGGTAGCGAATTTAAGCCTATCCCCGGGACAAAACAAACAGCAGGCAGCCCTAACCCTATCTAAATACTAAATACTTTAAAGAAGTTTATATTGATTTTCGAAACCCCGCCGGCATGTTTAACTATTATACGAAAAGTTATAATTTAAAGCAAATTGAAAGTATAACATTAATAATTTGTTTTTTTTTATACGGCGAAAGAATAACCTGTAAAAGTTTAAATTAAGTTGCTAAGTACTATGGTTCACATATTCCAAAACTTCAAATTTATGTGCCCGTATTAGGTGTTACCTAACATCATGAATGTTGGTACGTATTAAACCAGCTGCGACTGCAAATTTAGAAGGATTTAAATACACTTAATAATAACTTACAAGCGATACAACTCCTCTTAATAAATCTAAATGGATTTGCTCAAATTTATCCTTTATATATGAATTCTCAATATTACCAATTTCTTTTATTAGATAAATCACTTGGACAACCATTTCATTTATATTACCTATAACGAAAATTCTCCAGTACATAGTATTAATAACATTCATGGTGCTGAACTCGAATTTTGCAGAAAGCGCGACAGATTATTTTTTGCTCCATATGAGAAATGTTTTAGCTACGCCACTGTTGTAGGGAAATGGAAATAGTTTTTAACAGAATAGAGATAGTGTCGGATTTACGCGTTAAGTTTCTGTCGCCCCTATATACAGGGTTATGAAAAAGAAACGGATCAGCCTTTTATAAGATTATGGAAAACCACCCACTTAATCGTAACTCGCTCGGACCCGTCAAATTTATTTTTTTGAAATGCATTTTTTAATAGAAAAAGATGTTGTACAGGGTAGATCATAAAAGTGCTACGTGTGTCAACTTTAATTTGTTTATTGAAACATATTGTATATTTTTACATTTTTATATTCTACAATCAATTCTAGACATTTTTCATTAACCATGCTCTATACTTATCTTCAGCCGTTTACGAAATATTAACACTTTAATGCTGGTATGCACTCATTGGTATGTTTCTCGACATAGCAACGTTCTAAACTTAAGTCACAATCTTTTGACTATGACAATTTCTTATTTAGGTTTAAGACGTCAAAAAATGACAGTGAATGTTAATCAAATTTGAATTTTGTTCTGCTGATATTTCATCAAAATACTCCTCGACGAAGATGAGGGCATTGTTGGGGAGATAAAAGTAGAAGTCATAGGGAAGTTTCTGATATGTTAAATGAAAAATACCCGAATCGCCCGCCTATTCGCTAATCAACAGTGTCTAGGGTAGCAAGTAAGTGGAGAACTTCTCGTACTATTAAAGATAGTGTTAAAAGTGGTCCTCCTGGTATATCCGAGTAGAAAAGAATAAACATGTTATTATCACTAGAGGAAGATTCTCATAGCTCAAGCACATAACTTGGACGGGACTACGATATTCATCAAACCACCGTATCTAGGTTTTTACAAAAAGAGAAGTTTCATCCATACAAACCAGTATTTGTACAAGAGTTATTGTAGGATGAGTAGGATGATCCTAATAGGCGAGACCAATTTTGTGAAATAATGATTGAGCTAACAGATAATAACGCAAGATTTTTCCAAAGAATTTGTTTTTCAGATGAAGCTACGTTTTGTTTAAATGGTCAGGTTAATTGACAAAACTACACATACTGGGCACAGGAAGATCCTCACTGGTTCATAAAAAATCACACCCAGTATAATGAAAAGGTTAATCTTTGGGCGGACATTGTTAACAATAGAATAATCGGACCTTTTTTCTTTGATGAGAGTCTCACTAGAGAAAGATATCAAGATTTCCTTCAAAATAATCTGGTTCCAGCTCTTGCCACTCTGTTTTCAGATGATAATGATCCTGATTTACCAAGTTTAACTATATGGTTTCAACAGGATGGTGCTCCCCCGCATTTGCTGTTCATGTAAGGGAGTACTTAAATACAATTTTTCCGGGGCGGTGGATAGGTAGACGGGGGTCAACAGAGTGGCCACCCAGATCACCTGATCATAATCCACTGGACTTTTTTTTATGGGGCTACGTCAAAAATTTAGTTCATAAATCTAAACCCATCTCGGTAGATACACTGAAGGAGTCTATTCGACGAGTAATAAGGGAAATATCTCCACAATTAGTACTAAATGTACAACAGGAATTTCTAGATCGATTGATCTACTGCAGAACAGTTGGTGGAGGACATTTTCAACATCTTATAAAATAGTTTCTTTTCATTCTTTGTTGTTTGTTTATTGTGTTTTAAAATTGTTAAAAAATTTAAAAGTGTTAATATTTCGTAAACGGCTAAAGATAAGTACAGGGCATGATTAATGAAAAATGTCTAGAATTTATTGTAGAATATTAAAATGTAAAAATATACAATATGTTTTATTAAAAAAATTAAAGTTGACACATGTAGCACCTTTATGATCTAACCTGTACAACATCTTTTTTCAAAAAAATAAATTTGACGGGTCCGAGCGATTTTTGATTAAGTGGACGGTTTTCCATATAAAAGGCTGATCTGTTTCTTTATCATAACCCTGTATAAACAAACCGTAATAAGTATCGTTATTATTTGCTATTTCATTGGTAACCTACTCGTCGTGGAAATTTTGTCTCTAGCCATTATACAAAGTGTTCAACTTAATTTTATGCTCATGTTTCTATCAACACTAAAACATTCTTAAAGTTTAACCTATGTATACACTATACACCGTTGCCTTTCCAATTTAATTATATAAATTCACCTAACAGTATAATACCGGTGTACACAGGTTATTATTACCTTATTTTCTGGCAGAATACCTTCGCATTACCCCCACAGCAGCACAAAACAATTATGTCACACTCGGAGACTTAATAAAAAATCCTTTTAAGCTGTTGTACGGAGCCCGCTCCAATATCCTCCATAGTCTGCTCCTCGTTTCCTTCATCTGCCAGGCCCATACAAAGTACTAATTAAAATTCAAGCCTCCAGTTTCCTCTCTTCTTCGCCCCAAAACGGATCTTAGTCAGTGGCAGCCCGGTAACCCTTTGTTGATGAATATGCTTTATTTTTTAATCCATTTGAGTATGAAAATTTTTCAAAATTTGATTGCTTTATTTTAATAGATGTAGTGGCTCTAAAGGTAAACGGAAAAATCTAAAACCAACCGAATTTTATTTTTATTTGATTTAGCGGAAAACAAGTATAAGCAAATGCGTAAATAACTATATAGTTTAGGTTAGTTACAGATTCCAACGATATAAACAACAGATTTGGTCCAACACGACCAAGAACCGTAGCTAGCACCGTCCTAAAATTTAATTTCCAGCCTTTCAATAAAATTTTGAGCTTGGCAATTGATTATTGTACTGATAAATTAGTTGAGCGACCGTTCTGGGACGGTCCAGATACATCATATTTAAGCGCTTTTTGCGTGCAATTGTTTACATTGTTGGAATATACAGGATGTTTATTAAACATAGGGCAAAAATTGAAAGGATTATTCTCTGGACTACTTTAAAAATATTTTGTTCAGGTTAGTTTGATGATTTTTGAAAAGCCGCCTTGTTTCGAAGATACAGGGCGCGAAAGATTTTGGACAAAACTAATTTTGATATTTTCCAAATTATTAATGTAGTATAAATTGTTTTAAAAACGCGTTATCTTCCGGACAAATTAGTTTAAACGTGGCTTTCATTTGAATACGTCTCGTAATTGATCATTTTGTATGTATCGAATATGCTGAGACTGATTGACTTTTTGTTGTTTCACGTGTATTTTCTGTCTTTAATAGTTCAACTTTTTTACGTCGTTGTAAAGTCTTCTATTATGGATCGAATACGGATACGAACGCCGAGATGACTTACATGCAATTTATTTACGGACTTGCTGGACATGATAGAGAAAGATCCAGGTACTTCTACTCGAAACAATGCAAATTCTTTGAATGTAAGTAATGGGACTGTTTGGAAAATCCTTAGTGACTATTCGTTGTACCCATATACCACATACAACAACGCGTTCAGGCACTTCTTCCTCAACTACTGACGCTGATTCTTTTATATAATACAGTGTGTGTAAAAAGTCTGGAAACGGCTTAATAACATCACAATTTATTGGCCGATTTAAACCAAATTTGATACAGTTGTGTAAGAGGATCTGACGCACCGAATGACGATATTGGCGTTGTTGCCAGCTGTTTAGTTTGTCTGGAATTCGAACGAATTTTATATTTTTAAATGTAACACCCTGTATATTTTTTCATTTATAGTTTTTACTTTAAATTTGTTACACTTTTGGTGTAACATAATTTGTTCCTAATATCAGTAGTTTTCGAGATAACGAGTACAATTTAGAAAATATATATTTTTTATATTAAATGTTCAAACTGTTTTCCCTGTACCGGGTGACTTCGTATAAACTAGCACCCCCCGTAACTTTTTTATTTTTTATCGTACGGAAAAAATAAAAAAAGTGACATGCAGGGAAAATTGTCTCCTTTCCAAATCTGCATTGTAGCTTTCGGTAACTTTGCATATATACGGAAGACGACAAAAACTATTTTTTTTTTAATGGAATGCCCTGTATATTTTCGGCTAAAATTAAAGATCTTTTTTTTCTGATTTCAAATATACCATACAAGTCGACATTTGATTCAGCCATTTTTGCTTTATTTAAGTTTACATTTGCATTGAATTTACAATATCTTGATATACGAACCGAGTAAGTTGCACTGACAGTTATTATTTTAATGACCATGTCAATTCAGAAACATTTGTTACTATTGTTTTCATGGCCCACTGTTCAAAAAGTTGTTATACTCAGTAATCATGGTCGTATATCAAGATAATGTAAATTCAATAATATTCAATGCAAATTTAAACTTAAAAAACGCAAAAATGGCTAAACCAAATGTCAACTTGTATGGTATATTTGAAATCAGAAAAAAAGGTCTTTCATTTTAGCTTAAAATATCCAGGCCATTCTATTAAAAAAAAATACTTCTTGTCGTCCCCCGTATATTTGCAAAGTTACTGAAAACTACAATGCTAATTTCGAAAGGAAAAAATTTCCCCTGTATGTCAGTTTTTTTATTTTTCCCGTACGATAAAAAATAAAAAAGTTACGGGGGGTGCTAGTTTATACGAAGTCACCCGGTACAGCTTGACAGTGTGCTAATTAAAAATAAAATTTTTCAATTGTGTTGTAAATTATTTCTGGCGTTATTCATTCAAATTCGTCCAAAATTCGACGCTGCAAATCGGCCAAATCTTGAGGTTTTGTGGTATAAACTCTGTTCTTCAAGTGTCCCCATAAAAAGTAGTCGTTAAGCGACAAATCAGGGGACCTAGGTGGCCACTCGATTGTACCTCCTCTACCGATTCACCTATTCGGAAAATTCGCGCACGTTTCGACCAAAATGGGGAGGAGCTCCGTCCTGTTGGAGGAATGTACTTGCATAATTTGGACCCATCACATTTCGTATAGTAGGCACTATTTGCGTTTCCAAGAGCTCAAGGTAAAGTTGTGATGTAAAATTTCCATCAATAAAAAATGGACCGATCTTGTGGTTACCCAGAAGCTCAGCCTACACATTCAATTTTCCAGGGTGTTGTGTATGACCTTCTCTCATCCAGTGGGGATTTTCATTTGCCCAACACCTACAGTTGTGTCTATTAACTTTATCATTTAACATAAATGTTGCTTCGTCCGAAAATACCATATATTTGAAAAACTGGTTATTTTGGTCAAACCTTGACATCATAATATCACAAAATTCTTCGCTCATAATCATCTTCTGATAATTCTTGAACTACATGTATTTTGAAAGGGCGATATTTATGTTTATTAAAACATTATGGACGGATTTGATGCAGACGTCACTTACTTGAGAAATTTTTCTTAATGCAGAAACAGGGGTTTCAACAACATGTTGTAAAATTTCTAAACTTCTCTCTTCATCTACTACTTCTGGTCCTCCTGATCGTCGCCTATCTCTACAATTTCCAGTTTCTTTGAACCGTCGAAAAGTTTTTAGAACAGTTGCTTTTGAAATTGGATTTCGGTTTGGAAATGCGTCATTAAATAGATTTTTAACCTCTTCGTAAGACCTGACCCTATCGCCATATCCTCTCATCATAAGAATTGTAATTCTTTCACTTTCAGTTAAAGACATTTTTGCATGCAAAAATGACAGCTTTTATGACTTTACATTAAGACTGAACTGGTGTTTTATTTATTAATAAATAAAACACAATTTGTTGATATTTTCAAAACACGTCGTTTTTTCGAAAACTACTGATATTAGGAACACAGTAGGTTATACCAAAAGTGTAACAAATTTAAAGTAAAAACTATGAATGAAAAAATATAACAGGGTGTTACATTTAAAAATATAAAATTCGTTCGAATTCCAGACAAACTAAAAAGCTGGCAACAACGACAATATCGTCATTCGGTACGTCAGGTCCTCTTACACAACTGTACCAAATGTGGTTTAAATCGGCCAATAAATTGTGATGTTATTAAGCCGTTTCCAGACTTTATGTGTGGGCTGAAGAAAATCCACATAAGGTACTTGAAGACCGTTTTCAACATCAGATTTTTAAAAGTAACATCCGGGGATCGCTGAATTGGCCGAGGTGGACCTGGATTTAAGAAATCGGATAATTGCTGGGTGTAATTCGATAAGAAACGACCCTGGTGTTTTTGAAAGAGCTCGGCAGTCAGTAAGAAGACATAAGGAGACGATTGCATTTTTGCATCCTAGCTGAAGGTAAGTCATTTTCAGCAGTTCTTGTAGATTAAGAAACTTTACATATAACTTTTGTTAATAAAATGTTATTATTATCGAAAATTCTCCTCGCCCAACGAAACAACGCGGATTTTCAAAAATCATTAAAGGACAATAGAATAGTCCAGTGAATAACCTCTTCAAGTTTTACTGTATGTTTAATAAACACCCGCTATAAATAAATTTTACTATGGGTAGTACCTAGGCTTATAACCACATATTGTTCGCACACAATATTTGGTCTACTTCTATCAGTGGCGTCCACGCTAATACATCTTTTGACATTTTAATTAAAAAATAACGCCACTTTTTTCAAAATAAATATTATTTTTATGATTACGCCTTCTCACTGAGAAAAAATTGTTCCCACTTTTTTTCAACGCTATGCATCTATCAGAGTCACATAAAATTGTATTTATCTCCTAAACAACGCCAAAATCTAAAAAATATCAAAAGGTGCTTTGCATTAGACATCAAATTCTTTATATAGCCTATCAAAAAGGAAAATGCAGTGGCGTACATATTTTTTCTTCCGCTTAAATGTAACTCAGATATAAAACGGTTGTGGACCTTTGTTTATATAAACTGTTCAACTTAAAATGGGTCTACAAATATCCCCATAAAATAAGTGCATACAATTAAGGAACACCATGTATAGTATTATGTAAGAGGCTTCTTTCTGCTGACTTAGATGGTTTTTTACATTATGTTGCAGACGCTCGTTAAAGAAAGAGCCTTCATACCTCCTTTCGCAAAATGGAACCCTTCATCTCAACCAATTACAAAACTTGATGTCCTATCATCTAATCTAGCCAACTTCTCCTTTATCAACATTAGGTGATCTAACCTTTAACGATGTGAATTTATGGTCGACAAAAAATTTTTGAATTAACCTCTATTGTCCACCTTACGAGTCTGTGGCTACGACGTCTGAGGAGGCAGGGGGGTAAAAGGCATAAAAAAGTCAGGTTTAACTGTAGAGGCATAAGCGTGCGGTGTATCGTTTTATATAAATATTTTATAAGTTAATAAACTAAATTTACTTCCTCTTATTTTTATAATTAAACCACACCACTGTCGACTCTCACTGACAATAATAGAAAAAAAAAAACGCAGTGGAACAAAAATTTTTAGGCATTATTTTATTCATGTGTCCACAACAATTATTTCATCGACTAGAAGCGGCCGCCGGGAAATGCGTGGGCGAGAAAAAATTCATACGCGGTCTAATCATCATAAAATTAGGTTATATTTATTTCAAATTTATTGGTAAACTTAGCAGACCCGGTACATGAGTTTTTTTCTTATTCGCATTCCTTCTATAGCCACAGAACCGTAAGGCAGACTATACTACAGGTCGAGCAATATAGCATGAGCTCTGACCTTCGGATGAACAGTAGATAGCTTATCTCTGTCATACACTGATTCTTCTTTTCTATCATTTACACATCTCAGAGCACAAGCTAAAATGCACGACCTGTTCTAATGTATTCTTTTTAAACATAAATAATTTAAATAAAATTATAGGGGAGCAAGGACTGGTATAACCGGTTCAAAATATACAATTAATTGTAATTGCCTTATTTCTAGTTCCCGCTTTGCCTTCCTACACCAATCCTAATACTATCCTAAAACAGAAAATTAACCTTTAAAATCTAAACACGGTTTATGTATAATAAACGGGCGTTAAAGAGAGAAACATGGAATACGACGATCATAACGGAATAATATCTAGTAGTCCCCTTGAAATAATTAGTAAATACGAGTTTGTTCTTTAATGGTACATAACTTTTACAACAATATTTCTGAGTGCGCTTTTTGATTTAAAAGTAGTTCTGATGTTGTATTTTAAAGTTAATCTTTTGTTGTTTTTTTCTAAATTCCATTAACATACGATTTGTTTGCGAAGTTCTACAAATTTCACTATTTGATAATTGAAACTTATCTACCTTTTATAAATACATATGGTTTGTTTAAAAATACAAAAGTAAGAAGGACGTAAAAAACCACAAATATCCAAAATTACTAAAAACACAGGCTGTAAGAAGTGATTCCGGGAGAAAGCTAGTAGGTTGAGGCTCTGAGCGCTGTTTGTATTATGGTTGTATACCTACAGATCTCGTTATATTAGTGGTATTAACAAATTTACTAATATTATAAAGTCCCTCTTACTTAAAAAATAAGTAGCTCATGTTTATCCATTTATTATTTTATTGTTTAGTGTATTTTCGGTTTCGTCTTGTTCCTTACTTTTCCCAATTTCATATTAATGTCTCATGATGCTATTTCCGTTAATTTAAGTAGTCAAAGTCATGCATGTTTGTTTGTGTCGAGGCATATATCCATATTTTTATTTTAATAATTTTTTTTTGGTACTCATGTTAAGTAATATTCAATGTTTTGACAAATAATTAAATCACAGATATAGAACCAAAGTGTAATAATTGCTTCACCTTGGAATACTCAGCGTTGATTAGTTTTGTCACTATTATGTTAAAATGAATATATTATTTGAAAATGCAAAAACAGTCAGCGATTGTAATGCGTGCACGAAGAACGCCTCCAATTGAATGTGTGACATTTAACGTTTGACAAGCAAAATATAGCAAATGACAGCTGACTCTTATTAACAATAGCTTATGGCAGCAGTATCTTTATTGTCTCTTGTACTGCGTTTTCGTTTAATAGTTGGTGGTTTAAAGGGCATATCAAGATTGTTTACGGGGAGGTTCTGAAGAACAAAATCAATGAAATGGGAATCGTAACCAAATAAAATTTAATGTCAGGCTTTGGAGTGAACAGCTTCTGTTTCCTTTAACCTTTACAGGATAAATTCGTTTTCCTTTCTATGTTTGTACATTCACTGTAATAATATTATCTCAGAGATTATTTTCAAATTTCATGTCTGGAATTCTCGGCGTACCTGCTTCAGATTTCTCGTGTGTTTAAAATTATTTCTTTCTGTAAAATTCTTCTCGCTCATTTCATCCACTCATGAATTTTATAAAAGACCGTATTATTTTATAAGGGTGTACTTATATTTCTAAAAGCTTATATATTCATTATATACATCTTAAGAAAAGTAAATTTAAAGGGAGGATTTATTAACTGCTCACGCTTATATGCACCTGTTACATTTTCTATTTTTTCAAGTAATCAGCATTCTTAAACAGGGACAATAATGCATTATAAATAAACGCCAAAGAAAATTAGTGAATCAGTATCTCCAGTATAATAAAATAAAATGACAGTCAACATGCAATTCCCTTAAACTTGAAAAGATTATACTATGTTTTGCTTTGTACACTCACCAGAATAATAATATCGGAAAGATTATTTTTAAATTTTAGGTAGGTATATATATATCGAATTCCCTTTGTTCCTGCTTGGGATTCCGTAAATGTACGGAATTTCTTTCCCTTAATCTTTTCGTTGCGTCCATTTTGACCCTCGCTTAAAGAATAACTTCTTATCTAGATAGAATTGGAAGCATTTCATTCAGTTCTTCTGAAATATTTGCTGTAATTTTCCTGCAAGGTATTTATAACCTGCCACGTTAATCATTTTTGATAGAGAAAATTCCGAAAATGTTTTGAACTTATTTTTTTTTAATATACACTGACCGGCACGAAAAATGGCCACCTTGAAATTTTACCGAATTGTAACAGTCTATAACTTTTTTGTTTTTGAACCGATTTTAATGATATTTTAGGAATATTATAGGTCGTTTTCTTGACTTTAAATTCTTGATTTTTAATTAAATGGAGAATCGGGCCTATGTAATATTATCCGAAGGAAAGCAAAATGTTGTTTTTTATGTTTTTTGAGTCATCTTGATAGCCCTATTTTTCTCGAGGTTACGCGCTTTTAAAAAATACACTAGATAATATATTCTGCTGTGGCTAAATGAGCTATGCTCAAGGTCAAAACAGGAAGAAAAAAAAACAATGAAATTCACAACTAATTTAATCCCAACCAAACCTTCACTAATACCAATCTTTTTGATTGTGTCATTTCAATGACATAATAATTGATATGTGATGGGCTACATGCTTGTTGAAATGGATATTCCATAGTAGAGGAAATTAAAGTCGTACTTGTTATGTTATATTTCACAATTTAATTCAGTTTCCTGACACGTGTTTCAACCTTTGCGGGTCATTATTAAAGGCATATAAGACAATAATAATTTCTATATTATGTCATTGAAATAAAAATGGACAGATGATGGGTTATTTTGGTCCTTAATTTTAAAATTAAGAAAATTATATTGTGTATATAATTATGGGGTTTTTCGTTCATAATTATTAACAGTGTTTATTGCTTATTTATCTTAAGTTATTAGGCTATTAAGTATTAGATTGGCACCTGAAGGTATTTCAATTTGATTATTAACAACATTACATCGATTTTTTAAGGCTTTTTTGATTGCTAATGTTCCTAATAGGTTGAGTTTTCTACCCTTGTGTTGAGTATATATCGGTTTTATTTTGTTCGATATTGAGTGGTTATTTATTATACAGTGGTCCGCTATTCCTGTTTTATTTTGTTTTTTTAAAATGGATGTTTTGTGTTCTTTAAGCCTAGTTTTAAAGTTTCTACCTGTTTGATCTATATATATTGCATCACAGTCATCAAATTGTATTTGGTAGACCCCACTATGTGTTAATTTCTCTTTCTGTTCGATTTTTGAATTAGCTATGTATTTACTTACGTTATTTTTTTTGACTTGAATGGGGATAAGTTTATGGTTATTGAGTTTTTTTCAGATTTTTTGACTTGTGTGACCTGTATATCTGATTGAACTGTATTTCGCGTTTGATGGAAGGGGACGTCCTCGGTAGAGTAATTTTTGTGTTTTTTGTCTGAGTTTTTTCTTTAGTATTTTGTTTATGAGTGTTCTTGGATAGCCGTTGTTTAAGGCTACAGTTGTTTGTATTATGTCTAATTCTTTATTATATGAAGTCTGAAAGTGGGATGTTGACTAATCTGTGGATCATGCTATTGAACGCAGCTAGTTTGGTTTGTAGAGGATGCTTTGAGTCTGCTGGTATAACTATATCGGTTGTCGTTGGTTTTCTATAGATATAGTAGGTTAATTGGTTGTTTTGATTTATTATTGTAAGGTCCAAGGGTAGAAAACTCAACCTATTAGAAACATTAGCAATCAAAAAAGCCCCAAAAAATCGATGTAATGTTGTTAACAATCAAATTGAAATACCTTCAGGTGCCAATCTAATACTTAATAGCCTAATAACTTTAGATAAATATGCAATAAACACTGTTAATAATTACTAACGAAAAAACCCATAATTATATACACAATATCATTTTCTTAATTTTATTACTAAGATGTAAATACCTCTATAATCACACCTGTAATTTAGTTGTACCTTTGGCCAATACCTGTAAATTAAGGACCAAAATAACCCATCATCTGGTAATTTTTATTTTAATGACATATAGAATTTATTATTGTCTTATATGCCTTTGATAATGATCCGCAAGGGTTGAAACACGTGTCAGGAAACTGAATTAAATTGTGAAATATAACAGGTACGTCTTTAATTTCCTCTACTATGACATAATAATTGTTGTGTGTTGTCAATTACTTTGGTCAAGATTATTTAGGCGCAGAAGTGGTATCGGCGATTGTGGCATTACTTCAAGATGGCCGAAAACAAATTTATGTTGCCAATAGATTTAGATGTACACGAAGTACAGTACAACGTATTTATTCTCGCTTCCTCGAGACATGTTCTTCCAGCATGCATCCGAGAACAGGCCCTCGTAGAAGAACTTCTGATTCGTTTTGTTCTAAATTTGACACTAAGGAATCGACATTTACCAGCAGCACAAATATGAAATGAAATACATTATGTAAGTAACGCAAACGTATGTGAAGGAACTGTTCAAAGAAGGCTAAATGAAGCAAATCTCGTGTCAAGAAGACCTGCTGTGGGTCTCGAGCTTAATAGGGAACATCAATTCACTCGGATGTGATCTGCCAGAGAACATCAGAGTTGGATAGCATGGATATTAATTGGAGGAGTGCATTATTTACCGACGAGTTTTGTTTAAGGTCCTCAGGCGGACGGGAAAGAGTATAATGACGAACAGGTGAACGATTCGCTGAAAGGTACATCAATAAGATACTAGCAGATTACTATGTTGTTTTACACGCACAGTTGGTAGAAAACGGTTTTCTCCTTATGTACGATAACGCACGACCTTATGTAGCTTGTATAGTTAATGATGATCTGAATGAAGCTAACTTCCTGTTAATGAACTGGCCACCACAGAGTCCAGATATAAACTATATCGAGCAAGCCTGGGATATACTTGTCGAAACCTAGTACCTGCCCCCAGAACCTTGGATGAACTGCGAAGAGCTTTCTTCGAGCAATGGGCAGCTATCCCTCAGGATGAAGAATAAACGCTTATAGGGGTGATAATCGATATTAGTAGTATTATTATAAATATTTCTATGTTTTTTGCTGTGTGCGTCTTTGATTAGTCTACAGGGTGTTTCAGAAGTACGGTACGTATCTTAGGGGGGCGATTCCTTGTGATAATATATTCTAAGAGAAAAAGTTCATATGAATATGTGTCCGGAGTTGCCTAGTTTTTGATATACAGGGTGTTAAAGTTAAAAAAGGTGTTTTATAAAAATTTTTAATATCCTTTTCCCGATTTTATTGAAACTTGGTACCGTTATTTATATTGATAAGGAGCTTAAATAGCCTTATCTAGATTAAATTTATTAAGTTCAGGTTAGTTTATTAGACTTTTTCTAATTTTGATATTTTTTTTCGGACTTACCAACTAATAGTACAACTTTTTTGTCCCCTGAATTGTTTGGTATCTTGCTTCGTTTTCGAGAGAAAGAATAAAAACCACTGTATTGCATGTAGAAAAAAATGATAAAAAACGATTTTTTTTTAAACTTTATGTCTCATTTCTACCAAAAATTCTTGAACATCTGACTTTAAAAGACTTGTGCTTCTCTTTTTGATTTGTAGCGACTACACCTTGTTTTTGTAAATATCTGCTTCAGCAAACTGAGTAAGACTAATTATTTAATTTGCTTTTCTTCGTCTATTATTGTGTGTAGATGCTCTCGATGCATCCAAAGGTTACAAATCTTTGTACAGTTGTTCTGGATGGGACTGGATGATCAGGATCAGGATTCTCGTGTCGACATTTTTCTAGTACAGTTTAAGATAATCTGAACATGTTCTTCTATAGTATAAATGACATTTACAAATTGGTTTGTTAAAATGAGCGTACGACACCTTTAATTACTTTAAATTATTGGAGCATCAATGTCACGCTGGCCACAAAATGTTCAGTTTTCTTTATTGGGAAAAGTGAGATTTTGAGGATATTTTCCGCTGAGGTTTTGGCGCAATTACAACTTTTCAAAACCTGAAACCCTACAATAACCTATCCTTAGTTTTAGCTGTATCGATAGAGTAGGAGAGTGGGTCTTAAGGGGTGATGAAAATTTAGAAGGCAAAAAGCCCATTAAAATTACGCGCTATAGTACTACTATAATTTTATTGTAGATGTTATATGGAAAAATTTACGTAAATAACAGTGAGTAGTTACCAATAAAAAATTACGCAAATAAAATTAATTTAATTACCCTATTATAAAAATTAGAAAGTTAACTGTCTCCATTAAGTAGAAACAAAAAGGTCAATTTCGAATAATTATTATAATTTTTTTCCTCATTCATTGGACCATGTTGAAAATGTGCTCAGTAAAAATGAGGAACAAATTAATTTATTGCTTTTATATTTTCACCTGTTTGTTATTAAAGTTTTAATTAACTTTTAAAACATAAACCCACTTTTATTTACGTTGCTGTAAAAATGAAAAAAGTTTGCGCAAAGTTAAAGAAAATCATTCAAATGAAAAATTTGTTCGGAAGTTACTTTTTAGTTATTATACAGATTCAACAAATCTTAATTTTAATTGGGAAAAATTAGTTACTCAAATTTTGAACTGGGCCTGTAAAATGTTAAAAATATAACCAAAAGCAGAAATATAATAATGTTGTTAAAATAATTAAGGCTAAACGCCGATATATGTAAATATCATGTAGTAGCAACATCTACTAATATTTGTTCGTTCAGTTCGTTATTCTTTTCCAATTTTTTTCCTTTTCTTTTGTATGACATTATCGGAATTTATAAACGTCGTAATCGCCGAAGCCAAGCAAACAAACCCAAGAACTAAATAAACAAAATTCTCCGATATATAAAAAAAACTTTCACTTATAAAGATTAATACAGTGGATTGGTATTGGTTGCCCGAGTGAATGTAGGTACACACCGGGGCACAAAATACACAGCGCTGACATGTTGAAGAATTGACAAACAGCAGGTTGGTCGATCAATACGACGTATTGTACTTGGGTGGATCTTTGAGAAAGGGTTGTTTTAAATGAGTGAAATTTATTAGCGATTTCAAATTTATTTTACGAATGATTCAAGCCCGATGATATGTTGTCTAACATCATACTTTAATCTTAAAAGACAAGTTTATAAAAGGAACACAAAAAATAAGCGAATAAGATAAAACCATAATACACAAAAAAATTAAAAAATTAAGGGAATAATCATACTTAGGAATAAAAAGTATCTTTGAAAATGCATCTAGCTTAGTGATGAACAAACTTGAAACAAAGATCCAGCTTAAATAAAAAATTTGATAATTATTTAGGCTTGCACACCAATTAATGACGTAGAGTATGTCTTTTGTCTCTTTTGCAGCTAGCTTTTTTCGAACGTAAATGGAGGTAATGGAGTAAGACGTCTCTGCTAAACGTATTAATACTGCAATATTCGAATTATTTTGTGTATACAAGTAATTGAGATATTGTTTTAAACCCATAATATCTTTAAAATTTATCCTATGAGGAGAACGACCCATCAGTTCTTGGAATTTCATCCCCCCGTTGCACTTATTTCGATTAGAAGAGCTTTTATATAAGTTGTGTTACCGGGCGGCGATTGAAAACATTTTATTATTCAGGCAACAAGATTCGGTATTTACTTTAGGATATTAAATTGACGTCGTTCTTTATGGCATTACTTAATTTGTTAGGAAAAGTTTAAATTCGATAACTTTTGTAGGGACAAATAATGGATTATTGTCTATTAAATAATGAAAAGATAGATAGAAAATACGTCAATTCTCAAAAAGAAAAAAATCACAAAATTGTTTTCTGAATTCTTCAGTTTGTCTATAATGCCCTCTGTAAAACTCACCCCATATCTTGTTTAATATTTGCTATTCGATATTGTGATATTATAATCGACAACTCCAGAACTTCTCATTAACCAACTTTAATTTTTTAAAGATTTTTCTTGATGATGCATTTTTCATGTCTATAAACCGAGTGATTTAC
This sequence comes from Polydrusus tereticollis, assembly GCA_963920685.1. Taxonomy (NCBI): domain Eukaryota; kingdom Metazoa; phylum Arthropoda; class Insecta; order Coleoptera; family Curculionidae; genus Polydrusus; species Polydrusus tereticollis. Next base: position 144,780,301 of record OY987329.1, read on the forward strand.
TCCGAAAAAAAAATTCTGCCAAATTATTTTATTCCGTAGTTAATTGAATTGTTTCTCGGCTACACGTCCTGCGGTACATTAATGATGTTTTGCAAAGTTCATTAAGTGTGTTTGTTCCTGAACCACTTTTGCCGCTGCCGCCGTCTGACATAACGTCGCATACATTTATGACGTAATCAGTGCTCTATTCAGACCATTGGCACGTCTTTGATGGTGGCGTTTTCCTACTAACATGATCGTAATACTGTCTGGGGGTTTATTGCTCTAGTGCTAGCCTTAATTGTTTGCGATTATATACAGAGTGCCAACATTAGTTTTTAAAATGGTTTTACACCATATAAAGTATAAACACAAATCCAAAGAATCCTAATTATCTTACATTTTTGTGCCACATATCGATTTCCAAAAATATTATTGTTTTCTTGCTTTCCTTGCTACCTTTGCTTATCATTAGGTTTCGTTTCCTTTCCATTTCCTAAATCTTAAAACATTAGTATTTCTCAGTCATTCATGTTACGAGAAATTCATTTCCAGTTGAAATATGGGTTCACTGGCGGTAAGTTTTTATTATTATGGCTTTATCAGAATGAAGTATACTACAGAGTTTGAAATTGTAGCGATAAAAATATTTTCGTTTATTGCTACTTTTATTTGATTTTATTGGCAATCTGGTTTGAAGAATATTTTTATTGTCCTTTGTTACTGGGTGGGGTGTATTATAATATTATACAGTAGACGTTCGGATATGTTAACTATAATATAAACCAGGTATGTCCATAAGATCAAATTGTTCATAATATATTTGAAAATATATGTTTTCATTATTTTCGAAAATAATAAACTACATTTAACAAATGTTTGTTTCGTTGTAATTCGTATATTGGCAACTTCTCGTATCCATACTTTTCTCCAAAGCCTTATCTCTACTCCAACTGCAAATTATTGTCTTTTACATAAAAAAAAATAAATCTAAAGACATTTCAATTAAATGAATTTCCACTATTCACTTTATTGGGTGGTCCATGATATAAAGAATGTTTAGATAACCGAGCATTTACTGTCTTATGGATAATTTTCCCATGGGTATATTATTATCCCGTCATTTCTATAAACCCATTAACGTAAAAACGCACATTTCCTGTAAAATAAATATTTATTACAGATTTACGGTTTCAAGTTAGAGGTAAAGATCGTAGTTTGTTGTTACCAACTCAACAAGTATAGATTGCTTCTTAGTGCATGAACTTTAATTTGCAATATCTAATTATGATCGGCTTTAAAGGGCTGCTCCCTATAACATTCGAGAAACTGTTAAGTGGCCCGAAACTAGACCGCTAACTCTTGAGGGGGCACTTGAAGGCTTGCATCTACCAAAAACGGTACATTAACCTGTATTTATGCAGTAAGAGTTTCTGCTAGCAAAGCTGCATAGGTACCCAAATTAAATTAGGTGCTTGACTAACAATAAATTAATATTATTAACTACTTTTTTGGTAATATATTAAAATTATGGTTGCAGTGAATCGAAGAAAGTTCTATCTCCTTAAAAAAAAAACTCTAAACACTCTTTGGATTCCAATACAACGTGGACTTGTTGTAGAAATTTCCAGGGGACACTAAAAACTTATATATTATCAATGTCGTTTATGTTGACAGTGCACATTTTTTAAATTTACTATTACAACTCAAGACCCCCTGTGAAAAAGAACGGTTTAACATGCAAGGAAGCTTAAATTATAAAAGTATATTTCTTCTTTGCCGTATTATTAATCATCGGGTCGTATAATATAGTTTACATTACATCGTTGACCTTTACTGAAATAAATCAACTACCTGCTTAAACACCATTATGTATGTTCCAACATCTTCAAACCGCAATATATGGGTGCAGGGTCGGCTTCAAAATATAGCTACCTATATACTGATTTATTTTTTATTTCGAATTAGTGACATTTTAAACTAAATTAAAGTAAAGATCAATTATTGAATGGAATATTGAATGAAATGAATTTAAAAATTGTCACTTCAGCGCCGTCTAGCGCCCAAACTAAGCAACTTTGTACTAAGGTAAGTTTACTTAAATCGACCAATTTTGGTCTGAAGAATATGTGGTAGGTTTTTGTAAAGACCTTTTGCAGACACCCTGTATATTACTATTTATCATAAAATTTCGGATTTCTGCTGTTGCGCTGTTAGAACTAGGAAACATTTGATGACTATGATAACAACATTGTCCATTACAATAACGCTAATTTCGGGTATATGCTTAAGAAGTCGATGTTCAAACAAATCTTCAAAAAGTTGTGCGTCAGTGTCTTACTGGTCAACAGACAGTTCGACACAAATCCATTTTGTGAACCTGCCTGTGTTTGTTATTCTTTTCACTTTCTTTAAAGGAGCCTTGGTTTGACATTTTTTTTAAAATCATTTCATCCTTTTTTTTTCAGTATCATGTGAGACGAAACATGTTTCGTCAAGGAGATAATTGGTCGATTTTCTACTATATATTGTTTAATAGCTGATTAATATTTATGACGCCATGCCATTCCCATAAACGTTGAGATTCCATTAAGGTTTGTTTATTTAAAACCCATTTTAAGTAAACATTTTATTCCACTTGAAATGCTACAAGAATATTTGTTTCGTCGTTGATAAGCCTATTTTTAGGGAAATCAGGGCAGATTGTTCTTCATACATTGGATAAATTTTCCTTCTTAATAAATCCAAATTATTCTCGTCAATACAACGTGCCACAGTCACTTCGCTTCTTTCTTTACTATTATATCCTTTGCCGAAGATAGAGAAATACTTATTAAAACAGACGTCTCGGCTAAAGCATCACTTGAATTAAAATCTCTTTTTAGCAAATACTGGTACACATTTTTAATTATTTCTTCTGAAAGTGGTGGGTACTACAAGATGCTCCACCCTCAGCACAAGTCCATGGACGTCACATTCCAACACTAATACAACAAAAAATATGACGCGCCGGTAAACCAAACCCTAGTATAACAAAACTCACTCGTCGGAAAACAAATTGGAACTAAAATGAATAAAAATCAATTTGCCATTTATATATTATTTATATTTTATATCTACTTAAAATTATAATTAGGATAATTAAGGTTTTATGGCAGTCAAAAGATCAACGGTATAATGTAAACTTTACTATACCAGTGTGATTTAGCTCTCCGATCTTACCAGCCATATCTGTTTTACAGGTAAATTAGGCCAGACTCGAAAATCACAGGTCAGACTTTAGAAACCAGGTTGTGGTAATCTAGTGAGTGCCACAAAAGTGTTTCCTCAACCTAGAGATTGTCCATTATCTTTAACTTTTCGTATATACTTTGATGCAGTACAGTTTTACGTGATTAGTACATTTCACCAGTACATTATAATTATGTCTTCTTACAAAGTTGGTCTATGTTTCGTTAAGAATTCTGTTGCTCTTTATTAAATTAGATACGCTATTCCGCCGTGAAATTTTGTTTTCCTCCGAAAAAGACCAGAGCCAAGTTACACAGAAACTGCAGCATCTTGTTCGTTCATACAAATATTAACTGAACCAACATTTAAGCTGTATCTACGTACCGATATTTTAAGTTTAAAGAGCGAGTGAGTATGTTCATATTTCAAGCTAATTATTCGGCCTTACGCTCTTTCTGATTTCCCAACGGGAAAACGGTTATTTCGAACTTTTGAAATATCGCAATCAACTCATGAATGTGTTTATCATCCGTTATTATGCGGACGCCATTTTTTTCCTCGTCCGCGATTTTACCGGAAATATGAATAACGGGCCGTATTTACATAATTTGATTTCGAAAATCGTATTTTTGTAGCACGCAATGGACTAATTGCAAAATCATTGTGTGTATTTTGGAAAAAAAAGATGGGGAAAAAATCACGCGAATCCTGTGGGAGACAAAGAGTCACATCAGTAGCGTTTTAAGTGTGAAGGTGAATTTTATTATGGGTGTAACAGGCGATATTTTAATAATTATTTCAATTCAATCTATTTATTATTTCTATATGAGTTACAATTTTGCCTTGATCAAACAGAATACTTAGCGACGTGTTGCTACTTTTTTCATTCGAAATCCGTTCGCCAACGTTACAAATATTATTTTTTCTTTTATAATAAGGCACAGCACTGCAGGATTAATCCTTTATGGCGCTCTGCAAGCGGTGCGTGTGTGCACAGGAAACGATTCACGTTGGTCTTGAATCTTTGGAGATTATACTCGTTGGGGAACACGGCCTATTCGCTAACCTGCCTTCGATGTTCAAGGCTTTCCAGGTTGCTTGTCAGATCAGGGTCACCGATCAAACAAATGACTATTCTTTGAATGGAATTTAGAAATTTCAGATTATGTTTAGGAGTAGAGCCCCAAATATGCGAACAGTATTCCAGCGATAGTCGAATTTGGGCTTTATAGAGCATCAAAAGTTGTTGGGGTGTATAGAGATTTTTAGTTCGGAAAAGTATTCCAAGCCTCTGCGAGGCTGCCTTAGCAATGGCCGCAACGTGACTATGCTAAGACATATGAATATCCAAATTAACGCCCAATAATTGAATTCATGAATCCAAGGGAATCGAGTGTCCCGCCATGACTATATCTGGTTCTTTAACATTAACCTTTAGAAAGAAACAGGTTTTTTAGCGTTAAATTCTACTTGGTTACTGTCACCCCAAGACAGAATTTCTTACAAGTCCTTGTTGAGATATGAGACCTCTTGCTGTCTACAGAGATGCAGTCGATGTTCGAGCATCCAAACTAAAAGATGAAAGAAGTGTGTTGTCATCAGCGAAGCTATACATAGAATTTTTCCAAAAGATCGGTAATGTATAGTAAAAAGACGGTGGGCAACAATATAGAACCTTCACGGACTCTGGCGTTAATGTTAAATGTGTCTGAAAGAAATCCGTCCATCGCCACTCGCAGAGAACGGTCTTGAGGAAACTTGACAGCCATTAACAAAATTGAACGTGCATTCCTTATGCTCTCACTTTAGTTAGAAGCTTCTCATGCCATACTCGGTCAAAGGCCTTGGAAATGTCCGATGTACCGCCCGGGACTCCCCATGATGTTCTATTGCGTTGTTCCAAACGTGAGTAACATAAGCGAGAAGGTCTCCTGTTGATCTAGACGTACTGGCGGACACTAATAATGTTGAAGCCTTCGAGGTACTTTAATAATTTTTCGTTGATAGCCTTCCCCATAACTTTTGATATGCAGCAATGCGACTGGACGATAGTTGTTTGGCAAGGTATTCTTGCCTTTTTTGGGTATGGGCTGGATTCGCGCAGGTTTTAAACAAGAAGGAAATATTCCTTTTTTGACTGGAATATCGTCAGGACCAGAAGCTTTTTTTGGTGTCAAGACTCCTCAAGATTCGTTTAACATGGCGGTGCAGGAAAACAATCTCGGGCATTCTCGATTCTACAGGGTGCATGTTCGGTCGAGTTTTTTCCTGAAAATTAACCGTCGAATATCAAGAGAATAGTTCCGCCAGTAAGTTTGCTTTTTTCTGTTCTTTGGTCGCAATGGTGCCATCAGAACGTATTAGAGGTGCAATGGTTGACTTGGTAAAGTTCTGACTGACGGTTTTAGCTACCGACCAAAATGATCTTGAACCGTTAGGACATTCAAGAAGTTTGTCTTTGGTTGTCTGCTTCTTTGCTTTGCCTTATCCTTTACTTGCATTGGTTTCGAGCGTTAACTAAGATAGTACGACTTTCGGCGGTAGGGGTTTTGACGCCCTTATCGGTAAAAATAAATTTTTGAATTAACAGCTCGTTCGCAATTTTTGGTAAACCAAGGCTTGGCGTTGAAAAGGCACTTTTTTGAGAAAGGGATGAAGGCTTCCAGGCCAGTAAGGATAACCTCCGATACTTCTCTAACACAGATGGATTGATCATCAGAGGTAAAAGAAACGTTCCGCCGAGGAAAGGTTCGAAAATGGTCCTTTAGGTCATACCATTTAGCTGATGTATAATGCCAGATCTTGCGTGGTTTAGAGGGCTCTTCGGCACTAATTGGTAGTTTGTTCAGTGCCGAAATAAGGTTTTGGTCACACCTAACAGAGGCTTCACGGTGACAGTGTACAAGTCGGGGTTTGAAGTTAAGAAAAGGTCCAATAAACTAGCAAAATCACCATCTCGGTCTGTAATCCGAGTTGGGTGAGGCCAGAGCTGATGGCAAAGGATTCGGCTTCGCGACCTGAGTATTTGAGCCAGTTGACATTATGAACGTTAAAATGGCCAAGGATGACAATTTCGGAATTGGAATTGAAGAGTAGTTAGCGCAAATTCAACTGGTAGAAATAGGACACTTTAATTTTGGTATTTTTGTATCTAGTTTAACCAACTAAAATTAAAAAAAAAGAATCAAGCTCAAACGTATTGCGGATGTAAGTTAATATGATTTTTCTGTTAGTAAATATATGAAAAAATTAGAACACACTAAAGAAATTCTATAAAATTGAATAAAATATATGATTTGTTGTATATAGTTTTTAAGTGTAGGTATGGAAGAGTGCTTTCAAAAAAGTTATATTGTCACACTATCCCGCTATCCTTTACTACTAACAATTAATTATTTAATTAATGAATGACACCACTATTTTTATTAACTAATGAATGTAAAAAAGTTATTTTATAAAAGGTGACCTTCACTAAACTTTTCACTCTTTAGGTTTCGCGATAGATCGAACTATGTGCCTCAAATTTATTTTAAAGCTCTTTTCACTTCGTGAAGTTCAATCGGCCGTACAACGTGTACCTACTCTGATTTATCCGTATCAAATTCACTGCGCGACTGAATTTTGCGGCATCAGACGATTTGAATCCGTATAATATGCAAGAAAAGTAGAAAAGCATGTTTTTATTTAGACAATTTTGTTCTTTCATCTTTCTAAATTGTTGCATCTCCTTATCATAAACTTCTTCTTCTACAAGGACTATTTATTATTACTGTGATTGAATACTTCTTTTTTGATAAGAAATCACGAGAATTTTAATAGTAGCATAGTAATCAACCCCACTGGATTAGTACTGGTTTGCGACCAATCAACACACATAATTTTAGTAACCCTCAGAGACACGGCTGTGGCACTGTAGCCCGACCTAAAATTGTAAAATTATCAAGTATAGATATAGTAGTGAATGGTATGACGTTTTTGGACGCCATATTATCATTTCTGCAATTAAAAATATTCATTTTTGATGCAAATTAATAACTTAATCAAAAGTGGGAACAAATTCGCTAGAAGTTTAGGAAAAAGTATTTGTAAAAAATTGAAAAACACGTCGATTGAGATTTTTTGTGAGCTAAATTATCGCACCGAAAAATCTTTTAACTTTCTCTTTGAGATGAAACCTAACCTCACCTTATTTTCATAAATGAGATGTTACCACTTATGTTACTTTGTTAGAAAGCTGTTTAAAAAAGATTGACCATTATTTGACGTTTGCTTTGACAGTTGGGATAAAACTTGAAAAAGTCTGTCAAAATATACAAAAGAAAGAATTTTAAAAATTTTATTTAATAAACTTACACTTTATTAAAAAGCCTTTTATAAAAATATTAAATGGATAATCCTGTAAAAAAATACAAAACTAGTTTCCATTCCAATCGATTATAAAACTAATTTTGCAGGCTGCTGAAAACCTGAGGTGGTATTAATTTTATTTCCTGTCTAATCCGATTTTTCAGCTCTTTGATGTTTCTACGCTTTATAACATACACTTTGCTTTTTAAATAACCCTGCAAATAAAAATCAAAGGGTGTCAGGCGATCTTGCTAGCCATTCAATAACACCACGTCGCCCAATCCACCAGCCAGGAAAGGAGGTATTTAGGTGATTCCGCACGATAGGTATTATTTCCGGTGGGGAGTGGCTCAATTAATTTTGACAATAAATTATTCCAGTCCACACATTAATTTTTTTCTCGATGTTGGGTATGTTGCTTAACAATCCAGTGCGGACTTTCTTCGGCATAAAATCGGCAATTTTGATGGTTAAACTAAAAAAACATAATCATTAAGAATGCACCTTCAATTAGATTGGAAAAAATATACCGACCGAATCATTTCATAAGAAGACGAGAAAAGATGACATACCTCGACGTTTAAGGTGAAAGTGGCTCGACCAGAGAATAAAATCCAATCTGCAAGAATTTTACCACGAACAATCATGTTCATCACTATTTCACAAAACTCTACTCGCCGCACAGGATTATCATCAAGTAAGTCTTGGACTGGGTTTATTTTAAATCCGCGTATTCCCGCCGATTTCAAAATTTTCAAGACAGTTTTATGAGACGTATTGTACTCTCCACCTACTTGTCTGGCTGGGGTTATTGGAGTTTCTTGATATGTGAGAAGAATATCTAGTTTTCGAGGTATAGTTCTCACTTGTCCGTACATTCTAAATTGTGCCTCAATTTCGGCCTGAGTGCGTTGGCGGTCCCCGAATCCAATCATCATGAGAATTTATATTTTTAGTACCAGTACTTTTCGCTCTGATTAACTCAATTGATAGACGATTAAAATAATCAGGGTTTTAAATGGGCGTAGCCAATCTCGACACCAAATACCTGCCATTTTTAATCCTATAGCCGATCTCGACACCAAACGTTAAGGTTTTAGGTAAACTAATAGCCTTTCTCGACACAAACAAGTAAGATGAATTTTAGTGAGCTTGGGTAATGTCCATTTCAGCCCACAACGAAAAACTAATTAAAATTAGAGCAGCATGGAACTCCGCAGATGCATTCCGCAGAATCCTTACGCAGGTATAAGGTTTTATAGACTTATATTGGTTAAACAGCGCTAACACGGCATCTAATCCACCTTTTTGGTTCCAATTCGTCTTTTTCAAGTTCACCGGGGAATATTATTATTAATTGTTTGCCCCTTTTATAGACTTATATTGGTTAAACAGCGCTAACACGACATCTAATCCACCTTTTTGGTTCAATTCGCCTTTTTTAAGTTCACCGGCCAATTATTTACCAGCCCTTTTTTACTTTTGTTTATTAGAATATCGATTTTAATATTCATGGTGTCGAGAAAGCCTATCGGCTTAAAGGGCCCTTTCTACAGAGTTAGGTACAAGACAAATTTGGTGTCGAGAAGTGACCCGCCGTTTTAAATGTGCCAATGCCAATATAAATTTGAAGGTTTTGACACATTAGAAGCCTTGATTATTTTAATCGTCTATAAAATGAATTAATCAGTAGCAAAAGTACCGGCACTTACAGTTTCAGTAAAGTAAGCCATTTTGACAGAAAAAGATTGTTTTTAAGCTAGTCAAATAAGTTAGTTTTTATCGTACTAGCCTTTATTTGATGAAAATTTTTGAAATGAAACACGTATGTGTTGTAATTTTCACTATAATTGTCAACATACCATATGTCTCGCCATCACAGTAGCTTCTTCAGACGTGAGGAAGGTATAACAAAATATTAAATAAGAAACTTAAATTTAAGGTACCTGCACTAATGAAATAATTAATAATAAATCAATGTGGGGAATTTTTAGAGGTTCAATACAAGTTTAACAAAGGTGAGTGGTTATTGTCTAGTTGGTCATTTAGGATATTTTGGGATTTTCTACCCTTATTAATAGATAAAGACTTCAATAAATCCAATTTTTTGCCTCTGTTCTCTAGCCTGAGCTAACCTAAACAACCTTTAGTTTTAGGTTGTTTAGGGTCTATCATAAAAAACAACAAAGACAAAACTAAAAAAATTAATAAAAATGAAGTATATAAATTAATTTGTGGATCTTGCCCCAAGTATTATATAAGCCAAACTGGCCGTTCATTTCATACTAGAATTAAAAGATCATTACGATTCTTTTTCTAAAAATAATAAACATTCAACTTACGCGGAACATCTCAAAAACGAGAATCATACATTTGATAAAAGTTTCCAAATCTTACACATTGAGAACAAAGGCAAAAAATTGGATTTATTGGAGTGTTTATTTATTAATAAGGATAGAAAATCCCAAAATATCCTAAATTACCAACTAGAACATAACAGCTTACCTTTGTTAAACTTGTATTGAACCCCTAAAAATTCCCCACAATTATTTATTATTAATTATTTCATTAGTGCAGGAACCTTAAATTTAAGTTTCTTATTTAATATTTTGTTATACTTTCCTCACATCTGAAGAAGCCACTGTGATGGCGAAACATATGTCATGCTGACAATATATAGTGAAAATTACAACACATACGTGTTTCATTTCAAAAGTTTCTTAAATAAGTTAGTAACTATGGATATACTGGTTAATATCAGTATTAATTGCTAGGTGATAATGCTGATCCTTAAACAAAATTTCAGTTGACATTTTTAAGTGTTTATTGAATGAAAGTTTTGAAATTCTATTTTTTTTATATATTTTGAGGTGCTTTGGCAGATTTTTTAAAATTTCATCCAAACTGTTAAAGCAAACCTCAAATAATTAGCATGGCCAATTTTATTTTTAAAAGGGCTTTTCAACAAAGTAACATAAGTGGAATCATCTCATTTAACAAAATAAAGTAAGGTTAGGTTTCATCTGATAATGAAAGTTAAAAAAAAATATTGGTGCCGAAAAGTAGTTCACAAAAAATCTCAATCGACTTGTTTTTCCATTTTTCATAAATATTTTTTTCTAAACTTCTAACAAATTTGTTCCAGTTAAAGTCCTCACCCTGTATATAGGTAGTAGTAAACACGCGTGTATTACTTAACTCGCCTTGAGCTCGTGCTATAAACTTCGTACTTATGAGTAACAGCCATTATTACAGGGCATTAAATAATATACTATTATTTCCCAAATATTTTGATATAAGTATGTTATCAGACTCATTACAGTACAATCTAAATTCGGATCGGCTGAATTTTACCAAAGAAAATCGTTTCAATTGATGGAAGCTATAAAAGGAGCATCATTTCTGCTAATTTTGTTCTTTGATATTTGCCAACTCTTTGATCTTCTTTTTTGAGTGTATAGATTTGCTCGATTCCTTATACCTACATATATGGAGCCAATTTTTTCTCCTGAAATAAATTCTTTATATTTGGTTTTCTAATATTCAAGATACGACGAAATGTATAAAATATGTATTTCGATTTTGATACATAGTCAGATTTGATCTTGGATGCGTTTTATAAAATAAAAACCGACTGAATCCAACAAGTTGTATTATGGGGACTTGGGTGGTTCAAGGTCCGCTAAAATTGCATGTGTTAAGTTTTTGAATAATTTTGAGAAACTTCCGTGTATTGAAATTGCCGAAAACTTTTGAAAAAACTACTGAACATACTTTTATGATACTTTGTACATTTAAGTTTGTCGATATGCTCAACTAAAATATTTACATGTTTCTGTCACATCATGTTATACTAGTTATACTGGTTATACTGTCAACTTTAATATTTTAAACACAACATGCGGTACTTTTTATATACTAGTTTTTTAGATATATTAATAAATGCATGGTGATTGATCTATTATTATTTTGGGAAACCATAAATTTGATAAAAGAAATGTAGGCAGAGCTCACACAGTATAAATTGAAATAAAATATTCTATTATATAATAATATATCTCTATTTTTATTTGCTTTTTATTGTTTACTGTATTTCGAACATAGAATTCAAATTATTTAATATAAATCACATCAAAGCAATGAATGTTATAAAATTAATGCATTTGCCGTATTTTATCTCGCTAGAAGGATTTTTAAAACATTAATTTGGTTTTAGCATTCGTCCTGTATTAGCAATTAAATAAAACAAATATCTAGTGTTTTTTAAATATTCGTAAACAATTGTAAATGATTAATGGATAGATATGAATACCAAGCCATAAATATTACTCAGGATAATAGATTTTTAATATGAAATTACAAAACAGAAGTTAAATGAAATAATTAACGAGAGTAATGCCTGAAAATTTTAACTAGTGTTTCCATTTTGCATTGTTAAAATGGATTTCCATTGACGTATCTGCTAATGTTATTCAGTAAGTAAGAGTATTGATATTCATTGATCTGAATACTCAATAGGTTCCAATTATTACTCAATTTTCAACTCATATAATTAGTACCTCTAATTCTAGCCAATTAATTTGTTTTTCATGGAAAATTTAGAGCTCTAAAGGAGGGCTTTTATGGGTAGTTTTACTTTGTAATTGGTATAATTATCTATTCAAAAACTAATTCAAAAGGCGCACTAAAATCCGTTTGTAGTATTGCTAATTATGAATGGCTTAAAATACCAATTAAATTTTGTTATGCCAATAAACCCTCCACTCTATTGCGGCTTTCTTTTATTAGGCCGTTAACAAAAGGGGTTAATCAAGTTGACCCAAAATTGGCGAATTACTTTAATAGTTTTACTAATTTTTGGATATAATTTTTGTTATATTGAGAATTCTTCGCATGGCTTTGAGACACAAATTCCACTTAGTCGCTTTATATGCGCCAAACTTCGTTGGTATTAACTATAATAGATTAGGGATGCTGATAGATGGTAGGGAACCATATAATATATAAGACCTCCATTTGGATTTTAAAAAAAGTTCAAATAGAACTTTGTTACTCTAAATTGAAGAAGTGTATAATGAAATTAAATACTAGAAATTAAAAAAAAAACAATTTATATCTCGGTTATACCTCTAGGTGAAATAATAATTTGTTACATTTTCTCGTAAATGTATAGAAACTGTTGTAAGCAATTCGTTTTTACCACTGGCCGACGTTTTCGTAATCGTTGCAAATGAAATTTCTCCTGGATGCTCCCAGAAGAATTTAAATTAAGCCAGTCGTTTTGCAAAAGCACCTGCAGGTTTAGAAGTCTAAAACGTAGGTATTAGGATAATTGCTTGCCATTTGTAAAAGAAAATTTTAAATTTATGTAGTTTAGCATCGAGTGAGTCATCTCAGATACTTGTTAGTTGCAGGTTGACGCGGGATTTTTTAAATTTATTTAAAGCAATTTATGAACTATATCGTACTCCCTAACACAAAGAAAGGTTGCTTGTATTTTGTATAGTTTTAAAAACTGACCATATTATTAACTTCAACTAACCTAAAAATAATTTTTTGAGGTATTAAGTTGAATAATTTTGGACCATAGTATGCTACAAAATGTTGCATGATTGTTGTCCTAGTTCCATAAATGTATGCTAGTTCATTTCTATAGCCTTTGGTCTGATGATCGTATGATATTTATAATTTTTTGAAATTTTCATTTGATTGAAAGTTCCTTGGAAAAAAGTTGATTTGTAGGGAAAAGTTTTGGTTTCTTAAAACTAACTTTTAGAATATAACTTTGGACAACTCGGAGTTGCTTTCAATATCTTCTAAAAGTCTTTTATTTTCGATGATGGTGATCAATAAATTCCGTGTATATTAGTGTTTATGTTGTATATCTTTAAGGTAATATTTGTTATAGTCACTTTTGACCTTAGGAGTTTAGAGTTAGTAAAAGTTTGATTTAAGTGCGAGTTTATTTAAATAATAATTTCATCATACGAGTTATATTCAGCTCGATTATAAAATATAGTATATCCAGGTATGCTAAATTTGGCATGTGATGTGATTCCTGGAGAAATATCTGTACGTTTTTTAAAAATTATGTCACACCTTATATGTATAGCATAGGTAGCAGATTGGCCTTTAGGCTGTACAAAATACCAAAAAGTAAAAAACAAACATGTAACAATTTTTATCATAAGCCAATATTGTTTGTTGGTTGTATATTAGATGTGATAAAATGATAAATCTAAAAATAAAATTTTTGGGAACCGTGTTTTAAAAATTGATTATTATGTACTGTGTTCAGAAAATTTCCAAGAACAATATTTTTGTAATCACATTTCAGGCTTTAAATGTATTTGAAAAATCAAAATTAAAAGTATCCGCTTTTGCCACCATTTTGCTAAACGAAATTCTTCTATCTATTTCTGTAACAAAGTATGAACGAATTCATTTTGGTCTTTTAGCATTAAACCCGACCTGCCTCATTGACTCCGGTCTAATCTGAGGGGACGACGCCAAGACGTGACATCGCGATTTCGCCTAATAAATTTAAAATTAGTTTTTGACTAAAATTAAACCGAGATTCTGAAGCCGAAATAAAGATGGAAACGTGAACAGTATTAAAATTGTCTTTTCGGTTAAGTATTCCGAAAATGGTCTTAAAGCGAAATTTATTAAAATACCATACTTAATTAATTTTGGTTTTGAAAATGGATCTTGGAATTTTTTCTTTATAATATACAAAGTGTCAGTTTCAATCAAATTCAGTTTATATACTTCCACAGTCCCCTTTAATAAGGGACTGTGGTTAATGAAAATTATTGCTCTCGTAAATGTACACTGAAGTAAATGTACACTATACAAATTATACCATAAATTTAAAAACACCTATTTTTATTTTAGATATATTTTTTTTTTTTTTTAAACACTTATTAGCTTCTGATACAGTTTACAAAATATATATATTCTATTCCTAAATCAGTGTTAAGAACACTGGTATGAAGGAGAATTAACAAACTTAGAGCTACGAAAACAATGGTTGGTGCTGTCATACACAATGAAGCCATTCATAACTGTTAATTCGCTTACACACATAATTATTATAGCTTCTACGCTTTTTATTTTTGTGTCTATTTGGGACAGTTTTACAATATAATATTTAAAATAACAATCCATATATTTTTGAAATTAATGTTTTGCTAATATTATTAGACCGACCAAATCAAATGCATTTTAATTAAAACAGCAATGCACCCCAGCCTATAAATTAAAATATTTCAACGAAAATTGTATCTGACCACGTTTTGTAGTCCTTCTTATAACAGTTTGCTCTAAAATAAAAATTGAGGATACTTCCCTCTTAACGTAATTCTGTGTTTATGTATTTTCTTGCCGCCCTGTACATGATATCTTAAGTTTTGATATGTCAATATTATTTGCGCATCAAGCAGAACTTTTTATAAAGAATAACTTTTTGTCGTAAAATCAACAATAAAGAAAATTCCCATATGTCTAGAACTTTTTTGGACACGCTGTATGTAACTTAAATATATTTTTTTAAATATATATTATAAATGAGACAATTTTCTCAGCGTAACCAATGATAAAAATAAGGTAAAGTTTTCTTAAAATATAAACAAAAAACTGAACGGTTCTCGCAAAAAAAAATATTACCACATTAACCGAAACACTATAATAAGGATTAACAACTTTTAGCAAATATCCTTAAAGGCGTATTTGGCAAATTTGATTTTAATTAGTTGTTATTTAATGAATAAAGTACAAATAAAATAAATGTAACATCATAAAACACTCCATGAAAATTTTGCATACCTACTCATGCTTCGCAAATAAATTGCTTTCAATTTTTTGCGCTGATTCAGTTTTTTTTTGAGACGATAGATATGATAAAGGATATTTAGAGTCGTAGTATTGCCGCGTCGGTTAGAGAGTGTATTTATTTTCAAGTTAAAACGAAAAGTGTATTCTTTACTCGAAAAATAATAATAATAATAATAATATAGGTATTTTCCATTCATTGGTGGACATTTTTTTTACCATTTAATGTAATCAATTCTTAATGTGACGTGAATAGTTTAGCGAGTGTAATGGTGTGAAAAACTAGTGCTAGTAGTTTTATTTTTGACAATAAACGACAATACTGGGTAAGCTTTCTTTTTTATCCGGCAAAATTAAAAGCTCGAATGCATTATTTACTGATTTTATGCTTTTGTGTTTAGATAAATTATTATAGAATAAAGTCTTCGCTTTTAAATTACTTTTTCTATTTAAGTTTCATAATGACTACTTTATGCAACGCAAAAAAGTTGAAAATGCTCTATTTTATGAAACTGAAATGTTTTCTATTTTGACAACAAGGAGCATTTGAATCTTAGGGCTTAATTCAATTTTTAATAAAAAAAAATATTAATTTAAATAGATGGTAAAATAAAAAATATAATTTTACACTTTCCACAGATTTTTATTTTGACTCGACATATGTTTCGCAACACAGTTGCTTCTTCAAAAGAGTACTATTATATGGTATTTTATCAAGTATATAAGTACTTAGGTGTAAAATTTTTATTGCAGGTAATTTTTAGGTACGGTTGTTGGAAAAACCTATAATAATATTTAAGAACTAATTAAAGAGATTTAAAAGAGGTGATCCATTTAAATCCAATTGATCATTAAGGAGGGTATTGTTATATTTAAGCCTATTTATCTCTAAAGATTCAAGCAAATTTAATTTTATGCTTTTGTTTTCAATATGCAAGCTATCGTAGTTAGGATTAAATGTATGATTTGCTTCTAACAGATGGTTAGAATAATTAAAATCTGTTTTGTTTTTTATAAAACTTGTATGATGTTCATTCACACGTTTTTC
Organism: Polydrusus tereticollis; assembly: GCA_963920685.1. Taxonomy (NCBI): domain Eukaryota; kingdom Metazoa; phylum Arthropoda; class Insecta; order Coleoptera; family Curculionidae; genus Polydrusus; species Polydrusus tereticollis. The sequence continues at coordinate 144,796,739 of OY987329.1, forward strand.
GAAGTTTCGACCTGTTTGTCCGATATAAACTTTAGGGCAATCATTACATTTTAATTTATAAACGCCAGACTTATTTCCTTTGTTCAGTTTACTTTTATTGTTTTTAATGTGTTTTCCTAGAGTATTGTTAGTTTTGAAGGCGATATTAAAGTTCAAGTTTTTTAAAAAGTTTTTAATTTTAGTGCTAATATGACCTATGTACGAGATAACTTCATAATTATTGTTATTATTCTTATTTGCTGTTGGAAACACTAGGTTTATAGCCTTTTTGTATAATTTTTCATTTAGGATTTTATCTATTGTTATCGCGGAATAACCATTATTAACTGCAATTTGCTTAATGATATTTAATTCGATTTGAAAATCAGTTTTGTTTAAAGGTAATGTTACTAGTCGATGTATCATACTAAAGAAAGAAGCTAATTTTTGTTGTACTGGATGGCAAGATGTGTTATGTATAGTAGTATCAGTATGAGTAGGTTTATGGTATATTGAAAAATCATGTTTATTTTCGAATTTTGTTATCGTTAGGTCTAAAAAATTAATGGAATTATTGACTTATTTTTCTATTGTAAATTTTATATTGTTGTGTATATTATTTATGAATTCTAAAAACTGATCCAATTGCCTTTCAGTACCTATAAAACAAGCTAGAACATCGTCCACATATCTATACCAATAAAGAAATTTTTTAAACAGTGAATGTTTCGAAATAATAGACTCTATATTGTCCATAAAGATTTCCGCTAAGAGGGGACTTAGAGGATTGCCCATATACTATACATAACACATCTTGCCATCCAGTACAACATATAAATTAGCTTCTTTCTTTAGTATGATACATCAACTAGTAACTTTACCTTAAACAAAACTAATTTGCAAGCAAATTGCAGTTAATAATGGTTATTCCGCGATAACAATAGATAAAATCCTAAATAAAAAATTATACAAAAAGGCTATAAACCTAGTTTCCAACAGCAAATAAGAATAATAACAATTATAAAGTTATCTCGTGCATAGGTCATATTAGCACTAAAATTAAAAACTTTTTAAACAACTTGAACTTTAATATCGCCTTCAAAACTAACAATACTCTAGGAAAATACATTAAAAACAATAAAAGTAAACTGAACAAAGGAAATAAGTCTGGCGTTTATAAATTAAAATGTAATGATTCCCTAAAGTTTATATCGGACAAACAGGTCGATACTTCGAAAAACGTGTGAATGAACATCATACAAGTTTTATAAAAAACAAAACAGATTCTAATTATTCTAACCATTTGTTGGAAGCAAATCATACATTTAATCCTAACTACGATATCTTGCATATTGAAAACAAAAGCATAAAATTAAATTTGCTTGAATCTTTAGAGATAAATAGGCTTAAATATAACAATACCCTCCTTAATGATCAATTGGATTTAAATGGATCACCTCTTTTAAATCTCTTTACTTAGTTTTTAAATATTATTATTGGTTTTTCCAACAACCGTACCTAAAAATTACCTGCAATAAAAATTTTACACCTAAGTATATACTTGTTAAAATACTATTTAATAGTACTCTTTTGAAGAAGCAACTGTGTTGCGAAACATATGTCGAGTCAAAATAAAAATCTGTGGAAAGTGTAAAATTATATTTTTTATTTTACCATCTATTTAAATTAACAATGGATTTCCACCAAGTAAAAGCCGAAGCAATTCAAAACAAATATTTTCTGACGCATCTTCGATTTGACAGAATTATTTATTACAAAATTAAATGGGTGTAGTGGTGTTTTGGGGGTGCTCTAAAGAAAAAGAGTTATCGAAATCAATTACTTAGCTTAATTAAAAAGGCGTGACAATATTTTTATACACATAAGTTTAATTACATAATTTACGCTAAAGCGAATGGATTCAGTACCGTTAAAACTCAACATTTTATTTTACACTTAAGAGTTCTGCGTGCTCACCTACTGTTATAATAATAAATCGGGGTACACTTCGGTAGTCAAACCAAAAGAAAAAATTAATTTATCTTTTTGGGAATAGATTAGGCTTTTTAAACCCTAGGGGTGAAAGTCAATTAAAATTTAAAAAAAAAATAAAAATAATTGAAAAAAAACAACTTTTTAAAAATATTTTTTTTAATCGTTACAAATATAACTTTCCCCCCTGAGAAATATTTTTTCTGACAACTTTTCTTTATGAAGTTTTTCAATATTAGTTTCGGTTTTTGATCCAAACTTATCCTACTTTCAAACTGACTTCAGACCGTTCTTTTTGATCAAATTATTCATATCTCGGCGGTTTTGTGACCGTTGGCAACAGCGCTAGTGCCACGTAACAGGCTGAGTCAGTCGAACGCTTGTAAGCCGCGAGTATTTTGATGCAAAGAGATTTTTTGGATATTATTGCGCTTGTTGGTTGTCCTAATCGTACAAGTTTTAATTTAATTGTTTTTGTGGGAAATTAAAATAGGACGTCGAAGAGTATTAGAAAATCATGGAGTAAGAAAGAAATTATGATTATAAACGCATCGTAAAAGTCGACGAAGGGCTCAAAAAAAAAACCTAAGTTGCAAAAGGTAACGTTCGTGTGTTACCATGATAAAAAGGTTTTATACATTTCTTACCCATTTTAATATACAGGGTCGTTGGTATGTATGGAAACGGTCGATTATTTCTTAAAGTGCAACAGCTAGCAAAAAATATGTAAGACAAAAGTTTTAGGGTTTTTTATAATCTATTAGAATTTTAAAAAGGAAAGTATACAGGATGAGTCAGAAAGCCGTAAAGAAATAAAGTTACTTTTTTTTTCAATGGATTACCCTATATCTTTGGAGTTTGCATAAAATTACAAAAATGTTTTATTAAGTGCATTATAGGTCTAAACCTAAGAGTTTCCGAAAAATTGAGTTTTAAAAAATTACATTTTTGAGTTTTGACAGCTTCTAGCTTTCTAACGGTACGTCTTAGAGTAAAATGGCTTGCATGTTCCTATCTTAGTTTTTAAATTTCTTTCTAAAAGTGTCAACATCCGGTTAAACCGGATGTAGCTCAAATGCCGAAAATAGAGTACCTCCGGTTTAACCGGAAGTTGGTATTTTCGAGAAGATTATAAAAAAGTAAGATAGGGACATGTAAGCCGTTTTGCTCTATAGCGTACCGTTAGAAAGCTAGAAGCTGTCAAAGTTGAAAAATGCCATTTTTTAAAAGTCGATAGCCATTTTTTGTCAGAAAGAATACCGCTGAAAAATATTTCTAGTAAACATGCTGTAAATGTGTATAGAGTATTTGGTTGATGAATTCGAAACTAACGTAAACTTGTACGCAATTAAATTGCTTTGTTTTAGAAAAGGCACCATTAAAGGGAATTGTATTGGTTCTGTCATTGTTAATGATCAACAAAAAATTTCTAATACAAAAATCTACGGCTAAAGTATGTAATAGGTCAACAACCTAATTTTAACCGATTTTAAATTTTGGATGCTAAATTAAATCACTCTTGTCTACACTTAGAACTTATACCATTCTTTACAGATGAACTTTTGAAAATAATAATTTTATTGTACCTATAACGGGGATGGATATTGTACCTTGTCGTACTCTTGGACTCTCACATTAAATTAATTATTTTAATTAGATTTAAAAAAAAAAGTGAAATATACTACATATTAATTTTTAGAGCGATTGGTGACTATACTTATGTAGTTGATAACAAATGCAATAAGGACACGGAAAAAATGAAGATCACAATAGATATTACCCTTAAAACAATCTAAAAAAACCTATAGAGATCATCTTTATAAAATACCACGCAGTACACAACATAACTTTCTTTCTCTTATTTATTTTTTTTTTTTGGCAACAGAATTGGTAGGTAACAAAAAAAATTGAAGAAATCTAGCAATATTTTCAAAGAGGTAGTCACAGAATTGTTTTTTAAAATGTCTCTTGTTTATTAAGGTTCTGATTTTGTGAGGTATTAAGTTATATAATTTAGGACCATAGAACGTTACAAAATGTTGCATCATTGTTGTTCTAGTTTTGGTTTCATATTTTTACCTACAATTTTGAACAACTCGGAGTTGTTCTAGATTACTGTTATACATTACTCCCCAGACCAGAATACCATATCGTAGTGGAGGTTCGACAAGCGCCTTATAAACCATTATGATGAGCTGTTTGTTGAGAATTTCTCTCTTGTGTATTAAGCAACTTTTTTATAGAAATATAAAACGTGTTGGTCCCATTTAAGGTGCTTGCCACCGACTATACCTAAATATTTTATGTGATTGGATTGACCTCCAATAGTGGTTCATTAAAATCAGGAATCAATCAACAATCGGCAATTTGATTAAAGTAAGGTCGATTTACAGAGTTTAGAGAGAAGGCAATATAATGTGACTTTTTGATATTTAAAGTCAGTCTGCGGCTGTCCAAAATTTTTTTTATTTTCAGGAAACCTTTTTTTTTTGTTTTTTCTTGCAATAAAAGCCAATTTTCATCACTGAAAATAAAAAATAAATAGAAAAGTTTTTATGTTTTTTATTCAAAATATATAATATGCAATCGATGGTTAAATTTATGAAAATATTTTTTCTTACCTGTAACAAAATCATTCGGACAGAATTTTTGGACATCCTATATAACGACTAATACTCACAAGGCCGGGTATTGCTTAGATTTTAAAGGAGATATGTCCTGCAATCGGACGGGGTTGTAACCATGTCTCGATGCGCTTCCCGCTTTATTCAATTTGAATGCAAATTTGTTCGCCTTAGGCTTATTCTGGATGGAACCGGGGGAAATTGATCTCGCATTATTATTTATCAGGGCACAGAAAAAAGCGACCAAGGAGATCAATACCAACTTCTCTTAATATTTAATATTCATAAGGATTTGCTTGATGAATATTGCATGGTTGCTTAAATGGTTAAACATGTTGCACAGAAAGGTCGTCTCTTATTCGTCTGTTTTTGGAAGAGTTTCGAATTTAACTGATTTAAATAAAAATCTAAATATTACAGTGGATGAATAAAGGTAATCGTGCATAATACTTTATAATAAATAAACTAATTCGATATGTAAACTGCAATTTTATGCCACAAATAGTTAATTGTGCAATACATTTTTCACTAAATTATTTATTACGCATGCTTTCCGGAGTATTCGTTGAAGAAGCAGTGATAAATGGAAAAAAGCAAAGTAGGTAAACTCTTACAAATTACAAAACAATGCCAAGCGCAAAGAATAATTAACCTAAAATTCTTATCTTGGAAGCCATACCTTCGAGACTCAACACAATTAGTCTCTGTCTTGTTTTCCTGTTCATCCCATTTTCTTGTACAAAATTATGACATACAGGAACAACGTGATTTTCACAACGAAAATAACCTAGCTTATGCATTCGTCTGTCTTAACAGAAAAATTACATTTCGGAAAGAAACTTTGTCATTTACAATAGGGGTAGTGACGATTTTAAAATATTTAATACATATACTTATATATATATTTTCATAAAACTCAAATTGGTATTCATATTATTATTTGTTAGATGCTTTTTTCTGTTGGCGTGGTAAGTTGTGACCAATAATAAAATCTCCTTTTTCAGCCATGTTTGGTTGAATAATAAACACGGAAAATAAAATTTCATTTGTTTACAGAAGACAAGACATTTGAAAGGATACCAACATTAAAAATCATATACGGTGGGCATTAATGGGTTAAAGCTAGGCGTAAAAACGTACACAACTGGTATAGCATTTTCTTATTAAATATGGATTTTTTATTTAAAAAAAATAAAAATAGAAATAATAGTATGAAGTACCGGTTAGTTGTTTTTTATAACTATTAGCGCACTTGGTTAGAAAACCGACTCGATTTCTAACATAGATGCTTGCGCTGAAATTATGCTTTATAAAACCCACTCAACACACTTTGTTCAAATAACATTAAAAAAACGTGAAAAGGGTCATGTTTTTTACGTAACTTATAATATCGTGATTAAAAAGTTATTTAATACAACGTTAGTTTTTGCAACGTAATACTAATACTGTCAGCAACAACATCAATGTTTTTAAGTTGTAAATTATGACGTTATATTTTCTAATGTTACAAACACATTATTTTATGAGTCTAGATCTAACGTTGGGTAAACTAACCTTTTTTTATCTTTTAAGTAACGTTTTCAAATTTAGCGCGCGATTGGTACAGCGCCTCACGGGGCGGTTTGCTCAGTTACCGATGATTGCCCTTAAGGCGCCATTTTTTCTTCATTGTTCTGTGTTGTGGAGACCTGTTACCTTGTGTTACCCTGTTGCTATTAATGCAGTATATATATGACTTTGTGCAATTTATTGTATTCTATATACTTAGAGCTAAATTGAAGTACCTAAATAACAGCTAAGTATTTAGTTTTGCCTTTCACAATGTTTATAAATCACTATTTAGCACAAATAGATAAAAAAAAACGCCATTTTAAATTTAATAAAGAACAATTATTTTGGTTTTTAATTGCCTTTTGTGTTAGTTTTTTCTCGGATATTGTTTTATACCATTAATATGTATGTATGTATATACTTCTTGGAGAGTACCATAATAATACCTACCTACCTACCTAAGTACTTTTTAGTTGAATGTGCATCTTTACCCATTCTATTTAAATTATTAAATTCAAGCATGTTTTTAGGTATTATGAACCGAAACAATCAGGCTGACCAAAGTAGATTAGAATAACGTTGTTTTACATCAAATTTTATACGTTAAAATAACATTAAAAAAAACAACGTTTTTAAACGAAATGATATTTTACGTTAGAAATAAGTTGGTATATCGTTTATTTGCAACAAAATTAACACATTAAAAAAATGTTAAATTATCTAACGTTATATAAACTAACGTTATTTAGCGGCCGATTAAATGTTATTTTCGTGTTTAAAATAACGTTACTTTATACATCGTCAGCGAGCCAACGTTTTCCAACATAACGTTAATCTAACGTTTTTTTAACGTTATTTGGTTAAGTGGGAGCTTATAATTTAATATAGGTACTATTAATCAAACCAGTTTTATAACCACATCGTCCATGATCACTTTATTTCTTCATTTTTTACATTTCATTTTTGTTTTCTGTCGGTACTAACTGATAAATTTTAATTAGGTATTATATAAATCAGGAGCCGGTAAAAAAAATAACGAAAAATACATTAAAAAGATCTTCGATAGCAGATATCTTGGCTTGGATAAAGAAAAACGAAAATCTATAAGAAAAACAAGATAAAGGAGAACGAAGATAATAAAGAAAGTAAAGCTAAATATTGTTTAAAGTGCATTTAGCTTCTTTGAAGAACAATTTGCATTTTTAGAAAGATTCAGACAAGATAATGGCGTAGAGCACAGCTGACATCTTCTCTAATGACATAATTGAAGAAAAACGAATAATATGCAGAAAATGCAATTAAATCAATTTTAATTCATTTGGTAAAAGTTGATTGTGAAGATAGAAGGTAATAATTTAGCAAATATCTGTTTTCCCCCATAAGTGCGGTAAATTGTAACTTTCCGAAGCATGGTGGTAGAAAAAAAAACACTATTAAAATGGGTTTTCACCAAATACAAAGTGATTGATACCGAAAATAAAGAAGGTAAACTGTTACAAAATACAAAACAAGGCCAGACGCGAAGAATAATTAGCCTTAAGTTCTTATCTTAGAAACCATACCTTCGAGACCAAACACGATTAGTCTCTGTCGTGTCTCGCTCTCTCTCTTTTCTATTTGCTTGTACACGAATTATGACAATGATTAACATGATCCTCGCAACAGCATTAAAGTAAGTTTAAGTTAGTCCGTGCGTGCAAATTATTTCCGCCTTACACGCAACTTTTTAAATTGAGTTAATATCTTTTCTTTTATTTTTCTTTTCTCGGGCTCTTCGCCCGTCGGCTTTATTTTGCGTAACTTTTTTAAAAAAGGGAATAACTTTCATTTTTTATCAATTTCCAAGCAAGATCTCTTACCGGAATTGGAAGAGGCCTTTGGGTAAGAAGGAGAAAAAACGAAGACTCTAACCGACTTCTAATTTAATTTTTGTTTTATAATGTTCCGGAAAAGTTGCCAAAGATTGTTGGGGATGGCAGACATAGGTATACTTTTAATAAAATGTCGTCACTAATCATTCAATTTAGGCTTTTTTTCGAAAAGAAAATTGACTTAGATAAGTTCTTGCCGAGGATGACGAGTTAAATAACATATTATATATAATAAAGTAAAAGTAAAATTTGTGAAATAACGAGTAGTCTACTACCTACAAGAAGATACAAAATTAAAAGAGAGTAGTAAGAGTAAGAGTCTTGCAATAGATTGGATCTTTGACGAGATGCTAACTGGAGTCTTTTATATATTATATAAAACCAAATTATTTTTTGCAAAATAATTTAAATTAAACTATTATACTAAGCAAACGTGATATTTATGAGGTTACAAATAAAGCACAATTCTGCAAATTACAAAAACAAAGAAGGATTAAATTATCACGTATAAAATTCCGCGACAATTCATAATGTTTTCAAAACACCTCCAATTTTTCATATGCTGATGGAGTGCGTTTAAGCCCCTATACATTTCCCCAATCTTGATGAAAACAAATGATGTTGCTAGACGTTTTTATTAAAAGAAACGAACGAATTATGTCATAATTTAGCAAATAATGTAGGTACGCGACCGCTGACAGCGTGATACGGCGAAATAATCTACATTAAGTCCGACGAATAAACGCGAAACATTTAATCATGCCTGTTGACACGCATTCGTCTCTTATAATCATGTTTCTGTGGCTTTATGCTATATCTCCATTACTTGCTATGGAAATATTTCGAAAATATTGACATAACAAAAATGATAATTATTAAAATTAATCGTTAATATATAATGTGGTTTATTTATTATAAATTGAACAAATGTATAGTTCCTAAACTGTCACAATCTTTATTTATTTATAAACGTAGTTTCGAGGTCTAAAGTATTCACTTCATTCTAAAGTTTAAAGATACAGAAGAAGAATAGAAATTGACACAAGGATCAAAGAACACGGGAACCCTACCGAGACGAAATGACGGAAGAGTAAATTCAGAGGAGAATCCAGAATATTGACTATTTTAGTAAATTCGCTTTAGATATAACAAATGTTTAGAACCCCCATGACTGCACCCACCTCGTTCATCCTCTGCGAATCCTCTTGTAGTTTCTTCACTTGTTGAGTATTTACCTGAAGACGGATAGAGGTATTTACCAGATGAAACGTTGTGATAAAAAAATAATGAAAGGAAAGTCCAAAACACGTTTAAATATTCGAAAATCTTATTTGTTATGCATAATATTATGTATATATAATATAGCTGGTTGGTCTGATACGAATAGGACCCACGTGCGTAAAACAGCTCTACTGTTGCTAATAAATTTTAAAAATAAATATGTACTTATAAAAACACTTATAATGCCATTTAATAAAACTAATAGATTTTTCTTTTATATTTCAGGTAAGCACACACAAAATTCCAATCAACCATCAGCAAAGGTGGTAAGTTTACGTCTCAAAATTTATTCCACAAATATCAGATAATTATTCGAATTAGGCATATTTGCGGTCTCTACGGCGGCTGAATTAGTAACCTGCTTTAATTTAAATTCATCTCAAGCCGCTTTTAAATGACATCTAAAACGTGTATTTACAGTGGCGTAGTACAAAATGGGCCGGAATTGAAATCCCAAAGTTTCTCAATTTAACTCTGGTTCAAGTATAAAAATATTTTTGTTTGGCAGTAATTAATTAGCTTTAATTACACATATAACAATTACCGTATAAACAAAATAACAAAATATTAATTTATATTCAAGCTCTTTCGTTATATCAGTTATTGCTAGTGCTAACGAAAATATAAGAGCTCATAATATAATATATTACCAGCTTATTTCTTCTTTAAATCCTTATACTAGACATTTATTAATGGCCCATAAATATTTATGCGCTCTTAAACTGCCCATAAATTCCGTTATATCACAGGTATTTCTCGTTCCTTTTTCGGAAGTAGCTCAAATTTTACTTACAAATTTAAGGACCTTAAATACTTTTTTTTTCTTAGGCTGGAGATGCTCTAGTTGATATCTATTCGCCTGGCTGCATAATATACTTTTACTCCTATTTTGAAAAAAAAATTCACATCTAACTTTTTTAGTCAATCAGATGTTTGATTTTTGCTTCCATATCATGGCAATCCAAAAAATTTCCAGACATTTTCATCCCCCAGAGAGAAATTAATAGATTTTTTTTTCTGGCATGTCTATGAATATTCTCAATGGTTGATAAAAGTAGTATTTACTTAATTTATGTAGGTGTGGCATTTCTTTACCGATTCGCGCGAGTGCTTGAAATAACTGCAGATATTTCAAGCCCTTGAGAGATTATAAGTAAACAGTTTTTCTACAAATTGCCCTATTATTATTGAAACTGCGAAATATATACTGATTACTGCGACCGTTCCCGAACCAATCTACTGGCTGTAAATAGAAATCAACCTTTTAATCAATTTTTTTACGTTTAACCTCCGCCTATGAATACCTCTCTGTGGCAAAATCTAACCAAAACGGCAATGCTGTTTAAGTTGTGAGAGGCATGGGACCTACTTTATTGCGTCGTGTTATTGAATATTTAAGAGTCTGGTAAAGGTTTTTATTGTCTCACGAGTTTCACGAATGGCGATGAAAAGTGCGGCAATGTGCGAACTCTCAGTCGGTTTATGAGATCTTTATTGAAAAGGTTTACCGAACGAATTATTTTGGGAAAATGATTTTCTTACAGTCGCGATAAAATTTATATTTATGAGAATTTTTGGCATGTATGAATTAGGAATCGTTGTGTACAAATAAAGAAATCTTAGCGTAGTTTTACAATTTAATTTCATTTTGGGTTTGTTGAGGTTAAAATGATCATAAAATTAGCAATATGCTTAGTATTGTGGGACGCTAAGCTACGGTGGCTTACAAAAATATTGAATTTTTGGTTAGATCACTCTGCAAAATGATGAAAAATTAGGAAAAATCTTATAATAAGCGAAATTTATTTATAATTTTTTTATTGAAACGAAACTTACATGGGAATAAATCAGGACTTTATTATCATGTAGGATGACATTTAACTGTTCAAATACAATTTGGCCAATGTGTCTTTAGTAAATTCAGTGGTACCAGGACGGGCGTTATTATGAAACAGAATGAGACTTCTAATGGGTCGTTTACATCTTTTTGTGCGAAAAGCGGTTTCAACCCTTTCAGACAACAATAATAGGCGGCGCTAGTGGTTTGATCTGTCACACAAATCATTGTAAATACCGTTACCATAACCTTTCTATCTAAAGCAATGACATATATACCGAGTTGTGCACCCCGAAACTGGTCGTAGGAAATCCCATATAAATTTTGCTATCTTCAAATATTTGCTCCCCTATTAATGTTACATTAAAATTGAAGAATTAGTGTATACTCTCGGTGAACTCAAAGTTATGTATATAAAACAATTCAGTATTCCTCCACAATTTAATAAATGCAAAATTTATAGTTCCGGTTTCGAACGTCTAGACGTTCATCCTCAGGGAATACTAGAAAAGATAATACATTGCTAGAAAACTTAAAGTAAGACTTACCTAACATCGAGTTGAGTAAAAATTTTAACGTATGTCACAAATTAATGGGTGAAATTTAACAAAAATGAGGAATATTAAATGTCAAATTAGGTAACATATTAATTGTTTGACGATTTAAATATAAGTAAAATTTTAATTTAAATGTGAAATTTTTATTTAATGAAGAAACAGTATGGATGTAGTAAATGTATTTGAAAAGAAATATTGAGTAGAACATTATTGGAAAAAAAATTTTTTTCCAATGCCTTAAATCTGAGATCATAATAATTCAGTCCATCTTTTAACAAAACCTACCTATCCCTATCTCTGCTCAATATTTTCTCGTTCCCCTAAAGAATTTCCATTGTATCCAATCACTTTTTGAACTATGAATGACATTTTCATTATTTTCCAATAATTTTTGAATTATTCTTAAATTTTAAGTTTCCACACATTTATTGTGCCATGTTGTGTCAGTATCGTGACCCTCCCTCTTAAGTGTATAATTTTAGGGCAGCGTCTTATCTCCCTCCGATGGGATTATTACCCCCTTTCAACAAAACCATGTAATTTGGTCATCCGTTGACAGATGTCTGTGTTCCGTCAGTTCTTAGGTATTTTAAACGTCCAGTGCCTACAACTAATGAGAGACTGATCCCGTACCGATTTTGTAAACCTAATATCCTAAGTTCCTTCAATTTTTCTATTTGATTTCAATAATAGTTTCGGATTTTAGGATAAATATCTGGTCATATATCATTAACGTCATACCTTTCTTTATCTTAAACGCACCTTCTATAATCACATTGTAGTAGTTAACACGGTTGTAGTTAGCACATGTTGTATTGAAATTTATCTATATTACCATCTCCTTTTATCAAAATTTTTAAAAATGTAAACGTTCCACCAATATCTAAAAGTATGGGGCATAGCCCCATATCTACATGTTAGTTGTTTTTCAACTTTCATTAATTATTTATTTTAACAATCCAAGCAAAACTTTATAAGAATTTTTTTCCTCGAATTATCTTATTCTCAATATATTTTTTTTCTCAAATAATGTTGCTTTATTGATAATGTTTCTTCATTAAACAAAAAGTTCACATTTATTAATAAAAATTTCACTTATATTTAAATCTCCATACAACTGATATGTTAACATACTTAAGATGACTAGTTTTTATTCACAAGCATCTACGGTGTATAATAATAATTTACCTGTAAATATTAAAAATAATTGGAAGGAAAGCAGATTTATTAGGGAACTTAAAATGCATTATAGCCACTAACTGCGGAAATTCTTTGTTTGTTTTTGAATTATTAGTATTATTTTTATAATTAACATAATTTACACTGTTGCTTTAAAAGCAAGAAACCTCGAGACCAGAGCGTTCCAGCACTGATTAGAGGGTGTAAGCTAATTCTTACCTTAATATATTGTTTTAAAAAAGTTATTACACTACGTCTTCAATTTTATACTCCTCATCTTTATTAAGTTGTACTCATTATTTTGAGACAACTATACATTAAAATTTCACTCAACTTGATGTTAGGTAAGTATCACATTAACTATTATATTATCTCTACTGGTCGTTTTCTAACAATGTACTATCCTTCCTAGTATCCCTTGAGAATGAACGTCTAGACGTTCGAAACATATATTTTACATTTATTAAATTGTGGAGGAAGACTGGTTTGTTTTATTTACAAAAATATTTTTTGTTACTATCCCAAAATGTATCTATAATTTCATAAATATTCCATTGTTCCTAGAAAGTTTACTCTACGACCATTAGATAATTTTATCTGTTTAAATAAAATTGTTGTCGTAACTAAAGCCGAAAACTAATATAAAACGTCTCCGTCCAAGTAGAAAATTTAGATCGTGACGTTTACCTAATCCTTTTTTCTTTTAAATAAATTTGTTCGGGTTTGATTTGTTACCACACAAAAATAAGCGGAATTCTTGTTTTACAAGTGATAGAAACTACTCTGTCTTCGATGGGAAAGCAAATATTTGTCTTCTGCTCCGAAAGAGATATTTTATTTACTTAAAATTATATTGCTCCCTGGATATTTTTATTCATTGTTCAGAATCAGAATACTTTGATAGATCCGGTCGGAACTATTTTTAGAATGAAGTTTTTCGATTTTGTCGTGTTTTTGTTTATTGTAAACTAGTTGCTTGCATTTTACATATAACGTATTTTTTTTTTTTAATATTCTGCATTTTAATCTACTAGTACTTATTGTAAATTAAATAACAGCATTTATTATCTTATTCTTAGTTCACTACTAAGTTCATCAAGTATTTTCTCATTTCTCTTGGTTCGTTTCTCAATGATGTTGGTAACAGTTTCCATTTTAAGATCCCGATGTGCTGTTGCATACTGGTTTCAGTATTTGCTTATACCGGGTGTTGCATCGTCGAGCGGGACATAGGAAATCCCATGTAATTTTAAATGGGGTCAATTATTGGCTTCCCTAATTATTTTAGAGAAAAATTCTATTTAGGTTTATTAAAGAACACTAAAACCCACATTCAAAAGAATAACTTTAGATATTTTTGATGAGCCCGTTTACGGGTTATCGCCGATTTCTTTTTAACTATTTCTCCTTTTTATGGCCCCGTATTTGCGGGCACCAGTCAAGGTAAAAGATGACTGTCAAATAAAGTTGTCATTTTGAAATGTGTGCTTTATTGTTATAAAAACTCGTACATCGAAAATATTAAAGGTGTATTTATGAGTACAAATTAATCTGAATAAAACTAAAATAAAGTATCCAATTACAAGGTTAATTATGACATTTTACATGTTTCAATATTTTACAAATTAATAGGTAGGTACTATTAAATTGTTAGAACTTTAGGACTTAAGAAGATGTTCAAATATTCCTCAAAATGACAACTTTATTTGACAGTCATCTTTTACCTTGACTGGTGCCCGCAAATACGGGGCCATAAAAAGGAGAAATAGTTAAAAAGAAATCGGCGATAACCCATAAACGGGCTCATCAAAAATATCTAAAGTTATTCTTTTGAATGTGGGTTTTAGTGCTCTTTAATAAACCTAAATAGAATTTTTCTCTAAAATAATTAGGGAAGCCAATAATTGACCCCATTTAAAATTACATGGGATTTCCTATGTCCCGCTCGACGATGCAACACCCGGTATAGTATAATAGCAAAGCAGCGGTTCTCCAAGTCAGCCACAATATATTCCTATATCTGATGCCTAGTTCTTAGTCCTCTTTCCTTCATGACGTGAGCCTTTTCACGTAGCTTAACATTTAGAGTGCCATCCAATTATTTCGATGTATTCAATTCTGGTGTCTGCAGGGCCCGATTTAGGGGTGGGCAACACAGGCTGAAGCCCTGGGGCCTCCACAAATTCAAATATTTTGAAAACTATTTTCGAGAAAAAATGAAAGAAATTTCAAAAAGCAATAACATAAAATTTATTACTCCGCCCATTTTTGATATTTTTTGCGATCATCATATTATTATTAAAATTGTTAAACTCATAATTGAGAATCTATCGGGGGGATCTGTTGTTTTGTGTATACGCGGCGTTTGTCGTGTGAATGAAGAGTCGACGTGATTTACTCCTGGAGCTGGATTTCAAGGAAATCATGAATGATTTTGTAACAAAAAATCTCGGAAAGTATCCTTTGCCTAATAATTCCATCTATGTATTTATATAAATAATAATTAATGTATGTTACTCGATGGAAAATATTTTTTTTTTCTGGTAAAACTATTCAAAAATTGCAAAAAATTATATTTAATCTTATTCTATAAATAAATATGGGCCTTCACCTGTTTGTTGCCCCAGAGCCCCCGCCCCTTTAAATCCGGCCCTGAGTATCTGGTTGTTGTTAATATTAAAGCAAAATATTTGTGACCCTCAGAAGTTTTAATTGTTAGCTGAAGAATCATAAAATTGAAGGGACAAATCTAAACCAAGGGGTTTTGTGTAGATTCGTGGCATTTTAAAGGTAAAGTTGTTTGCACCAAGACACATGAAAGTCACTGTGTTCAACCAAACTAAACTTCCCGAATCTTGATATCAGCTTCCGTCTTTTGGATAGAGACTTGTTTGTGCTAGCGATTAATATAAAGTGTTTCTCTTTGCTTTGCGTGCTTTAAGATAACTTACGTACGAAGTCATGATTCAAAGTTACCGAGCGAACACGTTCGTTGGAATTATCTCAGGTAGAAAACACGTCAGTAGGCAAATACAGGAAAGTAAGATTTATAGGGAAATAAATAATTTTGGATTCGATATTATTGGAGTACAAATATACATTTTGGTTCAGGTAGCGCGACAGTAACAAGAAAACATTTCCTGTGAAAATTAATTTATTGGGACTTTTGAAAGCCCTGCAGTACATTGAACGTAGCAGAAGTTGTCCACTTCTGCTAATCGAATTTCGAAATTTTATAATGTTGGCTTTAATAATAGGCTTAAAGTTAAAAAATTAAATTAGAGCTAAACTTCTTAAAAGTTATATTTTTTAATTAATAAAATTTCCACTTTACACAACTTCAACTTTATCAAGTGCGAAATTTAAAATTATATCTTTATTATCGCGCACATATAATGCTCCTTTGTCGCTTCTGATTTATAAAGGCATCAGACCATAGCCGTAAACTTGCTGTATCTAAAATCCAATTTGATTTATAAACAGGCGAAAAAGTATAAAGTTTGTTTGCGGAGCCGAGCGAAATCATTGGGGGTACAATTTGATGCATTGCCTCCATAAATATATTCATCAGAAGCTCAGTCTAATCTGTTTTCGCTCATAATGCCTTTCTGACAAATGGCTGATTGTTTTTTCGAGAGTCTGTAAGTCAAGTTTGATGTATTTTCGGCTGAATCGATAAAAGCGGCAGCGGCACCGAGCACTTGGAATATCGCAGAAGAAGGGATAAGATTTTTTAAATATTCAAATTAGAAAAATGACATCGTAAAAAGGAAAAATAAAATCTCTTTGATTTACTTAAGCGAATAAGCATCAGTAATAAAAATGTTTAAAAAATACAAGCGGAAAAATAATATTCTTTGGCTAGTAAACATAGTACTCCCCAGGAGTCAATTTTTTGAGAGTTTTAGATATTATATGGTAGGTTAGATATTAAGCTAGGTTGAGTACTTATTTTTAATGTTAGGTACTTATCTTTTAGGCTACATAAGCTAGGTTAAGAAATTGTTGATATGTCGTCACCTGAGAATAACAGGGTTCTATCTGGCGTATCGAGTTAAGACGCATTAAAGTTTAGAGCTTCAAATAAAATTTTACTCATAAAAAAACTTTCTGTTTTTTGTTTTTTCTGTGGTATTTCAGTAGTGTGTTAGGTATATTTTTAAAATAATGTCTTAATAAAACCTTATTGTAGATAGTGAGTGGTGTAAAGGCAATGTGTAATCTAACCTAGAACCTTATTTACAAAAATATCCCAAAATTCGAATAATAGGGTTTTTATGGCAGACAACCTTAACCAAAAAAAAAGTAACAAAGAAATTTTGCCTTTTTTAGCATTACTCTTCTTATACCTTTTGTTAAATTTTTAGTTTAACTTAGATGCTTTAATTGTGTTTTTCATTTGGTAATTTTTCCTTGCTTTTGGCATACGATTCTCGTTAACTGATCCACCCCTTTCATTATTTTTTTTGCAATTTTCTTTCATATTTTGAATTTTCAGCATTTATTCTTCGAGTTCAGACTTCTTAATACTTAAAATTACCTTTGTAAATTCCAGGCTATTTCGAGTCATGTAACAAAACATTGCCATCAGATGATTTCTTTTCTCTCCTTTCCGAACTGCAAGAGCTGTTTATCTACTTAAAACTTTCGGTTGAAACAGTAGCCCAAATGTGGGAACGAGTACTCCGTTCGTCTTTCTTTCTAAAGGTTTGGCTCACTGAGTATTTTTTTTTATTAAAGGTTGTACCGTACTCAATTTTAAACAGACTTTTTTGGTAAAATCGAAGGAAGTGCAAATTAGAACGGTATACTCTTTTGTATTCCAATTTCTTTGAACAGTCGCCATAGTTCTATAGTCATTTTTAGTCATTTGTATATTGACAGAGGGCGGTTTTTGCCAAGAGACAGTCTTTAAATGTCTTGTTAGTCCTATTGGTGTAAAAAACTTATTAGGGCGTAGGTGCCGTCCTATCTGACTATGGGCATTATCTAGTTCTTGACATGCAGAATGCTCATGGGCTGAAAACTTCATCTCAATAGAATTTACTTGGGGGGATAACTTTAAGAAAGTGGCTATGACAAGAGCCATTATCGAATTTTTATTTTTCGGAATGCACGAGTCACTTCAGTGGTCGAACCACAAACAATCGCCTTATTATCGATAGCTTTTATGTTTAAAATAAACATCGAAAATAAAACATCGATGTTTTTTGTCCATCCCATCCCTATTCTGTATATACTTTAATTATTGTATTAGTATTTGCAGTGAAATCGCCAATTTAGAAACAACTAAAATTTAAAATTATTAAATTTAAACTACTAGGGTAATAGAGGAATATAAAAGAACATTTATTAATATTATTTTTAGAACGCATGAAGATATTTTTATGATCATATTTACCTATACTTACTAATAATAAAATATTTCAGTCATATTAATAAACCATTATTTATTTATTATAGTAAATAAAGTTGATATTGCTTAAACCATAAAGAATTGAGCCAGTAAAAACTTTATTCATATTTTATGACGCGATTTTTTTTTTAATCCAAACATTGAGGTTTTGTAATAAAGTGAATCATTTTAGAGCTCGTATTTGATATATTACAATAAAGCCGATATTTATGGGTGACTTGCTGTGTCGTTTGATTTGTCGTAGTTTTAAATAACCTTGGATAAATTTAAAAAATGGCGGAACAAATTATAATGTTAGGTTAGTTCCATATTATATGTTTCTCTGAGGCGATAAATCATCATCTTACTATGTAGCTCTACAACCCAGGGTGAGTTTTGGCTGCCTATACACAATATGCCTTCATAGCTTTTGATCTTCCTTTAGGTTTGGATTTACCGCGATATTCAGTTTTGAGAGGTTATTCCTACTCGTATCTCTTTCTATACACGCGTTGGATATACGAAACCATTTTAGGCGTTTTGATTTAATTTCTAGAATAATGTCGTCATCGCCAATTTGATCTCAGCATTGATGCTTTAGAGTCGCAGGAAAGTCCAAAGGATTTTTAAATATTTTTCGCTCAACCCAAATAAGCTTTCCTTGTTTGCCTAGATCGCTGTCCAAGTTTCGCAGCCCCAACAGATCACTAACCTTATTAGTCTAATAGGCTTCAAATTTTGAGTGTGTCAGTGTTAGTAATCTAAGTCTGTTAAAGAATTATGAACGCTTTCTTCGGCTTTCACAATTGTGATTATTAGGGTGATCCAATTTATATTAAAAACAAAATTAAGTTGTTCCTAACAAGCGTCCACATGACCTAGTTTAGGCCACTTTAATGTAGTAATTGGCGTGCCAAATCTGTGCTACATACGCTAAAGTTTAGAGGTCGCCCAGAAGCATAATTTTTAGTAATTAACCTTTTTGTCAGAAATAAATAATAAGGAGCTAATTTGAGATCTGCGCCGAATAAATTGCTTTTTGGAAAGCCAGTCTTTAGGTTGTCAACAGCTAGACTTCCCCGTGGTCTAGACGTCGTCCGAATAGGACAGAACCTTGACATGCGAAGCAGTTTTAGGTGTTTGGCAACGTGAGAGGATACCAACTCAGTGAGATGATTCATGTGTGAGAAAATCCCCAAATTGTATGAACAGTACTTAAACCTTAAGACGCGTCGTACTGGGAGCATGCCAGAGCGTATGAGGATATCTTTTTAGGTAATCTGGAAGAATGGTTTTAAATTGCCGGTAAACATGCCATAATGAAAGTAAAAACTGAAGAAAATGAGATATTCCTTAAAAAGCGGAGAGAAAATGTTTTCTCATGTAGCATGAGTGGGTCTGATTTAAAGATAACAGAAAAAGAAATTTAGAACAAAATGAAAAGGATGGTAGGGCGAAGGAACAATATGAAAACATGGAAAGCAAATATATTTCTGAGCAAAGAGTATCAATCTCTTTATCATACTCAGACAGCTCCAAAACTGACGAAGTCTCAACTTGACTTGGTACGCGTATGTCGGCTTTGTTCGAAGTGTTCTCTTCTTAGTTCTTCACTCATTTTTGGGTCCACTTGATCGCATAATCGCAGGATGTCTCGTAGGTAATTCATTACATTTTCACCTATCTGCTGTATTCTGTACCTAAGTTTTAGCTTCGTTCATTCATAAATGACGAAAACGAAAATTCCCATTTCAAAGCTTCTACTGTCCTTTTCCAATCTGCATTCTGGTTTCTCACTGCATAAACCTGTAGCCATGTTTGTGCTTGCCCCAATAAATATTGCGATAAATAACGCAGTTTAAAATTATCATCCCAATTATCTAAAACAGCTGTTTGATCATAGTTTTGCAAAAATTCAGGTAAATCATCACGATCGGGGTTAAATGTACGTGGCGCAATAGGCGTCTTATTGGGGTTTCATAAATTTCCTAAAGTCACATTAAAAGTATCTGGCATTTTTAAGATTTTATTTTCTAAGTTTTTAGGCGCTAAATTTTGCAGATTTTCTGACTGGTTTAGTGAATCCAAGCAATTACTACTATTACTTGCTTTAATTGTCGAATCCAAAATGTCAAATAAGTCGCTAGAAAATATTATTGAACGACTTGGCGTGGAAAATGCGTGTGGTCTGCTTCCTGAAGGTTGTTAAAAAAATTTCTTTTCCCTGTATATTCTTATTTGTTGAGATATCTGAGTCTTTAGTTTCAGTTTCTACCGTACCTTAGATTTATCCATTTAGCAAGAAAAAATGCACATTTTGTAAATTACGTACGCATTAAAAAAAAATTTCGAAAATTTAAAAAGTTTATGACTTAAACCAAACTAAAAAAAATTATGTAGTAATTTTTTAAACATTCTCAAAAATAAAAACTTTGACGTAAATTTTATCAGTACAACCCCAAAAAAGCCGAAGGTATCGACGTACGATCGTAGAAAGAATTCTTGTAGTTTGCTAGCATGCGTTGCCATGAAATTTAAAAAAATAACGAATCTCGTAACTGAAATACTCACTAATATCTTTTATAATTCAACTTTAATCAACAATCAATCCCAAAATGCATAAATAGTCACGTTATGAATAAAAGAATAAGTCACCCCGTGCCAGCAATTACTCTCTTTTAAAATATTTGCGGCCAAAATAAAATAAAAATCGGCAAAAATCCGCTAAAATATCACACACTGTTTGCTTCGCACAAGGAATTCCGGAAACGCTTCCAGTAAAAAAATGAAACAGCACTTTTTTATGCTACCTTGAAATACAGATAAAGTAAAGGTAGGTAAATTATAAAATACACTTCTATTTTACCAAAAATTTAAAAAGTTTTAAGAGAATAGTGAAGCCTGCAACAACTACAATTATCATCTTTGCTTTTTATTTACTTTACGCCATTGTTCTAAAACTAATGACTCAACCAAAAATCAAGACGGAGCCTCTACCAAATTGTCACGAGGGGCACCGGGGGCTTGATAAAAAGATGGCCATTATAATTACTGCAGCTTTTTATTTATGTTAAAATGACTTATAAACAATTGAACTATCAGATTAACCTAGTCCTACCTTATATGAGGTTCCCTTCCCGTCACGGGGGAAGTGTCTCGAGGCGTCGGTCACAGATTCGGGCGCTACTCGCTGGCTTCTTCCGTCGTTCTCCGCGTTCAATCTCTAAGTCCCCCAACTCGGTAGGCCGGTCGACACGCTCGACCTCTGCACCCCACTTCCGCCCTGCCATGGGCTCTCTCTAAATGTGCAGAGGCAGTGTCGTGCGTGTGGAAATGCAAAAAGTACCTCGTGATTATATCAACCTATAGCGTCAACTTCTGCAGCAACGTCCAGTTCCCTACCATCAAAACCACCTAAAAAAATATTTAAATCACCCAAAGTTCGTGTTAGTCTTCCCGACAGAGGGGTTGTATTTATTGTTGGAGCTGTTGGAAAAGCGCTTGGAGGACACATTAATTCAGAAATACCATTGTCTCGAAGCTCTATTAGAATCTAGTATCTAGAAGACAAGTTAGACAGGAAGCTGTAGCAGCTGTGGGAAACGAGTCATCGCTTGAGAGACATTTCCTTTTGCAGTGGGACGGCTAGTTTTGAAATGGCAAAGAAAAGCTTTTGGTAATTCAGAGAATAGACAGAGGGACAGGTATGTAAAATTCTCAAGTTAGACTAATAATTAATAAGAAAATAATTACATCTATCAGAATTTGAAACTGAACGGACAAGCAGCTTCTTTTGATGTTCTTCTCCTCGAGGGAAAAAATAAGTTTAAAGTGTCTTAGAAAAGTCGAGTCAAGAATGGAAAGATAAACATTAAATTTGTGAACATTGTAGTCGAATGAGTTGTCAACGAAATTGTTGAACGTGCAATGAGTTTGATTCAAAACTATAATCACCCGCTTTCTAAGAGCGAAAAGCAGAAGCAGTTTATTCTTTGCCTGGTGTAAAATCATACAAAACAACTTCCTATTCCATCAGAGGCCTCGCTTGTTTAGTAAATTGCTATTTAATCTTGAAATAACTTGTATTTAAAATAATTTTACAATGCGATTCTTAAATTTGATTTGTTTGGTCTTCACTTTCGTGTAGGTACTTCATATTTATGCATTAGGGAATAAAACTAAAATTGTGGAGACAAGGTATTTGTTTGTTTGTTTTTTGGACCACCCTAGTGTTTATGTTATATTCAGCCCTTGTCTGTTATCGTCCCCGTCTATTCATGAACATAAAACAGTACTTGGTTTGTTCTGGTTAGTCTTGAGTCCCATCTCTTGTGTTAGTTTTTTTGTTATCATATTGTAATTAATATAATAACCAACAAATGGATTAAATTCAGTAAGCTCTATGCAAAGATTCACTCCAATTTGTATCTATATTTTCCCTGTTATATCACCGCTAGCTGGTAAAGCCAAACATAATTACTTGCGCTACAAACTCGGATTTTCTGTTTACCTAAAGCTAGTTCGAATAAACTGTCCCAATTATGTTAATTCGCAATTGAACACAATCTGTTCCAGAAAAAACAAGCGCTGTTTGCTGCTCGTATGCATAAAACGAGAGAGCGCGAGCGGGTAATTCTGCTTGCATTGAATGTCCCCGACAAATTGAATCCGCGAAAGCGTAACGACACTCTGAGAGCTACATTTATTCTTTCCGATGAATGGAGTTAATTAATTAGCCAGTCTGTTCAGCTCCGTTTCGCGCTGTTCGGTTTAGTTTCATGGGCACGGGAAAGAAAAATTTACGCAGAGAAAAAAATTCCGTCGTTTTAATCAAAAAGCGTTAATCCTTTCGTCTTTTTACCATGTACTGATTATCAAGAAATTTGACGGGTTCGACGTTAAGGTGGATATGCAGTAGGGACGTGCTTCGTGGTGAATATTTCAGTTTTACCTGTATAACGTTAGAAAAGACCACGTTGGATGTCGCTATTACGTATGCATGTATCAAGGAGCATTGGCCATCTTCTGGAGTACTATATTTTTGGCTTTATTTATTGTTTTTCTTGATGTATTTCTTTAGTTTTACTTTTACAACTAGAATCATCCCTATAACCTAATGCAAAATTAAAACCGTTGTACGTCATACCCTTTAAGTGACGTCAGATATCGACAGTGTTACCAGCTTGTACCCAATATATCCGGGTGAGGGAATTACAGTTTTTTTTTTATAAAAACATGTTAAAAATACAAAAATTTCAGATAGTTTATATATTTGTTTACATACCTTTTACCATCAACTTTAGTAGATCCAACACTTCTTGTATTTTCATCTTGCCAAGATCGACCATTGGCACCATTCTGAAAAATCCATGTTTCATCCAAGAAAACGAATTGGTACAAGAATGCTTCTTTTTTTTTTAATATATTCTTTTAAAAATACTAGTCGTTTGAAGGCTACATGGGAAAGTTCCATAAGCCCTCGCTTCAGTTCATCTTATTACCATCTGAAGCCTATTTTCTTGAAAAGGCTTCTTAATGAAATAATAATACAAAGATGGATCTTCCATCATCCTCTAGATCACTTGAATCACTCGCTTCATTTACTTCAATAATAATGGGTTGAATGTTCAGTCTATCTAATACGTCATGTTCTCTTTTATACCATTTTAATATCTCGCTTTCTGTGTGCTGAATTGAATTTTTTCAAACATCAGGAGTAGCAGTACCTAATGATTCTTTCCACATATTCATACAGCCAGTTTCTGTACTGTCATCTTGAACAATATGTCTGTTGCAATAATTTTTGGTAATCCCCAAATATGTTCAATTGGATTGAACATACAGTGGTATGGAGGAAGCCGTAAAGCTTTATGTCCATATTGCTCAGCCAGGTTATTAACTAAATATTCTTTGGTGGCTTATGTCTGAAAATAATTTAGGTTTAATATTCAAGAATATGTTAAAAAAAGGGCATACAAAATGTCTCGTACCAACCTATTAACGATTTGTAAAAGTTCGGCTTTGAACATTGTATATTCAAATTAAATTTTATTAGTAGTTAACCATTCTTGAATTGCAGCTTTATTCCATAATGTATTATGTATTTTTGTTAACAACATGCTATAATATGGGGCGTTGTCTACTACAATAACAGATGGCTTTGCTAAATTTACTACCAGCATGAAGTATTATGTACCTAAAAAAATATGTTTTACCTAGGTAAACTTCTCATAGTTTATATATTTGTTTACTGCATAATACCTTTTACCGTCAACTTAAGTAGATCTACCACTTCTTTTATTTTCATCTTGCCAAGATCGACCAATAGTACCATTCTGGAAAATCCATGTTTCATCCAAGAAAAAATTGATATAAGGATTCTTCTTTTTTTTAACATATTCTTTCAAAAATACCAATCGTTTGAAAGCTACATGGGAAAGTTCCATAAGCCCTTACCTCGGTTCATATTTTTTCCATTCGAAGCCTATTTCCTTTAAGAGGTTTCTTAAAGAGTTAAGACAACCATCAAACAGCTGTCTGTTTTTTTAATTTATTACTTAAAGTTGTCAAAGTTACATGATATTCTAAAAAAAGTTACAGCTTATGCATAACCAATGTAAAATATTAGTTTTTGAATAATACAACTTACTTGTTTCATACATTCCATAAATAGTGTCACGGATAGAACTTATATCCAATCTTGACATATTTACAACTTTTCTTAAATAAGAACGTTTTCTTTTAGGTGACTCCAATAATTTATTTTGCTTAATTGTTGTTGAAACTGCGCTTACAGTGGAGATACTTATTCAAATTTAGGGCAGCTGCTATACACGCTAAGAATTAGTAAATTGGAACTAAAACATGTAGACCTTAACACATTATTTCTGTGCTCATTCCGACTAGGGAAGAGTGGGAGGGCAATCAGTTAATAATGGAGACAGCCCACTCAATTTTCACAGACGGTTCAAAAATGGACGTCGGAGTGGGTGCTGGTATCTTCTCTGAGAGTATGAAAATACAGAGGTCATATAGACTTCCGGACTACTGCAGCATTTTTCAAGCAGAAGTGATGGCAGTAGATAAAGCAGTAAAAATTCTGCAGGAACGTCAAGACCTGAGAGCAGCTGCGTCAATAGCTATCTATATAGATAGTCAGGCAGCGATAAAGGCAATTCGTTCTAACAACATTAAATCAAAGCTAGTGAGGTCATGTCGCAACAATCTTCGCAAACTTGGTGCCCGGCATCGAGTCACTCTGTGTTGGGTTCCTGGTCATCACAGCATAGATGGCAATGAGTCTGCTGATGCGCTCGCCAAGGAGGGCGCGGGCATGTCCGCCGATCTAGCAGAGAATGCCGTGGCTAGGCCGCTGGGATTGGTCAAAGAGGAGATAGATCGTACAGCCAAACAACTTGCAATAAGCAGATGGACAGAGATAACAACCTGTAGCATCTCCAAGCAATTGTGGCTCCTACTTGATAACAAGAAAACCGCAGCGTTATTACAACACAGTCGGAAGGACTTAAGAAATATCACTGCCGTGGTCACTGGACACTGTCTTTTCGGTAGACATGCAGAACGTATGCAAATACCAGCTAACGACTTCTGCAGAAGTTACAGAGACGAAGAAGAGGAGGAAAGCATTCAACATTTTTTGTGTGAATGCCCTGGCCTTGCAAGAAGAAGGTTTAATGCCTTGGGCGAACCATTCTTTAATAATCTGGAGGAAGTAAGCAGCTTACAACTGGGTGGACTTACTAGGTTTATCAACAGTAGTGGCTGGTTTGAGTGAGCTGCCAGGATTCTTCTACGCCGTACTTCGTACTAGCCATCAGGGAGCTGATGCTGATAGGTTCCGCAAAACATGTGTGGTAACACAACGGTCCTTAAAGGACTACGTGAGACTGTCTGGATAGACCAGAAGTCTGCCACTCTAACCTAACCTAACCTAACACATTCTTTAAATTTACTTCTCTAACTGCTGTCAAGGGTAACAATAGGCGGTAACACAACGGTCCTTAAAGGACTACGTGAGACTGTCTGGATAGACCAGAAGTCTGCCACTCTAACCTAACCTAACCTAACACATTCTTTAAATTTACTTCTCTAACTGCTGTCAAGGGTAACAATAGGCCATTGTTGTTAAGTTCTTCCTAAAAATAGCTTATTGGAGAAGCTATTAGCGCTTTGCACAGGCTATTTAAATGTTTCAGCATTTTTCACAAATAGTAAACAACGTAATCTACAGAGATATGTATGTGCACTTTTGTTGTTCCTAAAAGAACAGCTATTTAATGCTATTTATGAAAATATCTGAAGTTTTTGTTAAAAAAATAGACGCAAAGCAACACGAAATCACAAAATAATTGAGGTTAGTTTTGCATAAACGTCAAACTAGGCCAACAAACGAGCTGGCGCCACCGCACCGTTTACAGTTGTGTTGCCAACTATCGGCCAATAAAATTTAAATTATATTAATTTTTACAAACTTAAATAAACAAAATATTTGCCGTAAGTGGGTTCGTATCAAAGAAGAATACTTTAAGTTTGTGGTAAATTTAATATCGCATAAAGTTTTAATATTTTTTGCCCAAATTTAATTTCCTCGTGTTTTCTTACGGACTGACAATTATCAGCTGATTGATGACGTACAACAATTTTAAATCTGATTAAACTATAGGTACTTCACTGAATTTTTATAAAAAGGATTTTTGTTTAATTTTCCAATTTATAGTCCAACTGTAAATCTCATATAGTTGGCCAAAATTAATATAGGGATATCTACGAATCAGATCATATTAATAAAAGAAGATAATCATGATTAGCAAAGGTTGCCACATCTGTGATCAAAAGTATAAAGTTGGTGTAGTAACATAACATAATGGAGCGCTGAAGGTCCTTTCTTTAGAA
The DNA here is from genome assembly GCA_963920685.1 of Polydrusus tereticollis. Classification (NCBI taxonomy): domain Eukaryota; kingdom Metazoa; phylum Arthropoda; class Insecta; order Coleoptera; family Curculionidae; genus Polydrusus; species Polydrusus tereticollis. The sequence continues at coordinate 144,823,918 of OY987329.1, forward strand.
TAAACTCTCTTGGACTAAATAATAAGGTAATTACTGTGTTCTTACAATGTGTCTACTTATCATTTCCTTTTATTACCCAATAACGGTAGTTGTTTAGCAGAACCCCCGTTAAAGAGCACCAGTCGGTAATATCTGAATTTCTTGAGAAATTAAGTCCACAAAACCTCAATATTTCCTCAAACTAGACATATAATGGCCACATAAACGCAAAACGCGTAAACCCGAAATCGATCCCGCAGGGGCGTCAGGTTGAACAATCTTAACCTCTTTATTTTATTAGCGGTTAGAGTCCAGAAACGGGCATATAGTGGTGCCAACTGTCGTTTTATGACGGTATCTCTGTTTGTCCGAGAACGTGGAGAATATCCTAAATTTTCGCTTTTACTTTCCCGTTGACAGGCTCTGAAAATAAATTTATTTATTTATGATTACACCTTAATAACACCAACAATAAATGTATACGGGACTCATAATACAGGATAATTCTAAAGGTGAAGCTTTTCCCTAGTGTAGTAGCGAAATCCTGATAAACTAATATATGATAAAAACCTATTTTTCTCACATTTTTGCCATGACAATCAGCTAATTAATGTTTATCAATGTGTCAAAATAGCGTTTTCTACATATCAAACGGATTTTTCTTTAATTGAAAACAAAATACCTATATGCAATCTATTTGTCTGAGGAAGAATTTTCAGAAACTTTTTTGGATTTTGTAACATTTTCCTAGTATAGTCACAGGCGACAACTTGTATATAAAACTTCTCGAATGACCAGCAAATGTTTACCACTGTGACTTCGTCCATTATACATATAAGGCGAGAGACACGCAACATTGAATCATTAGAAAAGAAATATAAATCTTGGTTTGTTAATATGAGGAAATACCCTTTATGTTATAGTGTTGCCGCGAGACGAGATAAAATGGGTCTCTCGTCTCGTCTCGCTTCTCTCGTGATTTAAACCAAATATAGTAAAAACCAAGCGAAATTTTAACGGGTTTATGTTAGGTTCTATCATATTTGACATAAATTGTGTGCAATATATGTCAAATATGCAACCTAGCTAACCTAAATGCGTTAAAACTTTGCTTGGTATTTACTACAGGGTGGCCCATTAGTGCGACAAAGGTCAATATCTCATGTACCACTAAGATAGCAAAAAACTTTTGACGAAGCTTTCCATTTCCAAGATATTGACTTTTAAAAAATGTAATTTTTGAGTTTCGACAGATCTAACAGTACGTCTTAGAGCAAAACGACTCACTTGTCCCTATCTTCCATTTTTATTATCTTCCCAAAAAAATCACCTTCCGGTTAAACCGGAAGAACTATATTTCCTGCTTTCGAGTTACATCCGGTTTAGCCGGAAGTTTGATTGATTTTGATATATGCGCCGTTTTGCTCTAAGATGTACTGTTAGAAAGCTATGGGCTGTCGAAACTCAAAAATATAATTTTTCAAAAGTCAATATCTTGGAAACTGTAAACTATAGACTAATAATGCATTTGTAATTATAAATTTATGTAGAATCTGAAAATTTAAAAAAAATTTTTTTTTGGGACACCTTGTCTATTATGAGTCTTTTAAAATCTTCTTAAATTCCTCTTATCAAAAATATATAATGTTCATATTTGGACCGACGGTTTTCGAGTTATTTGACTGCAAATAATTTTATCCAGCGATAAAACGTCATAATAATAATATTATGTTATTCTGAATGGCCAGGCAGATGAAACTATTTGCAGTTAAATAACTCAAAAACCGCATGTCCAAATATAGGCATTATGTATATTTTTGCAAAGAGGAATTTAAGAAGATTTAAAAAAGCTCAAAAAAGTAACGTTTTTTGATCGAGAGAGATCGAGAGAGACGAGAGTTTCTCGACGAGAGAGGGTACTTTTCTCGTCTCGTCTAGGAGCTTTATTCGAGAGAAAATATCTCTCTCGTCTCGTCGAGAAAGGGCCAGACGAGACGAGAGACGAGAATCTCGAATCGTCGTCAAGTAAAAATGTTTCCTAGTTCAAACAGTACAAAAGCAGAATCCAAAATTATTCAAATACTAAAAAAAAACATTGGTTCAATATTTTAAAGCGGCACCAGGTATTCCAGGTTTCTTCAATTTTATTCCACAAATCATCACTGTTTTGGCGATGGAAATCATTGTTCTTGTTAATTTCTTTCACGATATATCCCCAAACGTTTCCGATTGGATTGATATCAGGGCTTCTTGAGGGCCAAGGTAACAATGGAATGTTATTTTCCCGTATCCAGTCCGAAACTCTCCTTGCTGTATGGACGGGGCAGTTGTCATGCTGGTATATAAAATTTTCTTGTTGAAATATATTGTTTACCGATGGCAAAATAACATTTTGAAGGATGTTTATATGAGCTTGAGTATTAAATCCTCCTTGAATTCGGTGGCATATCCCTAGCCCTCTGGAAGTCATATACCCCCATACATTAACTGAAAATCTTCCACTTGTTTTAACATGTTGGGTATATCTTTCTTCATACCGTGCATTTGGCAGCCTATACACTCTAATCTGCCCGTTATAATAAGACTAAAAAGTCTTCTCGTCGGTAAATACTACCTTTTTTTAAAAATCCATACCTTGCGGTAAATATTCCAGCGTAAACCCCATTCTTTGCTCTTTATTCATATCGGTCAAAAACGGTTTTTTAGCAGCTACCTTATGTCTCAATTCCGAATTTTTTCTTATACGATTTCTCGCCGTTCTTACTGTCCTAGGAAAATTAGTTTGGTTGTGTGCTTCTACAGCCGTCTGAAATGGATCGCAAAAAATCTATTGGATCATTATCTTGATTTTCGAAATTTTTCTTCTGCCACTTCCAGCCCTTCTTTCCAATGATCCTGTATTTTTCCATTTAGTTCTGAGGCTTTGTATAGTGCTTCTTGGTTTCCCAAATTGCTCAGCTATTCTTCGTAGAGAAACACCGTCTTCGAATAAAGCAATTAATCTCGCCTTCTCGAGTTGATTCATGTTCACAAAATTTGTTAAAATGAAATAATATAATTTTCAAATCTGATGACACCGATAACAATTTGTCAAAAAGTGAAGTGAATTTCCAGGTGATCTAGGCATACAAAAGCCGACATCACATCAGGAAAAAGTAAGTGTACGAAATTTTATTTTCGTCACTGTACAACAGAACTTAACTAAGTCGTCATGTAAAATAATTGGTTTAGTTGAATTTGGACGTATTGCGCATTAAAACAAGATGAGCAAAGATACAATAAATAAAATCTTATGAGAGCTATAATCATAGAAAGGGAAAAAGCAAATTAACTAAGGAATCCCCTATATCCCAATAGAATATGTAGGTAACTTAATCTGTTATTGAGTCAATTTAACCGAACGCCTACATATGTCGGTGTTAATATTATATGAATCAGAGTAAAAGCGATTTAGTTGAATAATGCTATCTGATTTGGATTTGCATATCGAATAATTTCAGGGCTGTATTTTTCGAATTCGATTCGGTTCATTGGTCTAATTTGTATCGTGCTAAACTAGAGATGGGTTGTGATTACGGCCAACCGTTTTGTTAAAGATTGATTTATTATTCTTTAAAATTTACTTAATTTTGGCTACAGAATACCACATCGATGATAATTATTCTACCTTCAAATATTTTTAATATTTTATATTTTTTTTTTCTAAATAAAACAAAATCTGCCTAATCTTTATTACCAAATATTTATATCCCCCTTAAATGGCAAATAAAATTCCCTTTACAAAGTTATAAGTATTTAATATCGGCAACATTTTATAAATTCCATATCTGAAGACTTCAGGTTGACAAAACGGAAATTAAGAGAAGGTAATGAAAACAAAGTTTATTAGATAATTCTTATTACATTTTTTACGTTCTTCCGCTCTAATAAGGTTTTATGGTATTTTTTTATTACTGAAAATATTTCTGAATTAACTTAATAAAATCTTTTCACAGTTATTATTGGAGAAAAAGGTTGAAGTAAATAAAAGTAATATGGAAAATGACATGATATTAGGTAGAATATGTCAACTATGGACAAAGCAACAATTATATCTGGCTTAAATTAAAGGCCTGCTCTTCTTACGTTTTAATTGGAGAATCAGGAATCAGCAGAAGCTTCTTTTTAGTTCAATTTTTCTTCATAGTTATGGCCAGTGAAGCACGAGGAACGCTAGTCTGGTTTGAATACACGAAACAGAAGCTCTATCAAGCTAGCGAGCACTCTGTGGCGGCACCAAATAAGACCCGGTAGGTCTTTTGTAGCTCGATTGTAGCTTTTTTGTTACGCTGGTTGCATATATGTAGCTTCAGCCGGGTCCGAGAAAACCGCGGATCCGCTAGCTTGAACCTCCATGGTAGCGGCACCGGTTCAGACCCAGCTGGTTTTTTGTAACTTTTTTGTAGCTTTTTTGTTACGCTGGTCCCCCTTTTGTAGCTACTACTGGTCCAGCGGAAAACGCGGATCCGCTAGGTTAATAAACATATGTAGCGGCACTAGCTCGGACCTGGCTCATTTTTTGTAGCTTTTTTGTAGCTTTTTTGTTACCCCACCCTCGAGTTTGTTGCCGGGTCTGGTCATGACATAAGTGCGTTACTCGTCATTTAAAATTAATTCTTGCTCTATCAACTAATCCACCTTTTTGGTTGCAATTCGGTATGCTAGATATAAAAAAATTGTAATAATTATAGACTTATATTGGTTAAACAGCGCTAACACGGCATCTAATCCACCTTTTTTGTTCATATTCGCCTTTTTCAAGTTCACCGGCCAATTATTTACCAGCCCTTTTTGAGTGGATCTACTTAAAAAAAAATAAAAGAGATAAAAAACTAAAAAAAAGTCATAAAGAAAAAGTGCCCGAAACGGGAATCGAACCCGGGACCTATGGCACCAAACCCAGATGCTATATCCACAGCTCCACTGAATTGCTTACAGACTTTGGTTAATCTAGTAACCGTAGAATAAAAGCCAGCGTATCGAGCTAAATGCTTCCGAGGCTGTTACGCATGCGGAAGCCAAGCCAGGAAGCCAAGAAGACCAGTAGTAGCTACAAAAGGGGGACCAGCGTAACAAAAAAGCTACAAAAAAGTTACAAAAAACCAGCTGGGTCTTATTTGGTGCCGCCACAGAGTGCTCGCTAGCTTGATAGAGCTCGAAACAGATCACGACGCAGGAAACAAAGCGACCACGCTTACCTCTACTTCTTAGTGCTACTATCGGGGCTTGCGTCAGAGTTGCCAAGTTTTTAAGTCATTTTAGAGATCCCACTGTAAATTCCCTAATTGTTTAACAGTTATGTTTTTCTCTGCAACTTTATGATTTAAACAATTTCCCTTTTTCTATTTATTTATAGATAAGTAAAAACAAAGACCATTTTAATTTAAGGGTTTGAAAGTAATGAGCGACAAAAATATCAAATTAATTTATTATTATTAAAACAAAAACGTCAGATACACAAGTATTGTGAATTATATAAATAACAGTGCATCAAATACTTTCATATAGTAACTAATTATCTTTTAAAAAAAAGATCATACCTACCTACTTTAGGTCCCGATTAGCAATTTTTTTTTAACATTTGGTGCGCTGTTTATAATGTTTATAGATCATTATAATGGAAATGCTCTATATACAGGGTGTCCGGAAATGATGAGCAAAAAACTTGGAAGGTAATTCGGCTCGAAAAAATAATAGGATAAGTTCATATATAGTTTTTTCGAAAACTCAAAAATAATGGAATTACAGGGTGTCAAAATTTATTTTTTAAAATCATTTTTCCTTTATAACTTTTTTGCTAGCTAGATGATCCTCATCAAATATGGCACACTTATTACTACTATCCTTATGTAATATTGCTTATTGGCTCCTACCATTAAGATAATGCCCCTTAACTTTTTTGTTTAAAGTTTTTTATAAATTTTAATTGTTCACCATTGAAGGCCATTGAAAAATCTTCAAAAAATATCTTCTTCTTTTATCACGATAAAACGAAATGTTTTTAAGAAAATTACTTTTAAACATTTTCATGCTAGGAATGATTACTAATCCACTTCTTATTTTTATTATTATCTAAGCATGCCTTGGAAACAAACGCAAGCATTTCCTTGGAAACGAATTTGCATGAAACTAGTGTATGTCATTGTTATTCTATCTAGTCATAAAGTAGTAGAATTAATAAAATTAATAACATAATAACTGAAGCCCTGTATACAAAAGATTTGAGATAGCCCCAAAGAAAGAAATCCATTGAATTTAAATCAGGCGATCTGGGAGCTCATGGTATAAATCCACCGCGTCCTATCTATCTCTCAGGAAACATTTCGTTTTATCGTGATTAAAGAACAGGATGTTTTTTGAAGATTTTTTAATGGCCTTCAATGATGAGCAATTAGAATTTATAAAAAACTTTAAACAAGAAAGTTAAGGAGCATTATCTTAATGGTAGGGGCCAATAAGACCCTTTGGCATTAAAATATGTGTGTCAAATTTGGAGCAATATTACATAAGGATCGTAGTAATGAGTGTGCCATATTTGTTGAGGATCATCTAGCTAGGAAAAAAGTTATAAAGGGGAAATGATTTTAAAAAACAAATTTTGACACTCTGTAATTCCATTATTTTTGAGTTTTCAAAAAAATTATATATGAACTTGTACTATTATTATTTCGAGCCGAATTAAGTACCTCCCAAGTATCATTTTCGGACTGTGTGAGTTTAGGTCTATACAGGGTACCCCAGAATATGTGGGCAATCTCCTGGATTTAGAATACATAAAAATAATTAGACAAGTTCATATACATTTTTTTCCTACGCCCCCTCCCCCTCCCTTACGGAGATACGGGCCCATAAAGGACGCCCATGAAAATCGTCTATTTTTAAATAGCTTTTGAAGTACTGCGTATAATTTAATAATTTTTTAATATGATGGTTATTAGGTAAGTTAGAATGGGTTCTTTTAATCACATTCGGCTTATTAAGTTTGCCAGGGACGGACTAGCTCCAACACAGTAATGCTATTTTTTTACAATTTGTACGATAAAGGCACAACAATGACATTTTTTGACAGCTTAAACCTGAAGCTAAAAAAAAAGATACTCTCAGTCGACATCGATGAACCGAACTGTTTACGATAGAAATTTCCAATTATTTTTATGTATTCTATCTGAATCCGGGGCATAGCCCACATATTCTGTGACACCCTTTATACTACGGTTAGTACAATCACAATATCCTGAAATAACCTACACGCCTCTTGTCTGCTGGTACAAAGCTTAGAGGTGCAACATCATAAATAAGCTGACCAAGATGCAAAGACTAGTTTCTCTAGGAATAACATGATAATTAATGCCAAGAGTCATTAAAGGCGTCAATCAATTGAAGCGAGAGTTTATTGGCATGCCATAGGGGTTCAGCCCACAGGTGCCACTTTTCCATCCGACATTGTGTATTTCAACACTAACAAAAATATTTTAAGCCACAGTAAACATCAGTATAGAAAGTAAAGCTCTTCCTCTCTCCTAGTATTTATTTATCAAATATAATATTATAATATGAACTTAAAAATTGTAACAATACATGTAGAAAGTGATTGTTATGTTAAGTTTTCTTATAAATTTAACCAACAGTTTGAGGTTTATCAGAATCAATTATCTTTTCAAGTACGCAACACGAATTCCCGACGATGTTCTACAAAGTTTTGAGTGATTTGGAAACTTTTTAACTTTCCCCATCTAGTTCAGTTGAATTACAAGATTTTTATTATTTTTTAAGGCAACACATTAATCTTCATTTCTTTGATGTTAATTTGCCTATGCCTTTTTAATTACCTAATTGCCATGATTAAAATGCAGGATTATCAGCATGTTTGCCATTTTCCCTTGTTTTAATGTTATGCGATATTTTCGGTTTATAGCTTTCATTATTTTAATTAATTGTTGGTGTTATTACGGTGAATACGTTTTTATGTCTAAAATGCTTTTAATAATTAACGATAGATTTTATGCACTGATAAATGTAAACTTGGTGGATATAACTAAATAATTTTGTGTGTGGTTTTATAATCATAATTTACGGAATCCTATTTTTGTCATTATGTCAAATTTTATGTTACTACCGAAGGTACATAATATTATATTATGTTTATAATTCGTAAAATATTAATATGTTATAATATATTACAGCTGTTCAGTTATGCAACTCAACATATTTGTGAGGACGTTTTTACAACCTAAAGGTGTGCTTCTTGCTTCAATACTACTTCTTCAAGCGATTATTTTTTTATTTTTAAATATTTTCTCCTAAAAAAATTAGGTATACTAAATCAGATGTATATAAATATAAAAATCTAGCAATGAATATAGTTCTTTCGGACATTTACTACAAGTGATAAATTTATTCTTTCGTAATTACGTTCAATTTCACCTATTTGCCTCGGCAAGCAAACATAAAAATTATGGAATTCTTTTAGGTGTGGTAAAATAAGATTTATGCGGCCATTAATGAAAGTCCGAGCGCGTTGTGGCAGTAGAATATCGAACGAGGAGATGTAGCGATTCCATCAAGTGTCGGTAGCAGGTGCGCCAACCCCAAGCCGGCTCTCGGCGTGTTCGACCACTCGCTAATTATTATGACATAAATTATATTAAAACTCTGTTCCGGTAATCAATTATGTTTCCGGCCCCGCAATATCAATTTACGACGATGTTCTGGCAAGTTTGAGTGATTTTGAAACTTTCTCGCTAATATAGTTAATATTTTATTGTTTAATATATATTATCTCTCAGATTAATGGGAGAGTGTGTGCTACAAACGAAATCTGACCTAATTAAGGGATTGCTTGCTTTTACCCGCGACAGAAATTCGATCAACGTGGAAGTTTTAAGGTGGATCTTTCTTATATTGATAGATTTAATAGTATATACAGGGTGTCCAGTAAGTATATGGCATACTCTGTAATGTCAAGTTGCCCCTTAAGGGAGAAATATAGCCCCAAATGTATGTATAATTGAATGAAATTTTAATATTTTATGTAGGCCATACAGACTCGTAAAGCTATACTACAGTAGATGTTTAACATTATCAGGGAAGTCAGGAACGGACTTGCCACCACACTCGTTGGGCCAAAATTTGGACAGGTGTCATTTAAAAGGGTTGAAAACTGATTTCGACTGGTTGTTGATGTGCCGGCGCCTATGGTCGGGCAGTGGGATTTGCAAACTCTAGTTATAGTAATTTAATGAGGTTTAAAAAAGCCGTGGATTGCTCTATTGCCGCGAGATGTCGCAACGTGCAACATCTCGCATACGTACCTTTACAATTTAATATTGCTATGATAAGAAATTTACGTTTGATAAGCTTCACTGCCAAACCTACGAAGGCGTAGAAAGGCCACCCGAAAGAAAAAAATATTTTAATCTCGGAATTCCGACTTAAATCTCGGAATTCCGAGAATAAAGTCGGAATTCCGAGATTAAAGTCGGAATTCCGAGATTAAAGTCGGAATTCCGAGATTAAACCCGGAATTTCGAGATTAAACTTAAAACTCGGAATTCCGAGATTAAAGTCGGAATTCCGAGAATAAAGTCGGAATTCCGAGATTAAACTCGGAATTTCGAGACTAAACTTAAAACTCGGAATTTCGAGAATTAAGTCGGTATTCCGAGATTAAAGTCGGAATTCCGAAAGTAAAGTCGGAATTCCGAGAATAGTTAAAGTCGGAATTCCGAGAATAAAGTCGGAATTCCGAGATTAAACTCGGAATATTACACAAAATATTTCTTTCTTTCGGGTGGCCTTTCTACGCCTTCGTACAAACCAAACATGGAGTTTCTAGTTTTTTTGTCCAGCTCTGAGTAAAGTTCATATCTAACTGGGCTCTAACAATAGGGTATTTGAGAAATTAATTGTAAAATAACGAAAATACGATGGTCTGCGTATTAAGAAAAATCTAAACATATTACTGTTTTTAATAAGGCTGTGGAATCATGCGAAATTATTAAATAAAAGTATTATCTTCTTTTTGCCGATGTTTCGGTTCACTTTATATTGTTCCTAAGAGCTCTGCGAGCATCAGATAAATAAAGTTATTATTATTTTTAATATAGTAAACGGTGGGGACACAACTTATCAACAATATTTTACGGTAATGTGTATGTTCAAATTATGGAATTATTTGTCCCCTACTGTTTTGGGGTATTTTTAATTTTATTTCTCTCCTCGTAGAGGCTCGAAGAAGGATATAAAATAAATCAAAATGTCGGCAAAAGAAGAAAAGGTGTTTCTTTAATAAATTGACCTGATCCCGCATCTTTGTTAAAATAATTGAAATTGGCCACTAACCGGTTAAAAATATTGGGTTTTGTTGATAAACCTACAAGTTTAATTTAATATTCTAGCTTTTAAAAGTGGGTTTGTAGTATATACGTTGCAGGTAGTGGAACGTCATGATGGTTTTGTATGTGACGTCACTATTTACCAGTTAACAATGTAAAAGTATTTTAGAACGTTATTATTTGTTAACGAAACAAGTTTAGCGGCTAATGTTTTCTCGCGTAATTTAAAAATAAAAAAAAAAGTAAACAAAAATTAATATATATATATAATAGAATGCTGCTTTAGGCTATTTAGCGATTTCAATTAAAGAAACACAGGTGGATCATTATTAAATTTCTATAAATATTCAGGAAAGCGCGTGTGTATAGTCGCACATCTCGTCAGTTTCACTTTAAATTTTATGTAAATATGTTTTGGAGTCAAAAAGTTGTCTGTTCTTATTCTGCACAAGTTGCCTATTTTGTTTATGTTCATATATTTGTTTACTTTTGTAAGATTAAAGGTTTCTTTCGAAGGAAATTCTGTGATATTATAGAATGATTTCTCTTTGATTTTTTTATAAGCCCATGTCTTCTAGTTTACCAGTTGAAGTTGTATTAACAACAATTTATTAAGTTAAAAGTTAACCACATATATGGGTGATTTTAACAAGTAATTTGTTAGGTTAACCAAGACAGTTGATTAAATTTAACACTTTATTAAGTAGAATTTATACGAATCGTTTATTCTGTTAACTAATTACGGTAATTGATTATAACAATTTATAGAGTTAACCGTAACACCAAAAATTGTTAGTTAGAGATATATACAGGGTATCAAAAAAAGTCTGAAATATTGAAAATATTTCACAAACTACTGAATATAAATTGTTCAAAAATGGTACATCTACGTACTTAGCTAAAAACGGCACACCAAGGAAAGATAATACCGTTTCTGTAACTGCACAGTTTTATTCACATTCAACGCAAACTTATTTATTTATACCTAATATTCTATAATACTGAAGAATTAAATATTATAGGGTTTAGTGGATTTATTCTTTAAAATTACAATTATGATAAATAATGAGTTAGTTGGGTGCTTGAATGAAATAAAAATCCAATGCTTCTGAAGTAATTTCTATTTAGAGATCCGTTAAATACAAATTTCTTGTCTTAAAAGCTAAAGCCAATCAACCCCTTATAGGATAAATAATAAAAAATAACTTTTTAAATCTAAATATAATTATAAGAACAGGCGGCTTAGCATTAAACTGACCTAATTATAAGTTGAATTAGTCCTTACGAGAGATTCGAAGCTTAGTTCACATTTAATCCGCCTTTTTTCTACACCATATAGTACTTTGAACACCGACATTTTGAACCAACATGGCTGATGCGACGCGACACCGACTTTTGCTGAAACGTATTTTCAACTATTTTCATTACTTTTGGTATAGTTGTATATTAACTTTCCTTTTTTGCTAATTTTTAACTTTGCCAATTCAAACACTAACCAACACATATTAACTCCGAAATTATTTTTGTGTGTGTAGTTGGCTATCAAGCTCATGTCTTGATTTATTTACTAGTTCCGACTTGTTTTGAAGGTGATATTTTATTTCTTCCGACTTATGTGATATTTTTGGATAAAAATTTTTGGATCTGCAATATAAATTAGGGATTTTCGTAAATTATCGTCATTCGCCGCTATAGTGTCTCCGCCGTACAGATTGACATTTGGCTATTGTTAATAAGTTTCTACTTGGTTAATATAATATATTGTTCATATGGATAAACTCATCCAACTCTACGTGGACCAGAAGGTATCTAATTAGTTTGTTGTTATATATAAATATTTTAAAAATGAATTATTATATACCGGGCAAGGCTTCTATGAGAAACTGCCAGAACAATATGAATAAAAAGAACATTAAATAAGGTAATTGTTAAAGCAAAACCCGTTTTACGTCTGCCTGCATATTATTTGCCAATTTGCCTTTCCGCTGCAGGTGTACAGTATTATTTTAAAATAGTTTTAATTTTAATTAAAGAGAGTTTCTAAATGAGAAATTAGTTTATAATTTATAATGCAAAACTGGAACGGTGCGAAACAAGTAATTAGCTCGTTGTTAAATTCATATAAAGACTAACTAACTTGTTTGATTCAGAGATCTGCTGGCAATCCAAGGTTTGCGTTTGTTAAAAGTTTCCAGGAGTAACTAGGATCTATTTGAAATGGTTGGCATGAAACTGGTTTTTGTATTTTAAAATAAATAATGTACTTTAATACCAACTGAATAATAATATAGATAGTGCGAGATTGTAACTTCGAATAAATTCAGTAAATCCAGTATGGTTTCTTGTTTGGAAAATACTCGGACACGGGTAATGATATTCTAGGGTGCTTTTTTTCATTTAAAAAATATTGATACAATGTATCCTAAATTAGACATATTATGGTGTCATCGACAATTTTTTAAATGGCATCCCTAGCTTTATACGTACTATTTTTAAACAGCATGTTAAGTTTCAAATAAGTGCCAAATTTCAAATTTTTATTACTTGTCATTTATAGGATATGAAACAAAAATTAATTTTTTCTGCAAACGTCAATAAACTTGAAATTTTTCTACTAATTTGTTGACGTTAAAGTTTTGCTTCTTTTACAGTAGACGGTTGCTTTAGGTAGCGGAGGTAAAAGTACTTTCTCTTCCGCAGAGAGCGGAAGAAAAAGTGTGTGTGTCATAAATAAACAATGCTGAAAAATACCAGAAATTTTGGATATTTGTATACTTTATTTATTTTTAAAAAATGCAACATTGAACTATTTAATAAGCATCAGATTAAAAGTACATTTAATTATTGTGACCCCAGAAAAATTAACACAAGCTGTTGCGATGTTGCAATCCTAACTTGTTCTTGTACTTTCTGGCGTTAAACCCTCCGTGGAACAACTTGCTGTTGAATTTATGTCAATGTTAATAGGGATTGGTTCAGTAAAATGAGGTTGTAAAATTTTTTTGCAATATCTTTCTTGTTGGTCATCGATTCCTCAATGTACCCTTCAGCTACACTACTGGATTTCCATCCATTCTTCTTAAACAGTGACCGGTATATTCTGTGGCATCAGGTAATTTTAAGAAAACTGCAGCTTCTTTAGGAACAGTACTTATCTTATGAATTCCCATTACCATGCGACAACAGCGACTTATTACAAGTTTTAAAAATAATCTTTTTTCATTCATGCCTTCTGGGCGTAATGATGCATATTTTTTATATACGTATAATAATATGCTTAAATATTGTTCCCCAACAATAGTAATCGATCGCGGTTTTCTAGTTTTACTGTCAGGAATTCTTATGTGAATGGCAGATCCTAAGTCTTGTATGTCATCAACGGTCATTTTTACAATTTCTTCACATCGGCATGCACCAGAAATACCAATAACAAGTACAATCTAAAAATACCATAATATATTTCATAACTTGTATTCTTTGACGTAATATCTAAATTTATCTAAATTCCCAAATACTTCTAATTAGGAGCTTCAGATAGAAAATTTTTAAATTGTTCCCTGGTAAATACTTTAGCTTTTTTAATTTTTCCTTAAATAAGCACGTAACTTCAAAAAATTGCTTATGTCTATCCCTTGCCTGATATTTAGCATTGACCTTATCATAGAATAATGTGATCACATTGTTGAACTTTTCATTTTTTTGTTTTCTCACCAGCTCAAAGAAATACGCCAAGAGTACAAGATAAACAAGATTGAAAAGCAAGTTTCGAGAAAATGGTTATATTAAAAAACAGATATTAATCGACAGAGTACGCTCAATAAAGAGGTTATAGTAAATATACTATTAGGTATTCAAGTGAACCCTAGTATTCCCACCAGGCAGCTAGGTACCGAACACGAAATAAGTCAATCTGCAGTAGTAAAATTCTTCATGCGCATGAAGTTCATCCCTACAAAATGACAATTCTCAAGAAATCGACAGAATATGATTCTAATAGGAGACTTCACTTCTGTAAGCTAATGATGAGCCTACTAAAGAGGAAAGATCTAAACACACAAAACATTCGTTTTTCGGATGAATAAACATTAAATGGTAATGTAAACCGACAAAATTGTCGTTATTGGGCAGACGACAATCCCCACTGGTTGAGGGAAGGCCACACTCAACACCCAGAGAAAGTTAATGTTTGGACAGTTGTTGATGATCGAGTTATAGGACCAGTTTTCATTAAAGAAAGTCTATATGCGGCAAGATGTTTGGAATTCTTGCAGGAAGAACTAGTTCCGAGCTTGACTCTTCTCTTTCCCGATCCTCTCGTCTTTGATGTCCCGAATAGAAACATCTGGTTTCAACAAAATTGTGCGCCTCCCCATTTTGCAACAGTTGTCCGTGAATATCTGGATGCAGAATTTCCAGGCAGATGGACTGGTAGAAGGGGACCCATTGAATGGCCACCCAGAACTTAATCCTTTAGATAACTATTTATGGGCGTACTTCAAAAGCAAAGGTTTTAAGATTAAACAGGCAAATGTTGTGGAGTTGCAAGCACGAGTAAGACATGAGTGTAGGTTTATTTCCCCCGACGTTATTAGAAATGTTCAAAATGCCAAAAAACGAACAGAAGGTTTTACAGTGTGTTTTTCTCTTCTTTGAATTTATTATGAAATTCCACCAAGCAAAAACAGTGCAATTACATTAAATAAAATTCATTTTTGTTTCATATCTTTGTCACAGTTCGAAAATTGCATTTCATAAGTTTGATTATCTCTGTTAAGTTTTCGGTTTTAAACTGTTAAAATACATATGTAGACTCTCACCTTAAACATTAATTGTTAATTAAGTTACCTGTAATACCCAAAATTTTAATTATGTTTAGTTTCAAACCTTTGTTGATGTTTATACATATTTCAGGAATGTTTTGTATCTTGTAAGACATAGCTAAATGGATTGATTTCTTCTGTTCATCGTTTGATACCACTTGCAGACAGGTTTAATTTCAAATCTTTGTTCTAATTGATTAGTTATTAGTTATCAATAAAAGTAACTTCTTCTATTTGAGATGTAGGTTAAATGTCTCGGATGTTGTAAATCAGCTGTGTTTTAAGAAAATCGATAATAGGTCAGTGTCAGACTGACAGTTTCTGTGCGTTTTCACAGCGACTTCTGGTTAATTTTTGCTTGGTCGCGTGGGTAGACTTCGGTCGCCGTTAGTTTTCTATGTTATTATAAGAGGTTAGTTTCCATAGATAGGGTGACTAATTCTTGTCATTTGTTTTGTTTTGGTAACTATATATGTTGGAGAAAAATAAGAATCGACCCTTTCGACCATGGACACTGGAAGTTAGAGCACGTTTGTGGAAGCAGCTCCCCAAGTTTAGTTTTTTTGGGCCGTGCAGGCTAATGTAGTGCCGATAAAGCATCCACAAATGTTTTAAAAAGGGTATGGTTTTGTAGTTTGCCTATTCCTTTGGGTGGAATGCCGATTTAAAATGCTTTAATGAACTTCAACAGCGGTCATAGACGCCATCTGGTAAATTGGGAACCCTCGTTAGTTATTTAAGGTAGGTTTTAACTTTAGTATCTGAATTACCCTTGATGGGTGTTATGAAAGATTTCTCTTTCATGTTTGTATATCTAAACTTCGATTTTAGGGCTTTTATTTGAGGCACTAAAAGTCCGAGTACAAAGTGGAGTACTAGTTTATTTTTGTTGGAATTGCCTGGACGCGGGACGTGCCAGTTGCCGTGTATTATTGGAATCTTTGGAGACTAGCTGTGTAGCAGTATCCACATTAGCTATTTCAGGGACCATGTGTGTGTGTGAAGATTGAGTCTTCATGAACCATGGGTAGCACGTAAAGTTGCAGCTAAGTATCATTACCCTGTGTTCATTTTTCTTTAAAAAGTAGTCAACTTAAAATCTTAATATTCTGCATTTGTGTATTGTTTTATATACAATGTTTTGATAAAGTTTTGCGCCCATGTTATGTACAGAGCTTGTGCAATGTAAACGTGTAGCGTATGTCGACATAGCGTTAAGACAGGGTTTGACTTTTCGCTTTCTTTTATCGATAACTTTATAAATTTAAACCTTCAGAAATTTTATTGTCACACCTAGTACTATCACTTTAATATTTCATTCAACTTATTTATTTTTTAACTTTAAGTGTCTATTGTCCACCAAAGTAAGAGGAGCTTGCATTTATAAAACCAAGTAACCAAGAGCTTAACACCACCTTAAGAATAAATATTTGTATTGGCCTCTGCGAAAATTTGGCTTTTATTTTAAATAGAGTGACATTGAGGGCTTGAGTGAATGAGAGCTTATAATAAGGTAGGGTATACCGATTGTGACATAGGTGTTTTTTTTCCTAGTTTGTTTTTATCTGAGGCCAAACACTAGAACATTTAAAGGCTTTTAAGTAAAATAAAACTAAGGTGGCGCCTTCAGGATTTGACTATAACTTACTTATAAGAGTGCTAAACCTCTCAAACTAGAAACAAAATAGCGAACCTACCCTGAGTTGAGCTAGCTAACGGGCGTCTAAAGAACATCCTCCAGGGCGTAGGGTTGCCAGAGTAAGGGTGGATAGGTTGCCTTGTCGCAGTTTATTTTAGGTTATCCTAAGGTGAATTCTGGCACCCGATTATTGTTTAGGGCGTAATTTGGTTTTGTATAACACTTAAATTGTTTGTGGTTCTTTTTTTTTTATTACATCTTATAAATGGCAAAGGATAAAAATTTGAAATTTAGCAGTTATGTGTAACTTAATATGGTGTTTAAAAATAATATAATAAAAAACTATGGTTGCAATTTTCAAGAATTCTAAGAAAAGTAAAACACACTGTTTAAAAGAAAGCAAGGGACTCACTTCAGCTATAAACTAACCCCAAAAGTCTAGGTATAATTTATTCAACTGTTTCTTCACAGTATAGGAGTATATTATGTCTAACATTTTTTATGTTATGTAACATAATTGACATTACTTCGATTACGTGTTTATTGTTTCACTGGGAAACTTCGCGGCTTTTAAGATATATCGCAAATATATCCCTTTAGAGCCAGAGAAGAGAGGAAAATCAATTTGTATGAAATGCTTTTTAAGATATAATACGTCCCAAAAACCATTTAATATTTGGTTAAATCAATTTGAGGTTGAAACGAGCCCTCTGTCCAGAACCGAACTAGTAATATTTCAAAAGGAATTTATATTACTTAAAGCGTAACATCTTCTGTGCAGATAACTACACTTCAATACAATAGATGTCTCTGCTTAATTTGTTAATATTTAAACAAAATTTATTAATATGTATCTTTACGCGACTATCGCTTAAAATTGACTACGAAGCATTAAACTACTGCCGCTTTAAACTCTAATAAAACGTTGTCAAGGTCTACATTATCTAAAGTTTTATTGCAGTAAAAAGAAGTTTTCTGTAGTAATAAGTAAAATTTGTTTTTTTTTAATATAATTTTTTTTTATTTCACCTAAACTTTTTCTATGCAGCAACAAGTCCTCGTAATAAAACTAAATTCGGAGCTTTAATAAATAATCTGTTTGATATCGGTTATACGAATATAGCTTCGGGTTTTACTAAAGTTTTTATGACCGGCCCTGGCCAACCAACCAGAAGCAATGTATTTAGATCGGCCTACTTCAGTGCTTCTGGGAGTGTTAAACCCCAATTACTCCTGGGGGAGAATGGGATGTTGCCGTTACCCGGCCTTTTAAGATAAACGCCGCTTTGAACTTAGTCTTACCTACGTTTATATATTTCGGCACCTTATAGACAACTTTACTGTAAAATTTATTTTTATTAAATTGCTAATAAAAGTATTTTTGTTTATGTTTGCTTCTTTCAATAATGGAATTAATCAACTGCTTTTAAATTTTATTATGGTAACACTAGGCAACAAATTTAAATTTTTTTTAAAGGTCTTTGGCAAAAATAGGATTTTTGGATTGTATATGACTAAGATAGACCCAAAATGTTAAAAAAAAATTTGTTAAGGTCGTAAAAAAAAATAGAAGTTTAATTTTTTAGTATAATTTATTTTTTATTAACGATTATTCCAATTAATCACTAATCTAATCACTCTTCTTCCGTTTTTTAATCTGTCTCTTATACGCAGCCTCTGGTTGCTCTCGAAGAAGTGTTCAACAGTAATCTGCCAACATTGAAACATTCCACTCTCCCTGGTATCTTTTTTTCATTTTTGCGATTTCTTAATGGAATCGTTCTCCATGTTCGTCACTAACGCCTTCGCAGTTTTCGGGGAAGTAATCTAAGTGTGAGTGTAGAAAATATATTTTTATGGACATATTACATCCCATATTTTCGTAAGCTTTGAGGAGCTTGTTTACAATTTTTGTATAATTGTCTGCTCCTTTATTTCCTAAGAAATCGGTTACAACCATTCTAAATGCCATCCATGATTCTTTTTCTTTTCTCTTAAGCGCAGCGTCAAATGCAGGATCCCTAAGAAGTTGTTTAATCTGGGGTCCCACAAAAATTCCCTCCGTAAATTTGGCTTCACTTAATCTGGAAAATTTTTGTTTTAGGTAACTGAATACAGGACCATCTCTGTCCATAGCTTTAACAAAGTTTTTAATTAAGCCAAGTTTACTATGTAATGGTAGAAGTAAAATTATATTTGCAGGAACTAAGGGTATGTTCGTAACGTTTTCAATCCCGGTTCAAAAGATTGTCTTTGTGGCCACACTTTTCTTTTATAGTCATCCATTTTAGCTCGGCTATCCCATTCGCAGAGAAAACAACAATATTTTGTATACCCCAACTGCATACCAAGTAAAATAGCTACTACCTTTAAATCTGCACAAATTTGCCAATCATATTTCTTATATTGCAATGTTTCCAGCAATATCTTCATATTGGTGTATGTTTCTGCATAACAAAATTGCAACTGAGCGAAGTATGTTGCCGTTATGTAATAATACCGCTTTAAGACTTAGTTTTGATGAGTCTATAAAAAGTCGCCATTCATGAGGGATGTGTTCTATACCTAAAGCTTTCATTAGACCATCAATATCATGGCAAGCTACTAAATCATTTTCCATTTTAAAAAAATGAAATAAGGGATTCATGACGACTTCTATAAACAGAAACCTTTACAATATCTTCAAGCAAGTTCCACTGTGGTAGCCTAGATCCTAACAACTCTGCCTTTTGTTTTGGCAAATCCAAGTCTTTTATGAGGTCACTCAACTCAGTTTGTGATATTCTGTGTGGTTCCTTGCTACTACATGGTTCAGAAAGGAAATTTGGATCCTTAGAGGTTGAGGGCTCTTCGTCTGTGACTTTTAATTCTTCTTCCGAATCAAGACTATAGTTTTTAGGGGGAACCGGAACAGGCAACACACTATGAGACACAGGGCGAATAGGAGACGGTATATTAGGGTACCTTAAATTATCCTTATTCTTCATAGTAATACCTTTACTATTTAAAGGTGTGAGACAAAAATAGCAATCAGATGTATGGTATTTTGGTTCTCTCCAAACCATAGGTACAGCAAATGGCATTGACCGACCTCTTCCATTAAGCCAATCCCGGAGACAGTTGGCACAAGTATTGCAGCAAGTATGGGGAGCCCATTTTTTTTATCTTGTTCACCAACTTTACATCCAAAATACAACTGATAAGCTTTCTTAATTAAAGGAGTTATATTTCTTTTTTGGCCCTGAAAAGTAACATATCCACAAATATAACAAAAATTGCTGCACCTATTAACACACTTGCGCTATTGATGTAGTTTACTAATAAGACACTAAACGATACGACAGTTGAAATAAGACTAAACTAGGGAAGTAACTTATGCATTTTTAAACATTTAACTACCGTAGAAGGGAAAAAAAACTAATTACAATTTTTCTAGACATAAGCCTGTCTGTTTCTAGACTATGGAGGGCTTTAGGAAGGAGACCGATCGCAATACATCGATTCCGGTCCAACTTTTGCATTGCTTCAAAAACTGCCGCCAGGGTCGCATTGTTTCATTGCCACTGCAAATTTCATGGGTTCTTATGGGAGAATTAACTGTTTTATCGAAATTAGTTAATTTAAACAGTCTACAGACCGAGATATGTGTGAGAGGCGGGTGCGGGATACTCCCTAGATACATAATTCTAGCATGTAAAAGGGTGTATTGTATTCTAAGACACTGTATTATTATTACCAGGAGGATTAATTTTTTCAAATACTGGCGGTCTTTACTCTTTATAGACACTCAAACAACTTTTTATTTGGAAAGGAAATAATTACACAATCTGCACGTTACTATATACATTTTTTATTTAAATTC
This sequence comes from Polydrusus tereticollis, assembly GCA_963920685.1. Taxonomy (NCBI): domain Eukaryota; kingdom Metazoa; phylum Arthropoda; class Insecta; order Coleoptera; family Curculionidae; genus Polydrusus; species Polydrusus tereticollis. The sequence goes on from OY987329.1 coordinate 144,844,591, forward strand.
AAACTAAAAATAAATTAACATATGTTCATTATAGGTAGTACGTACACCTTTTAACAGACCTGAAAAGAAGAAGATTCTTAACTTATTTATTTCCCAACTAACTTTACAAAAGATTATAAATGGGGATTTTAAAATTAAATTGAAAAGAAACGGAATAAAAATTATAGTATACATATATACTAACAACTAACTATAAACTTTTATTATTCTATCATATATAATAATATATACAATAGGTAGATATATATAATTGATTGTTTTCCAAAATTGTAGGTAGGTATAATATAATTAGGCGCGGGGGGCCTTGAATGCATTTTATGGTTTTATTTTGTAATTTTTTAAAGGATTAATATTCGACGAACTGGCAAACTGATATTAAATATTGAAATTTTGAGTACCTACCTACCTATATTGTAAAGTAAATATTTCTTAAAAGTTTTAAGGGGACGTAAGTAGGTACCTATTATAATATCTTAATTTGTATAAAATACCAATTAAAGGAGAAATATTATTTCTTAAATTATTAATACCTTTTTAAAGTTAGTTTAACAGTTCGTAACAATGAATAAATTTTAATTAAATTTTGATTAACATTATTAAAAATTTGGTTAATAGAAATACGTCCATTGTCGGATAATCTATCTTTAAGATCTATGATGACCGTCTGAGATGATGACAAAATCAAGGATAGACGACACAGACAGACGAATAATGAAAGACCACTATTAATAAACAATATTGTGAACCTTTTGTGGTTTTTGCTTACCTTAGGGGCTTGAAAGAGATTAGGATTTTTCTCACCACGATTTTTCCTGAGCTTTCTATCAGACGAATAACCAGTTTTACACCCCGGCACGAAGCAAACGCTACTTGTAAAACATTGTACGCTACTCACTGTTTATATTAATAACGCTAAAAAATGATTCCAAAGCTTATTTTTCAAGATATTCGAAAAAAATACCGCACTTGCCTATCAAAACCTGCAAAAAATAGATGGGAAGCGTGCAGTGGCGCCCTCGACGGCCAACCAGCGAAGTAACGAAAAACAGGCACGTAAATTTAAAATTCGGCCATATTCGATTGGCCTCCTTCCTAAAGCCCTCCATATTCTAGACATAGGCCTGTGTCTACGTCTAGACAGGTAAATACATAAGAGTTGTTAATTACCTTTATAAAAACAAGGTACTCCTGTATCATGAAAACCAGACCTCGGAAAATATTTTGGCAATCGGATAAAAGCTATTTTTATTACTGACCTTTTTTCGTTGTTTCCTAGTGTTATCACAGTACTAGGTATGTTTTATGCAGTTTTTCACTGCATATATTCTTAAATAAAGTTTTTCATTAGTCATTCACGACGTCTTATAGATTTTTTTATGTTTACATAATATTTCATGTTATGATATACGGTTTACTATTTTACGGTAATTCAGACTTCATTAAAATACGCCACTACAACTACACGTATACTAGAAAATGTGCCAGCCTGTAACTAAAGTGAATTTGGTGTAAATCGACATTGTCATGGCCCTCTACACAATAATTAACAATAGGTCAAATTTGCACGGCCGTTCAAAAGTTGCCTTTGAGCCTGTCCGGCCGCTGGACTTGACGGTTAACTCGAAAATTAAACGTTTAGTTGTGAACCGTGTTACAAATTACAGAAGCGACCCTTTGTCGCTTGACAGATTTAAATTTTCGGGCGTAGGTACTCATTGTACTCGGCTACGACGCTACTTTGTTGTTAAAAATTTATTTTTCAAGCAGTGGCGGCTTTTCCGGGGTGGCAGGATCAGCAGTGCCGACCCAGTGTCAAACAGACAACAGAGTATACTCTCAGTGACCGGCAGAAAGTGGGCAGCATATGAGAAAACTTTTTATCTATGAATTTAGTAAATTTGTTGAATTTTAGAAAAGTTCTGCGTATCCTGAAACCAAACTAACACACACGAAATTCGGTAAAAGTCTTACTGTAGACAAGGGACAGTAGAGATGCTCTTATAAGTTATTTTAAAATCACTGGTATGCCGGTGACTGTTATTTTAAATTAAATGTTATTTTCATACGTAAAACCACAAGAGCTTTTTTTTATCGAATAAACTTTTAATTTTTACGAAAACTAGATTGCTTAGAAATTTAACGAGAACAAACGAGATGATAAAAACGCGACAGCAAAGCTGAAGCGTTTTTATCTATTACCGTTTGTTCAAGTTTAAATTGCTAAAAAGTGATCTTGTTTGACCTTAAAAAATAAAAGTTTATACGATCTTAAAAAAAAGATCGAGTGATTTTTAGCTAGAGAAATTCACGAATTTTGGCATGAATAGATACTAAAAAAAATAATGCTTCACTAAAATAATGTTTAAATTAATTTGTAACAATATGTCAGGTTGCCGAGCAATGAAAAAGAATTTTAGAATCTAAAGCGCTTTAAAATATCACATAAATCTGTACTTAATTTGTTAGTAGGTATGTTATTTAAAAAAATGAAAATTATTCCGACTCTGGTGCAGTTCCAGGGGGGTTATTAGGGTCATTATATTACATCCCCCCCAAATTTGATACCACATAACATTATCATGAATATAAAATTTGTGGTCTACATTTTCTCAAACCTACCTCTTAGCATAGACATAAGAAAAATTAAAGTGAAATTTAACAATTTATTACATATGTTTAATGCAAACAATAGAATAGTAGACAAAACCCAAATTTGGGCGTAGTCTCTACCTTCGGCGCTCCTTCACGCTCCCTTATATTTTTCCCTGGGTCCACGCCGTTACCAAACTGCCGACCCTGGCTGTCAACCCACGAGCCGCCACTGATTTCAAGTGTTATAATAGTAATATTGTAATTACCTATGTATTAATTTTCTTTGCACTCACATCGACCGCAAATCATCAAATTATAGCATTTTCCTGTAGTACTTGTTCTTTATCATAAAAGAAAATAAATTCTCTGTAGGCCTAGTCAATGAAATTTATAATTTCCTAACGGATAAAACTAAGACTCATACTTCTTAACAACGTTTAATTTGGACTATTATACAGGGTATCCGGAAAATACGTGTACAACGTTTGACGACAGACTCCTGACGTCAAAATAGGTCGATCTAAGCCGACTTAGTTATATTCAAAATTGTCTCGCTTAGCCGGTAAAGGGCGTCAAAAATTTGTAAAAATATTGGTTTTTCCTAAATTACGTAAAAACCTGCAAATCTATTTTAATAATTTTTAGTATGTACACTAATACTATAAAATGACGTTTTCTAGTAGTATAGTCATGGGCTGTAAATACGTGGAAGTGTTATAAAAGTGATATAATAGGTCAACATTTCTCCTGATTTTTTTATATCAACGGCGTTATGAAAACCCAGATATTTTTGTCGAGTGACTGGATATATTTGAAAGCTATTTTACCTCTTCAATTCATTTAAAATCCGCGTCAATAAAGCATGGCGTGTGTTTACTGGAGTCTTGTAAACTTCTGTTTTAATAGCGCCCCACAAAAAGAAGTCGCACATATTTAACTCGGGAGAACGTGGTGGCCATTTTACTGGTGCATCATTGCCCCTTTCAATCCATCGGTTGGGATATTGATGGTGTAAGTATTGCCGTACGGCAACGGAAAAATGGGGCGGGGCACCATCATGCATATACCACATTTCTCTCCGAAGTAAAAGGGGCAAATTTTCCAGAAGAATTGGTAATGTGTCTTGCAAAAAATTTAAATTAATATTTCCATCTAACCTGTCTGGAATAACAATAGGACCAATAAGCTAGCGATCAATAATACCTGCCCAAATATTTAATTTAAATTGATGCTGATGATGTGCAATTTTAATGGCATGTGGATTTTCATCGGAATAAATATGTTCGTTGTGCAGATTGGTTACTCCAAATCTTGTAAAGCACGCCTCGTCAGTAAACAATATTTTTCTACAAAAATTTGGATCATGGATTCTTTTGTTTCTAATAAATTGACAAAATGTAAGCCGCATGGGGGGATCAGTCGGTAAAAGTTCGTGGACTTCTTTCACGTGATATGCATGTAACAAGTGTTCTTTTAAAACCTCATTGACAATCGTTTTAGGAACATGTAACCCACGTTCTAAGCGACGGGTACTGGTACTTGGTTCTTCTTCAACTCTTTCCAGAATGTTCTCTTCTGTTTCTACAGTTCGAGTTGTTCGCATACGACCTTTGCCTTCAAATTTTTTCTTAAAGCTGCCCGTTTCCCGAAGATGACGCTCGATATTGGCAAATGTTTGGTGGTTTGATATTCGACGGTTAGGAAACCTCTCCATGTAAACCCTAACACTCTGACGCCCATTTCCTTAACAAAACCCGTATACCAGGAGCATGTCAACCTTCTCAGAGTTTGTATAATTTTCCAAGTTTAATGGTAAAATGAACTTGTAATTCAAGAATGTTGATTGTATACTTTAGTCAATTTCATAGTCTGGTGACAATTTGACAATAATTGTCAAATTATTAAATGCCATAGCAACAAGGTCACTAAAAAAATTATTGTTACAGGTAATTTGATTTTAATTTTATTACTAATGTTAATAATTATTGATGTATGCAGGTAATTGTAAATATTTTTTTCTCTGGCAAAACAGCTCATCCAACGGAAAATATTGAAGAGGTAAAATAGCTTCCAAATACATCCAGTCACTCGACAAAAGTATCTGGGTTGTTGATATAAAGAATCAGGAGAAATGTTGACGTAATATATCACTTTTATAACACTTCCACTAATTTATAGCCAGTGACTATACTACTAGAAAACGTCATTTCATGGCATTAGTCTACATACTAAAAATCATTAAAATCAATTGGCAGGTTTTCCCGTAATTGAGGAAAAACCAATATTTTTACAAATTTTTGACGCCCTTTACCGGCTTAACGAGACAATTTTGGATATAACTAAGTCGGCTTAGATCGACCTATTTTCACGTCAGGAGTCTGTCGTCAAACATTGTACACGTATTTTCCGGACAACCTGTATATGTATAGTAATTCATATAATTATCATTAACGTTAAATTTCTTTAAAGAACTGCTGCCTGCCTTTTTACGTTTAAATTCTACGAATCTATGAATAACGACAACAACATTATTAAGAAAAATCTTTTGGGGCCCTTTATGAGCAGTTTAAAATCCGTGTAAATATTGCATTATTCTTGGAGAACCTCAGGACCGTCGGTCCAAAACGATACATTGTTCAGTTTTCTTTTAATACAGCTCAACATAATATTATGGTATCTTGTAAAGTGGAGCTTTTGTTTGGTAGTAAAAATAAACAATATTCGACGTTTTAAAATTTAAATTGAAACGGGATTTGTTTCGTTATTATATGCATTTATTTCTATCAAAACCAAAGTCCTTTAAAAAGTGTTCGTGGCCGGCCCGTTCAATAACTGTAATGTTTTTACTCGTGCCCGGATTATTAAACAGGAAATGGTGCTTCGATTGTAATCCGTAAATTTGACGCCAGTCACGTTCAACTGACCCGTGCAAATGAACAAAGTGTTGTGTCATAAAAGATTGCTAAATATTTTCGACATTCGCCTGTTAAAAAAAAATGCTTTTGACAGTTCATTGGACAGAAACCAATAAAATTTTTCGAAACAACTTATTACAAAAGAGTAATCTGTTCTAAATGCATGTTAAAAGTTACATATTTTATATTGGTCATTCATCTGTAAACAATCTGTCTATCAATCTCTTTTAAGCCATTTTATTGTTCACACATTTTTGTTATTTTAATTGGTAAACAGAGAAAAGACTCTTTAATACTTAGTTCCATTTATACATTCAGTTTTTCGAAAAAGGTTCTCAATAATTTTTAAAAACTGTTCAAGAGAAACGTTACCAATACTAGGATACACTAAGAATTCTAGTTTTAGTTTTTATTCAATTTTAAAAGCGAAGTAGATAGCAACGAATCCAAGGATTTCTGTTAAATCTGGGTCATATATTTATTAAATTCAGCTCGCACTGCCGTTAAGAGCTATACTGAATGAATTTTTCAATACATTTGATGCTCGAGAAGCTGTAATAAAATTTTAAGTATTATTTCTCGCCTTTTTGTCTGTACTGTTCTACTTTGTAAAATGCCGCGTTCCGACAGGTTTCAATAAAAGAGTTATTATTAGCAATTGAAGCACTTTTTAACCATTTAATATAAAAATTGAATAGTAATCTTGGAAAACTAGCCGAAACTCTCTGTGTAAACATTCTATGCTATCATTTTCTAGATCGTACAACTTTGTATGACAAAATTAAAAACTATTTTGAAATAAACAAACCCATATATTTTTCATTTTGGCACGTAAACTAAATGAGAAATCTCCCTGCTTAAATTGAAGAGCACGATAGCATTAAATTTAGCTTATATGGACCTCATAAGTTATATCGGATGTATTTTCCAATAAATTTAAGATCAGAGAAACCGCAATAAAATTTGATAAGTATCCTTCACCGACTCTTTATTGTTGTTTTACTTTGTTAGATGTACCGTCTCATACTTAAAGTTTATTATTTCATCCTTGAATTTACCGAGTAAATTCTTTTGTATAAAAAATAGTAAAATAATTTGTTTCTAACATGTTAACAATGCCCCAATATTATTTAAACATAAAAAAATTCAAACAAAATATTTGATAGTAACATTTCACTATTATTTTGCTACTTTTTTGTATTTGTATGGGTCTAGTGCGTGTGACTAGCATCAAATTTGAGGATCACAAACAATGTACAATTTCAATTTTGCAAGGCCTAATTATCCAGACGCGAGCAAAAACAACGCAAAAATTTAATTGAGCCGCAAAAAATTGGTTTTGTGCATAAAAACAATTACGTGTGAGTAGGTCAGAAAAAATGGGATTAAATATTAAGCCACACACAACAATGGGGTAGTTTATGTGAATATAACGATAAAAAACTTAAAAAAATAAAATGGGAAATTACGAACAAAGAATTAAATGGAATAAATTCCATAATATAGAAGCAAATTTCATAATTCATGCTTAAAAATTCACCTATGTTATTAGATAAACACAATCAAATTCAAGTTATGAAGTAGCCAAGCACTTCAGCTTAATTAAAAGCTTCACTACTGGCTCAGATCAAATATCCTTGTCGATGCTACGCTTAATATTTTCACATTTGAATGATTACATACCATATATTATTAATAGAATACTCTCCTCCAATACTTTCCCTGATGCTTGGAAACAAGCTAATATACTTCCATTGGCCAAGGTACCCAACCCAGAAGATTTCGGCGAACTTGAACCAATCAGTATTTTTCTCACTCTCTCCAAAATACTTGAACGAATTATGCACAAACAAATGTCCGAATTTGTCTTTTCGAATAAGATAACACCCGTGATACAATCGGGCTTTCGTCCACAACACAGCACCACAACTGCCCTGATCAATATTACAGACGACATCCTAAGAAATTATGATCGAGGTAAAGTTACCTGTCTGGTTTTTTTGGATTACAGCAAGGCATTTGATACCCTCGACCATGCTACGCTATGCAATAAGCTTCTATATTTTGGATTTTCAAACCACTCAGTTTACTTAATAAACAGCTTTTTAAGTGATAGATCACAAAAGGTCATTTACCACGCTACTACTTCCCAGCCTCGTCAAATTCATACTGGAGTCCCACAAGGCTCTATCTTATCGCCACTGTTGTTTTCAATCTACACTGCTGACTTTCACACTGTGCTCCAAAACTATAAAATTCACCACTAGGCAGATGATACTCAGATCTATGTTGATATTTACTTACAGTAGGCTTCCGCTAGCGAATCAATAATGATTTGAAAGTCCTGATAGACATTTCTTTTGCACATAACCTCAATTTAAGTGCATTAATGCAGTGTAAAAAACGAGGCATTTGTTTCGATAGCAACCCACGTTTTACAAAGCACATCAGTCAGCTTTGCAAATCATCCTGTAGTAGTATATTAAAACAGTTATAGAGCAGTCGTGAAATCTTAAACTCCACAATGAAATTGTAACTTTGCGAATCGTTGATCATCTCGAAATGATCGTATTGTGATTTTGTCTATGGACCTTGTCTAACCGCGGTGGATAAAGCTAGACTGCAAAAAATCCAGAACTCTTGTTATCGGTTTGCCTATGACATCAGAAAACATGAAAATGTCAGCAATAAGATTTCAGATACAGGCCGATTGAAACTAAATAAACTTCGGCAACTTCATCTCCTCACTTTGGGTCACCACTTACTATTAAACGATCAGTCTTCCTATCTCTTATGCAAGCTTAGCAAGTTTAAAGACATTAATCACTTAAACATGCGAAACAGAAATCTTATGGTCATTCCCAGGCACTGCACAGCAGAATTTAAAAAATCCTTCTCGTTTCAGTTGAGCACTCATTACAATAATTTGCCTAATAACTTTTATAACTTCAGCATAATAAATTTCAAAAGAAAATTAAAAGCACTATTGTTGCTACAGGCCGGAAATTCTTAACAGTTCATTTACTTTATAACTGCTATCGCCTTGGAATACTACCTGTCGCTACAAGCGTATGTGTGGATGTTTAAGTTGAGGAATGTGTGTAGATATATGTAATGTTCATCATATTATTATTTTTTATTGTCATAGTAACATTATACTATATTCTATAAACTTTGCGTTGCATAATATGTGGATGTATATATAAATGATTTGATTGTGATTGAAATTATTATATATTATTTAACACATATATTTTTAGGGTTAATATAAGTTTAAGGAGAAAAACGATCATTATAGACGACACTTCGCCTTTTCAGCTATAACATGTATACGTTTCTTGTAATTTAGTTCTGTTACTACACTATCCTGTAATTTCTGAGTAAAGCCGATTTATAATAATTATTATTATTGCTATTAATTTATTAAAAACAAATTGTTTAAATAGTTCAAATTAATTTTAATGTTAAGTGTGTTTTGATTTGTTGAAATTGACCATCCAGACTTTTTGATTCACTCTGTATACAAGAATCGTAGACATTGTCCCTTAATCGTTATGTATTTTTTCCCTTTCTTGGGCTGTCGGTATTAAAAATACATCAGCCAAAAAAACAACGTTTCGGGGCAACGAATAAAAGGAAAAAACTAATCTTTGCCCTTTACGGGGATTTCTCTAATTGCAATATTTTAATTAGCTGTGACATTAATATTCCTAAGCACGACTACCGACACTTCGACAAACTGATATTTATGCGTTTAATACCTCTGATTCTTGCTCTCACATCCTAATTTATTGCCATTCACGGCCGGGTATTTCTGTCTTTGGGCGTTGTAAATTCTATACCCCGCAAAATTATTAATTCTAGCGCTTCTGCTCTTTGTTTAGGTAAATACAGAGATGGAACTAAGAATTCTTACTTTTTTTTCTTTTTTAAACAAGCAGAAAAGATTTAATGGCTGGGATTGTGTTTCGATAGACTAATAAGTGTCATTATTTATCTAGCTAACCCCCGTCCCCGTAATGCTCCGTATACTGTGATATACTTACTTGAAAATGACAATGATCCTGCTATCAATAGGGTTTTACATCGCGATTTTGAAATTCCTACGATAAACGAATATCGCCTTCGCGACTACCCCACTGATCATACAGATTCGTATACAACCTCCGCCAGGCTTCACCAATAATTACCCGAAGAATTGGCTACCTCCAGCCGTAGTGGCGAGGCACTGAACTGAAGGGCTCGACATCAAGGAAAATTATGAAGTTTCAGATTTTGTTAAAAAAAAGCAACGTGAACAAACTTAAATGCGCTTTCGTTTAATAAACAAGAATCAAAAATGGAAGATGGTATTTTTCAGATTACCTCCAAACAGTTGAATATAGAAACATGAATTTTTGGTATTTTAGTAACTTCTATATGCTGAATCTAGATCTAAAATCAAGGCTATCAAAATTTAATCATAGGCGTAAGATATGGGGGGGGGGGGGGGTTGAGGAACAAAAACAAAAGTAACTTTTTCCTAAGTTAATGTTTTACATTTTTTTTTCTGCATTTATGAAATTTTAGGGCTTTCTGGCAATAAAAGGTACTCTTGATGTACTTCGCTCAGATGCATCATTTCTGAGAAAAAAGTCCTTAACGATAACATTGTTTAGCAATAAAATTATGAATTTTTTTAAAGTTAACAACAACACTCATTTACTGGAGTAAATGTTCAAATAAATTTCCATTTTGTTGAATACACAGTCTGGACTGTTTCTTAATATTTTGAGTAGTACGAAGAATTTCGAACCGGTTTTCTTTAATTCAATTTCCAGCTGCAGGAATTGGGCTTAAAAGCTCTTCTGGGCTATCTACTTCTGTGGCATAAACAATATTGCACATATTGTCCCACAGATAATAATCTAAAGGATTTACATCAGGCGATCGAGCTGTCCAGTAAACTGGCCACCTATTGGGAAAATTTTCATTTAGCCAGTTTGACAAATAACAAACATGTCAATTTTGTTTCAAGGCCTACTACTAAGTTTTAATGAAAATGTGATCGGTCCTTGGTAAACAGGGTTATCATGTTTCGCCTATGATTAAATGTTGATAGTTTTGATTTTATATCTAGATTCAGCATATAAAAGTTACTAAAATACCAAAAATTCATGTTTGTATATTCAACTGTTTGGGAATAATCTGAAAAATACCATCTTCATGAGTTCCCTACTAGGGGGCTGTAGCTCCCTTAGGGGGCAATTCCCGATACTTTTTTATTAAACAAATTAGTATTATTTTTCGATGCAGATTCCACTGTTTTCCTGTGGCCATATAATTTCGACACTCTGTATAGAGCTTTACCCAACCCAAATTATTTATACAAAGTTTGGCCGATTAAAGCCACCGAATAGAAAAACGGAATTAAAGGCATGATGCTTAACTCAAAATCAAGGAGGATCCCAAATACAATGACCCTTGCAATGAGTCAATTCTTCTGCTTTACCGCTATCATCACTGTTTTATATTATTTTATATTATTTAACGGACACTTAATTAATAACCTGATTAATCAAAATTATAAAATCTACACTTCTCGAAACAAACTTAACTGAGTTTGCCTTATAGTTCAGTAAGCAAAAAGATAAGATAAAATGCAGAATTACTCTATTTATTCGTTTCTCTGAACTGTATACAAACTATTTAACGGAAAACTATTAGACAATCGCGCTTGTGCCGGCTTTAAATAGTCAAAAGTTCCTAAAGATTAATAATTCCAACCATTAAACTTACTAGACAAATGAATGGCGAGATAAATAAATTCCAAGATTTATCATTGCAAATAAAAACACAATTAACAGTTCTGTTAGAATAATATCTAAATTAGCCGCATTTCTTACAAATCATAGCTTTGACTAAGGAAGTATAATTACTTGAACAGTAAGTATATTCCAAAAAATTACTTGTTATGGTTTCACAGTTTTAATCTTCAGTTACCTGACACGCGTGTTTCGGCCTCTTCGGGTCATTTTCAAAGGAGTACAAAGTTATAGATGTTGTAACAAAGGTATTTATCTAAACTCTAATCAGGGGTAACTTTACAGTAGTAGTTGTTATATTATGTATGATTATCAGAGATGATGCACGTTCTAAGTATAAATTAAATTTCAATTTGCATTTATGGTTTCGATTTTTAGTTAATTCGTTAGGTTATTTAAAAGGAACCACCCCAAATAATATACAAACGAAGAAAATGATGTGAAAACAAATTACTTATTTTAGCTGACTACTAAACTCATTAAAAATATTACAAAGTTTTCTCGAAATGTTTTTTGTGTGTAACATGGCAGACCAATATACGCAGTTTCTTTTATCATTTGGCCTTTGAGAAAAAAAGTACCGATTTATAATTCCCCTGTCCTTTTCTTTGACAATGTCCTTGGAAATTGTTAAGGATTGTAGGTAGGGCTGTTAGATCTAAGTACATATAAAGGGTCCTACCATTTTAGATTTTTTCCAATTACATTTAACAAACATTGTTCGACCGAGGATTCTTACTTGAAAAACATAGAAAAGGAAAAATAAAGAATAAGGACGTTGTAAGTAATAAAGGAAAAAGTTGTTTTTTGTACTAAAGTTTTTTTTGCGTTTCGGTCTCGTTTACTTAGTGGTCAGATTAGGGCTTGTACAAACACAACCTAACTTTGATTTTTAATATTTTGGTAAATTTGGGCATTTCGCCATCTCTCATTTCTAAAGGGATCTTCATTTTTTTAATATCAAAGAATTACATCCTTTTGTCAATATAGTAAATTATTCATCCTTTAAATTTAAAAAGGGGTTTTGTATAGGTGTTCTCGCGATACTTTTAGTACGATACCAAATTATTTACAAAAGCTGTTTGATAAAATGTTAACAAAGTTTTGTAAAAGCCTAAGCCGCTGAAGCACCAGTACATGGTATATTGAATTTTAATAAAATTATTTAGTAATGGGATTTTAAATTTTAGCACAAATGATTTTAACATCAAAAAGTTTGGCATTCATTTTGAATTTACATAAAAAGGATTAAGGCATTATAGGCCTTTTTCCAACATGATAATATTAGTGTAATACTTTGAATAGTAGATAGAAAATATAATGTTACAACTTGGGTAGTACACCAAGACTGTTGCTTATAGGTAGGTACTAGTAGTAATATAGATACCGTATCTAGGGTTGCTGTTGATGACATACCGATGGCAATAATTTAAAAAAAATGTGCGTTTGGTAAGGCCCGTTGCCATATACCATAATAACGAGTGATTTTTAATTATTTTGCTCAAGGGAGGCCATGCATTTTAAAAGCATCATGGCCGTACTGCGTAGATAAGATGACATGATTGTTTTATGACATTTACGCCTTCTTTGAATTTGTGTATTTGTAAAGTTTAAAAATTGGAGAAATTTTGTAATTTTTGCAGTTATTTGAAGGTAGGTTACTATTGCTTTAACTAATATTTCTCCGGGGAGTCGTCTTTTGACTATTATAAAGTGCTATTTGCAGGATATGATTTAATTTTTTATTTTTTTTTTATTTTTCAGCGTATCAAGTTTTGGTGAAGCTTTGTTGCCGGATTGAAAGTTCTACAGTAAAAATGTTTAGTGAAGCACAAAAAATTTTTATTGTTGAAAGTTTTTTTAGAAATGGAAACAAAATAGGCGGTGTGGGGAATTACTCTATGCATGACTGCTTTGATGAATTTCGAACCGAGTTTCCTGATGTTGCGGTGACCTTTCATAATTTTCGTACTGGGTCACAATACCTAATTGATAAATTTCGTCAGACTGGTTCTGTTCAACATAAAAAAGGGGCTGGAAGACCAACGAAACGATCGAATGAGATTATTGAAGAAGCGCGACAAATTATGGAAAATAATCCTTCAACTTTTATTAGGCATTTATCTCAACAAATTCAGCACGGATTTATGCTACCGTACATGTCAAACACTTTTAAAAAAGGATCTGCATCTATACCCTTATCGTGTTACGGCTATTCATGAACTCCTTTCCAATGACGTTCCCCAAAGACTTAATTTTTGTGAATGGTTTTTAAATAATTTTCAAGAAGAAAATAGTGGTGCTTTTGAAAAAACATTTTTTACCGATGAGGCTTATTTTTATTTATCGGGCTATGTTAATTCACAAAATATGCGAATGTGAAATACGCAAAATCCGCATGTTTTTGTAGAAAGACCTCTTCATCCTCAAAAAGTTGGTGTGTGGGCAGCAATTAGTTCTAGAAGAATAGTAGCCCAATTTACTTTGATGGCACAATTACAGCTGAGAGATATCGGATCGAAATTCTGACAACATTTATTAATGAGCTTCACGATGATGAATTGCGGGAAGGTTACTTCCAACAAGATGGCGCCACACCTCATGTAACCAGAGAAAATTCAAATTTTTTAAGTGAATTTTTTGAAAACAGAGTTATAAGCCGAAATACGCAACAAATATGGCCACCTCGTTCCTGCGATTTAACACCCTGCGATCAGAAGGTGTTTAGATGTAGGAGGCGGCCATATAAAGTAGGCTTTCAAAGTAAGATAGCTCAGGATTTTATATTACATACCGTCAAAAAACATTATTTTAGGTTTTCAACGTGACAACGCTGCTTTCTTGCAAATTCGCCCTATGATTTAATCTACGCGCTACTGCTACACTATGTATACTGGGTCACAGCCGCCTTTGAGCAAAATAATTATTAATCACTCGTTACAATAATACTAATAGATATAAACGAAAATATTTATTTAATATTTTTCTAAAAAATTACTTAATTTAGGTTAATATAATATATTCAAACACGGTGACTATTTTTTAATTTCATGTTGTAAAATTAAATTTAAAGTACTCTATATGAAAATTTCTATTTGTTTCTGCATTCGATTTTAGTCGAGCAAAAATGCCAACAATATGTTTCATATTTATTTTAAATAGAACTGTAAAATCGCAAATTTGATTTATATCCAATCGATCCTATTGTTTTATACCTATCTAATTTACTTCTTTTTTGCTCCAGCCGATGTGTATCTAATTAATAAAAAAAAATTTTTTGCGTAGGTATGTATTGTGCATTTTTATATAAAATCTAGAAATAAACTAGCTTAATTATTTTTGGATATACGCCTTTTCAATATTTTAAACATTGGGAGGAAATAATATATAATAAATATATTTATTTACTCAGCTAAAATATTATTCAGAAGCATAAATATTCAAAGCTTAAATAATATCAATTTTTTAATTACATGTGTTCAGCTAAATTATAGCTGTGGCAATTTAGGTCCCGCAAATATCAAGATCATTTTGTAGCAATATTGGCGCATTACCATATTGAAAAGACACTTTTAAGTAATTGAGAGAATTTACCAAACCAGATTTATGCTGTGTTTAAGACTTTAATCTGATTTAATAATAACATACATTTTAGAAATTAAAACTAAACACTAAATGATGGAATAAATAAAATAACCCGGGCATGAATTCAAATTTATGGACTTAAAAAATAATGTATTCCGCATTCAATATACAAAAATTTGATATTTATATTTAAAATCGTTATTTTAAAATCTATTAAAGTACAATTAGCCACTGTTTAAACTAAATTTAATTCAAAATACATTTTTAAATGAAAAAAAAATTTATCCAAATGTGATTTTAAACAACATTAAAATTTGAACAATATTTTTGGTACTTATTTTAACCATACGATTTTATCATTACGAACATTTAATAAATTACTCTGTAGATTTTAGTATAAAATTTGAACTTTACGTTGTTAAGAAATTATTTTTAGCTAATATACAGTGCGAGTCCACTATGGTTTTCTTTGTAAAAAATTGGATATTTTAAGGTGTGGTCTTTTTTTAAAATATATTGATGTACAGTGTGTCCTAAATTAGAGACATGACGTCGTCGACAATTATTTTCAATGGCAAGCCTAGTTTTATATCTACTATTTTTAAACAGCATATTCAGTTACATACAACTGCCAAATTTCAAATTCTTTGTCATTTAGAGGATATGAGACAAAAATTAATTTTATTTAATAAATAGTAAAGGAATACTAGTTGTCAAGTGGTAATCATAATATGACATATAAATATATATGTAAGAACTTTTTTCTCTAGTCACTTGCTGAGACCTTGTACAATAAGAATTAACCAAATTATACTAAAACAGCTATTCTCTGGGCTACATGCCCCAACGAGCGCTGAATTAAATAGCAAAATTTGGCGTATTTTGACTAACACTGTTAGTACTAAAATACAAACTATTGCTATTTAATTCAGCGCTTGTTGGGGCATGTAGCCCAGAGAATAGCTGTTTTAGCATAATTTGGTATTGTATAAGGTCTCAGCAAGTGGCTAGAGAACAAAGTTCTCACATTTAAATGCCATATTATGATTACCACTTGCCAAGTGGTATTATTTTACTATTTATTGTGTTTATAGTACCATACGGTATTTTTTACTTCAGATTGCTAGAAACTCTGGAAGATGGCGCTACCTATATTGTACTGCCTAGGCAGAACAATATTATGGCTATAGGGTGTTTCTATTTTCCAATGGTAGGTATGCTCGCTTGTTATGCTTACCCTGTACTGACGAGAACCAAAGAGTTCGAAACCGGTCTACAGGTAGCAGCAGTGTAGCATCCTATCATTGGAAATAAAGATTCATTCTTCTTTT
Source organism: Polydrusus tereticollis (assembly GCA_963920685.1). Classification (NCBI taxonomy): domain Eukaryota; kingdom Metazoa; phylum Arthropoda; class Insecta; order Coleoptera; family Curculionidae; genus Polydrusus; species Polydrusus tereticollis. Next base: position 144,860,818 of record OY987329.1, read on the forward strand.
CTTTTCCGGTAGTTTCTGCAATCTGAGTTTGTATTTTAGTACTAACAGTGTTAGTCAAAATACGCCAAATCTTGCTATTTAATTCAGCCCTCGTTGGGGCATGTAGCTCAGACAATAGCTGTTTTAGCATAATTTGTTTAATCCTTATTGTATAAGGTCTCAGCAAGTGGCCAGATAACAAAGTTTTCACATATTATTATATACATATTTATAATTTTATTTACTTTAAGCAAAAAAATACTTCTGCTCGGTTTTAAAATTCTTTTGGTAATAAACGCTCAAAATATTGTCGATTCAAAATTTGGCAATATCCTAAATGGAAGAGAAACTCGTTTTAAACATTTCGAATACCTTCGGGATAAATTAACCTACACTAATATCTTATTCGTGCTTTCAACTCCTCAACATTTGCCGGTTTCGTCTTAAAAACTTTGCTTTTCAAATACCCCCATAAATAATAGTCTAAGAAAGTAAGGTCTGGAGACTTGGGTGGCTATTTAATGGGTCCCCTTCTACCAATCCATCTGCCCGGAAATTCTGCATCCAGATATTCCCGGGCAACTCTTGCAAAATGGGGAGGCGTACCATCTTGTTGAAACCAGATGTTCCTATTCAGCACATCAAAGTCGACAGGATCAGAAAACAGAAGAGGCAGATTCGGAACTAGAACAAGGATTCCAAATATCTTGCGCCATTGAGATTTTCTTCAAAGAAAATTGTTTCTATAATTTGATCACCAACAACATCTACCCAAACATTGACTTCTTCTGGGTATTGAGTGTGGCCTTTCCTCATCCAGTATGAATGGTTGTCTGCCCAATAACGATAATTTTGTCGGTTTACGTTGCCATTTAACATGAACGTTGGATTCATTAGAAAAAATAATGTTTTCTGTGTTTAGATTATTTATTTCTAGTAATTTCATCGTTAGCTCGCAGAACTGCCATCTTCTATCGGGATCATCCTTTGACAATTCTTGGAGAATTGTCATTTTGTAAGGATGGAATTAATGCCTATGGAGAATTTTTACTACTGGATTGACTTATTTCATGTTTGGGTTATGGTGGGAATATTAGGATTTTCTTGAATACCTAATAGTCAATTTACTTTGACCTCTTCATTTTTCGCACTCTGTCGATGAATATCTGTTTTTCTAACATGCCCATTTTCTCGAAACTGCTTTTCAATCTTGTTTACTGTACCCTGGGATAAGGGTGATAAATCGGGATATTTCTTTCTGAACTTCATTTTGTGTTCTTCTCCCATCTCCGTATCCAATCATCATTAATATTTCAATTTTGTGTTTTCCAGTAAAGTTAGGCATTACGTTGAACGATTTTTTTGAAATAACTTACTTTCAACAAATGACAATAAAAAAAGTTTACGCGTTAAAGATGTGTAGCGTACCAATGTTTAAATACGATTGTCAAACAAGTCTTTCTACCGATTAGAATATTGCGAAATAATTAATAGAAAATATTTTGTTCTACTACTGTATAAATAAATTAACCTTCGAGCCCTAGCAACACGAAAGATCACGAAAGTAAACATTAGAGTTACCTGAATATTATGCGTTGCTAGCTACAAAAGTACTACTTTCGGTGCCAGGAGAAAAAAACACGAAAATTCATAGGAAATTATTATTGTATTTAGTCAAGCAAATTTTGGAAAAAATCTTAATAACAATGCTTATATTTATTGAAAAAACCAGTGGTATAATAACAATAATATAAAACTTAAATAATAATTATTTATTGCCATTAAGGTTAATAGTGAAATTTGAACAGTTGGAAAAATAATTTGATGGAATATTATTGAATTCAATAGCTTCGCCGCTTCGTATTAGAGTCTCGTTATTATCCTGGACTCAGACCATATTACAACTCGTTCTATTTGTCACTCTCACGTCGTCAGATGGAATAAAAGTAGGAGTTCCATTTAAGATCTTTTTGGAAATTTCGATTTTATTAGTATACGAATCACCAATATATCCCTCCGCAACGGACGAAGACCACCAACCGCTATGTATTTTCAAATCCAAAATGTCGACACCTGGAAAATGTGCGAGAAGCATAGCTGATGTTCTTCTAAACGACTTCAAAAATTTGGCAATTTCTTTGGGAACATTCGAAATAGTGTGTTTTCCAATCACCTGATTCACACACCTACCTGGTTCATAGCGATAGAATAAGCATTCGGCTTGTGCATTATTTGGCCGAAGTTTAATGTAATCTTGTAATAACCTCACAAAAGAAACTGGACCTCCATCATCAGTTATCACAAAACTTTTTGAACCTTGTTTTTGCTCTGGAGGATTTTAACTATAGGTACATCATCCTTGATTTGGACGTCTTTCAGCCTCATTTTATGGATCTCATCGGTGCGGCATGCCCCAGCTATTCCCATTACTGCTATCACTTTCATAGATAAATAGCTATGATTAGAAGCGCCAAGTAAAAACATTATTATTTCTTCTTTTCTGAAAGTTTAAGATTTTTTAGCTTTGTAACCATCGTTTTTTCGTTTAATAGATGCAATGAGTTTCTTAAACTGCGAAATATCTATATTATTGTTCACAGAAATAGTCAATTTGAGAATGGAATATTGTGACCATAGGGACAGAGATGATAAGGCTTTGCATTTCTCTAAGAAGTACGCTAACATCACATTTTCGCCAATTTGAGAAACGTTTTTATTCGCGAACTATTCCAGAAACAGGTTGTACGTTTGATAGTATCTATCTTTCGACTTCTCAGTTAACAGTGAGGCACATGCCAACTCGGCCGCCTTCTGAATAGCAACGTTTTGGTCTTGGGAGAACATTTTAGACTAGCGAAATTAAAAAATTCGAACTGACAGACTCTGACAGTACTCAAACAACTAGTTGTCATGGATTATTTTACAGGTGTAAAAACCTTATTTTATCATTATAATTTGATTAAAATCAAAGTTCATTACTTAATAATATATTGATCAGAAAACAGTAGTAGAAAAAAATTAATACATCACACGATGCGAAAGCCTTTTTTGATGTTCGAAGATATTGAATCACCTCGGCCTTGCCTCGGCTATTCAGAAACCTCCTCACACAAAAAAAATTAACTTTCGCATCTAGTAATGTAAATATAAAATATAAAAACTGTATCCACTATTTATTAAATAAAAAGGACCACACCTTAAAAACTCATAACCCGTGTTCGAGCATTTTTTCGGAAAAAGAATCATACCTACTGAATTTATTTCAATATTTATTTAATAAGTGTCCGATATTTTACAGGACGATTCCTCAGTTGTTTTAAATGTCTATATAACCCGAGTGCATAAAAATATAAATGGTTAAAACATAGAAATTTATTAAAATTTTGTAAATTAATTAATCACAGTAAAAAAATATATAATATTAGGTATATTGGTTGCTATGTACTACCGTGTATTGTGTTTGGCATGAGACACATTTTTATTATTGAACTTCCATAAATATCAATATAAGTTCTCTGCATTATTAGCATTTTCAGAAAACATTAAACAATGCCGTCCGTGAGAGGGTTTGGCGAAAATCAAGTAAAGAAACGTTGCTTAGAATAAAGATGTATGAATGCATAGTCAATTTCAATGCAATTAAAGTAATAATATAAAATATAATTATATACCTACCCATCAAACTCCAATAATACAAGTTTTTCCGCAAGTTTTTTGGTTTCTCAACAAACATTCGATTAATCCCTAAAGGCTTACATTTAATCCATTAATAAACACATAGTTCAAATAACAATAGATATTTGAATTATTACAATAATGTTTCTAACAAATATTTAGAGCAATTACTATTAATCAACAGTCAAATAGTTGAACTGCTAATTAGTATAATTGGCTATCCGAAACCGTGAAACGTTTTAGAGACTAATAACCATCTAGTTTAGGTTGCTATGGTGATAAACATTGATGTATAGCGCCTGACCTTTATTTGTTTCCTATTATTAACTGAGATTAATTTGCTAAAATTTGACTATAGCGCTAGAGCTGACAATAGCGAAGGCGTTAGTGTAATAAAAGCAACTAGCTTACCCGCTTCATTACTCCCGGTTTTGTATTAAAACCAATTGAAAAATATTTCTTTAAAATATTCTCCACTGAATTAAATTGACTTAAATATTTATTAAAACATGAAATAATTTATTTTATTACACTAAATTTTCAAGTGTTAATTATATTAATTGCTATAAAAGCAAAGACAACAGTAAACTTAATTTGAGTTTCATTTATGATGGCACTAAAAGCAGTATAAAATTTCATGACAATTCCGTCGCATTATGTTGGTGACAGTCATAAAACTAATTTTCTCCTTATAAATCTTATATTTTACGTGTTTAGTTATTTAAGTTTTATAAGAGATGAAGGTGATAAACTCAAAAATAATTCAACAATTTTTTTCGATACCAATATTTTTAAAATTTTAATTCTTAGCGACGACAGTTAAATTATGACCACTTGTCGTGCTTAGCTCACAGAAGTAAGCCCTTTCTTCTATTTTTCTTTAATTGTTTAGAAATAACGACAATAAGAAAAAGAGAACACAAACAATTATTTCTTGAAGGCTTCGTTATTTTATCTTCTGAAAAACTTTGTAGCTTTGAACAAGACAAGAATGATAACATTTCGTTTAAAAAATTTTATCCTCTCACTGATATGGAAGATAAGTTAACCCCCTAACACGCACTTAATAATTGAAATTTAAACCCAGAGCCCAAAAATAAAAGTCCGACTTTTGGAATCATGTCAGAAAACAATTAGATTTAGACAGAATGGTGTTAAATGATTACTTCAAATCACAATTCAAAAAAAATCAAAAGAGGAAAATTAACAAAGTATAAATTGGTGTTTTAAAAGAAGTAAACAATCTGTACGAGCTATAAACTGAAAAGATTTGTCAGTATTTAGTTACTTTTGGTTGCAAAACAATTAAGTTGTTGATGAAATTGAGATTGATAATGAGGTTTGATGTGTAGACCTTAGACTTAAGATTTCCACTTTCTTAATTTTATTTTTCTTGTGTTGGGTACCTTGTGTAGTAGTGTAGTACTTACTACTCGTAGTACCTACTCCAGTACTTGTACTGACTTCGGTGGAAAATATGAGGTCCAGGCCAGGTATAGTAGTAAAACTCATGGGCCGCGCCTGTATAACACATTGCTCTCTTATTACTTCTCCCTCTTTACATCTAGCCGCGACTCCCAGGTTGAGAAACGATGATGTAGAGACTTAATAAGAAAGGATTTTTTAGGTTTCAGGCCCTATGAGAAGGCAAAATTGGGTAAAATATGTTTTCAATAATTCTTAAATATTTGTCATAGCTGTGCTATAAAGAAAACACTAAATACTACTATGCAGCTTCTCCTCTACTATAACTCGGTAAACTTATCGAGTGAAACTTTAATATCTCGGATTATCCGCGTACCTAGTTAACCTTCGTGTTAACTGACTCTTCAATTCTTGTAGCTCATTAATTTGCTCCTTAGTCTTGCTAAATTATTAACTCATATTACATTGTAAGCAGTTAAGACTCTGACAGGGTGATTTAGAGAGCAAGTCCCCCGTGTTGCTTTATGTCGGCATTTTTGCCCACAGCGTCTTATGAAGGTTTTAGGGAAAAGTTCGCGTGGCATTACCGTACTAAATATTTAACAAATTATTGCGTATCTCAAATAAAATTTTGATGCTACTCGCACGTTCTTGTCATTAACATTTAATTTCATTTAAATAACCTAATCCAAAACTTTAGTTGGTTTGAAAACTTGATATACTGAAAGCAAAGCACCTCAACAATCAACATAAATTAATTGCACGACATTTATATTTTTTTTAAATTAAACCGAACCCAACTTAAAAGTATTTAGTGACATTTGTGCCAAATAGCTTTAGACATAATATTTAAAAAATCAAGAAAATGCCTGACGTCGTACTAGAAGGAGAATGCAGCTTGCGTTGAGATATGACAAGGCGTTTTATTTCTCTTTATTTAAAATGTTCTTTTTTCTCACCGGCTGATTGTAGAAACCATTTATTAGTATACATGTAAGCTTAAACTAAAGTTAACTAAAAAATAATTCATGGAATAGTTTTAACAAGTAGTAAGGGGCCTAATATGTAATAATAAACAAATTTTTAACATCATTTGAACATGAGTACTAAGACTGAGGTTCTGGTAAGAGTACTACTAGTAGGTACCTAATTAATTTTATTACAAGTAAAACAATAAATGTAGTCATTATTAATTAATACTGGTGATTTAGAACAGTAAGGTTATGATGCGAATATACCTATAAGTTTGTCTCCATTGTCCGGCATCAATGAATTTGTTTTGACTCGAATGCGTTTCCTGTCTCTGGAAAATGTCTCTCACTAAAAGTATTAGAAGCTGGAGCAGGCAAGTATTGCTTTATTGCCTGAAATAAATGTGGGAAGTTGTTTTCATTAACTCGCCACCATTCGAATGGTAATAGTGTCCTATCAGTTATAGATAACTTTAAATAAGTATCAATTTCAGTCTCCAGTACTTTTCTAGTTGATACGATGTGACTTGACGAGTTTAAACTTGCCGATGATGCAATAACAGAAAACATATCCCAAATGGAAATTTCTGATTTCATCTTTATTGTCGGTGGAATAAGAATTTTTAAAAATATATTGTCATCGCCACAACAACTATTTTCTTCAACATTTTTTAAATCTAGTTCTTCTGAATGAAATTGATTATCATTATATTTTCAAAGAGATGTGAGCAGCTTTAGTTTAATTGCATTTATTCGTTGCGAAGAAAATAATTAAATTTTAAATTAATAATAAAAACGACTTATTTAAATTCCTGAAAATTGAGTAATTTAAACGATTCTACAATGTAAACTTACCTGGAATATTGCAGGAAACAAACATAGGAGCATTCGAAACCGCAAAGCACGCTTATGATGGAACAATTTCGCTTGACTGAGCACTGAGTTAACACGTTTGGGCAATGTTTACGTTATTACTGGTACATAGGATGGGTGCCCATCCTCTGGATAAACTGGATTAAGTACACACTTAGTATATCCTCTCTCTGGATTTTCCGCTACCGTAACCGCTTAGGTGTATTAGATTATGGAGGAATGGCCCACAGCCACTTCCGATTAATGCTGCTGTCGCCTTTACGCAATGATTACATGGTTGCCGTATTATGGTTGGATGAAGATTTTACAAGGTCAACAGGGTTACATATTGATTGGCCGGTGGAGCGTGCTAAATGAATTAAAGGCCCAACTAACATTTCATAATTTTGTAAAAACTGCAAGAATATTTTCAAGGCAAATAATATGTTAAATTATTTACTTTTCGGAATGGTCTTACATCAATTATAAGAGTTATACAGTGCGATAATAAGTTACACATAACTGCTAAATTTCAAATTTTTGTTCCTTGTCATTCATAAGATATGAAACAAAAATTAATTTTATTACTTTAACCCATTACTGCATGAAGTTTATTAGTGGATATTATTTTCTGTGGCTGTTACGGTGTTTTATGTATGTTCCAAGGAACCAAAAAAAAATTATGACAGACATTTTATGTGGTTATTTTTTACAAAAAAGAACATGTCCGTTAAAACGGACTGTGTGCATATAAATATACAAATAAACATTATTTTAATTGACGAAATATATGTAAATTCTATTTATATAAGTTCTATTTTGTATGAAATTGTTTAAACAATGTTTAGGATGAAAACCAACGTTACATTTAACGCAAATAAATGGGTTTTCTTGCGGCACAATTTACATCTGCGCTTCGTTGGATAATAATCTATCAAATGATTTATTCCATCATATCTTATATTTTCACTAGGTGCTTGTATAGCTCTTTCCCATGACGATGCAGTACCATAGGTCAACAAATCTACTGCAAGTTTTCTTCTAAAGTTCAGAAGACCACTGGAGGCATTCACATCATTTGGCTTAAGTTTTCGCATCAAAAGCCAAGCATTAGTTACTGAAACATCAATTGGCCACCACCATTTTCTTTGGCGAATTCGGGTACGATATGCCGCTACAGGCTACTAGCTTCCAAACACTTTGGGTTGTACTACTGCAATCCTGCTTTTGCTCTTGCGGGAATATCTAGTACAAGGTCCTGCATCAGCGTTGCCATAGTTTGTGACACAAGTAACAGATTTATTATCCATCCAGCGAACAAGAAACACTTTTTCCTGATCATCTGTTTGGTACTCATAACATCCTCTTTCTTTTTTATTTATAGATTTTGCATCTGAAAGGGGACATCTACCTATTCTGGTATCTTGAATTGTTGAAGTAGCACAGTACCCATTTTCAGCTAGATAATTCAATAAGGTGCTAGAAGAGAAGTAATTGTCAAAAAATATTTTAAAACCTTCATTGGAAGGAATACTTCCTTGGGTAATAAGAGATACAACAATGTCTCCACCGAGACCAAACAAATTATCTTTAACTGTAGATTTTCCTTTGTAAATTTTAAATGCAATCAGGTAACCAGAACTAGAACATAAAGCCCAATTCTTAAATCCAAATCTGTTGGCTTTGAGTTATTAAATTGTTTCGCATAATGCTTGCCATAATATGGTATCATACTTTCGTCCATTGAAAAATTTTCATCTAGACAGCCATGAAGTTAAAATACCTTATTTAGATGCGATATAATTGGCCTCCGTTTGACCAAACGATCTTCTGGGTCAATTCTGGTATTATCGTTAAGATGAAAATTGTGCAAAATCTGTTCAAACCTGTTCAGTCTTATGCTATATTTTTTACTCAATGTTTTTTTTTTCAGTTTAAAGTAAATAAAATTAATTTTTATTTCATATCTCATAAATAACGAGGAATAAGAATTTGAAATTTGTCAGTTATGTGTAACTTAATATGCTGTTTAAAAATAGTAAATAAAAAACTAGGTTTTCCAATTAAAAAATTTCTCGCTGACGTCATATCTCTAATTTAGGACACACTCTATCAATATTTTTTAAATAAAAGACATTACGCCTTAAAATATCAATACCCGTATCCGAGCATTTTTCCGAAAAGAAGAACATACTAAACTTACTGAATTTATATTATTATTTATTGAAAGAAGAAATCATTCTACGCATAATTTTATGTTAATTATTTTTGGAAAATGATAGACGATAAAGAAATGATTTGATATGAAACACTACAGAAAGCTTGGCGCAGAAGTTAATCGCGCCTAGAGAAAGATTTTTTAATAAATATGAAGTTGCATTTAATAATTATCTGATGTTAAACGCAAACCTACAAAACCCCTAACTATAAAGAGTCTTGTAAAGCATAAAATAAAATTCTCCAGGGACAAAATCACTTACAGCTGGTCGTAATTTAAACGGACTTTATCCAACAGGAAACAAAGCAAGTGCTATTAGACTAGATTCAGCGGCAACGTGGGCCGTATATCCAGGAATTTTGGAAAATCCTTTGAGCTCTCGCTTGTCCTGGATTAGACGAGACTTTGGTTAGAAAGTGGCTGAGTTTGGACAGATTGCAACTTTTTTGGCTGGCGTGCATTGACGGCTGCATCTATTATAGTCAGCAAGTAGTAAACTGTAATTTATACAAATGACTGCAGTTGTAAATGAAAACTTTGGAAAGATGGTTGAATAATATAAATAATCAAATGTCGAGACGAATCTACGGCTTGGCTTATCGTACTGATTTTTAAAGAAGACTATTCATCAATAATGAAACTGATGTATGTATTGATTTTCTATCGCGTATAATTTATGAAAATCGAATTTTTGCGATATACCTGAAAAAAAAATTAAACATTTAAGAATGGCATTATCAAAAAACTTCCAGGACATATAGCTCAATTCGCAGTTTTTTGGGTGTAGCATTGACCAAAACCTTACGTGATATATTATATAAATGTACACGATGCTGTCGCGGCAGTATTTTGTTATTTTTCGAAGGAATTTAACTGTGTTAACCACCGTGTATTGCTGCAGAAGTTTCAGCACTATGGAATTCATAATATAACACATGGATGGTTTTCATCGCATTTCTATCGAAGATCGCAGGTTGTGTCTATTGATGGAAGATGCTCTGGTTTGCCGGGTGTTCTAATTGTATATAAACGACCTTAAAGAATAGATATTAGTGGCCAGTTTACAGTTTTCGCGAATGGCATCACTCTTTTGTGATAAATCAAGATATTCAAAAAATCAAAACTTGGCTCTAACTCCCATCGTTTAACTGTAAAGAAACTAATATTTTGACTTTTGACTTAAACTATATTGATATTGGCGTAGATAACAGGCAGATTGAAAATCATGATAGACGTTTCTAGACTGTAGATTTAAATTTGAATGTCACTGAACTAAATAAGAAATTGGCATCGGGTTGTTTTGCTAACAGAGTGGTTATGCAGGAACTCGGTTGTTCAGTGACGAAAATGATATATCGCTCGTTGTTTGAATCCGATATGGCATATGGTATTGTATTCTGGGCATTCTGTAATCAACATCTTGTAAATTCTGTTTTCGTTCTCCATATACAGCGCTTCAATATGTGAGTGGAGCAAAACATCGAGACCATTGTCAGCCACTATCTAGGAAGTTTGGTATTTCAACGGTAATATGCCTATTCATTTTAGAGACCGTACGTTTTATAACATAAAAGATATTCAAATAATAATACTCAAAATATATACGGTACTCGGCAAACTTTTAACCTTAGGCTTCCAATCCCTAAATGAACTCTAATTAATGTACGAAAGTCTAAAGGTATGAATAATCATTTGAGTGTAAATTGTAGATCTTTGGATTATGTGAGTTTCCGCAGAACAGTGAGAGACCTTTTGGCTCAAGTGGTATATTACAGCCTGGAGGAGTATTATCGGGATTAAGTTCGTTATGAACTTGGTTGTAATATTCCTTGTGGTTTCTTTTTTTTTTAATTTTCGACAGCGTTCTAGACTTAAGGTTAAATTTAACATTAGTTACTTTGTCGATAATATATTGCATGTATTCTTGACAATAAGGCATGTTAAATGAAAAAAAATAAATAAAATAATGGTACCTTGGGAACACATACCCAACATATTTGCACCAAATTTTCCAATAAAGAATGAAATTGCGTCGATCTGTGTAGTTACAGACTAGTTTGTGAATTCTTACTGATTTACAAATGAATACAAGAAAATCTATAAAATATTGAGAGGTGAAGGGAAATATAGCTATAAATTGCTGCAATTTTTCCTTCCAAATTTAAATTTAACACAACATTAAATTTAAACGCTGACACGAACGTACACACGTCCGTTACATATTAGATTGAAAATCGAAAACCAATTTTGTACTTTATAGCGAACTTGCCACCAACCAAACTTTTCTAACGTCAGCTGTCTGAAGAGAGCTGTGGATCCGTGACCGATCAAAATATAGTTTTGATAAACGCTACTAACCCCTCCCATCCACCAACTTTAAAAGTTAAGGATCTAGGCTACACCTACAAAAAACCCTTTTAATTTTTTCTGTAAAAATGTAATTTGTTGGCAACTTTTGTTTTGGGTTGATAGAGTCTGGTTAGATTTGACGATTTTTGTCACTACCAACGCTTATCTGAAGAGAAACATGTAAGTGCCAGTTCAGGCGGACTTCTTCATTAGATGCGTAGCCTCTGTTGGTATGATAAATTAATCAATAGTAATATAATGACACCTAATTTTGTTTTATCTGACACATAGAAAATAACATGTGAAGATAACCTAAAATTGTCTACAACTTAGTTGATAGACTGTGGAAAATAAAATTCATAGGGTCAACAAAACAGTTTGAATTTATTGCTAAGCCGTGCATATTTTTGATACCAATTTTCTGGAAATAACCTATTACTCGTCTTCCGTATTAATTAAATTCAATATTTTAAGGGTCAGACAACCATAATTTTTTATTACAATTTATTCATCGAATGAAGAAATTTTACATTTTAAACTTAAAATATATTGTAAATGGTCACTTTTTACCTCAGTTTCAACTTCGTTTTCCATATCATTGCGTGCGTTGCCCTCAATTTTTTCGGAATGTCCAAAGAAGATATTTTATTTAAATTATAAAAGACTTACCCAGTGGCGCAACCAAGGGGGGAGGGGGCTACCGGACTGCAACCTCCCCCCTCCCCGAGCGAGCGTAGCTCGGGTCGTCTAACTGCCTGTTTACAAGAAAAATAAACTCATCGCTACCTAAGATAGGTAAAATTGCACTAAAATTGAAACGAGTCTGGCTGCTTTTGTGATTTTTATTGAAAAAAGGGCGTGGCACCCAAAAATTCTTCGCCTGCGCCGCTATCTATTTTCCAGCCCCCCCCCAACTTATTTTCTGGTTGCGCCACTGGACTTACCCGTATGTATTTGTTCAGTTTGTTAGAATTGCCGTTTCTATAGTAACCCAGCATACATGACGATGCACTGCTTATTATTTACAAATTTTGATTTGATTTCGGTCTGACGATGACGTAAGGAATTTGAATTTATAAATATTACAAAAATAACTGTATTTAGTGATTTATAAAAAAAAGAAGTCATTGAAAATAATTATATAGCTTCATTAAATGCATGTGGCATAATTTTTTCAAACCGAGGGATTTAATCAAAGGTAATAATCATGACATCGCTTTTTTATTGGTTAAAGTTTTCAGCAGTAACAAACACTTTTCTGTTTGGAAATTTTATGAGTTCAATTTAGACATGTTTATTTTGATTAGATCTTATCTTACATTTAATCTTTGAGTAAGCATGCCCCAATTTTAACGAGTAGAATAGGGTCATTTAGCATATTTGTTAATTACATTTCTGAAGGATTTTGTAATTTTAGTGCGAACGGCAATAAATTTTAATTTTCTGACGCCTCTAAAACCTTTAAATATAATTTATGATTATCGACTTGCAGAAGCCGCTGTGTGACGTCACTATCTCCTATAGCGCATTTTTTTGGGCATAATTCTTGTAATAAAATATAGTCTTATACAAGTTTGACACTGAATTCCTTCTTTTGATGATGTGATATTGAAGAGGCAAATATAGCACAACCACGTCGTTCGTTTCCTTATTTAGGAACTTGTTTGGAAAGATGGGAGGACAAATCAAGTTGTTTGAAATTATTTTAATTTCTTTAGGACTTTCAAAACTTCAAATAACCGCCTTTTTGCCACATCTACAAAAGAAGTAATGGAGATAGCTTTAACTTCTAACTTCAGACTTACTTCAGCAATAGGTTTTAATTCTTTATTTTCTTTGGTGATATTATGCACTTTAACTTCCGTTTTGAAAATTGTAGATTCTAATTCTGTTCTGTCAGTATCCTCGTTACTTTCATTATCCAAGCTGATCTTAAGATGATTAGTAGTATTTGGTTAGTTATTATTAGAGTTGATAAAGAAAGGGCAGTCCCCAAATTGTTGAAAGGCTTGGTTGACGTTACTACTCAACTACCAAAAAAATTGTTGATCTGGGAACCCCAAATTGTTTGGAAACTCGTTGACTCATACCGTTTTTAATTGTATGAAGGGCATGATTGACATTTTCTATTGTATACTTCTTAATATATTTTTTCCACTACTAACCTATAACATCGCCATTATTGACCGATTATTAACGCTAGAAATCGTTTTTCTCTACCTTATAAATCATTATTGACCATGGTCAATAATAAGCCATTGAAATCCATTATTGACCGATCTTTGACCTTAACCGAATTTTGTTTGAACGCAGGTAACTTGATTTTTTAATTCTACAACATCAATTCATTGTGGTTAGGCAACCAGATAATTATCAATACATATTAGATTACTTGATATTGTAAAATATCGATACAATCAACATTTTTTCTGCTTCCATCCTTAATTCGGGAGATGTACACATAATATTATCACTAACATTTTCTTCGCTCATTTTTAAAAAAAAACGCAAAACTCGTGAAATCTGATGACACAAATGAACACAAATTGACATTGACAAAGCCACCTGACAAAACAACAAACTATTTTGCCAATTCCAAAGCGCAGGTAACTTGATTAAAAAATATACTTATACCTACCTATAATTTTTTATAATTATTAATACTATAAAGATAAATGTCATATAAAAGTTTGTAGTAGTGGAAAAAATAATATATTAACCACGGTTTAGACAGCTTATTATAGCCCTCGCGTCTTAAATCCCTCGTCGCTTCGCTCCTCGTGATTTAAACTCGCCGCTCGGGCAAGAATGATGGCTGTCTAAACCTTGGTTAATAATATACTATTATTTCATTAGAAGAAATTTTTAAATCCTATGCTGTTTACGACTAAGAACGCAGGTGGCCATGCACATCGCCTTTTCTCCGTCGCTGGGTAACGGAGTTGACAGCGACATGAGAGACAAAAATAATTTTTTTATACAAACGTGTTAAAAATGGAACTTTTAACACAACTTAAAAATGTTACTTTAAGGCACTAATGCCTTAAAATACCTACATTAAGGCACTAGTGTTAAAACTAAATTGTCAATTTTTTCAAAAAAACGTCAAAAACATTTCTATTTTATTTATCTACACTTATATTATTAGTACAATTTGAAAAAATTGAAAAAGAATTCCTTCCTCAGTTCTGCTGTTCTTCGCGGTTGAGGAGGATTGAACAGAAACAGCAGCATATCCAGTTGATGTTGAAGCATCATCGGCTGATGTCGTTTGTACTGTAAGCAATTTTCGAGAAATAGAATTTTTATTTTCCAAGGAATTCACGATGTACCCTTCCGCAACGGTTGAGGATTTCCATCCCCCATGCCGCTTAATTGTCAAATTTGCTCCAGAATCGGCAAGTAAGCTCGCAGAGGAATGGCGAAAGCAATGCCCCATATAGAGTGTTGAATTTGAAAGTTGCAGAAATCTTGCTATAGCAGCAGGAAATTTTCCGAACGTATTAATTCCGACCGAATTTCTGGTACAATTTACCTTTTACATATTTTAAGAAGAGCCTCCGATGTACGACATCTGCTGGACGAAAATCAGTATATTTTCGATAAAAATCCAAATAAAATTTTTCAACGATAGTGAAATTTCGTGGTACCTTGGTTTTGGTATCTGATATTTTAAAAACTAATGAAGTCTCCATATCTTCCACGTTGTCAAGAGTGAACTGACAAAGCTCCTCCCTGCGACAGGCACCAAATACTCCTACAATCGTAGCTACTTTCATCAAAAGGTACTCATTATCCGGTGCGCACTTCAGAAACTGTTCAATTTGGTCTCTAGTAAAAATTTTTGATTTTTTGGCATGGCAACCCTCTCCTTGACACTTCAAGTAGGCAATCAATTTAAAATGTTTGCTGATATCTACGTCGTTATTTACACGTAGTATAGTTTTGATCATTGAATAATGGGACCAAAGAGAATATGACTTCCATACCCTTGCCTTTTCCTCAAAATAGGCCAGGAATATGTTTTCGGAATACTTTCCAGAAACGCCTTTATTTTCACATCATTTTATAAATTTATTATGAGCAATATCATATTGAATTCTTGATTTTCGTGGCAGTAAATCCAGGGTAGCTCTGTTAGCAGCTTCTTCTATGTCTTTAACTCGATCGATTTCTTGTATTTCTTGCATTTTTGGCAAATCACAACAGCCAGCGCTTTAATAAAACTGACAGGACCTTTCAAAATTTCGATTTTTCTGTAAACAAATCAGCCAACAATGATGGTTGCTAGGTTTTATTGAGAAATGTGAACTAATTTAATATAAATATACGATGCTATTAGAAACTACCTGGATGTAAGAGATTCTAAACATTTAATTTTCAATTAGTGTATGCTTCTAATTGCCGTTTGTAGAAAAATATTGTATGATATTTGTTTTAAAAGTATTTTAAGGCACTCTTGTGGTTTAATATATTTATATCATAAATAACTATTATGTCCTACTCGAATATAATTGTTTGATAATACCATAGTTACCAGCCACTTTAAATGGTATATAATACCCTAGGACATTAAAAAAGTTTTTAATGCCCTCGGGCATTAAGAGAAATAAATAGGAAAAATCAAAGTAACAACTTTTTATTAACGAAGAAACAAATTTATCATTTATATTAAATGAACACTTATGAAAAGACCCAGTAAAAACGAATTTACCGGCTTTTGATAAGTCGTTGTTTTCTATTATTTCGCGATTCTCACTAACAGAAATTGACGATGATTGAACGTTTCTTGATGTTGATGGTCTCGTTGATGGTACTCCAGCTATCAATTTCGAAATTTTGTTTTTAGAAGTCATACTGTCTTCCAAATATCCCTGAACCACAGCTGAACTTTTCCAACCGCCATCTCTTTTCGATGTGGTCATGTTTGCCCCCGCGTCCGCCAACAAAGTTGCAGAGGTTCTGCGCAAACAATGACCAATATATTTGTCCGCATCGCTTAGACCTAGGTATTTTGCAATAATGGAAGGAATCTTGCGTTGTTCGTTCTTGGTGTTCTTCTCAACTGGCTGTGAAAAACAACGACCGTTACGGCAACACAAAAAGAATCTATTGATGTTGCAGTTCGTCGGACGTAAAGACCAATAAGTTCTCAGTAGCTTTAAACATCCCATCTCCTTCTCATCAATAATTGTGAAGACACGCTTTTTATCGGTCTTTGTATCGGGAATATTAAATATGTATTACTACGGAATCTCTATCCTTTATATGTTCAACCAACATATTAACTAGCTCTTGGCGGCCGCACCCACCAAATACACCAAATAACAGAGCCACTTTGTACATCAAACAATTTTCATTGGGAGCCACACGGATGAATTTAAGCACATCTTCTCGAGTCTAAATTTTCGATTTCTTCGCTTTATATCCTTTGGATGCTTGCTTTAGATACTGGCCTAACTTGCAATATTTTGCAATGTCTATATTTTTATTAACATTAATGTCTTCTTTAACATTGAATATTTCGTCCATAGGGAATTAGGAGTGAATGTTCCAGACTATAATCGATATACATAATTAGTATTTTAATATAATTTACAACAGCAATTTTAACATACCAATTCCTGGAAATATCCGAGTAGCACAGTCTCGTTGATAATTTTTACATCATTATTTTTCATCCAATCCCCAAACCTTTGATATTCCTTATCATAGGCGTCTTTAGACTCCTTTGTGACAAGATTATCCAAAACTTTGGCAACATTCACAGCAATTATTCGATCCGGAATCAACGGAAAAATATGCACTTTAGTTTTGACTTTGACACAGTACAACCATAAACACTTATCACCTTTGTTTATTTAGCAACTATATATGTAAAAAACCTTTCGTGATTTTGAATTTTCTTTTGATTTAACTTGGAATTATCTGAAGTAGGACAAAAAATATTGCATCTACCATGGGCATTACTTGATGTCTATACCCTCAGGCAACTTACAAACCCTCGGGCCAAAGGCCCTCGGCTTTGTAAGATTGTTGCCCTCGGAGGCATAAACATCTTCATAATACCCTTAATACATAAATAACTATTAATCATTAATTTTTTCTAAAATAATGTTAGAGAAATTATAGACTAGAACTCGTATGGAATGGAATTTCTTACTTGTTACCATTAGAAGTAGTACTAATAAGCTTCTACTTTAACTGAACAAAGAAACAGTAACCGCATCTACCTTGTATATGCACAAATTCAAGGCGGACGAACTGTGGTAGGTATAATCATTGCGATTGGTAACGGTTTGTAGTAGAGAAATCTGATTTGTTGAATGATAGTTACAGAATAAAGAGATAAATAATCAACGAAAAATGTCGACATCGCACTAAATATATTTGTATTTTGGCAGCGTTTTTGACTGAGGATAAAATATCATATTACAGACTTTAAAAAATGGATTACTTTAAGTCAGCGAAGCATTTTTTGATTATACAGGGTGCCCAAGATAAGGAGGGCCTCTATGGGGATCTCGGTTATGGTAAGAGCTACAACTTTGATTAAATGGGGAAAAAGTTGCGCAATCAGAGGACTAATAATATGGCATAAAAAAAGTTTTAGTAATATTTGTAAGTTTTGAGATATTAAATAAAAACTGATATTTTGGATTTTTGATTTTATTTTTCTTTGGCGTTATTATTAAAGTTAGAGCAAAACTGACAAAACTCTCTCACAGCAACTTGTTATGAACTTAAAGATTACATCGCAATTTTTTTTATACGACGTTTCGTTTCCAAGCAAACACCATCAACTTCATTTTTTCTAATACGGCCCTGATTTCTTATTGTCAAATTTTGAGAGCATTTTTTATTCTTAATTCAATGATGTACCAGACAATGTTGTTTAATTGCGTTTCGAGCCTTTTTAACCATCTTTATGAAATTTTCAGGGTCCGGACCTGGATCCTAGAGTGTTGCATATGCTTTTTCAGCTTTTTTAATTAAACCTTACGATACTGTTTAAAAAAAAATAAAAACTTCCTGGGTTTATTTTCTTTTTGAAACAACACAAATCTACGCTGTTGCAAACTAAGTATTGTTCTTTTCCCAAATTAGCGAAGTAGGCATTGGAAAAAAAAATGAGTAGGTATGGTGTCAGACAATTTGGCATTACTTCAGTTGAACTAAATATGGCAGGTTATTATTCAAATGAAGAAAAATTTGATATGTTATCATGTTTTATTTTAAGCGGAGAAAATTGTAATGTAGCGGAGCGGATGTATTTGGACAAATATCCGGAAAGGAGACAACCAGCTAAACGGACTTACAGTAAGTTAGTAACTAACCTTAAAGAACACGGTGCATTTAAAAAACCCATGCTCTCCCGAAAAAAAAATAGTAACCAGGAAAAGGTTTTCAGCGTATTATTAGCTGTTACTGAAAACCCTGGAGTATCAACTAGAGAAATTGATGAAAATGTAGGCGTAGCGAAATCAACTGCTCAATTTATTTTAAACAAACAAAAATTTCACCCATATAAATACAGAATTTGTCAAGGACTGAGGCCAGGTGATGCAGAAAGACGTCGATCATTCTGCGAATGGTACACCAGAAAATGCCACGAAAACATAAATTTTCCTTACCAGATAATTTGGTCTGATGAAAGCATGGTAAATCGAAACGGGATCTTTAACAGAAAAAATGTACATTACTGGTCTAAGGAAAATCCACGTGTATTCAAAGAATCAAGACACCAATACCGTTTCGGATTTAATATGTGGGCTGGAATTTTGGGAACAAGAATAATAGGACCTTTTTTCTATCAACATAATTTAACATCTGAGCATTACCTGAATTTACTCCAAAATGACTTAGAGGAGGCTCTGGATAATTTACCTCTGGCAGAACAACGCGACACTTGGTTCCAGCAGGATGGTGCACCTGCACATAATTCAAGGGTAGTTAGAGAGTACATTTCAGCAAGATTTCCAGAAAAAAGTATCAGCACTTATTCTGTAACACCCTGGCCGGCGCGTTCCCCAGATTTAACCCCGCTTGATTTTTTCCTTTGGGGATATATTGAGAATTGTGTTTATAAGCAGAATTTTGAAACAGAAGAAGAGCTTAGACAACTAGTGCTTGCAGCCTTTCACAGCGTAACGCCACAAATGTTAACTAATGTCCTAAATAATACAGTTTTAAGATCCTATTTATGTTTGGAGAACGACGGAAATCACTTTGAACACCTTTTGGAAAATTAATTTTTAATGAGTTAATGTTAGTTTTATTTCAATTAATTAAAGTTTAATTATTATGGGTTCGGAATCAGTATTTTACAATGTTAAATAAATAATTAAAAATCTATTATGTAATTTTATTATTTTTTTTTTAATTCATAATGAAACTAAAAAGATTACGTTGTTACCTTCTACATCCATCATTTTCATTTTTTTAATTAAAAAAGTTGAAAAAGCATATGCAACACTCTAGGATCCAGGTCCGGACCCTGAAAATTTCATAAAGATGGTTAAAAAGGCTCGAAACGTAATTAAACAACATTGTCTGGTACATCATTGAATTAAGAATAAAAAATGCTCTCAAAATTTGACAATAAGAAATCAGGGCCGTATTAGAAAAAATGAAGTTGATGGTGTTTGCTTGGAAATGAAACGTCGTATAAAAAAAATTGCGATGTAATCTTTAAGTTCATAACAAGTTGCTGTGAGAGAGTTTTGTCAGTTTTGCTCTAACTTTAATAATAACGCCAAAGAAAAATAAAATCAAAAATCCAAAATATCAGTTTTTATTTAATATCTCAAAGCTTACAAATATTACTAAAACTTTTTTTATGCCATATTATTAGTCCTCTGATTGCGCAACTTTTTCCCCATTTAATCAAAGTTGTAGCTCTTACCATAACCGAGATCCCCATAGAGGCCCTCCTTATCTTGGGCACCCTGTATTATATTATTAAACCCACTTAAAAATTGCAAGGAACAACGAAATTCAATTACTTCTATAGATTCTTGAGTAAAGAAGCACATCGTCAAAATTGTTTGCCTCCAAGAATACTAATAGATACATAATAACTTCATAATAAAAATTTTAATTAGGGATTGTAAGGATTTTGTCGAGATGAGAAAACTTCCGTTTTGTAAACATAGGGAGCAACTAATTAAGTCCAATCAAGACCGGTCCATCAGATCCATTAGCCACCCTCTCGTGTTTGTGCGCAAACTTTGATGCTAATTGAACACCGGCCACGTCGAAATATCCATTTGTAAACATTTAAAGTTCTCGGTGCTTCTGTCTAACGACAATCAGATAACCTTAAAGGGTTACAATTATTAAGTAATATTTTACATCCACTTTTATAAACTCCTGGACAATATTTACGCAACATCATAAATTTGCCACATATTTCATGATATTTTTCTTCTCAACGTATGATCCGATTTAAATGATTTTATTTTCCATTGTAGCTTAGTTCCTTGACAATGTCATATTTTTCTCTGTTTATGACAATACCATTTTGTGCCATACTGGATGAAATAATAATGTAATTGATTGTACGGGTACGGGATGCATCTAGACATTCCTCTATAGGATTCGGCACCCGTCTCTATTCTGATTGGATGATTTCAAACCGTCTCTATTTTGATTGGCAAAACTCTTTCAAAAATAAGATGTTCTGATTGGCTGTGCCGCCGCTTTTATTCTACTGTTACTACATTAACTTAAAATTGTTAGTTAGTGTGTGGGCTAGTGTATATAGCGCTTAGGTGCTATGCCATAGGCCGCGGGATCGATTCCCACTTTGGGCATTTTTTCTTATAATGACTTTTTTAGTATTTTCATGACTTTTTTTAGTTTTTTTATGACTCTTAGTCTTTTTTAAAGTAGATCGAATCAAAAAGGGCTGGTAAATAATTGGCCGGTGAACTTGAAAAAGGCGAATTGGAACCAAAAAGGTGGATTAGATACCGTGTTAGCGCTGTTTAACCAATATGTCTATAAAAGGGGCAAACAAATTTCTGCCAGCCGCTCAGCTGATAACATTCCGCTCTGCTTTTCAGCACCGCTTAATCATTTCACTATGTAATTGGGCACCTCATTCCGTAAAAATAAGTGTAACATTTCACTCTTGATTTCAGCACTGTTTAAACATTTCGCTATGTAATTCGGCACCGTACTAAGATTCGGCCAATCAGAATAGAGACGTTTGAAATCATCCAATCAGAATAGAGACGGGTGCCGAATCCTATAGCGGAATGTCTAGATGCGTACGGGATAACGACTTCGAACCTTTGTTTTAAGAGCATCCGATATGGGATTTAAATCGGGAGTAAGAGGTGGCCGTTCTATCGACGGAATAGCTACAGAGTTTCAGTAGTCTATAGCTTGTTTAGTCACATGAGGAGGAGCATTAACTTACATAAACAAACCATTCGGTCCCAGAAAAGGCACAAATGGCATTACGCCATGTCCAATTATATGTTTCTAGATAAAAATTTGCGTCCATTGACTTTACAAGTATGGGGACTAACTTCCCCAAAAGCCTCCACCAAACGGGATTTTTGGAGAAATATTGCAACTTGCCCTTCCCCAAACACATTGACGCCTATCAGGACAATAATTGAACTTTCGGTGTATCAGGAAATAAACCTTCATCCAATCATTAATCAATGTTGATAATTTCTGGCAAAATGCAATCTTTTAACTCTGTGCTCGGTGAGTGATGGTTTCTTTGACTCTGTTGCTACGTTCACGTCAGCTTCATTTAAACTTCTCACTGTTCGAGATGATATTATATGATGGCGAGCAGTTCTAAGCTCACTTTTTAATACAGTACTAGAGATCATTCTACTTTTTAGAGCAGGTTGCCTAACAAGACACTCATCCCTTGGATCGGTACATCGTTTTCGCCCTTGTTCTGGCCTTCGAGAGTAAGTCCCTGTCTCGTTAAATCATTCCACCAGTGGAACGATGTCGTCCTATAATTTCAGCAACTTGCAAAACATTTAACAATAAACTTATGGAATAATAAAGTTTATAAAAAACATGTTGAGCTTTAAAACAGCGTATCTTCTTTAATAACAGAGATAATGAAGTAAACCTAAAAATAGAATATTGGGAAAGGATGGACCTACAGTCTAGTTTCAACTACTATACGTTGCGGTTGTTAGTATACTCCACAAGGTTATACGAATTTTCGGAAAAAAACATACCAGCTTTATACCAGTTATCACAAACAGCGAAAACTACAACGTTGTCAAGGAACCAACCAGCAATACAAAAAAAAATAAATTAAATCCGATCATAGGTTCAGAAGAAAAAGTCCAGGAATTTATATTTAGAAATCCTGTTATTTGTACTTTAGATATAGAAATGTTTGTAAAATGTCATCCATAGCGATCAAAGGCTAGACTAGTGTTCCTACATGGTTCCTCATATCTTGACACATCCTAATTGCATCAGAGGGAGGACGTCAATATAATATAAGAACAAGCCATGTACAAAATAACTTATTAACTCAAATTGCAGACTAGCAACATTTTGCCTTAGAAAATGAGCCTCGCTTAACCTCGACAGTATCGGTAATTAGCAAAAATTAATTTTCCCAGTTTAATTAAACGTATTTAATGAACAAATGTTATTGGCTGTAGTTTAAATTAAAGGTAACCTACTAATTTTGAACGTTGTTAAATTACAAGTTGGGCCGCTTAATGTAATTATTATTAAAATGGAGGATTTCTAGCAGAAACTATTGCTCTAGTAGACATTGTTGGGATCTAAGTAGGTTTAATAATATTTTGCTGAAGTACCTGAGGTTAATTAACGTAAAGTTCTATCGGTAACTTCTGTTAACGGTCTGATATTGCTAAAAATGAAAATTAAATCATCTACGACATGAAGAGTTTAATAATAATTGCTTCTCGATGAATTTAACCCTATTAATAAAAACTAAATGATTAGCTACATTTAATAATTATCCAGGTCTTATGATTATTTTTTGCCCTTTACTATAATAATGTTGATACAGGACAAAGAAGATATGTGTTTCTTCATTTGTACTTGCTGCAGACGAGATTCAATTTAATAATAATTAATTGTGATTTTATTTTTCAAGTTGCATTTTTTAAACTCTGTGTGAACTCGTCTATGACCACTTCGGTTCAGAGCTTCATAAATTTGTCGAGACTTATGTAAATATGAATAATTGTATTTTTGTAACCTTTTTATTCTATAACAATTTTTATTGACTCTGCTCCTGTAGAAGCTCTGACTATGTCATTACTATTGAGTATTCTATAAAGCATAAAAAGTTAACAAAAATTGTTCTACTAGCCACCATTAGAGACCATAAGATAAAATTATTTAGGGTTTAATAGGTTGTATACACCCTATATAATCCAAGCTTCCTCTCAAACATCGCGTTTGTTTTCCCCAAGGAGAAATTATTCTAAACATAAGAGGTATAATTTTAAGTTATTAACAAGCATCACAGCGTAGAACAGTGAATAGATAATATGCAAACTTACCCAATTAAAATATCTAGTACACATGCCAGTTGGGTTTAAGGTTTAGGCTCAAGTATATATTATTGAACTAGTTGATTATAAGGGCTTAATGATCGGTTTCAGGCGGAAAGAGCATATTTGCCTGGTGCTGATAGTAGTGGAATTTCGAATTATATCTTTAATTAAATGTGCAATTATAAATAAATTTTAAAATAACAAAATTAGCAACCGCAATGGATAATTCACTATCATAAGCTTGCTTTAAGTCAACTTATTTTCGTCGTCCGCGATTCCTGCAGCAATTAACTTCTTGAAATTAATCTTGAAATTTTTTTTTATAAAATAATTTTATTGTAGCATAATCAGCACACTTGACGCCAGAAAATTTTATTCATATTAGCTTTGAGCTCCAAAGGACTCAAAAAAATTATCAAACATTACAAACCTTACTTCAAAAGGACCTGATCGTGAGCGACCACTTCTTATAATTTGAGCCCAACTTTCGAATGAATATAAAGTAACATATTTTGATTTTTGTTCCATTTTGGAATGGATCAATTTACATTCCATCTCGGTATGCCCAGTTTTGAAAAATTATGTGATCAATAACTTTTAAGTTTGTATGATCTGAAAGAAGCTATAAACATATTGCAGTAAAATAAGAATTTTTTCGTTGTCCACCACATCCATCGGACATCATTCGCATTTCCGATATATTTGGATGAGACAAAATGTAATAATTGTAAATCCAGGAGGATATTTTGTTTGAACCTCTTTCACTTTGGGTTTCATCAAATAGGTAACAGAGTCCGTCCTGGTTTCTCAAGTTGTAAATGGTTAAATTGTTGATTGCCAATTTACGCAAGTAAAATATTTGACCTGTTGTCCCCTTAGGAGTCGTTAAGACTACTTCAAAATCTAAACTAAACGAGAGCACCTCCGAATTTTCTTTCGCAGTGTCCTTGTCGTTGTCTCGAGCTTTTCGAGACAATTCCTTTTTTTCCATGTGTTCTTGATAAATCTGTTCTTGTTCCGTTTTTTCCATTTCTGTCATAATTTTATATTGCAAACATTTTTTGCATTCGCCCTTCTTAGGTTTGTGAACTCCTAAATTGTAGTCTTTGAAAACATTTAATTCTGTGCATTTTTGCTTGTACAAGTTGTGCATAATAGAAATACTTAGTGATGAATCCAAATACTTTTTCATAGTGGAGGCCCTGCAGTAATGCGACTCAACCGCTGGTAATGAAAGAACGTGAGCATGAATCATTTTGTCTTCCTAATCTTTCAGTTTTCATAGGGGACCTGTTTACAGCGTAAATCTTTTTGAATTACGCCACCAGAAGAAAGCTTTTGCAATGCTCTCCTCATAAATGCATCAGTGACGTTAAGGGTACATATAAAAAAAAATCGCGACAAACTTGTCTCTTTTTTCCGTTAACAGTAAAAGAGTAGCACATGGTAAAATTTCTTCTTCAATTTTCAATGTTTCTTGTCACTCTTTGTTTAATATTTTTTTCAATATGATTATTTAAAAACTCATTTGACGAAATTTGTTGTAATTTTCTTACATTTTTTTTTTCTCTTTGGGAAATCGTCTATAACAAATTACTATTTTTAATGAGAGTGTAACTTGTTTTCCTAATTAACTTACCTAATTTATTTACATTTTGGTTGCTTGACATCGATGAATCGCTCGAGTCTGAACTATTACTTGAGTTAGAGCAAGAAGAATAACTACTGGAGCTTGAGTGGCTCTAGGATCATAATTATCCGAGAAAGAGGCAGAAAAATCACCCAACTGACCTAAACTACCGACGCTGGTCTCTCGTTAGAGGTGCTTGTCGTTTCTATAAAATCTTGTTTAATATTGTCGTCTAAAACATATTAATATAAAAAATAAAATAAATTGATTTATATATTGCTCGTAAAAAAATGGACAGTATCTACTACACCTTTTGCCACCATGCATGCTTGGTCATGTTCATTTCCATTATTCAAGTAGTGCAATTGTTTGATACTATTTTGGTCAGATTTCTTTCTTCCTTATAAGTCGTATCTATGGAATCCTTATTATTATCTTTATCTAAATCATAACAAACGAAGTAAATTATTATAAAGTTTTGTAACAATTATAGAAAAATTACTTGTACTTACCTTATTCTCACGTCTTTCCAGTGATCCTGATTTATTAGTTTATAGTTAGTTTAAGAGTTCAAACATTTTAGCTGTGCGGGAATTCATTATTAATATGTATGTCCAATGTAAAAAATAGTTATTTTGCATGCATGCATCGCAAGCGAACTAAACAAACTAACTTAAGTGAACTTAGCCGCGCATCTCCCCACCTTATCTTTCTTGCCTGCGCATCAGTGGCGACGCCAGAAGGGGGGGGGGGGCAGAGAGGGCCCGGGCCCCTCCTGAAATTTAGCCGGCCCCCCTGTAATGTCAAAAGTCGCATGAAAAAAGCCTACAGCGTACTGCAATAATTACGAATAGCAGCACCCATTCGACTAATTTACTAAATCACACAAGATTCTAGCGGTATCTATTTTAAGTATTGAAAAAGAACGCATTAAAAATATTAATCTCGACAAAATTGTTGATATTTTTGCTAAGAATCATAATAACGGAAGAATCTTACTGCTTTAGGTTTCGGTAAAATATTTATTTATTTATTTATTAATTCACGGGCTGTAGCCCATTTCTACAAAAAAATTTTTAAGTAACAAGACTTAAAACTAAGTAAAGTTAAAATTACAAGAGTAATAATTTAAAATAGCTAAAATATAACATATAAACATATTAGGTACATCTCAGCATAAAGTTTTTTTAAAAAAACAAAAATATTATACAATAATTGATAATAATAATTACAAAAATCAAACCATATCACAGAGGAGTAGTAATATTCAGTCTCAGATGTCTTTGAAATTCCGAATATTTCTTTTATTTGGAAATGTCTTGTATATACGTTTATTTTTTTTTTGTAATGTTTCAATATAATTTAATTTAAATGTTTATTATTACCTTAACCTAATCTACCTACTTCTCTGCTTCTTATTACCTTAATCAATGAATCTCAATATTACCCTCCATATCTTTTTTGGTATGAATTGATTTAAATATTGTACCAAAGCAAAGCAATGAAGTAAAAACAAGTGCCCCCCCTAAATTTTTCTGGCCCAGTCTGGCCCCCTCTAACACAAAACCCTGGGTGGCCACTGCTGCGCATTCGTAATTAATTCATTGGGCAGTACCGTTTAAGATACGTTTAGTAGTACTGGTACACATAAGTCGAAAATATTGATGAACTTTATGTTTGACAAATTTTAAAAATGGCTTTCCACATGACCGGGCTTCATTCTACATTCAAATTTGAGGGTTATTATTACAATATATATTAAAAAAAAATAATCCCAATCCTAGCGACCGAGTATTGAGGAACAAGGTTTTTTAAATATTTTAATAATAAAGACATGTTCCATATCGTGATCAACTTTTTGCCGGTCCCTTTAGAAACTACACACGAAATATAGTGTAAAGATATAATATAACCAACCTATATGCTATATTTGCCACTGATAAGTACCTACTATAATATCTTACGTAATAAACATATCGAATAAAAGTAAAAACGTGATCCAATATCTCCGTATTTTGGATTTGGGGACCATGATAACATTGTTATTCTACAACAGACTGTGAAAAACGCAGGATCCTCCGATTTACATAATTAGCCAATACAAGATTTTTTTTGCAGTACTAATAAAATGAAGGAATAATAAGGGCTATGAAAAAAGTACATGATTGGAATAAGGGATTAAACGTGACGCTGCTAAAAATGTACAATGATCTCAAACGATTTAGTATTTAGGATCATTCTGCTGAATTAATTGAAGCATAACTACTATATTTTGGTATAGGTACTATGGGAAGTAAAAGCTTAATACAAAAAAAAACTGGTTAACTCAATAACTCATGTTTTTTTTTTTAACTTGGGTGGTTTATTTTAGTTTTTCTCCCGCCAAACAGCGATTTAATGCCACTTAATTTACGTAAAAGATTACTCTCAATTATGTAGAATGAACGATACAAAATATCTTTTATCACTTGACAAACCCTTCTTGGAAAGATTTATAGTTTAAGTATGACAACGCGTTAACCAATATACTCTTGATAAATAAGTTAGTTGTTTTGCTGAAGATTGACTGTCTTTTCGCATTAGGGAGGTGCGGTAACACTGAATAGAAATCAACAATTTTAAACTAAAACATAGCTAGACAATATTAGAATTGCTCTTGGTATCAATACCTATAATAGAATAACGCAATGATTTTTAATCACTATAACTAATGATCGTAGAAATTGTATTAGTATAAATATGAACATTTGCTTGATGTAATTCGTTATTAACCCAGACATCAAATAAAAAATTGTAAGTAACCAAAACAAGAACAATTTTTCCTTTGTTTGTTAACGTTTAATACGCAAGTGCTCCCTATTTTTCTTCCAGAATGCATGAACACAGAGGTTATAGCGTATTTTGCTTGTCTTCGGAGAATAATTGATACCTAATCCCTTTTATAATGAGTTTTGTTGCTTGTAATATCACCCCTGTGTGAGCGTTTGACAGGAAATCAATCGAGTTCGTGTTTCGAATGGGTGTGTAGAAACAATAACATGGAGAGCTTCGAGGAGTTAAGTTTGATGAAATTAAGTTGTTTTGCAAAATATAAACATTTTTTTTTGAGACACCATATACCCACTTTCAAGGAACTCAGTAAACTGAATATTATTATTATAATTGTATGCCGCACAAATTTGTCGGTTAATACTTCAAGATTATACGGGCCTGGCGAATTTTAAGTACCATGCATATTGTAATATTATGTAGGTACATAAAATGCATGTACCTTCGTTCTTGTCATTAAAAATAATTTATAGATTTTCAGTTTATATTATTATATTTTTAAATATTCTATTATTTTTTTAATCCCATATGTATTTACACAGGCATCATGTTTTTTCTAATCAAAGTAAATTTAAAACAAGTACAACAGGACCAAATGGCTTGTTTGAAGGTTCGAGACATTAATGTATAATGAATGATAAACGTATTTTGGACGTCCAACGTCATTATTTATCTTTTTCACAACGTTTCAACTTGTGAAAATCTCCGGTCGTCTTCAGGTGAATTTTGAACAGGCTACGACTAGACGTCATTGTACAGGGTCTTCCAACGAGGACTGAACAGGGGCTCATTTTTGAGCTTCCTTGTATTTAAAGAAAAATCCAAAATAGCCAATCGATGTACTTTTTCCTGCAGAATTCAAAAATGAAACCAAAAATTTATTTGAACCAAAAACAAAAGAGTTACGCTATGGATAAGGTGTTTTTTAAATGGAACATAGCTTTTTTTATACGATTTTTGGAACGAGTGATTTTTTTTTGTCCGTTCTGATTAAAATATTATGTAATATTGTGACAGCTATTTTTATTAAATTTTAATGTTTTATACAGTATAATTTAACTTTAACCTGTTTGAAACATACACTAGGTAATAAAGGTATAATCACCTTTGAATCCTTCAAAGTCAAAAAATTTGACAAATTTACTATAATATTGCCGAAATGAAATATTCTCTTGCATTTTCTTGGCATTTGTAGAACAAGATAACAATCTGCAATCCCTCATCTAATGAATATTTCATTTCGGCAATATTATAGTAAATTTGTCAAATTTTTTGACTTTGAAGGATTCAAAGGTGATTATACCTTTATTACCTAGTATATGTTTCAAACAGGTTAAAATTAAATTATACTGGATAAAACATTAAAATTTAATAAAAATAGCTGTCACA
The DNA here is from genome assembly GCA_963920685.1 of Polydrusus tereticollis. Classification (NCBI taxonomy): domain Eukaryota; kingdom Metazoa; phylum Arthropoda; class Insecta; order Coleoptera; family Curculionidae; genus Polydrusus; species Polydrusus tereticollis. The sequence continues at coordinate 144,890,662 of OY987329.1, forward strand.
ATATTAAATATTTTAATCAGAACGGACAAAAAAAAATCACTCGTTCCAAAAATCGTATAAAAAAAGCTATGTTTCATTTAAAAAATACCTTATCCATAGCGTAACTCTCTTGTTTCTGGTTCAAATAAATTTTTGGTTTCATTTTTGAATTCTGCAGGAAAAGTACATCGATTGGCTATTTTGGATTTTTCTTTAAATACAAGGAAGCTCAAAAATGAGCCCCTGTTCAGTCCTCTTTGGAAGACCCTGTATGTACAGAAAAACAGCGATACCATCAAAATATTGGTATACAGGAAGCAAACCCACTCAGGTCAATATCAAATCATTCAAATCATTCAAATAGCACCAAATATGAAATAGTAAAAACACTTGTCGATAGGACATTTACTCTCTGCAACACCCAAAATGCTTTTTCACAAGAACTCAACAACGTGAAAAGGACCTTAACACAAATTGCTATCCCACTAGACTAGAAGACCAGGCTATCAAAAAGCGTCAAAATCACACAAATATACAGAAGGATGGTGTCGAGGCTGGACGGACCCACCATAAATGTGCCATATTTCAAAGGAATTTCCAAAAAAAATCAAAGTTTAGAACAACATTCCAAAGGTATTTAGATCCAAAGGTTCCTTAAGAAGCCACCTGATGAAGACAAAGCCTACAAGTCAAAAGGTCAATTGTGTATATACAGTGTGTACATAAAGTAAGGAAAAAATTCATTATTTAATAATCTACAAACATTTCGTAAAAATCCTCAGACACGTATATAATAATTTTTAATTGCGCATATTTTGACTTATAAAATTTATTATACAACTCATGTAGTAGATATGACGTTATCGACGATTTTTATAAATGAAAACCCCTATATTTTAGTTCAGATCTGTAATCTCCAAGAACAGCTAACACACTTAGGGCCTAAAATTGATAGTTTCGTAGCTACAGGGTAAAAAGAATATTTTTTAAAAGTATTTTTAATTTAAAATTTTTTTAAAAAATCACCTATTTAATTAAGTGTTGAAATTGTCCTCCTTCTTGTACCTGGCACTACCCCAAGCAATCAATACACTCTTGTTGGACTTTTATTATGGCTTCTTCTGAAATATTCCTGCATTCTGTTGTTATTCGATTTTTTAAATCGTCAATATTGGCAGGTCCTATTTTATAAACACCATTTTTCAGATGACCCCACAAGAAGAAGTTCAGTGATGTAAGGTCTGGAGACCTAGACGGCCATTCAATGGGCCCACGTCTTCCAATCCACCTGTTCGGAAAAACTTGATTGACGTAATGGCGCACTACTGCTGCGTCTTCTTGATACCACAAATTTTCATCTAGAATTGCAGGATTATTTTCTACTCGGATAGAAGTTAACATAGCATTTTTTGAAGATATTGAGTATGATGCTCACGCATCCACCTGGGATTTTCTTGTGCCCAATATCTACAGTTTTGCCGGTTTATTTCACCATTTAATTTAAAAGTAGATCCATCCGAAAATAGGATATTTTCAACAAACAAAGGATCTGCGTTACATCTTTCCATTAATATTTGACAAAACTCCATCCTACGATCTGGATCATCTTCATTCAACTCATGAACCAGTCAAATTTTTTAATTTTTAAACGGGTGCCATTTTTCTACCGTTAATAGATTATGAGTAGCTAGAAACGGACAGTTCTGGCTCAGGTGGTGCTGGTGGTGCTGGTGGTGCAACTAACCCGGGTGGTGCGGTGGTGCGTTTTATGACCTAACCCGGGTGGTTCGGTGGTGCGTTTTACGATCTAACCCAAGTGGTGCGGTGGTGCGTTTTATGATCTAACCCGGGTGGTTCGGTGGTGCGTTTTATGATCTAACCCGGGTGGTTCGGTGGTGCGTTTTATGACCTAACCCGGGTGGTTCGGTGGTGCTGTTTTACGAGACCAGTGATGCTGGTGGTGCTGTTTTACGAGATCAGTGATGCTGGTGGTGCTGTTTTATGATCTAACCCGGGCGGTTCGGTGGTGCGTTTTATGACCTAACCCGGGTGGTTCGGTGGTGCTGTTTTACGAGACCAGTGATGCTGGTGGTGCTGTTTTACGAGATCAGTGGTGCTGGTGGTGCTGTTTTATGATCTAACCCGGGCGGTTCGGTGGTGCGTTTTATGACCTAACCCGGATGGTTCGGTGGTGCTGTTTTACGAGATCAGTGGTGCTGGTGGTGCTGTTTTACGAGACCAGTGGTGCTGGTGGTGCTGTTTTACGAGACCAGTGGTGCTGGTGGTGCGTTTTATGATCTAACCCAAGTGGTTCGGTGGTGCGTTTTATGATCTAACCCGGATGGTTCGGTGGTGCTGTTTATGAGCTAACCCGGGTGCTTTCGTGAGGCGGCTCTGTCAATATCTCTCTACTGTGTTAATTTATGCGGGTAATAAAACCGACAAGGGTCGGATCGGCCTGCATGCTTATAGAGGTAAAAAACCGCTTTAGAATGTTTTTGGTATATCTTTTTTAGATAATTTTGGGGGAAATAATTTGCCTGAGATGCCAATTAAAAAAAGCCTACATTTAATTGTATTTTAGATTCTTGAATTTTGTACATGGATTAAAAATCTACTATTTCTTGAAATTGTATACATTATGTTAGATAATTAAGGAATAAAAAAGATGAAAATAGCAATTATAATTAGAAAAAAAATATTTTAATGTTATTAAGACTTTGTAAATATCTGTAAAAACTGTTCTAAATTCTGTCATTTCTGAAACTTGTATACTGAGTGTTTAGAATTTAGTAAAAAATTAAAAAAATGTTTTAACGTTATTAAGCCCTGTGAAACTTTGTAAAAAATGACTAAAACAGTCGCAAATCGTCCTATTTTCTTAAAAGTGTATACTGAGTGTTTAGAATTTAGTAAAAATTAAAAAAAATGTTTTAAATTTGTTAAATCATGTGAAATCTTGTATAAAATGACTAGAACCATTCTTAATCATGACATTTCTGAAAATTGTATACTGAGTGTTTAGAATTTAGTAAAAAATTAAAAAAAATGTTTTAACGTTATTAAGCCCTGTGAAACTTTGTAAAAAATGACTAAAACAGTCGCAAATCGTCCTATTTTCTTAAAAGTGTATACTGAGTGTTTAGAATTTAGTAAAAATTAAAAAAAAATGTTTTAAATTTGTTAAATCATGCGAAATCTTGTATAAAATGACTAGAACCGTTCTTAATCATGGCATTTCTGAAAATTGTATACTGAGTGTTAAAAATTTAGTAAAAAATTAAAAAAAAATGTTTTAACGTTATTAAGCCCTGTGAAACTTTGTAAAAAATGACTAAAACAGTCGCAAATCGTCATATTTTCTTAAAAGTGTATACTGAGTGTTTAGAATTTAGTAAAAATTAAAAAAATGTTTTAAATTTGTTAAATCATGTGAAATCTTGTATAAAATGACTAGAACCGTTCTTAATCATGGCATTTCTGAAAATTGTATACTGAGTGTTTAGAATTTAGTAAAAAATTAAAAAAAAATGTTTTAACGTTATTAAGCCCTGTGAAACTTTGTAAAAAATGACTAAAACAGTCGCAAATCGTCCTATTTTCTTAAAAGTGTATACTGAGTGTTTAGAATTTAGTAAAAATTAAAAAAAAATGTTTTAAATTTGTTAAATCATGTGAAATCTTGTATAAAATGACTAGAACCGTTCTTAATCATGACATTTCTGAAAATTGTATACTGAGTGTTTAGAATTTAGTAAAAATTAAAAAAAATGTTTTAAATTTGTTAAATCATGCGAAATCTTGTAAAAAATGACTAAAACAGTCGCAAATCGTCCTATTTTCTTAAAAGTGTATACTGAGTGTTTAGAATTTAGTAAAAAATAAAAAAAAATGTTTTAAATTTGTTAAATCATGCGAAATCTTGTATAAAATGACTAGAACCGTTCTTAATCATGGCATTTCTGAAAATTGTATACTGAGTGTTTAGAATTTAGTAAAAAATTAAAAAAAATGTTTTAACGTTATTAAGCCCTGTGAAACTTTGTAAAAAAATGACTAAAACAGTCGCAAATCGTCATATTTTCTTAAAAGTGTATACTGAGTGTTTAGAATTTAGTAAAAATTAAAAAAAATGTTTTAAATTTGTTAAATCATGTGAAATCTTGTATAAAATGACTAGAACCGTTCTTAATCATGACATTTCTGAAAATTGTATACTGAGTGTTAAGTATTTTAGTTGAAAATAAGATCATAAATCATCTATACAAAACAAGCGCCCCTTATGGATTTGAACGAAAATCATAGATTCGACTATTTTCATGAAAAATAAATCTAAGTACGGAATAATGCAGGAAGATTATCTATTTTCTTGGTTTAGAAAGTGATGTAGTTAAGATTTATAACTTAGGAATAAATAAATTATTATTAATCTTTTCGACCTATTTCTCTTGCATATTTAATTTCTTTGATAGTAAGAACTAATCTTTTTATTTTACAAAGTAAAAAAAAAAAAGCTAAAGATCGGCGTTGTCAGTCAGGTATAAGAACTGATTTAACACGATGGTTTTTGTACAAACGTTCACATACAATTGTATGCTTTTTAACCGATTGTGTCGGAAAAAAATGACGATTTATAGATTAGATATTTAGACGAAGAGCTAACCTTCTCAATAAAGTATTGATTATTGCCCTGCTAGCTAGACAACACTTTTTATGTTAGTCAAAAAAAATTTTTTTTTTCGGACGCTATTACAGATTTCATCGTTAACTAACAAACATTAAGACCAAAAAATTAGCGTGCAAGATGAAATGTATAGGTTCACTTCATTTCTACATTATTTTACAACTCTCAATCGCATTAAAAACAAGATCGAATAAAAAATAACTTATGACATATGGACGAAAAATGTTTTTCGGGCTATTTAGGTTAGCGACCGCATTACGTCTGAAATACTACATTTTTCGAGCTTATAACATAATTTACTATTTTAACGTTAAAATAGGGGAAATGATGTATCGAAGTGGGTACTTTTTTTTGTCGGTCACGAGATTATAGTTTCTTTTAAAATGAGCTCTAATATTTACAACACAAATTATCCTTTAAGCCACATTAGTTTAAAACTCGTCTGTCGCTTTCCCTCTATCGTGAGATTGATTAAAGTATAGCGTAGTATATATTTAGATGAATTTCGTAAATGTTGAATACTTTCAAAACTGAAAAAGCCGCCCTTTGCAATAAATATCTCCGTAGAGTTAGGTATCCTGCAGATTAAGGGTATTTCAGCGGATAATCATATACAAATTCAAATACCTCATTTGTTTCGGAGCAGTAACCATCAACTTTTACACCATTTAAAACAGCTCTTTACCATTAGCAGCATGTAAGATGTTGATTTTTCTGTGATTCTCGGTCCAAAGTAACCAATCTATGGCAATTTTGCTCTGCCTGTTTCTCCATCGGTATCCATTTTTTGGTATGATTCCTATAGTATTAGGCTTCAAAAAATGTCTTCTAAAAATTGCATTGCATGCTGAAGCAATAGTTGTAGCTTCAGTAAATGGACATACATTGGTAGTTTGTATAAGTTGTTCTCTAAACTTTAAACATGATTGCGCAAGGATTTCGACATCCGATACGCAGTAGTCTACCAGATCTCTTTGCATATCGAAACCATCATTTTCATGTTCTACAAACCATTTAAGAAATTTGGCTCTGTCTTCTTCTTTCATACTATCTGAGGAGTAATATTGAATTGATGGTAGAGGTCCTATATAGTTTTCATTTGCCTTTGTATTAAATAGGTGCGGGAAGTAGCCTTTTTTAAAAATATCCTCAAGTCCAAATGCCTTTGGTAGTTTGGCTTAAGGCATAGGGAAATAGTTAAGTGAGTCGATAAATTTTACATTTTCAAGTTGCATCGTAATTATTTTGGTACCTCTCATGATTAACTCAGGTGTAAAATCTGTCTTTGTCATAATATAGTTTAATATAAACTGGTGATCAAAAGCCTGACCATTATGGGCTATTACAATAATTTCTTTAAAGTTTTTCCTCATTTGTAACAAATGGCTAGTAAATGTTCCCGCTGGGTCTATACCTCTGACTTTTTGTAACTTTAGACCACATTTTTTTACAAGTATCTGCTTCAGAATCCATGCACTCATCGCAGTATTGTTTGAAAACACAGAGATTGACTTGATGTAAAAACGTTGAATTTTCCAATAGTTTGTCTTGGCTCGTCTCTAAATCGTAGAATACAAAAAAGATCATCTTTAATCTTAGCTTTTCCCTTATCAGACCGAATATAACATAGATGATCCTCGGATGCATGTTTATTACAAATTTTACAATAAATTTCACCACATGCATGTGCTCTTTTGGCTTTAATGGTTTTTAATCAAATAGAACATAGTTTAATTTGTTCGCATACTGTAAATTTGCCTGACGAATAATCCTTTTTATGATTTTCGTAACAGTTTTGACTTCTAAAAAATCATAGACAGTCCTGACATTTAATTTTTATTGCTATTTCACAAGCAGAGACTTGCTGACATGCCTGACAGCTTCCACCACATCGGTGCTCATTTTTGTGATCATATGGGACGTAACACTTTTCACAAAAATAGTTAGAACAAAAAGCTGCTGTCAGCGATGTAATTACATTAAAATGGCTTTTGTAATGTAATAAGTTCAGCCGTTTATTGCTTTCAGTTGAACCTTCAAATATAATATTTCGTCCTTTTGATCCATAGCTATAAACAACTAATTTATATTCTTTTAGATGATTTTGAAATTGTATTAACTCGGGAATTCCACCTCCTGCCTCAGGAATGCTAATTTTAGCTCTCTCCAACAATGATCTTGTTCTTTCGGTTTGAATTTTACTAATATCTCTTCCAACCTTACTGAATTCGGGATCTCTTTTATTATGGGCAATGGCGACTACCAAAGCATGTGCTAAACACAGGTTATCGGTATTTTTAATACTTATAATACCTCGTCGCTTGTCGCATTCCTCGTGAAAGCTGTTATAATTTTTTCCTCTTCCCCCACCAACAGGTAATCTAACAGTTGTCACACTAAGACAAAATGATTCTGTATTAAGACCTGCTGAGTTTGACTGATAAATGCCACTTATAACACTCCAAACATCTTAAAAGGTTATGTCTTTAGCTGCTTTGAAGCGAATCCAACCTTCTCCTCGGTTGAAGTCTTTAGAGCAAAAACTAAAAGCCGCACGATCTAAGGGTTGTAGGCCTTCTGTAGCGTTTTGAATAATTTGATTAATTCCTTTTTCCGCCCAACCAACTGGTTCAACTCCCTGTGGAACAGGTTTTAACTTAAACTCTAGAGTGCGTCCTGTAAGGTTAAATTCTCGTAACTTTTTAACAACGTCTTTAACAATAATAAACTTCTCCATCTTTCTTTTTTTTTTTTTTGTTGTTTTATAATCTACTATCTACCTACATAAAAAAAAAAAAAAACAAGTATATTTTCATATTTTTATCGGTCTTAAGTTCGATTTCAAAAGCACACTCCCACTTTTTGATAATTTCACAGTCTAAGCACATAGATCTTATATTTTTTATTTACGATCAATTCATCTTTATTCGCCAATCGTCTCAAACGAGTCTGCTTTTGAAAGTAATATAACCTTAGTATTCAGAAAATATTAATGATATCGGAGCCTAAAACATCCTTAACACTAAAAAATCATTATGTTTCCTAACAAAACCCATCATCTTGTCTATTTAGCTTGCTTTCCTATTGTTTAGCAGGTTAAATAAAATTATTATTTCGCTCTTTTTGTCTGTACTGAATCGTTAGGGAAATACGATTCTAGTCCTATAAGAGAGACAGTTAAAATTTATGTAAGCAATCAGAAATCCTACACTATGAGCTACTTAGTTAAAATTTCATATTTCCTTCCTGGATCAGCTAAAATTTGTGTTGTGTCGGTCAAAATTTATAAAATACGAAAAAAATGCTAGATACATTTTTATCATGACTTTCTATCTAATTCCATCTTATTTCAAGGTATAATTCGGTTGTCAAAATGAGAATCTAAAAAATCCTCGTGTTTCCTCACAAAACCCATCATCTTGCCTATTTAGCTTGCTTTTCTATTGTTTAGCAGGTTAAATAAAATTATTATTTCGCTCTTTTTTGTCTGTACTGAATCGTTAGGGGGGATACGTTTCTAGTTCTATAAGAGAGACAGTTAAAATTTATGTAAGCAATCAGAAATCCTACACTATGAGCTACTTAGTTAAAATTTCATATTTCCTTCCTGGGTCAGAAAAAATTTGTGATGTGTCGGTCAAAATTTATAAAAATACGAAAAAAATGCTGGATACATTTTTAGCGTGACTTTCTATTTAATACCATCTTATTTCAAGGTATAATACGGTTGTCAAAATGAGAATAAAATAATTTTCCCATGGTTTATGTCATCTTAAAAAAGTCAAAAGGTTATATTCTGTAGAGGGTCAGATACATTCAAATTTAAAAATTTTCTACAAGAAGAATTTTAAGATAGTATTATAGTAAATAAAAATTCTATACCTCCAATATTTCTTGGAAACATATCGTGTTCTAGCGACATAACCCAAAAGTACCTCTATTCAGAAACGCATCGTACTTTTCTTGTCAAACTTGACTTTGTTGTAATGTTGTATGCAGAGCACTTTGAAAACAAAAATTAGATTAGAAACCGCCGCCTCTTAAGGTATACTTTTTTAGGTCTTACATAGGGTACACTGGTATACAGAACAAATGTCATCTTTAATTGTCTCATTGTCCCATCCATTACATTATTATAATCTTAAAGCACCTGTTACCAGCATTATCTATTTTTATGGTTTTCATAAAACATAGCGATTACCGATGAAAATTAAACGAAAACTCAATAAATAACTTTTTTTCAACTGAAATAGACTGATTTTCGATGGAAAAATGTTACTTATAACTAAAAATGAATATAAGACATATACGCAATGATATTTAGAATAAATCAATCTTTTCTAAAATTACTATGAAATATTCACAAAATCGTTTCGTTATAACCAAAGTAGCAAGGCTTGCAGATTTCGTATAGAGTTCAAACGCGATACTGAGATGATCTTTTTTTTATATTTTTGTAGGATAATTCACCACTACGTTGTAAGTACTTGAGAGAGGACTTTCTTGAAAAATCCTCAAATTTCTCTGCAATTTTGTTCCTTCTAGAGTTAAATTCACACAGAAAACCCCGTATTCTTATCTTTCAGGTTGGTATATTAAAAAGGGCTTATTAGTATGGTTTAGAAAACAAGCAATATTAATTAACGGATGTTTTTTCGTCGTATGAAGAGTTGAAAATTTTTTTTTTTTTCCACTCCAATGGTTGCGATGCAGAGAGTCGGGTTTCATCATAATCTTTCAGGGTAGCTCAGGTTTGATTGCATGTAGAGAGTCGGATTTCATCATAATTTTTCAGGGTAGCTCAGGTTTGATTGCATGTAGAGAGTCGGGTTTCATCATAATCTTTCAGGGTAGCTCAGGTTTGATTGCATGTACTAAGGTTAGTGCTCCTTGCAATCGGTTTCAGGTTTGACGCGCCCCCCTCAGGTTTGTTCAGGTTTCTCAAACACTTGAGAAACCTGAACAAACCTGAGGGGGGCGCGTCAAACCTGAAACCGATTGCAAGGAGCACTAACCTTAGTACATGCAATCAAACCTGAGCTACCCTGAAAGATTATGATGAAACCCGACTCTCTACATGCAATCAAACCTGAGCTACCCTGAAAAATTATGATGAAATCCGACTCTCTACATGCAATCAAACCTGAGCTACCCTGAAAGATTATGATGAAACCCGACTCTCTGCATCGCAACCATTGGAGTGGAAAAAAAAAAAAATTTTCAACTCTTCATACGACGAAAAAACATCCGTTAATTAATATTGCTTGTTTTCTAAACCATACTAATAAGCCCTTTTTAATATACCAACCTGAAAGATAAGAATACGGGGTTTTCTGTGTGAATTTAACTCTAGAAGGAACAAAATTGCAGAGAAATTTGAGGATTTTTCAAGAAAGTCCTCTCTCAAGTACTTACAACGTAGTGGTGAATTATCCTACAAAAATATAAAAAAAAGATCATCTCAGTATCGCGTTTGAACTCTATACGAAATCTGCAAGCCTTGCTACTTTGGTTATAACGAAACGATTTTGTGAATATTTCATAGTAATTTTAGAAAAGATTGATTTATTCTAAATATCATTGCGTATATGTCTTATATTCATTTTTAGTTATAAGTAACATTTTTCCATCGAAAATCAGTCTATTTCAGTTGAAAAAAAGTTATTTATTGAGTTTTCGTTTAATTTTCATCGGTAATCGCTATGTTTTATGAAAACCATAAAAATAGATAATGCTGGTAACAGGTGCTTTAAGATTATAATAATGTAATGGATGGGACAATGAGACAATTAAAGATGACATTTGTTCTGTATACCAGTGTACCCTATGTAAGACCTAAAAAAGTATACCTTAAGAGGCGGCGGTTTCTAATCTAATTTTTGTTTTCAAAGTGCTCTGCATACAACATTACAACAAAGTCAAGTTTGACAAGAAAAGTACGATGCGTTTCTGAATAGAGGTACTTTTGGGTTATGTCGCTAGAACACGATATGTTTCCAAGAAATATTGGAGGTATAGAATTTTTATTTACTATAATACTATCTTAAAATTCTTCTTGTAGAAAATTTTTAAATTTGAATGTATCTGACCCTCTACAGAATATAACCTTTTGACTTTTTTAAGATGACATAAACCATGGGAAAATTATTTTATTCTCATTTTGACAACCGTATTATACCTTGAAATAAGATGGTATTAAATAGAAAGTCACGCTAAAAATGTATCCAGCATTTTTTTCGTATTTTTATAAATTTTGACCGACACATCACAAATTTTTTCTGACCCAGGAAGGAAATATGAAATTTTAACTAAGTAGCTCATAGTGTAGGATTTCTGATTGCTTACATAAATTTTAACTGTCTCTCTTATAGAACTAGAAACGTATCCCCCCTAACGATTCAGTACAGACAAAAAAGAGCGAAATAATAATTTTATTTAACCTGCTAAACAATAGAAAAGCAAGCTAAATAGGCAAGATGATGGGTTTTGTGAGGAAACACGAGGATTTTTTAGATTCTCATTTTGACAACCGAATTATACCTTGAAATAAGATGGAATTAGATAGAAAGTCATGATAAAAATGTATCTAGCATTTTTTTCGTATTTTATAAATTTTGACCGACACAACACAAATTTTAGCTGATCCAGGAAGGAAATATGAAATTTTAACTAAGTAGCTCATAGTGTAGGATTTCTGATTGCTTACATAAATTTTAACTGTCTCTCTTATAGGACTAGAATCGTATTTCCCTAACGATTCAGTACAGACAAAAAGAGCGAAATAATAATTTTATTTAACCTGCTAAACAATAGGAAAGCAAGCTAAATAGACAAGATGATGGGTTTTGTTAGGAAACATAATGATTTTTTAGTGTTAAGGATGTTTTAGGCTCCGATATCATTAATATTTTCTGAATACTAAGGTTATATTACTTTCAAAAGCAGACTCGTTTGAGACGATTGGCGAATAAAGATGAATTGATCGTAAATAAAAAATATAAGATCTATGTGCTTAGACTGTGAAATTATCAAAAAGTGGGAGTGTGCTTTTGAAATCGAACTTAAGACCGATAAAAATATGAAAATATACTTGTTTTTTTTTTTTTTATGTAGGTAGATAGTAGATTATAAAACAACAAAAAAAAAAAAAAGAAAGATGGAGAAGTTTATTATTGTTAAAGACGTTGTTAAAAAGTTACGAGAATTTAACCTTACAGGACGCACTCTAGAGTTTAAGTTAAAACCTGTTCCACAGGGAGTTGAACCAGTTGGTTGGGCGGAAAAAGGAATTAATCAAATTATTCAAAACGCTACAGAAGGCCTACAACCCTTAGATCGTGCGGCTTTTAGTTTTTGCTCTAAAGACTTCAACCGAGGAGAAGGTTGGATTCGCTTCAAAGCAGCTAAAGACATAACCTTTTAAGATGTTTGGAGTGTTATAAGTGGCATTTATCAGTCAAACTCAGCAGGTCTTAATACAGAATCATTTTGTCTTAGTGTGACAACTGTTAGATTACCTGTTGGTGGGGGAAGAGGAAAAAATTATAACAGCTTTCACGAGGAATGCGACAAGCGACGAGGTATTATAAGTATTAAAAATACCGATAACCTGTGTTTAGCACATGCTTTGGTAGTCGCCATTGCCCATAATAAAAGAGATCCCGAATTCAGTAAGGTTGGAAGAGATATTAGTAAAATTCAAACCGAAAGAACAAGATCATTGTTGGAGAGAGCTAAAATTAGCATTCCTGAGGCAGGAGGTGGAATTCCCGAGTTAATACAATTTCAAAATCATCTAAAAGAATATAAATTAGTTGTTTATAGCTATGGATCAAAAGGACGAAATATTATATTTGAAGGTTCAACTGAAAGCAATAAACGGCTGAACTTATTACATTACAAAAGCCATTTTAATGTAATTACATCGCTGACAGCAGCTTTTTGTTCTAACTATTTTTGTGAAAAGTGTTACGTCCCATATGATCACAAAAATGAGCACCGATGTGGTGGAAGCTGTCAGGCATGTCAGCAAGTCTCTGCTTGTGAAATAGCAATAAAAATTAAATGTCAGGACTGTCTATGATTTTTTAGAAGTCAAAACTGTTACGAAAATCATAAAAAGGATTATTCGTCAGGCAAATTTACAGTATGCGAACAAATTAAACTATGTTCTATTTGATTAAAAACCATTAAAGCCAAAAGAGCACATGCATGTGGTGAAATTTATTGTAAAATTTGTAATAAACATGCATCCGAGGATCATCTATGTTATATTCGGTCTGATAAGGGAAAAGCTAAGATTAAAGATGATCTTTTTTGTATTCTACGATTTAGAGACGAGCCAAGACAAACTATTGGAAAATTCAACGTTTTTACATCAAGTCAATCTCTGTGTTTTCAAACAATACTGCGATGAGTGCATGGATTCTGAAGCAGATACTTGTAAAAAAATGTGGTCTAAAGTTACAAAAAGTCAGAGGTATAGACCCAGCGGGAACATTTACTAGCCATTTGTTACAAATGAGGAAAAACTTTAAAGAAATTATTGTAATAGCCCATAATGGTCAGGCTTTTGATCACCAGTTTATATTAAACTATATTATGACAAAGACAGATTTTACACCTGAGTTAATCATGAGAGGTACCAAAATAATTACGATGCAACTTGAAAATGTAAAATTTATCGACTCACTTAACTATTTCCCTATGCCTTAAGCCAAACTACCAAAGGCATTTGGACTTGAGGATATTTTTAAAAAAGGCTACTTCCCGCACCTATTTAATACAAAGGCAAATGAAAACTATATAGGACCTCTACCATCAATTCAATATTACTCCTCAGATAGTATGAAAGAAGAAGATAGAGCCAAATTTCTTAAATGGTTTGTAGAACATGAAAATGATGGTTTCGATATGCAAAGAGATCTGGTAGACTACTGCGTATCGGATGTCGAAATCCTTGCGCAATCATGTTTAAAGTTTAGAGAACAACTTATACAAACTACCAATGTATGTCCATTTACTGAAGCTACAACTATTGCTTCAGCATGCAATGCAATTTTTAGAAGACATTTTTTGAAGCCTAATACTATAGGAATCATACCAAAAAATGGATACCGATGGAGAAACAGGCAGAGCAAAATTGCCATAGATTGGTTACTTTGGACCGAGAATCACAGAAAAATCAACATCTTACATGCTGCTAATGGTAAAGAAGCTGTTTTAAATGGTGTAAAAGTTGATGGTTACTGCTCCGAAACAAATGAGGTATTTGAATTTGTATATGATTATCCGCTGAAATACCCTTAATCTGCAGGATACCTAACTCTACGGAGATATTTATTGCAAAGGGCGGCTTTTTCAGTTTTGAAAGTATTCAACATTTACGAAATTCATCTAAATATATACTACGCTATACTTTAATCAATCTCACGATAGAGGGAAAGCGACAGACGAGTTTTAAACTAATGTGGCTTAAAGGATAATTTGTGTTGTAAATATTAGAGCTCATTTTAAAAGAAACTATAATCTCGTGACCGACAAAAAAAAGTACCCACTTCGATACATCATTTCCCCTATTTTAACGTTAAAATAGTAAATTATGTTATAAGCTCGAAAAATGTAGTATTTCAGACGTAATGCGGTCGCTAACCTAAATAGCCCGAAAAACATTTTTCGTCCATATGTCATAAGTTATTTTTTATTCGATCTTGTTTTTAATGCGATTGAGAGTTGTAAAATAATGTAGAAATGAAGTGAACCTATACATTTCATCTTGCACGCTAATTTTTTGGTCTTAATGTTTGTTAGTTAACGATGAAATCTGTAATAGCGTCCGAAAAAAAAAATTTTTTTTGACTAACATAAAAAGTGTTGTCTAGCTAGCAGGGCAATAATCAATACTTTATTGAGAAGGTTAGCTCTTCGTCTAAATATCTAATCTATAAATCGTCATTTTTTTCCGACACAATCGGTTAAAAAGCATACAATTGTATGTGAACGTTTGTACAAAAACCATCGTGTTAAATCAGTTCTTATACCTGACTGACAACGCCGATCTTTAGCTTTTTTTTTTTTACTTTGTAAAATAAAAAGATTAGTTCTTACTATCAAAGAAATTAAATATGCAAGAGAAATAGGTCGAAAAGATTAATAATAATTTATTTATTCCTAAGTTATAAATCTTAACTACATCACTTTCTAAACCAAGAAAATAGATAATCTTCCTGCATTATTCCGTACTTAGATTTATTTTTCATGAAAATAGTCGAATCTATGATTTTCGTTCAAATCCATAAGGGGCGCTTGTTTTGTATAGATGATTTATGATCTTATTTTCAACTAAAATACTTAACACTCAGTATACAATTTTCAGAAATGTCATGATTAAGAACGGTTCTAGTCATTTTATACAAGATTTCACATGATTTAACAAATTTAAAACATTTTTTTTAATTTTTACTAAATTCTAAACACTCAGTATACACTTTTAAGAAAATATGACGATTTGCGACTGTTTTAGTCATTTTTTTACAAAGTTTCACAGGGCTTAATAACGTTAAAACATTTTTTTTAATTTTTTACTAAATTCTAAACACTCAGTATACAATTTTCAGAAATGCCATGATTAAGAACGGTTCTAGTCATTTTATACAAGATTTCGCATGATTTAACAAATTTAAAACATTTTTTTTTATTTTTTACTAAATTCTAAACACTCAGTATACACTTTTAAGAAAATAGGACGATTTGCGACTGTTTTAGTCATTTTTTACAAGATTTCGCATGATTTAACAAATTTAAAACATTTTTTTTAATTTTTACTAAATTCTAAACACTCAGTATACAATTTTCAGAAATGTCATGATTAAGAACGGTTCTAGTCATTTTATACAAGATTTCACATGATTTAACAAATTTAAAACATTTTTTTTTAATTTTTACTAAATTCTAAACACTCAGTATACACTTTTAAGAAAATAGGACGATTTGCGACTGTTTTAGTCATTTTTTACAAAGTTTCACAGGGCTTAATAACGTTAAAACATTTTTTTTTAATTTTTTACTAAATTCTAAACACTCAGTATACAATTTTCAGAAATGCCATGATTAAGAACGGTTCTAGTCATTTTATACAAGATTTCACATGATTTAACAAATTTAAAACATTTTTTTAATTTTTACTAAATTCTAAACACTCAGTATACACTTTTAAGAAAATATGACGATTTGCGACTGTTTTAGTCATTTTTTACAAAGTTTCACAGGGCTTAATAACGTTAAAACATTTTTTTTTAATTTTTTACTAAATTTTTAACACTCAGTATACAATTTTCAGAAATGCCATGATTAAGAACGGTTCTAGTCATTTTATACAAGATTTCGCATGATTTAACAAATTTAAAACATTTTTTTTTAATTTTTACTAAATTCTAAACACTCAGTATACACTTTTAAGAAAATAGGACGATTTGCGACTGTTTTAGTCATTTTTTACAAAGTTTCACAGGGCTTAATAACGTTAAAACATTTTTTTTAATTTTTTACTAAATTCTAAACACTCAGTATACAATTTTCAGAAATGTCATGATTAAGAATGGTTCTAGTCATTTTATACAAGATTTCACATGATTTAACAAATTTAAAACATTTTTTTTAATTTTTACTAAATTCTAAACACTCAGTATACACTTTTAAGAAAATAGGACGATTTGCGACTGTTTTAGTCATTTTTTACAAAGTTTCACAGGGCTTAATAACGTTAAAACATTTTTTTAATTTTTTACTAAATTCTAAACACTCAGTATACAAGTTTCAGAAATGACAGGATTTAGAACAGTTTTTACAGATATTTACAAAGTCTTAATAACATTAAAATATTTTTTTTCTAATTATAATTGCTATTTTCATCTTTTTTATTCCTTAATTATCTAACATAATGTATACAATTTCAAGAAATAGTAGATTTTTAATCCATGTACAAAATTCAAGAATCTAAAATACAATTAAATGTAGGCTTTTTTTAATTGGCATCTCAGGCAAATTATTTCCCCCAAAATTATCTAAAAAAGATATACCAAAAACATTCTAAAGCGGTTTTTTACCTCTATAAGCATGCAGGCCGATCCGACCCTTGTCGGTTTTATTACCCGCATAAATTAACACAGTAGAGAGATATTGACAGAGCCGCCTCACGAAAGCACCCGGGTTAGCTCATAAACAGCACCACCGAACCATCCGGGTTAGATCATAAAACGCACCACCGAACCACTTGGGTTAGATCATAAAACGCACCACCAGCACCACTGGTCTCGTAAAACAGCACCACCAGCACCACTGGTCTCGTAAAACAGCACCACCAGCACCACTGATCTCGTAAAACAGCACCACCGAACCATCCGGGTTAGGTCATAAAACGCACCACCGAACCGCCCGGGTTAGATCATAAAACAGCACCACCAGCACCACTGATCTCGTAAAACAGCACCACCAGCATCACTGGTCTCGTAAAACAGCACCACCGAACCACCCGGGTTAGGTCATAAAACGCACCACCGAACCGCCCGGGTTAGATCATAAAACAGCACCACCAGCATCACTGATCTCGTAAAACAGCACCACCAGCATCACTGGTCTCGTAAAACAGCACCACCGAACCACCCGGGTTAGGTCATAAAACGCACCACCGAACCACCCGGGTTAGATCATAAAACGCACCACCGAACCACCCGGGTTAGATCATAAAACGCACCACCGCACCACTTGGGTTAGATCGTAAAACGCACCACCGAACCACCCGGGTTAGGTCATAAAACGCACCACCGCACCACCCGGGTTAGTTGCACCACCAGCACCACCAGCACCACCTGAGCCAGAACTGTCCGTTTCTAGCTACTATTATGAACAGTCATAGCAGCCGCCTCATGGTCTATGCCAATCTGGCGGACGCTGTTATGGGGATCTTCTTCTATAGCTAATAAAATATTTAATTTTTAATCAGCCGGAATAGCTGGACGGCCTTTCCTGGGATGATCTTCCACAGAACCCGTTTCTCGAAATTTTGTTTCAAGTTTACTCACAGTTGATCTAGTGATTGGTCTTTTTGGGTGCTTAGCGTTGAACAAAACGCAAACTTCTTGTTGAGTACGAATCATATCACCATATCCAATCATCATAAGAATTTCTATTCCTTGTGTAGGAGATAAACGCATAGTAACTAAACATTAAAATTAATTTTATTACTTCTACTAAACTTACTAGAAAAAATCAATATAATGACAGCAAAATGTCATTATCTAAACACCGTAGTTACATAACAGCAAATAAGCCTACTTAACAAAAAAAAACATAACAGCAAATAAGCCTACTTTTAAAAGAATGTATCTTAAATACAATTATTTGTTCTACCCTGCAGCTACGAAACTATCAATTTTAGGCCCTAAGTGTTACGTTTTTAAAATCAGCTATTCTTGGAGATTACAGATCTGAACTAAAATATAGGGGTTTCCATTTAAAAAAATCGTCGATAATGTCATATCTACTACATAATAATATGTCAATATATGCGCAATTAAAAATTATTATATACGTGTCCGAAAATTTTTACGAAATGTTTCAAGATTATTAAATAATGAATTTGTTTCTTACTTTATGTACAGGGACATTTTTTTCAAGTGTCTCACCCAATTGACGATTGTCCTGCTGACTATAATAAAAAAACAAATCAGATACTTCTCAATGATTTTCGACAACGAAGCCAAATTTAATGTCAAAGAATATATAGGTTTACAAATTTGACAGATACGACGCCATTTTGAATTTTTTTAAATGGAAACCCTCATAAATAACCACACAAATGAATTGCATTTGGCGATCTGATTTTAAAAACATATAGTTGTTGATATTTATTTTCAGCCGTTTCGGAAATATGGGGATTCCTAAATTGTCTTCATCGATTTTGTCTTTTAAGTGTCTCATCCCTTTAATAAATAGCCCTTTTAAGCTGAGAACCCCAATTTTTTTCACAGTGACATAATTTCCCGGGACCAAGCTATCTACGCCATAATCGAATCCGACAGATGTCAAGAAGTGGCAGATACGACGCCATTTTGAATTGTTTTAAATGGCAACCCTCATAAATAACCAAACGAGTGAATTGCATTTCGCTATCAGATTTTAAAAACCTATAGTTGCATTTATCTATAAAGGTCCTATTTTATAAACACCATTTTTCAGATGACCCCACAAGAAGAAGTTCAGTGATGTAAGGTCTGGAGACCTAGACGGCCATTCAATGGGCCCACGTCTTCCAATCCACCTGTTCGGAAAAACTTGATTGACGTAATGGCGCACTACTGCTGCGTCTTCTTGATACCACAAATTTTCATCTAGAATTGCAGGATTATTTTCTACTCGGATAGAAGTTAACATAGCATTTTTTGAAGATATTGAGTATGATGCTCACGCATCCACCTGGGATTTTCTTGTGCCCAATATCTACAGTTTTGCCGGTTTATTTCACCATTTAATTTAAAAGTAGATCCATCCGAAAATAGGATATTTTCAACAAACAAAGGATCTGCGTTACATCTTTCCATTAATATTTGACAAAACTCCATCCTACGATCTGGATCATCTTCATTCAACTCATGAACCAGTCAAATTTTTTAATTTTTAAACGGGTGCCATTTTTCTACCGTTAATAGATTATGAACAGTCATAGCAGCCGCCTCATGGTCTATGCCAATCTGGCGGACGCTGTTATGGGGATCTTCTTCTATAGCTAATAAAATATTTAATTTTTAATCAGCCGGAATAGCTGGACGGTCTTTCCTGGGATGATCTTCCACAGAACCCGTTTCTCGAAATTTTGTTTCAAGTTTACTCACAGTTGATCTAGTGATTGGTCTTTTTGGGTACTTAGCGTTGAACAAAACGCAAACTTCTTGTTGAGTACGAATCATATCACCATATCCAATCATCATAAGAATTTCTATTCCTTGTGTAGGAGATAAACGCATAGTAACTAAACATTAAAATTAATTTTATTACTTCTACTAAACTTACTAGAAAAAATCAATATAATGACAGCAAAATGTCATTATCTAAACACCGTAGTTACATAACAGCAAATAAGCCTACTTAACAAAAAAAAACATAACAGCAAATAAGCCTACTTTTAAAAGAATGTATCTTAAATACAATTATTTGTTCTACCCTGCAGCTACGAAACTATCAATTTTAGGCCCTAAGTGTTACGTTTTTAAAATCAGCTATTCTTGGAGATTACAGATCTGAACTAAAATATAGGGGGTTCCATTTAAAAAAATCGTCGATAATGTCATATCTACTACATAATAATATGTCAATATATGCGCAATTAAAAATTATTATATACGTGTCCGAAAATTTTTACGAAATGTTTCAAGATTATTAAATAATGAATTTGTTTCTTACTTTATGTACAGGGACATTTTTTTCAAGTGTCTCACCCGATTGACGATTGTCCTGCTGACTATAATAAAAAAACAAATCAGATACTTCTCAATGATTTTCGACAACGAAGCCAAATTTAATGTCAAAGAATATATAGGTTTACAAATTTGACAGATACGACGCCATTTTGAATTTTTTTAAATGGAAACCCTCATAAATAACCACACAAATGAATTGCATTTGGCGATCTGATTTTAAAAACATATAGTTGTTGATATTTATTTTCAGCCGTTTCGGAAATATGGGGATTCCTAAATTGTCTTCATCGATTTTGTCTTTTAAGTGTCTCATCCCTTTAATAAATAGCCCTTTTAAGCTGAGAACCCCAATTTTTTTCACAGTGACATAATTTCCCGGGACCAAGCTATCTACGCCATAATCGAATCCGACAGATGTCAAGAAGTGGCAGATACGACGCCATTTTGAATTGTTTTAAATGGCAACCCTCATAAATAACCAAACGAGTGAATTGCATTTCGCTATCAGATTTTAAAAACCTATAGTTGCATTTATCTATTTGTAAAAAATGCTCACAGCCACCTTTAAAAAAACGGCACCAATTTTGCTACATCGTCCAAATTACTAAGTTTCAGGAAAACGCCGGAACAATGTAATTTATTTAATATTTTCTCATAACATTATTTTTTGGTTTCAAAGGTCTTTATGGAAAACATGACAAAAAGATTAATGTAAATGCAGACAACTTATGAGCACAATTTAAATCCATCTTGAAACATACAGGTTGTTACAAAAAAAAAATGATCCATGATTGACGGAATGAGAAAGTTAATAATAAGATCGCAAGATGCAACTCACTATTGTGGTTATTTTTGAGGGTTGCCATTTAAAAAAATTCAAAATGGCGTCGTATCTGTCGCTTTTTGACATCTGTCGGATTTGATTATAGTGCAGATAGCTTGGTCACGGGAAATTATGCTACTTTTAAAAAAATTGAGGTTTTTAGCTTAAAAGGGCTATTTATTAAAGGGGTGAGACACTTAAAAGACAAAATCGATAAAGGCAAATTTGGAACCCCTGTATTTCCGAAACGGCTAAAAATAAATATCAACAACTATAGGTTTTTGAAATCGGACCGCAAAATGCAATTCACTCGTGTGGCTATTTATGAGGGTTGCCATTTAAAGAAATTTAAAATGGCGTCGTATCTGTCAAATTTGTGAACCTATATATTTTATGACATTACATTTGGCTTCGGTGTCGAAAATCATTAAGAAATATGTGATTTGCTTTTTATTATAGTCAGCAGGAAAAACGTCAATCGGGCGAGACACTTAAAAAAATGTCCCTGTACAGACTGTAGAATACATTGCGAGTGCGGGCCATCCTACGGTAGTGAAACCCTACGACCCCTTGAAACAAGGATTAAAGAACATCAAAATCATACAATAAAGGGAGAAACAAACAGATCCGATGCAGCAGATCACTCTTGGTCCCACCGCCACCGCTTGCAATGGTCAGAAGCAAAAACTATCCTGAAGGAAGAATATTGGCGAAAGGGAAAATTCAAAGAAGCGGCTATCAAATCCCAGAATCTAATTCAGTAAGCCCTCTTCAGGCATTAAAAATATTTGTAAGTAAATGTGAGCTTATATTAAGACCGCACAGTAACACATGGCCGAACCCACCTCGGTCATGATCTGATACTTCGTTGTGAGAAAATAAAAAACGGGTGTCATAACTGTATACATTTTGGAGGTTAATCACAGTTCTAAAACTAATAGTTTTAACAAAAGTGTATGTTATTGGGAACTACAACTTCAAAATTAAATCAGCTTCAAAAGCATGGCATATATGAATTTAAAAATTATGTTATTCCTATAATATACATTCTTTCAAAATACAAACCACAAAAGCATATAAATTTTAATATTAAGGGAGCTTTATACAGTTGCAAGGGAATGCGACCATAAAGAAAGCTTCACCGAGACTGGCTTCCACGATAACGACAGGTCAGTAATCGGACATATGTCCGTATATGTGACCATAAAGACCAAGATGAAAGGTCCGCGCCACCCTTTTGGATTGGAGCCAAGTTAAAAGGCTAAACGCATCATT
Organism: Polydrusus tereticollis; assembly: GCA_963920685.1. NCBI lineage: Eukaryota > Metazoa > Arthropoda > Insecta > Coleoptera > Curculionidae > Polydrusus > Polydrusus tereticollis. The sequence goes on from OY987329.1 coordinate 144,912,896, forward strand.
GGTAAACCCACGAGCATAAAACGTTTAGATTTAAAAGCGAGCGGTAAAATGCGGTTTTAAGTTTTCTTTAGAATTAACTGAAAGGAGGGAATTTTTTATTAAAAAGCGGAGATGGTTGTAAAACAATTCTAGATAGATTTAAAATTAAATGGTTTATTACAGTTTACACAAGAAAATTTATTCTTAAATAAACAAAACTATTTTTGAGCACATATTTTGTAAAAAAAAGATTGGTGAACCTATGTATGCTTATCCATTAATAGTTATAATTATATTTATATAATTCTAAATAATAAAACATCGGAAAATTAAGCCTTGAATATGGACAATTTGATTACCTCAACTTATTCAATGACGTAAATGGTTTTAACTCATTTTAATTTCCTTCTCCCCCCCCCCCCCCTTTACTTTGTTACTTTTCTTATTAAAATTCTGACCCACCAAATATAAATCATGTTCCCTCTCGGAGTTGACTCATGAAACGTTGATTTTATTGAATTTTCATTATAGACATCTATACATCATATCATAACTATAAATGATTTCATTTAGAATTTTGTCCTGTATTACAATTTTTACATCTAATATCCTTCATTGCTAAAAGTAGCATCATGTTAGTGATTATCTTCTGTCGAGTCCATTGACTGCATAAGGTACACGTTATGACCATGTATTGTTGAACCACTTCGTTCCCTCTTTTAATTTGTTTTAGTTTGTTTATTTAGGTACATCCTAAAAAACATAATTCTTAATTACTCGGTTGCTGAAGATGACTTTGACTAAAGTCGAAACTAGTACAACCTAATGTCAAATTAAATTATGTACACTCTTTCACCCTTATTTCACCCTAAAAGGACAAATATATTTTATTTTGGTGGTATAGACAGACCTTGTTTTCTTTCATAGTTATAATTGGTTTTTATCAATTGTAATAATCCACCATTTAGACCACATTTGTTGTTGTCAATATTGATTACCGAATTTCCTTTGCCAAACAAGCTCTCTCCGTTAAATCTAATTTCCCTTTGAGGACATTGATTGAAGACCGGCCCTTAAGACCAAATGATAAGTTGTACTAATGTAGCGCTTCTCTGCGTGTCCACTGGTCTCGCCGGCGGTTCGAGTGCGGTTTAGTCTGTCGAGATTTTGCCCGAAACCCAAAGTTGATTCACGCTCTAGGGCTCAGAGTAAACCCAATTACAAGCAGGTCGCCGATATGGTCGAAAAATTGTAAGAATGCCAATATATACAAGGTGGTCATTTGAGGATCGAAACGTAAAGAATTTAACCAAATTGTTTATGAATATTAATTTTACATTGTGCAGGTTAGCCCCAAAAGTCTTTATGAAATAAACTCATATGTTTTTAAATTATACACTTTATATTTTATTCATTCTTTGGCCAATTTCATATAAGGCTATGAGGGTTAGAAGTGTTAGTGGGTCAAAAATTCTATCTTGTTTGTGAGAAACGTTTTATCTTCCATGATATTTCAGGAAGACTTAAAATCAAATGTATAAACGTCATACGCATCAAAGATTGCTTTGCTAATTTTAGTTCGTAAAGGGACTATAGTTCTGTTTCCAAAACTTTTAAGTTTATACAGAGTGTTAAAGAAAAGTTTTCCCATTTGTTATTTAATAATAATAGTCGATTATTATTTTAAAATTTCAATTTAAGGCTTTTCTTGAGGAGTTATCTAATATCTTGCACAACCTCAGATCACAATATTAATTTTTTTATAGGAGACATAAATATCAACCTCTTATCACAAAACATCTCGTGCCAAGATTATATCGTTTCTCTAAGGAACTCAGTTTCTTATCACTAATTTCAAATAATGCATCTAGAGTGACTTCTAAAAGTAACACTCTGATAGATCACATTTTTGTTCAGTCACCAACCAAATATTTTGACCTGTTCTGCAGCAATTCTGGAAAACTCAGTCACTGATCATTTTCCAATTTTTTGTTGCCTCAACAAAAAATGTATGAAAGAAAAAGTTGTATATAAAAAGATAGAAAAATAAATCTTAGACCTAAATAAATTAGTTGAAAAATAGCAATTTTATTAAAACAATTCAAAATTTGATAACTGAACTAAAAAATCAGTATATCAAGAAAATGTAAAAAATTTTCGAATAAAACCGTGGAATACGCAAGCTATTTAAACAAGCATACGACATAGAAATAAATTGGCCAAGAAGCTAAAAAAGCATCCGGAAAACAATATTATAAAATATGAATTTACTACATGCAGGAATTTTCTTACTAGACTTATTAAAACTCAAAAGAATAACTACCATAAATATATTATTAATAAAACCTACGGTAGGTAATTTAAAAGACACGTGTAGAACCATTCATAGAATAATAGACCAATTAAAAAACCTAAACCAGTTCCGCTAAAAATGGGTAACAACATACAACGTTTGTGACAAATTCAAAACCTTTTTTTCCTAAATAGGCGAAACTGTTTTAAAAAAGATTACTATAATCCCCTAACAACGTTGGTACTATAAAATTGATAAAGAAATTAAATAAAATAATAATTGGATAATATATCTTGTGGCATCTTTACATGAACATCTTGGTTTAATACATGTCTTATTTCTTTTTATTATTAAATGTATTACCCTTTATCATGTATCATATCATAACCCTTCTTACCTTTTATTTTTATTGTTGTATCCCATTAAAAGAGGCCACTTAATCTAGCCTTTTTCCTTTTACGTTCTCTACCTCTTCCATTATTATTCTCTTTCTCTTCAGTAGTAATATGTTTGCCCTCATCTGCAACCCATTCCTTATCAAAATATTCATTTTCAATATCATCCCTTCTTCTTAAGGTGCCTCATCCAATCATTGAATGTTGGCGACAATTCTGGCATATTCGTTTCGATCTTGCGCGGCTCTGAAAAGTGTATGGGCATCGAGATTTGTCCAGTCTCTTATGTTCTTTAGCCACGAATATTTCTTTCTCCCGATGCCTCTCTTTCCCTCCATGATCAACTTTAGGAATTGGTACTTGCAATTTCTGAAAATATGACCCAGGTATGCAGCCTTTCTCCTTTTCACTAGTTGTAGTAGTTCTCTTTCTCTTCCCATTCTATTTAGAACGTCATCGTTCGACACATAATCCGTCCACGGAATTTTTAGCATTCTTCTGAATACCCACATTTCAAAGGCTTCCAGTCGGTTCATGGTATTGGCCTTTATTGTCCATGTCTCTACTCCATACAGCAGCACAGAGTAAATGTAGCATTTTACAAAACGGTACCGTGATGTCAAATTAAGACTGTTGTTGCTGAGAAGAGCTCTCATATTCATGAATGTCACCCTGGCTTGTTCAATTCTGCTTCGTATTTCCACGTCTGGGTCCAGGTCATTAGTTATCCAGCTCCCGAGGTATCTAAACTTAGCGACTTGTTTGATTTTCTTGCCATTCACTGTGTTATTCAGTTGCATATCGGCTGTTCTGCCTACTGTCATCACCCTCGTTTTGTCTATGTTGGTCTTTAGACCTAGTCGTTCACCTTCGGTAGATAATCTGTCTATGAGGCGTTGTGATGCTTCTTAACCATCTGCTATTATGACCGTGTCATCCGCGTAGCGTAGGTTGTTGACAATCTGCCCATTAATTTTAATGCCGTCCTCAGTATCTTTCAAGGCATTTTCAAAGATTGCTTTAAAGTATATGTTGAAGAGTAGGGGGGATAGAACGCAACCCTGTCTTACTCCTCTCTCTATCGGGAATTTCTGTGTAGTGTCACTTCCCACCTTCACCGATGCTGTTTGATTCATGTATAGGTTCTTTATGAATCGTAAATCGTTCTTATTTTATCAAGTTATTATGTTCCTCATTAGCATCTGTTGTAAACGTTTTTTCGTCACAATACTTAAAGCGTAACAAATCACCTGAATACTATTGTCATCGAGATGTATGACTTCATTAATGAAATTATTTTTACCTTCCATTGTAAGTAACGTATCTAGATTCTTTTCTGGTATACGTGTCACGTTTTCACCAAATTCCTCGCACTTAAAGAGTTCCTTAGTTTTGGTACATTCTTTTTGAATATTGTTAATGATAACAATTCATAATTTTCGGAATTTGTATTGTTTATGGTACATTGTTCGGGACTATTTAAGGATATTCAGGGAAATGTTGCTTAACAGTCCTATTTTTGTATGCACTTTTTGAGGCTGAATACTTTCTTCCTGCTTGGTTGTATTATTTTAAAAATCATTAACAGTATTGTTCTTCAATATTTTGCTAGTATTTTAAAGCCTCTTGATTAGGGATTCATTCTGTGTGAAAATAATTGTTTAGAGAACCAGCGCCGCAATTATGTATCAGTACCACCTTATTATTAGATAAGTCGACACTGAAAACCTTACAAAAATATATATATAATAATATATAATATTTCTTATGTTAAAATCATCAAGTATGTACTTATATTAAATTTGCATAACTCCACCGCAACTTCAAAAATCTATGCAAATGAAAGTTGCATAAATCCTAACTAAATACTAAGGACATTTTTATAGTAATATTTAATTTATAGTAATATTACGACATATTTCATAACTTTTTAATGAAATTAAACAACATTGTACTACTTACCTTCCTAATTTCACAATCTTGCATTAATTACTTAACTCCAAACACCTTTTTTTAATTATTAATTTAAAACCCATTGTAATGTAACCAAGCAGTTATTTCAAATGATGGACATGCGCATTTCTCATATTGCTCTAATTGGCAATGGACTTGTGCAAGTATTTATTTCCGACCTTAGAGTGACATCAAACAATTTAACCCTGAGTTATCTAACTTATTTGATAGAAAACAAGATGATCTAGTAAATGGCGTTAAAATCTCAATTTATGTAATTTGCGGACTCATATTTTATTTTCGATTTCGGGTTACACTATCGCTGTTGAAAACAGTTTCGAGAATAAAGCCCAGGCGAGCCGTACATAGTGTACGTGAGGTTCAGAGGGTCGAGAGTGAATTCACCGACGTCTTCCGCCGGTGAATAATAAGTATTTGTCTCTACGAGCTATTTTAGTGAACCCGTAAATCCTGTTAAAAGCATCTGGGAGCGAGAAATTACGTATTCAACAATTCTCACAAGAATCTCAATGGCTACCTATACAATATAAGGACCCTGCTAGAATGTTTAAACAGATGGAATAATATCGGTCATAAATACAGGGTGTGGCTATTTTCATTATATTATTTGTGACTATTTTTGTTATATTATATATTATTATTCTTTCTTTTATAATGATAATCCACCATCGGCGCACATTAACAATGACCTCGCAATTGTTTCTAAGTTAACAGCAGCCCATGAACTTATACTTAATAATAATAAAACCCAAATGATGATATTTGGGCGGGATAGAGATATTTTAGCCAATAATTTAAACATTACCTTAAATGAAGTCGCAATAAACCCATCCTCAGTATGTAAGAATCTTGGTGTTTTATTGGATGTTGACTTGCGATTTGAGCAACATGTCTCCCAACTTTTACAAAAATCGTTCATTAAATTAAAAACGTTATACATTCATAAAGATATTTTAGCTCAGGACATCAAACTTAGACTCTGTGATAGTTTGATTTTATCCCTACTCGATTATGCAAATGTTCTTTATTGGCCTGCACTGACCGTAGCAAGTAGGAGTAGTTTGCAAAAACTACAAAATTCATGTATTAGGTTTTGCTACGGTCTAAGAAAATTTGACCACATAACTCCATCATTTCTTGCTTCTGGGTGGTTTTCCTTGGCTGAAAGATATCGAATGCATTTGGGTACTTTGGTGTATAAAATAAACAAATTTAAAGAACCTGTATATCTCTATGAAAAACTTGTTAGAGGTCGCGATATTCACAACAGGGTTACGCGCTACAATGAACTTTTCCAGATTCCCAGACACAGCACTGCCGCCTTCCAGCGCTCCTTTACGTATAACGCTATTAAAACATATAATAACTTACCACCTATAATAAAATCATGTTCATCTGTAAATAGCTTTAAGAATCATCTTAAAAAGTGTGTAATAAGTGAGAGAGGCTGAATTGTTTTCTAGCAAATTTTTACTTACGTTATATTTTTGTTTTTCTTCTCTATTTTAAAATAAATCCAATATTTGCGCTTTTTCGGCCAATTCCGGATCATGGATAGTTAAGTCGTTTTTTTTCCTTTTTTTTTACTTTTGAAATTACTTAAGGTAATTATTTTTTGGTTTTTCGACATTATTATTATTGTTAAACTTTGAAATGTAATTGTCTGGTGGTTAGATGAACAGCTATGCTGGATCTCGCCACCTTTTGTATTTTTCTTTTGTTGTTGTTATTGTTATGTATTAATAAAAAGCCTTTATTATTATTATTATTATTATTATTATTATTATTATTATATATATTATTTCAGCAAGATTGTGCCCCGCCACACTTTGCGCGACAAGCTCGAGATACATTAAATGAAATGTTTGGAAACAAATTGATTGTTCGTGGTGGTTCTGTGAACTGACCTGCAAGGTCACCGGATTCAACCCCATTGGATTTGTTCTTTTGGGTAGAATGATGGTTTTAATTGTGCTAATTTTGTTTATTCAAAAACCAGTAGAGTAAATGTAACAATTTTCTGCTTACTTATGTAGTTGTTGAATCGAGTTATCCAAGAAAATAAACGCCTTTCCGTTCGACATTTTAAATTTGTAAATATCAAAAAAATTTTAAAATTTGAAACTTATTCGTCAGGCTAGTTTTTAATTGATCATTTTAAAGAAATTTACAGCGGAGACCCTCCAATAGGAACGAAATGTTGCCTTTAACGTATGATGGCAAAGTTACTTGATATGTAATATTTTTCTCCGTGACTGTATACAGCAAATGCATTTTAGTCGTAAAAATAAACTTCTGTTTGAACCCGTGAAGTAGGTGATGGCCATAAAAAAATACGAGTTCGAAACTTAACTTTAAAGCCGACGTAATTAGTTCTCTTTTAACAATTTAATGCCGTTAACTTTTGTTACTTTTCCTTTGTCGTCCCCGTACTTTAAATAAGGCTTTTTATTTGCTGAAAATCCGCTTTTACATTCGGTTACATATCCGGCGGCAACGTTACTAACCCAATGAAGTCTACCAAATTCAATGTAGATGAGACAGGCGGACGCAAATAAAACTTTGCCTGTTTTATTTGAAATTCAGCAGCAGAGCGCGGTGATCACTTTCGGCTTTTGATATGCTAAACCGTGTATGGAAGTACAGTTCATTTTGTTGTTAGGTCAAAGAATTTTATTTGCTTTTTTAACAGCGTTATTAACGTACAAAGTCATCTATGTCGTATGGAAATTAACACCAGTTTATTACTGGCATACTTAATAAAGAACACCATTTATACCAATCATCAATGAATGTTGTAATATAATGACAGATGTCAAGTAAAATCTTTGCGATTAGTTGTGGTTGGTTATTGTGAAATTTATTGTAAATATTTATTACCAAAATGGGGAATGTCTTGCTGAAACTTTAAGACAATGCCGTACGAATTTCGAAAGAGATGTTGCACCATCTGTTCAAAGGATAGAAAATTTTGTGAAAAAATTCGAATAGTCTGAGTCGGTAGAAGCTAACAGACGACATGTTTAGAAGTTTACAATCGATCCGATCACATAAGCACATTTCTCCGGTAAGGGATAGTGTTGAAATAGTTTATTACTTACCCAGGTGAAAAGTGTTTCAAAACTATCGAGAAGATTAGGTACTTCACCGAGACGCAAATCATCCAGCTTAATTATTGTATCTCGAGCTGTTATTATATCTTCGCAAACTTGTCCAGTTTTAAAATGCATTACCTGTTCCAAGACTTTTGTACAAGCTGTATAGTACAGGGTGGTCGCTGAGCTATGCGAGATACTTCGTAAATGAATTATGTGACTAATTTTAAGCAAGAATTGGTCCATTAACTTTTCCCGAATTCCTAACGGTTTATGAAATATCGGGGTTTGAAGTTTCCAGATCGTATGGGTAGGAGCTAAAAATTTAATTACATTGTTGCCACTAAAGGGCTAGGTAATCTAATAATTAGCAACTTTACTAGTACTAGGAAAAAATTGTTGATTGTTAGTTCATTAATTGTCATCACTAATAGTGTTTTTTTTTTATTCTTTGCGTCATTTGTGTTAAAAACATGGCTTTAATTTATTTACATGAAGAATACGCGGATATGATTTTCGTGTATGAATATTGCAACGGTAGTACCACCGCCTTAATTAGAAAATATCAACGACGATACCTAAATTGCCCGTTTTCCAGACAAGCAAACGTTCAATGGAACATTCACAACTCTTCGATTAACAGGTGCGTTCACTAAATCGACTTATGAAAAAGAACTTATGCGAAGAAACCATGCTGCAGAAGTGCTTGAGCTTGTTGAAAATGATCCTGGTACTACTTGCTGGACAAAGTAGAACGTCTGTGCTAGACACTTTGCGAGAAAATGGACTGCATCAGTATCATTACCAACCGGTACACGAACTTTCCCCCACGAATCTTCCCCAAAGAGTTCGTCTTTGTGAATGGTGGAGCAATTATCCAGATTATCGGATCACATTTCTTCGACGGAAACTTGAACAGCGAAATGTTTCGGGCTATTTTGGAACACAATCTACCACTACTACTTGAGGACATTTATCTTCAAGTCAGAAGGACGATGTTTTTCTTTACATGATGGCGTTCCGGTCAATTATGGAAGAGGTGTCACTAATTTCTTCAATGATCAGTATCCAAATAGATGGATAGGCCATGGTGGCCCCATTGCTGGGCCACCGTGATATCAACCCTGTAGACTTTTTTATGTTTGAACATGTGACGACACTTACCTATTAAATGGGAAACAAGACTAATAACAGGGACCAACTCATCCAGGATATTCATGCAGCGTTTTATGAGGTGAATAACAATATGGAGAACTACAACTGGGAACAAGACTCCGACGGAGGATTGAGTTATGCATTGCACCGGTGGTCACATTGAGCAGCTTTAATATTTGTAATGCCATTATACTTTTATTAAAATAAACCACATTTTTTCCCTCTCGTAATATAGTTCAACTTCAAGCCCCGATATTTCAAGACACGTTAGGAATTCGTGAAAATTGTTCAAATACGAAGTATCTCGCATAACTTGGCGGCCACCCTGTAGTATTCCATATTATGATACACATCTACACGAATGGTCAAACATAAAGACTAGATTTACTATTCAAAATAATTTGTAGCTTTTACGAATGATCAAAGCTAAGCTGTGCTAATTAATAATTCATTAAAACAAATCAGATTTAATCCGGCCGACTTAGCATGCAAATCTTTTTATTAAAAAATAATTCTGCTTATTAAATTTATATTCCACGGACGCAAAGGGATTACAATTTTAATGCTGAATTACTGTATTTGCTTTTACCGTGTGTGTATTTGTTAGTGGAATTATTAGAAAATACACGTATAAAGGTATTTGTGAAGCTCTAATTTAAAATTTTTAAAGCTTCTCGGACGGATGCAGGTTTTAGCTATTTATGCACCAAGGGCAAAACGATTACGTTTGGAGAGCGGGGCAATGGCTGAGGTCGCTCGATGGACGTAATCATCTAGTAAAGATAGTGAATAATAAACAGCATATTATAATTTCAAAAATAGGCATCATCAACCAGCAACTAAAGTCCTCTGCTTGACATTGATTACTTGTCATGCCTAGTTGGAGAACGGTGCCTAATCCTGAATGAATCATGTCTTCGCCTCCATTCCCTTGGTTCATCGATAATCGTTGACCTTGCAATGCGCCCCTTTGTTCCCCACCCCCATTGTTTCAGCACATTTTGATGTTTAGTACTCTATCCCTTAAATAATATAACTTTAACATTGACTTTTCCATTTCACGTGATGCAACTCTTATCTTATTCATCAACTTGTTACGTTTCTGTGCCATATGTTAGACAGACAGCACACACTGGTTTTAAAAACTTTATTTCAAGGGTTTGTCCACGCAAATCCTATTCGTCTAGCAAACTTATACAGATCTGATTATCGTGACTGATTCACATTTCGTAACCCGTATTTGTAGAAAGTTTTAACTTAAATTGTTTATTACATTTATATACCATGTGAGCAAAAATTATTTTCGTTCAAGAGGGCTTGCACTGATAAACGTAGGGCTTCGTTTAGATCACAATTATAAGGGGACGATATTATTTAACCAAATCTAGGCTAAAATTGTGTCAAATTCATATTATGACATAATATGCCAAGCTGATGAATATTAAAATAAGTAAACAAATCCAAATTAATTTTTGTTGTTTGCGAAATTGACAAAGTAAGAATATAGAGAAAGGAAATACAAATTATAAAAATTGCTGAAATTGTCAATCGCCATGCTCCAAGCATAAATTCACACGTCTCTTCATATTTGCGAAAGCGTTGACCAGCATCTCTGGAGAAATGTTACCACATTCTTGGATCATCCTTTCTTGTAACTATTCTAAATTTTTAATTGCTCTTTCAAATGCGGAAAAATGATGTAATCCATAACCGTCAAGCAAGGTGATCTGGGTGGGAATTTAATGTCTGTTCGAAAACTGATCAATCTCTCGTCGAAAAAAATGCGTAAGTAGTTAACAGTTTCGGCGGTTGCGCCGTCCTGTTGAAAATAACCAACTAAAAACCATCGCCAAGTAATTGTTCCACAAATGGATTCAAAAGATTGTCCCTATACCGCTGTGCAGTAACTGTGCCATAGAAGAAAATAGCACCAACGATTATTCTTCAGGAAACAACCAACCAGTCCAATAGGTTAAAGGTACAATGGAAATTTTAACTACTCAAGATGCGCGTATTGTGGTACATTGTTTTAAAGGACGTTCAATTCGCTTTTCAGTGGTATCCTACTTTGTTGCTTTTGTCCAGAGGTATCCGAATAATCGCGTTTCAAAGTTGCAGAAACAATTAAGCTTTCCTGCATTGAGATTTTGGTTTTCAGGTTAGTGTTTATACAAAAATTATTGCATTGGGTCTCCTTGTAGTACAAATGATTAGAAGATTAGGCTGCACCGTTAAAATCGTTGAATAACAGGAAGAAAATCTAGTTTAAACAATTGATTTCTTATTTATTGATTATTTTATTTCGACAAAAATAACTTTTTATTGCGGAAAAGAAATTTCTACAATAAAACACATGGGATCTACTTACGCATCTTAAAAGCTGTTCAAATTGTTGCCCATTTTCCTGTAAACAATAATAAAGTCTGTTTTCGAACTCTTCCCTAACATTTCGGACAACTTCACCGGGACTTGACCTGCATTCTGCTGCAATTCACCTTTTAAGATCATCAATATCAGCAGGTTGTGTTTTATAAACAATGTATTTAAGATGTCCCCAAAGAAAGAAGTCTAAGGGTGTTAAATCCGGTGATCTTGGAGAATTGGTCCCCTTCTGCCAATCCATCTATCCGGGAATCTCTCGTTTAACCACTGTCGGACCGGAAGAAAATAATGAGGTGAAGCACCGTTCTGCGGGAATGTTATCAAATCCTCCTGTAAAACTGAATTACCCTCCGCATCAATTTGAATTTCTAGCTCATGGGTGATAAGAGGATCAATAGTCTCTTCAAGCATATTAAGGTACAGATCACCTGTCAGGTTCCCTTTAGTAAATAAAGGACCAATAATAGCATTTCCAAGAATACCAGCCCAAACATTAACTTTTTAGGGATATTGTTTATGTCCTTCTCGAAAAATATGCGGGTTTTCGTCACTCCAATATGGACAATTTTGTTTGTTAACATTTCCATTTAGAAAAAATGAACATTCATCGCTGAAACAGATATTCGGCAGAATATTGGGGATGGCGTTGACTTGACGACTCATGAATTCACAAAACTCCATTCTTCTATCAAAATCATCGTCATAGAGTTCTTGAAATATCTGCATATTGTATGGATGGAGTTTATGCATTTTCAGTGCTTTTCTTACAGTCTCGTGTGATATTCCTGTCTGTTCTGCTACTGGCCGCAAGGAGCTGGTGGGCTCTGCAGCAAATAATTCCAAAACCTGAATTTGAGCTCCTTCATTCATCACTCGTAGGTTATTTATTTTTCTATTACTTACCGAACCAGTTTCGGAGAACTTTGCCACCAAATCCAGCACATATCTGTGACTTACTTCACGATTTCGATTTCTTTCATTGACAACCAATGCTGTCCTTCGTGCGCACTTTCCAACCTCTCCATAAATGAAAATAATTTCAGTTCTTTCTTGAAGAGAATAAACCATTCTCACACTTCATGCGCTTAATAAAAGTTATCACTGAACAGCCCAACAAGCAAAAGCGAATTACCAATAATATTCCTGTTTTGGCTACATCTTTTCAATCTGCTGACCATGTTCTTTTTTTGTTAAAAAAACAACGTATTTTTAGAATTTGTTGATAGAATAGCAAGGCTTTTTGTGGAATTTCAGTGATTATTTACCTCATCCATTATAAAAGCGGGTTGATTTTCACCTGATTATTCAGCGATAATCTCCCGCTCTCCGGTGAAAATCACCCTTGTCAAAAGTGAAAATCTCACCCGTCAGAAATCCAGCGATAATCTCCCGCTCTCCGGTGAAAATCACCCTTGTCAAAAGTGAAAATCTCACCCGTCAGAAATCGTTAGTTTTTTATTTGCTAAATAATCTTCAAAATACATTTCGGGATTGGGAAATAATCAGAAAATCATTCTCAGATTTTTTGCCATTAGGAAATCGCTCTCGGGCAAGCCCTCGAGCGATTTCCACGGCAAAAAATCTTCGGAATGATTTTCGATAATTTCCCTATCCCTTAATATATTACTACAGATAAGTCATCGAATGAACGCAAATTAACTAGGCACTCGTAGTACCATCGAAATTTTATTGGATTACTTTTTGTGTAAATTTTTCGAGGTTACTTTGCCAATCCCCAAATAAAGTTTGAAACGGTGTCACCCATGGGCGTAGCGAGGGGGAGGCAGGGGAGGGACATGCCCCCCCCCCTGGAAGTTGCCACTTATTGGAATTTGATAAAAAAACGTTAATGTTTATGATGTTTTATGTTTATTAGTATTTGGCCCCCCTAGACCAATGTCTGGCTACGCCCATGGTGCCACCTAATCTTCTTATCATTTGTACTACAAGGAGACCCAATGCAGTAATTTTTGTGTAAACACTAACCTGAAAACCAAAATCTCAATGCAGGCAAGTTTAATTGTTTCTGCAACTTTAAAACGCGATTATTCGGAAACCTCTGGATAAAAAGCAAGAATGTAGAATACCACTGAAAAGAGAATTTAACGCCCTTTAAAACGATGTGCCACTTGACCCCCATTCCCATTTAAGATTCTAAGGGTGACATCTACCCCTCCTATGAGGTTGAAACAAGAAGGCTAAAACTATTCATTTAAAGTGTCCTCCTTACAAATAAAATTGACGTGTCTTTCCAATTTTTCATATTTTTAAATGCAAGAAAGATATTAAGGGTGGGAAGTTTTCAAATTGACACCCTGTATGATTACATAATTATCTCCTATTCTAGATATTATATATATTTAAGTTAAAATGCTATAAAACATAATGGGAAAAAAAAATGTAAAGCATTAAATTTTTCAGAATCAATTTGGGAAGCATTAATTAAACAATTTCCAATTAACAGGCGGCTTACTGATTAAGTGTGTGTAATTGAACACTATAATTCAGAATGTTAATTTTGGGTTATTAAACAATGCGGTCGGAAAGGTCTTAATAGAGTTGGCGGATTGACCCTGAATGCTAATCGGAATCCAAGATTTTGGTTATAGGATGTGGTTTAATAGAGCATGAAATCAGTTTAACTGGGCGTTAGGGGAACATGGAATCCTCCATGCAACTAAGATAGCATAATATTGATTTGGTATATCGGGTAACAACCTTGTATCATCTGGTGAGTCAAGGTGGATCGACGGCAATCTTCATTATACTTAAATCATCAAAATTGAAGCTCTACTTTATTTCTAACATTATTTTCGCAGTGCTGCGAATAAATTGACAGCATGACTTTCTACACACAAAAAACCCTAATTTTAAAAAGAACATACTGCTATTTTTATAAAAGTTTGTTTACATTGAAAATAATAAACAGTACTTTAAGCCTAGAACTCAATTCAGTCTAAATATACGTTAGTGTTAAAAAATATAATTAAACCAATTATAAAATAGATATGAAATAAATCTACTTTATTATTATTTCAAGTATTGCAGCTTTATTAAATATGAAACCTAACTAGGATAGTTTTAAAAATAAAATATAAGAGTAGTTTTAGAATAAACATAAAAACAACCAACATGCTAAATTGAAGATATGTCATAAAATTATAATTATTTTAAAAATATTTCTTGTACAATATGATCATTTTAAAAATTGTGAAAATTTCTTATTTTCAAACTGTGTCTACAAAGTAGTTTTACAGAAATTTTTACTACATCTTTTTGTGTGTATTTGTTAGTTCTGTCAGCGTTATCCTATAAAAATATTATCAATCTATTGTCACTATTTGCTTAGCTGCTACAAATCGCTTTTCATTTTTAACAATTGATAGCAATCGACTGTGGAAATAAAACAGGTTAATAGTGTGTCTGATAGTTTAACTATTCCTTTTTATTTGCTATCGATGTATCTGCACATTAAAACTCATTTTATTTGTCTAAATATAATGTACGTTCTTTAACATGGGTCATGGAATTTTACGTGTTAAACTTATAATGGTATGCCCGTTCTACTGTAGTGACATAGCTGAAACTGGGAACAGGTAAAGCATAGCGTAAGTTTCAAATTACAATATACGGTTGCCGGAAATATCATGCATTCACTTTGGGATCACTAACCCACTCAGGTAACGCAACAACTATTAAGTCTATTAAAATTTTATGTGTCAGTAGTCCGTGTAGCTTTGGTGATATATTAATTAGGGCCATTTAAGAGAAAACTAAAAGAGATATAACTTGTGTACGTGCAGTTTGTCCGGGCAAAATCATTTCCATTATTAATCATTGAATTAAAAAGAAAAACAACAAATATTAGGTAATTTACCAGAGAGTTATCGACCGCCCTAAATTACTCTTCAACGCCATAAGGGCAAGAAAAAAATTAATAATCATCCGACGTTGAAATGCCTGGTTGCCACTAAATAATTGATTGTGTTATTACTCATACGCGCACATCCTCGCCCGTCCACCCTTTATTGCATTAAATGCCACAAAAATCGGTATGTCACTCCCTGCATCAAACGATCGATCAATATTATATTAAAAATTCAATTTAGTTATCTGCTGGCCAGCCCTGATCCTATGACACTGTCAGGTGCGGTTGGTAATACCGTCATTATAGACGTGTCACGATTGATGGGTTGATATTGATGAGGCGCGTACTGCGTTTACACTTTGTACTTTGTCCGGGACGTGATGGAATTAACAAATGCGTTTTTTGTGTATCTGCATATAGAATATACAATGTACCTAAACGTATCTTTTGTGTGTGTTGCTTTGTCCCTGGTTTATGCTGATATTTCGAACAGTAAATGATTCGTTTGCTTAGGGTACTTACTGCTATTAGTTTTGGTTATGTCCAATAAAAAATAAATAATATCGTAGTCGTGAATTACTGAAATGCACCATTCTGGACAAGCACACAAGAAACTGTATTTTCTAATTAATCATAAGATTAGGTGTTCCGTAAATTATGTACAGTGCGTTTGAAGAAAAGCTAGGTGTGTGTGAATCAAGTTGTATTTTTAACTCCCAACATTAAACGGTGAGGCTTTGGATTTTCCTCGGGTTTAGGTTATTTCACTGGTTGTTTTTTTATATTTGGTTAAGTAAATTAGACAGTTAGATTACATTTAATTTGGCGTTTATTTATCCAATTTGGCACTTGTTTACAAGATAACTCTTTAATACATAATTAATTAGTAACTTTAATTACTAACTTTAATTACGAACTATAATTACTAACTTTAATACAGGACAACCTCATCCAATTCGACACTTGTTTACAAGATAACTCTTTAATAAATGATTATTAGATCATTATCTTGATTTTCGTTTGAAATTTTTCTTCTGCCACTTCCAGTCCTTCTTTCCAATGATCCTGTATTTTCCCATTTAGTTCTGAGGCTTTGTATAGTGCTTCTTGGTTTCCCAGATTGCTTAGCTATTCTTTGTAGAGAAGTACCGTCTTCGACTAAACCAATTATTATCGCCTTCTCGAGTTAATTCATGTTCACAAAATTTGTTAAAATGAAATAATATAATTTTCGAATCTGATGACACCGATAACAATTTGTCAAAATGTAAAGTTCATTTCCAGGTTAGTTCAGGTTAGTGATCAGGTGATCTACGTATACAAAAGCCGACATCACATCAGAAAAAGATAAGTAAACGAAATTTTATTTCCATCACTGTACCTACATAAAATTATTTTATCTCAATAAACAATTCCTCCTAAATTCAGTTTCATCATTCACAACAGTCGTCACTGATTTAAAAGCCTATTTTTCAAGAGCAAATATTTGTATATTATATTTATTTCGAAATACAATATTTTGTGTAAGTTGTGAAAAGTAATAAGGCACATTTTTGTTACTGTCCTAAATTAACACATAAATAAAAGGGGTGGGCAACTTACGATTTTTAACCACCCTCAAACGTAAGCAGCTTTATATCTATTTCGTCTGAGCGAGAGTAATATATTGCATCATAATAACAAGCTGAATTTTGAGGGGCAGATAACATTACTTTCCGTTTCCCTTTCTTACAGGGTTTCCTACTTTGGCAATGCGTTGTTTTTCTGTAAATAATGGGATCTGTCATTTTGGATTACCTAGCCAGGCGCCTCAAGAGAGAACCCTTAGCCTACATCTAACTGAAAGATGATGTAACTATCTGCCGTATCTTAACTTTTTACTTCTTAAAGGTATTTTCAAATAAAATATGACTTTTGATCTCGGGTAGATGTTAACGGTAATTATTTGGAAGGATTTGAGAGACCAAAAATCTAATTAATATTAGCAATCAGAGCCAAAAAAGTAAGTCGAATTAGCGTACATTCATCATTTCGCATCAGTTTTTGCTTTGCATATCGTCCCAGTCCATACTTAAGTATTTCAGTAGGCCGCCAGTTCTGAGTAGTAATAAATAATTGGCAATAAAACTTATTCATTATGTATTGAATTAAGAAAAGCATTTAGTACTTATTTCGTAGTAAGAGGACAAATAATAAGTAAAACTAAATACATTAGGTAGACTAGATACCATACAGCTATTTACCCTAAGTTTGTACTTGATTGGATTTCTATATATTATTGAGGTCAACGCAATTTTGCTGTAAAATAATATAGAGTATAGTTGTTCCAAGCTTAATTTGATGACATAAAAAATCATTAAACTGGTGACCATAGGCGCCGCTTCTACCAAATAATTAAAATGCGGATTGTTGAAAATTTTTAATATGATTAAATAGTATATATTACAGCTTGGTCATTATGGTTCATATCGATAAAAGGTTTGTACCCGTGACTTCGCCTGCAGAGAATATTTTAAAGATGGTCTTTCTGTAAAGAAAAATGCTCCTTTTTCCGAAAACAATTTAAAAAAATTGTCTTTGTCCAGCCATGACCGCGAGGAGGTATGAGTTTTCCTTGCCAAGAAAGGATTGGGGCAGGTACTATGTTAGTTGGAATATACAGTTATTTTAACAACAAATTGCGGATCGCATCAGCAGAATCACAGTAAACGTTTCGTAATATAACAAGTCTTTAAGACACATGTTGAACAATAGTATATTATTAACCAAGGTTTAGACAGCCATCATTATTGCCCGAGCGGCAAGTTTGAATCACGAGGAGCGGAGCGACGAGGGATTTAAGACGCGAGGGCTATAAGCTGTCTAAACCGTGGTTAATATAATATTTTTTCCACTACTACAAACTTTTATAAGACATTTATCTTTATAGTATTAATAATTATAAAAAATGATAGGTAGGTATAAGTATATTTTTTAATCAAGTTACCTGCGCTTTGGAATTGGCAAAATATTTTGTTGTTTTGTCAGGTGGCTTTGTTAATGTCAATTTTTGTTCATTTATGTCATCAGATTTCACGAGTTTTCCGTTTTTTAAAAAATGAGCGAAGAAAATGTTAGTGATATTATTACGTGTACACCTCCAGAATTAAGGATGGAAGCAGAAAAAATGTTGATTGTATCGATATTTTACAATATCAAGTAATCTAATATGTATTGATAATTATCTGGTTGCCTAACCACATTCATGTTTATGAATTCATGTTGTAGAATCAAAAAATCAAGTTACCTGCCTTTAAATAGATTCTTGAAGATCGGTCAATAATGGATTTCAATGCCTTATTATTGACCATGGTCAATAATAACTTATAAGGTAGAGAAAAACGATTTGTAACGTTAATAATCTGTCAATAATGGCGATGTTATAGGTTAGTAGTGGAAAAACATAATTAATTTAAAATTCATAGACAAATTAATGACTGGAATCGTCAGAACTTTTAGAAGTAGAATCGTTTCCAGGTTGGATTATTACTGGCGCTATAGGCGGTGAAAGAGAATATCCATTTTCTGTTTTTATAACATGAGCAACGCAATTTTTTTTCATACATCGCTATTCATATTTTTATTACCTGCCGAATAATGTCAAGGACAACTGCGCTTAAAGTTGGAGATTGATTATTGAGTGATATTCTTTTCTGACAAGAGCAACACATTAGGTACAAAGCCATTTCTACTTTCGGCATGATAACGCGTTTTCCTCTAGAATACAATGTACCAAAAGTACAATTTGTACTATCTACCCAACCATACTTAACAACATCATAAGTATCGAACCAAGTCTCGTCTAAATAAATTGTACTTTTATCAGATTCATGTTAATCCTTTATTTTGCGCAAATAGTCCTGTCGTAGTTCAATGATACGCGGAGATTCCATTATAACCATTAGAGTATCCAATTTTTCATGTTTAAAGCCATATTTTAATAAAACACCACCCAATGTTTCTAAAGATTGGTACTTATAATCAGGGTTAGCTCGAAATTTATCACGAACCAGTTCTAAAGTTGGCACTATATTATCCTCGTAAAAGCTGTAAATAGTTCGCAGAATAAAATCCCTTGTAGTATTGTCAGCCATTTCAAATTATTGATTTATTGGCTTACGCTTTATGGAATGACCGGTTACAGTCCCCAAATTAATTACGTTATAAATTCCTATAAAACCCAAGTTGTGTAAATTCATTACAAGTACATTCTTGTACAAAGGGCATTTTCAGGTTTTTCCGGATTTTCTTTTTTTAAACACGCGTACATATTTAAAATAATGCGTTGACATTGAACATGTAAATCTTTGTTTCTTAATTCCGAACTTATTTCGCTTTCGATGGCCGACTCTGGCACCGACTCATTATATTCCTGTGATAATTCACCTTGACCTTCTGTTTCAAATTATCGTCAAAAAGCCATACTGATATAATAAAATATAGGTACCAAGTAAGAACTTACTTATGTGAAACCACACAGTTATAGCAGAAAATGAAATATGTAAATTACAGTAAATCGTTTCAACCAGTCCCGCCGCTGTTCGTTCCTAATATCGCATACCTCAAACATCAAGTGATTTTAAAGCTGATAAGGGGTCACCCAATTGAGAGAACCTTTAACTATTTTCTGTTCTTATCTACAGCATATAAATTTGTATTTATATGCTGCTCTATTAATTGCCCCACTCGGAAAAAATAGTTCGCACTTTAAATGTGCTTTAAATTGCGTTTGGGCCTCGATGGTCCATGGCCAGGGTGTTGACAGTTCTACAAAGTTTTGGTAAGTGTAGGAGGAACATAAGGGTTTGTTATGTGTTTATTTTTTTTGTTTAACAACAGTGAAATTCCTTTTTTGTTTGATTTGAATTATTTTTGTATAAATAATATTTCTGAAGAACAAAAGGAATTATTATAATATTCATGAATGGCTAGTTCCTCTTTTCTTCGACATTAAAAATTTCTTGGTTCAAAGTACATTTGCAAACTAGCTTTCAAGGAGAGTTACTTCAATTAAACACTGATATAGAAGAACACTTTTATTAACAAAATCTTAAAGAATTTTTAAAAAAAGATCTGACAACCTCGATTATGATGTCGGTCCCTTTAAAGCCCGGTCGAGGCTTTTTTATGTCATCTGACTTTGGAAAAAGTATACCAGAACTATTAAAATTCAATCAAATCAAACCTCTCGCAAAAATCTTTTAAGTAAATCCGATTTTTGTCGTCCTAAACATTTCTAACTATCGGTGTTTGCTCCTCATGTTCAAACACGTTCGACTTTATGTAAATTTCATTTTGGTGTAATCCACTCACCGAGATTGGTCTCGATTGACGGACGTAAATTGCAAACTAGAGTGGGAGAGACGCGAGAGCGGATGACATAATACGCCGTCATGGCTAGAACTGATTTTGGGGTGATGTAGGAAGTTTACGTAATGAGTTTCTGCTTGATTGAAATTGATATAAATTTAAGTTTTTCAATGCGTAATGTGCCCATAAAATAGGTGTATAGGATGTGTTTACAGTAAGGACAAATAATTCACATGCCCGATCATCCAATCATGATGGCTCGAGTATATACTGGAGAGTTTCCTAAATAAACAGACTAAATACATATTTGAATCCACTGTTTTACAAATTTTTGATGGAGCAGTTCTGTTGTACTGTTGTTCTAAGGAGAGCTGGACGATCAAAATAATTATATTAAATATTAAGTTTTAGAACTAGGAAATAATGATCCAACATTGGAACAACTGTAGGGAACTTTCCGTAACCAAACTTAAAAAGAATGAAGTTTAAAATCAGTCATTTAGATTGATTAATTTTATGCCTCCTGCCCATTCGGTCAATCTCTTACGTTATATTCCAGACTTTGTCCACTGTAACTAACTAATTTTTATCTCTAGAGGAAGGAAATCGTTCTTCGAATTATTAATATTCCACTCTCTCTCAAAATATTAATGCCTCTAAACTCATTCCTGGTTCAATTGTTGTGTGTTTTGGTGAATCCTGGCCATACTTTCGGATACTCTCAAATTTTTTAAATATTGGTGAAATTATGAGCTTTCCATTCACAATCCCAGATAGGAGAACTCGGTTTCCCTAACATATCATTGATATAACCAAAATGTATTCGCAAGAGTCTTGGACCAGACGGCTCATTTGAAAAGGGCTTAGGTATAATAAATTTATAAACAACTATATGGAATAAATCACTTACTTAGGAAAGTGCATCTTTTAATATTTCTTAGTTACCAGCCGTACTTTTTACGGTCTTGTGCTCCATACTTTCCAGTTTAATTAAAAATACTAAAAACCCCAAAAGAAACCATTAGAACTTTTCCAGAGTAACTTTTTCTTCTTAAATCCCTAATGTAAAATTATGTCTGTTTGTCTACAGAGTTATGAGCGACTATTATCCCTTAAGTGGTAAGTTCTGTTATCTTTGTTTGGCTACTTTTTATAGTTTCTCTTTGTTTTAATGAATTTGGTAAAAACGCATTTAAGATTTAGCGCTGTAAAAACTAAAACTAATTTGAATTTCTTATAGAGAAATGATGATGCTGCAGCTCGCTGAAAAATATTTTATGGGTTTCGGAAAGGCTTTTTATAATTAGTCATAAAAATGTTAAGAGGAAAACTTAGTAGTAAAAAGATTGTGGCAGCTTAACCGGAATTAACAAAATTTGAATATTTTGTCAGTTATCAAGACTTCTTTTCTTTTTACAAAGAAAATATACAATTTTCTATAATTATTACAATAAGTATTAACTGAAACAAATATGGGCTACGAAATATTAATAATATGTTCCGTTGTTTTTAATTTATATGACCTAAGTATGTGATGGCTATGTTAGATATAGCCAGTCGCTTTTAAATATTTAGCTGGTAAAGTATGCATTGGCACTATTACTCGCTGAGGTAAACAAATACCTTGTTTAAAAAGTAGTTTTTCCTGTTGCTTAGCTAACTTTTAATAAAATACGTATTTCTCTCTAGAACTAGAAAATAAAAATTTATTGGATTTTAAATCAGATTGCGGAAACTTGTATGATAAATTTTCCATTTCGGTCGCTTTGAAAAACATTCAAGTACGTCCATTACCGAAAATTTACTGTCTCTTCCTTCCCGTAGAATTGCCATGTTTGCAAAAGTAACCGCGCTAAAATAAAACAAACACGCGAAACGTAGATTCCTTAAATACCAATATGTTTAACTGTCGATAACACACAATCCAGAAAGTCCGCGATTTAAGTCTATTTATCCAGGGAGTTGGCACAGATCGAGGTAAAGTTTACTTAAGTTTGCACCATCTAACTGACTAACCTGAACTACCTTAGAGAGCTTCCTGAAGTTTTCAGGTTTGCTGGCGCCATTTTCAATTTTTGTCGGTCATTTATAAACTGGAGATATATCAACGTATACGCCAATACAAATTTAGAGTAAATAAAATAGTTTGTTTT
Organism: Polydrusus tereticollis; assembly: GCA_963920685.1. NCBI lineage: Eukaryota > Metazoa > Arthropoda > Insecta > Coleoptera > Curculionidae > Polydrusus > Polydrusus tereticollis. The sequence continues at coordinate 144,935,539 of OY987329.1, forward strand.
TATTTTTGCTGAAAGTTTTATCGCAATTTGCTTTGTCAGCTGAGTTTTGATTTACTGAATTTCTGGGTATTTAGTAAGTAGAAATGTATTAAAATGCATGGTAGATTTTTAATCTTTCATAAGAGCCAAGGTCAAAGGGTAATTCATCCAGATCGTTTGATACACTGTATAAAAAATCCCATAAAGATAAAAGAAAATCGTAAACTAGCTTAATTACCTGCAGATAAAAACCATTGTAGTTTATGTAGGAACATTTTACTATATTTGTCGCCAATAAAATATTTGAAGGACATTAGAACACCGTCACCATCAGACATTTAGGTCAATAGCCACGTTAGCAAACACGCTCATTTTTTATTATTAAAGGTGATATAAAATTGTTCATAGATAGGGAAAATAAATAGTATTTTAATTACCAGGTATGAGATAGAGAATATCGCTCAGGGTAGTACCTACATACTTATTCAAATTTCAGTTACTGATATTTTTGAGATGGATCCTAATTTTTACCTGTAAGCCAAGTGAACTTCACTGGCGCTATAACTATTCTACATAATACAAAATTGTGTCTATGAAAAAATATACAGTGTCAGATAAGAAGTATACGGCATGCTGTCGGGAGCATATGAGGGAGGTCAAAATAATCCTAGTTTGTTGTAAAAAAAACCCTACTGTGCCTCTTAATGGAGATACAGAGCCCCTAAGGGCTACCCAGCGTCTTACATTTTCGGCTCTAACTTTTGAACCGACATGTATAATTTAATGAAATTTTAGTATCTTATGCAGGCCATGAAGGCTCATTAAACCGTACTACAGTAGATGTTTTACATCATCAGGAAAGTCAGGAATGAACTTGCCACCACACTCGTTGGGTCAAAATATTGATAGCTCTCAGTTTACAGAACTGAAAATCGATTTTTTTTAAATACTCTGGTCAGTCCTCTTAGAAAAGGTACTCTACTTTTGTTTCGATAAAATAAACAATTTTCGAGGAAAATAAATTTTTTGTATAGCACGTTTAAGCATTGACTTTTTAATACAGGGTATCCTAAAAGGTATGATCAATAATTAGGGATTGAGTCAAAATAGGGTCCGAAGGTCATTTATATTTCTTTAGGAACTGACACTTAAATTAATTTATTCGGTTCAGAACCAACCGATTTTTTTATTTAAAACAAAATATTAACTGCCGTTTACAACATTTTTTAAATGTTCGATTTTCCAATATTTAATGTTAGAATACGTTTGGCTTCAGTTTTAAACAAGAAAGAGAAATCAGTTGATAATTATTTTAAAATTAAACATTTATTAAAGCATGTTTAAAATTACAACTCGACCCTACCTGTGATTTAAAAATTTCATTGTAATATTTTAGTTATTATAGAACTTTATTTTAGAAAATTTCAATATTCTCACATTTATTAATTAATAGTTAACACAGGAAGAGGGGAGACTATAAACGCACACTGTATAGTATATAATGCGGACAAAAAGTCTGGAAACCTTGAAGTATACGAAAAATAAGAAAAACTAAGAAAATATGCAAACCCAGTTTTACATAGTTCAATTTAGTTCTAGTTCAACTAAATTTCGATGACCTTTCGCCTTCCAGTGTTCAACCAAAATCTTATAATTCTTTGATCTTTTCGTTCTTTTAAACATTAATTATAACACAACTAATATTTTAAATTGCTGTTGACTAGAAGTTTCGTTACTATATGGGCGGATTCGCCTTTTTGTTTGGCCGTATGTCTGGTATGTCTATTGGAGGTTACGATTTTTTGAACAGCTCTGAGTAAAATTTAGGACCACTACTACAGTCTTGCTCCGTTTTCACACTTTAAGACAACGTGTGAGACTACAGCTGAAGCCACTCGAGACATCTGTTGTGATTGATTAACATTTCGTTATAGGTTAGTTACTTAGGTTGGGGATCAGGTTTTTTCCAAATGCGAATTGGAAACAAAAAAAAGTTATAAGCTTTAGTAAGCTAATGCATATCTTAAACTAATACAGATGACGTCTTAAGTGCCGTTTACTGTTGCCTCAGAATGTGTAAGATCGCTAACGTCTCCACACTTCACACCATATCAGTTTTAATTTTCTGGAGATATTTGGGAAGTAAAGAGTACTCTGTTTTGGTTCTACATAAGAAGCACGTTTTATTTGTGTTTGTTTTCGTGAAATCAAGAATTTTTCAAAGGGGATGGTACTAGACTATAATATGTTTTGTGTCCCTTTGGTTCTACCAAGGTTATTATAAACCCTTGTCAACTCGTTCAATATTTAATTTTCTTTTCTGCGCGTGAATGTTTTGTGCTGTTAGCTGGTCAGCCTTTTTTGCCCTAAGTCCTTGACTTTGTCAATATTATATTTACAACTGTTTTCTTTTGTGACAATAAAGTACATTAAATAGAAAATAAATAATATCACAGTTCCATAAAAAAAAAGTTGTTGACATGTTTTTTTAAAGAAATATAGCAGAACTTTACTTGGCGGTCAGCATAACATCGAATTGATTTCACATCCCCAGCATCGAATCTATATTCTTGTCTCTCTCCGCCACAGTGATACGAAAAAACCACTCAAAATAAATACTTTTGAAAGAGCGCACGACCCAAAGAAGGATCTTTTGTCAGTAGGCCCGCTACTCAAAGCGTTTCTTTATTTTATTTTGAGAAAAGTGCGAAAACTACGTCGAACGAATACGAATCGCCGACAAATGTCGTCATATATATTGAATGAAAATCCCCGTCTTGGGGCGGGATATTCCGTCTCCAACTTCGTTAAGTTTTAAAGTCGCCTAATAAATTGTGTAACGGCAGTAGAATAATCGAATTATCGAAGACACGACCTCTTCTAACTTATTTATATTAATTTTTTGATGGTAGGCTCTTAACATAAAAGAATCCTCTTATTAGATAATGTGAAAAGTCTTTACTTTTCTTTAGTAATAAATATAAGTGTATCGATACAATATGTTTAGCAAGTAATCAGCTCGCTTTATTTCTGGATGTAATTTAGTTGCATGTACCAGATCTGGATCACTGAGTTGAAGCTAAAAATTGCACATTTAAACATTCGTTCAATTTTCACAGGTTTTTACGATTATAAGACACTAATTGTTGATCACGAAGTTGATATTGTTTTTCTTACAGAGACATGGCTTTCTGATAATAATGACATCTCTGCACTGGTTGGGTATATATCGGATACTCCGTAAAGATCGAGCTGGAAGGGGTGCGGGTAGCGGTACGGTCTATATAAAAAATGATTTTACTTCTCAAGTAATAAATTATAACTTTAACATTTCATACTTTCTTGAATATCCGATTTTGAAAACTAAAATAAGAAATAAGGTTTACGGATTCTGTGTTTTCTATGGGCCGCGAAATGCTGACTTAATAACTTTGATCATGTTTTTCCGGCACTTTATCCGACTGTGGACGAGATGATCTGCGTAGGTGATTTCAACATAAACCTTTTAAAAATAGATAACCCTCTTACTTCACTCTTTGCTAATTATAACCTAATTCAAATAATAAACGAACCAACTAGAATTTCTAGACCCTCCAGTACACTTCTGGATCCCATATTTATTACTGATAACTCTTTGGTTAGTGATTCTAGAACCTTGTCGGCTGTAAATAATTCAGATAATTGTTTGGTCTGCTGTACCTTAAACATAGAAAAACGACATATTAAAACAAAAATAATAAGGTATAGGAATACAATTTCTACATTAACCTATTTCTTACTGATCTTCACTCACTTCAGTGTAATGACATATTGTATGAGAAAAATATTGACAATAATTAATATGTTCAATTATCAATATCTGAAGTAGAGATTGCAACATTCCTGAGCACTTGGCTAATCCGAATGACATAAGTGTTTTTTTCGGTGAATCCTTGCATAATATTTCAGATTGCAGTATTATGGTTAATTATTACAGAAATCATAGTTTTAATAATAAATTAAAGTTCTCTTTGAGAATGGTAGACATCGCAGAAATTCGTAAAATACTTCAATCTATATTGACCAACGCTGCAGGTTCTAACGGCATAACCTCTGGAATGGCTAAATATTGCAGTCCATTTATTGACACCTATGTTACACACATAATAAATTGCTGTATCGAGGTAAATTATTTTACGAATCAATGGAAAACGTCTATATTCCCGCAACTTTTAATGATATTAGAATTACAAGTATTTTACCAATTCTTTCTAAAATTTTTGAGAAGTTATTATACAGTCAATTATTTTACTTTTGTGTTGCTAATAATATTATTCCAGATAGTCCGTGTGGTTTTAGAAAGAATTTTAGTACATCAGTTGCATTGGTCGGAATTACTAATGACATATTGATAGGAACTTGAATAGTATTTTTGAACTTTTCAAAGGCTTTTGATACTCTTCACCACGACCTTCTTTTTGCGATATTAAAAAATTATTGTTTTTGATATCCATCTTTGAGTAAATCTTATTTCTCAAGCCGAATTCAAAAAATCTCTTGTACTAATAATTTCTTAAAGCAAGTCCAGATTTTCTCTGGCGTACCTTAAGGCTCTATCCTCTCTTTTTTATTGTCTATACCTCCGATACACTTAAACCTTTAAAACCCTATAAAGTAAGGGCTCACGGTGATGGTACTCAAATTTATTTTTATTTTAATCATAGGGACTATGTAAATGCATCGAGCTTACTTAATGAGGACCTGAATACTGAAACAGCTCTTACCGGATCATAATTTAAAGGTAACCCTCACAAGATCAGTTCTTATGCTATTTGATAATGAAAATAATGTGCATTTTTTTTAGTCAAAATATCGATGGAGTTCAGCTACCCATTGTTAAGTCTGCTAAGAATTTGGGGCCTTACCTTGGACACAGAATTACAGCTCCGAGAGCATGTAACTAAATTAACTCAAAAGTAATATTTAACTCATAGAATATTGCTTAATAATCGTCATATCCTTAGTCACAAATTGCGCAAGATGCTGTGCGAGCCATTGGTTCTTTCTAGTTTTAATTATTGCGATTTCATATATGGCCCGTGCTTGAATACCTTGAACAGAAATAGGATACAGAAGGTTCAAAACACAAGTTCACGTTTTATATTTGGCCTGAGGAAGTTTGATCATGTTTCATATACTTTTTTATTCTTAAACTGGTTATCCATGAACAACCGTAGAAGTTGAGAAACTTTCTTTATAAAGTATTAAATAATCCATCGTTATCTTTATCTATAAAAAGTAATTTTATTTTTCGGAACCCATTTCATTCGTGTGATATCAGATTTTCGAATAAGATTATCATGCCAAATCTTCGGACAGCCATGTTTCAAACAACTTTCAGTTTTAATGAAATTAAATTATCCAACTTCTTACTGTATCTTGCTCAATTTAAAAAACTTTGCGGTATTTCTTTGTTATTGTCTACTTGATCTAAATTGTACTTTTTATTTTCTTTTTCTGTTGCTTAAGAAATAAATGACATATATTATTATTATTATTAAAACAACGAATATAATACATGTATACAGGGCTTTCAATTCATAATAAACCAGTCTAAATATCTCTTCATTTTTAGGGAAATAAGATTTGACAACCTCTCATTGAACTGTCAAATGTCACTACCTATCGAATGGTACATCGTTGCAAAGGGCATTAAATTGCCTCTCCAAACTTGCCAAGTAAAGTAAAATATGGTAATCGGTTCTCGTGGAAAAATGTAATAGTAGCGCAACTAATTTATTTAGGTCTCAGCAAGTGGTTAGTATCAAGATAATTATCTTGATACAAACCGCATTATAAATAATTCTGACAAATTTCAATGACATATAAAAACGACAGTATTTCCTAACCTATTCAGTCACTTAAGATGGTAACACGCAAGTCATGTTTTCCCGCTTAATATTTCCATAATTTCAAATAATTAACGAATTTTTTAAAAATGTGAACAACTAAGTTTGAGTTTATTTTAAATTGTGTGTTTCTTCGTCCATATACAATGTTTTTAATATTATTTCTGAACTGTAGTTGTATTTATGATTGACTTGGATTTTCAACACGTTTTTCTGTTCGAATGTCTTTTATTAATAATTATTATATTAACATCTATATGAACAATCTCACCAAAGTTGTAAGTAAAAACATTTAATTATTAATTTGAACAAATCTCCTAATATTATTTTATGTAAATTTGTAGTCTCCCTGAAGATGGAAAAAAAATTTACGATTTCCGAAAGCTTGGAATAACTTTAAAGAGTACTCTTTCATTTGCTGCAGTCCCCAATATTTACTAGTGTATTTCTCAACTAGTCAGCAACGACTACCCTCTCGATTATACATTCTTGTATGTCACATCAATTTATTTAGTTTAAACAAATTATTTTATTAAGTGTTCAAAATGTGCGCTATTATCGGCAAGACAATAATATTGTTGAGTTCGTGTAAGATTTTGTATTTTATAAAGGAATCATTTTTTTTCTTTAAAAATTTTGTGTACAGAACCAGTAGAAGTATTTGTCAGCATGGTGACTTTCGTCACTTTAGTTCGATCGCAGTAAAGTGATATTCTTCTAAAAGGTTTTCTTTCGGTCAAAAAGGGCAATTACGTCGTGTGTGTTTGGGTATGTAACCAGCTTGGATATCGTAATTCTTTCCTAAAGGGCTTCCCTACGAGAATTGCAGTTTCCCAATGGCAGTGATTAGGTATTCTCGCATCTTAGTAAAAGAAATATATTGTAGTTTATTTCTCAGAATTATTAATACAAAAGTGTGTTGATTCTATATTCCAATGTAAACAAGCGATTATTTATTCCAGCATCAAGTAACCCTCAGTTCTAAGTTATAATTTTTTTTTATGATAAGGCACAGCATTGCAGGATTAATCCTTTATGTCGCTCTTCGAGCGGTACGTGTGCGCAGGAAATGATTCACGTTGGCCTTAAATCTCTGGAGGTTATACTCCTTGGGGAACACGGCATCAGGGAAGTCGTTCCGGAGTTATGACGTTCTCCAGATGAAAGGATTTTTAAACAGTATTGTTCCAGGGGCACTAAGTTGAATCACGTACTGGTGGCTCGTCGTGTATTTCTACCAAGCACTGCTTTGGGTGGAATCAAACGGGCAATCTCAGTTGAGCACTTGCCTTGAATAGATTCAAGTCGCCAACCTGCCTCGATGATCAAGGCTTTCCAGGTTCTTTGTCAGATCATGGTCATCGATCAAGCGAATGGAATCCAGCAATCTTAGGGTATGTTTAGGAGCAGAGCACCAAATATGCGAACAGTAGTCCAGCGATGGTCGGATTTGGGCTTTATAGAGCATCAAAAGTTGTTGGGGTGTAAAACAAAGACGTGATGATGGATTGTCTAAGCTAAGTGGCTAAATGGAACTAATTCCAAGGGTGTCTAAATTGACCTAAGTTGCAAGGTGTCTTACGTGTCAACATGAATATAATAAGTTGTTACTGTGAACATACGGCAAGGTTAAATTATTGACTTAAACATTAAAAAGTTATCAAGTTGCGGATTAAGCGATACATGGTTAAAGCAATAATGTATTTTATTAGATCAGACAATATCGCATGAACCATCCGTTACTGTTGGAAATACAGGAATATGTGAAGGTTGGTCAGAACACCTCGCCCCATCAATGTTCTTGGAGCTTGTTTACTTTTATACTACAAAATTTTCTCATTCCTGTGGCCTCTAAAGACAATCGTTAATGTTACTATATGTTACAATGATACTATGCACATTGGAGAATTTAATGCTTCCAAAATGGAAAGACATACGCCAAATTAATATTTATCGTTTTAACACATCTTTTTACCTAACCACTTTGTTGGCCTGATTGGAAAGGCCCTTTATTGCCCTTTTCAACGATGTATCATTCGATAGGTAGTGACATTTCACATTTCAAAGTGAGGTTGTGTGGAACCATTCTATTATTCCAATGTAAATTTTTTTTGGATGTTTAAATTGAAAAATGTAATATGTAAATTGTCGGCATACTAATACCAATTTTTATACTCTAATACTCCAAAGCCCCCCCCTTCTTGGATCCCCCACTTTTTGGAGCATTTAATGAGGGTTATAAAATAGTTTATTAGGAATATATTTAAAATGTTCTTTTATTGATAAATAACATGGCAATAAGTCTATTGCAACCATCAGTCCCTGACAGTTTCAAACTGTCAAAAACAATCAACCAGTTGTAGGACTTAATAAGAATCCTGGGGTCTACATGCAATATTCATCTGGTATACTTTATTTGTGATTAAAACCTGCTGATTGGAACCAGCCTAATAGTGACGTAACATAAAACCGATTAAGTAACTATTAATCGTAATATCGCAATTTTTTAAAAATATTTTCTACAGCATATATAAGAAAAGAGGCTGTGATAGACAGAAGGCTAGGTTAGACGATCCGATACCAATTTTTAAATTTTTATACTGGACAGTGTTAGATATAAACGAAATCTTTTCTCCTAAAATTCATTATGTTCAAAAGCCTCGTCTTCAATGCTATAAAAGCAAGCTTTATTGAATTATTTGAGACATGACCTTTCTACTGCTCTTCTATATTAATTTTTCGGCCTTATTAAATTTTTGATGGGAGACTTCTAAAAATTTTTATTATTAAGTCCATAAAATTCTTCGTTTATACAAATTCTTTCATGAGTTAGTTTAAGAAAATGTTGCGATTATTGATGTACACTTTAGAATTGTTCAATAAATATATTATCATCATTTAGTAAAAAATTACTCTATGTGAGCCAAAATGATTTCTGAGCTACTTATTAATTTAAAGTGTTGATATCGTTAAATTTACTAAGGGTGTTCTAGATCATCAGGCTTTGTTCAAGCGCATATTTATTTATGCTGAGGATAAATTCCTATTACTTGAAAAATAGATTTAGCGTATGTTTTACATGGTTACCATAAACTCTGAGTAATTGCTCGCACTTAAATAAAATGTATCGATGATGGCAGCACACTTCTTTCATCTTTGAATCTGGACGCTCTCTTTATCGGCAATCCCAGCAAAGACAAGAAAAAAATGTTTACTAGTTTTTTTGTATGCTTAATAATAATTTTACCTGTCCCCTAAAAATAAATTTTCTAAAGATTTTGTTTTCGTTCAAAGAATATTTTGTGCACCGCTGATCAAACCTCTGTATTGTGTGTTTAAAATCGTGGGAATCGACATGTGACAGAGCTTTTGTGAACGCTGGGTCGCCGGAATTACTTAAATAGAAGTGAAATCGGTCGCATATTCTCTTCGGGTGTGTGTCAGGGCTACAATAAAACTATTTCGGAAACAAGGATCAAGGTTAAGAGAAATGTCCTGATCAGATTTTGAAAAAATGCATATCATACATTTATGTATTAAGAAGTTATCATAAAACAAAAACACACAAGTACAATAATTTGAAAGTAAAGTATTTGTATTTGTACGCTCATGCATTAAGGTACTTTTTATTACAGATACCTCTGGCATGAACTCTGAATAGAGTTTATACCTATACTGTATTGTATAGAAATGCATTAAAGTTGTCATCATTTCTAGTTAAATCCTCTTACTTATGCAGAATTGTACACAATAAGTTTCGTATAAATTTTATTAAAGTATTTTAAAGAGGCTTATCAAATATATAAATATCCTCGTATATATATATTTCTCGGAATCAAGCAATGTCTCCAAGGCTTTTGTTCTGGCCCAAAGAAGGTCCCCTAGACTGTTGATAACGGCTTTATATTGTGTCTAGGGTCGTGCGAATCGACCATGTGCTACAACTGCGACCCGAGTGCGCGTGTTGGCGGAAGTTTTAAAGAAGATTACAGATAATAATATATAATAGTTATATGAGAGTCAATAAAATTAAGTGAAAAAACGTTTGGAACTAAGGTAAATGACCCAGTAGATGATAATACACGTCTAGTAGTTGATCCTTTACTTTCATTGGACAATAATAAGACTTTAAAGGTAACCACAGACATAATTTGAGTATATTTGTACTTATCGCGACATCTGTTATTGCTTACTTTAAAGTTAATATTGCCAGGAGCTGTGTTTGTACATATATAGTTGTAGATGATTGTGGTTAAATTGTGAGACAAAATAACTGATAATTAAAGAAAATTATTGCCGCTATCAACTACTAAACTTAAAAAAACAGAAGTTAATATTTCTATCAACTACTGAATAAGGACTGTTTTGCTTGTTTATTTATCAGCATTTAAACCTCAAAATTTTTTAGTTAAAGCCAACTTAAATTTTTTCCTTTAATATACTTTAGTCCAGTAGTTGTAGGGGTGTCAACTAATAATAATGATTGTATCAACTACTAAAATTTTAAATTTAAACAATGCCGCCTCAAAAAGGACAAATGTTTAAATATTCAAAAAATATCACGCAACAAGCTATTGAAAGTATTAAGGCAAATAATATGTTAGTAGCCACCCACTGATGTCAAGGTATTGAGTGTCCCGTTTTCTACTCTTTATAATAAGGTTCATGGCAAAGAACGACGAATAGGTCCAAAACCTATATTACAAACTTATGAAGAAAAAACACTAGTAAAATGGGTGCTATCCATGGCTAAAGCTGGATTTCCAATAGAAGAGAAACGAAATAATTTAAGATAAAGTTACTCCAGATATTTTGAGAAATGGTTTTCGAAAGTGTGAACTATTTCCCTGGAACCCAGCCGTGCGTATTTCTTCAGTTCAACAAAACTGTTCAAAATGACTCTTAGGTTAAGAAGTTAGGAGAGTAAGTAACTGGAATGTTCTTTTTAAATAAGTATTTACTTATACTACTTATACTACAATCAAAATTTTAAATATTTTTTTTTGAAAATAAGTAAGACTATCAACTACTGGGTCATTTAGCCTAAAAATAAATCTATATTTCCTCTTTTTATTTTATCTAAATAAAAGTATTGTTTATGTATACTGCTTCATTTGCACACGCCCTACTTCTAGAGCACCCTTAAGGATGCAGTCAGACAATAACGCCCAAAAAAAATAAAAGCGCGACTTGTGTCCGGCCCTGGTTCTCAAACGGACCGAAAGAATAGTTGCTTAAATGAACGACATCGCCACGCCAGATGGGAATATAAAGAAAACTTTGGCACTAAAATAGGGAACACCAGAATACGTGTGGGAGAAACGGCTGAACAAGATGGAGTAGCTAAATTTCATTTTCTTGTCGAACAAAGTTGCTTTTCGTTTCTGCTACGAATATTTTTTTCAGGTTATGATAGAGAGATTGTCTATTGTAAATTGACGCGTCGGGGATAATTCAATCGGGGCTGGAATATCAGCTTGGTAGAAATTATTGGACTGGTCAGTACCATTTATATCAGCCATATCAATTAAATTTGGGTTACAGTAAGTAACTTCAATTAGTTAAAAGTATACATATTAAGACTATTAGAGTAGAAACATGGATTGGAATTAGTCGAATAAGAATCTACGCACGACTAATTGTTTAGCTGAAACTCGTGCTGTAATAAACAATATTGATAAAAGATTATTATGCGTTATCACGGGGTTCTAGAATATTGCAATTTCTTAATTCTAATGGGTAAAATGTTAATTCTAACATTTAAATTGCTTTAAACAATTATTTATATTTATGCAGGGTGACCTAAAAGGTATGGTCAATAATTAGGGATCGAGTAAATAGGGTCAATAGGGTCAAAAGGTCATCTAACATTTTGTTGTATGTTCCCTCCCCCCAACCCCGAGCTACAGTCTCGCAAGGGTAGACTCTGAAGATGTTTTCTTCTCAATATTTTCGAAACCAATAAAGATACTAATTTGAAAGTTAGGTGTTTCAGTAAGCTTTACACGCAGAATTGAACTGCTATTGTTAAAATATAGACAATTTACAAGCAGTGTTAGGAATAGGGGGGGACGGAGTTTTGTTAGACATGATTTAGGGCGTCGCTTTCGAAATAAATGGATCAAAAAACTTTCTTGCATGCAAAAATTATTGTTTTCAGGTAGTGTAGAAATAGACCAATATCAACAAGTCATCAAATAAGTAAATTTTAATTTTTTTTAAGAGGAACATACTGTAGTATGAGAATTTTGGGTAACGGACTGGGTTATTTTATTTGCAATATTAATTATGTTTTCGTTTTCGCATGCAAGTTAGTTTTTAAATCGATTTATCTCGAATACAATTCTTTGAATCGTGTCCAACTCACTAGACTAGATCACTAGACACTAGATTTTCTAATTTAAGATAAAAAAAGATATATAAAACAATATTTAAAAAGTTATGGGTATATTTTGACTTAGTCCTCCCCTATTTCTGGCGCCACTTTTAGATAGCTGGCATTTAAACCACAATAGTTCGAATCGGCATATAATGCTTAATAGAATACCAAACTTTTAAATTTGTATCTTGCATTAGTTTCAAGAACATTAAGAAAACACATTTTCAGAGTCTCCCCTTTAGGAGTCTGTAGCTTGGTTTTGGGGAGATATAGCACTATGTTACATGACCTTCATACTCTATTTTGAGCAGATCTATCCAATCCCCAATTATTTACTATACATTTATACACCCTGTATAATTCTGATTATCGACAAGAACCTTGCAAGAAAAGAAATCTCACCATGTTATTTATAAAAAGGCAAATAATATATAAAACTATACATAAACAACATACTACATAAGATTTGGAATTTTTTTCAGGCGATTTATTTAAAGTAATTGTAAACTAACTTTACTAATGTCTACCTATGGTTCTACCTAAAGTATTTTATCTGTGTAATATCACGTTTAATGGTTTGTAATTAAAGATAATGCTAATATAATAAGACTTATGCAATCAGTAATAAATCCACAAAATTTAAATGCTTGGCATCCAACAACAAGTAGTACATTTTCTGTATTTCTGTAGGTGTTCAGTATCTCGAACCTTTTAAAATTTGATACTAATGTTTTTAAGGGGTTGTGTCAGTTTTACAAATTTTCCGCAAAAATATTGTTACGTAGAAAGCAGTTAACTAATAAAAATTATGAATTTTATTTACACAATCCGACAGAAACGACAATATCACTATAAACAAACATTTGCAACGTTTTACCCCAAGAATATAAAAAAAAATATATATTAACGAATATGCTGTTATGCAAAATTTGTTGGCAATAATTCAAAATATTAAAATTGCTAAACTTATAAATATTATAAAGCGTATTTAGCAATATAAGGCCGTTTATATTCTGCACTTGCGCCTTTGGACAAATTAAATATCTTCGTAATCTGTCATTGCGGATTAGAACTTTTGCAAATCTAAGGCATTTCCCTTGACGTCATACCAGGGCCATACAAGGTATTTTCCACCCTAGGCTATCCATTTTGGTGTGTCCCCCCCCCCCTCCGATGTCCAAATGTTTTGTATATATATTTCTATTAAAATGAAAGAAATCGTAATGAATAATTTCTGCAGCAAACTTTTTATTTAAATTTATATGTGGATGTATAGCCCGACAAATCTTAGACGATGGATGGAAATTAATTATAAACTTATTTACAGTAATTTAAACCGACCTTTATTCTTCACTTTAACTTAACTCTAACATAAGGAGCGAGTCGCGAGTCAAGCCGACGCTGACGTTTGGTGTTCTGATGTTGTTAAACGTAGAAAATTTTTGATTCTTTGCATGAAACATGAAAATGATCTGAATGGCGCCCCTCAAAACTTTGCCGCCCTAGGCTACAGCCTACCTTGCCTAATGGCCTAAAGTCCGGCCCTGCGTCATACTGTTTAACAGTATGAGCAGAATGAGCACCCAAGCAAATAATAGAGTTTGATTACTTTTGACGAAAATCAGAACCAATAATTTTAGTCTTGCAGTTAGCATTAAACGAGGGTTTAACGACCATATGACCGTTAAATAAATATCTTTTCTAGACGTCTAATAAAGTTAAGTAAATACCTATTCCTTAATATTTTCATTGACTATATAAAAAATGCACAACATTTTTCACCTACACACTCATACTTATACATAAAAATATATTTTAATTTTCCAGAAAGTATTATATAAGCCGAGTGGCATTCGCATCCCGATTATTTTCACATAATTAATTTGTATTACAAATACTTCTTTAAAACTGAAAGGCAAATTAAAATCTTCAAAATTTCGGAAGGTACGAGAGACCCTTTCCTAAATAAAAAACCCCTAAACTTCACCGGTAGAAATTTACGAAACAAACTTTACAGGCCAAACAATTGTCGGTCTTAAATACGAATCAGGTGAAGTGAAAAGACTGTAAGCCCGGTGTCTACAGCCGAACCACATTGCAAGCTCTCACACTTATAAATCGGGACCGCCGGAACCGAATTGTATTTTAATTTCCCTTTTGTGGTAAAAACGGGGAATTACGCGGCCTTTGTTTTTTAAAATGACACGGGGATGAAATTTTAAATATTCTAGAATCTTTTAAAAGAACTCGTGATGAATGTAAAATATATTTTGCTATATTTAGACGTAATTTTTTTCCGGGCGAGTTTAATTGAAAGTATTTATGTACCTTATAGGAATTCCGTATTGTTCCATGAAACCATTACATTTTTGTATTGCTTACAGTAAATTTTAATATTGAAAATAAAATTCGTTAATAATTATAAATGATATACAGAGGAAAATGCTTTTTCAGATGTTGATAGTAATCAAGTTTCTTAAGCTATTGCTGTTGAAATTCCGGGATTGAATGTCACCAAATGGGAAAATATTATTTTATATTTTTATTACCCTATTATTCACCCTATTTTATATTATTAGTTCTTTTGGAACGTACATTTCTTTTTGTCTTTTTCTAAAACATTTCCGATTTCATACATTGTTCATTTTTTTTGTCAGACCACTCATGTCAACTCAAGTCAAGAGTACCTAATTAATAATTTTTATGGGCACCATTAAGCAATTAGGTCGCACAGTTCCTTTTATTTTGATTTTCTCATTTTTTTCTACACCCGGTATGCTTAAAGCAAATCTTTGATAATTAATACCAAAATTACATTTGCACTCATTTTTAGCTTCCTTTAAGCTGTTTTACTTGTCCTCGCCTTTTGCTTAGCAAACTTGCTTTATCGCCTTCAGCTAGACAGGTTTTCCTGTCATATTAATTGCGAAAATCCTCAGAACTCCACCGAAAGTTGGTGAAGTTATTTCCGCGATTTGCCTGGGAAAATTACTCAAAGTATTTTTTAGGGCAGGTTAATAATTTATGGTCAGGCGCTTTAAGCAAACCACTACTTTACTTACAAGTACGTGCGCTAATTACAAACAGAGTGGAAAATTGAAAATTGGGGCTTTTAAAATTTTAAATATACAGTGCAATATAACCTGGTAATTGAAAATAAACAGTTAAAAACCGAATCGTGTGAAAGAGGCTATCCGGATAACTTATTAAATGTTTAACGGTTAGACGTGTCCTTATTGCACTGTACCTATGTAGAGTTTTCCGGTCATAAAATGGCTTATTATTCTACTACTGCAATAAACTTCAACTGACTTCTGTAGGCATTAGCATATTAGGAAATCCTAGAACAATATAAATAGTTACTTGAAATGTCAAAGTACAAGACATTATTTAAAAAAAAAATTACAAAATTACAATTTCATATAGAAATCGTACAAAATACCACTTTATTTCACTCATCCTTTTACCAGCGTCGCTCAGCTATAAACGGACTGGTCCAGTAAAGCCTTAGATATAACCTTTTTTAAAAAATGAAGGAGGTAATTCCTCACCTTATTTTAAGACGAAAATGTGGTATAAAAGTTTTTCGCTTCTTTTTCGAAATACAGGGTGTTAAAAAAAATTAATAAAGCAATGATAATCATTTTAAAAATTGATTTAAAAACTTTTAATGATGAACTCACATGAGCAAAAGTTAAATAAATTGCTAAAAATGTCCTCCATGAGCCAGTAAACACCCATGTACACGACGTGCTAAATTGTCTCTTACGTGTTGGAAAATTTCGGGACTGGCGCGAATCGTATTAAAACCATCAATAATATGCAGTCGAAGGTCTTCTTCAGTTTCAATAGGAGTAGTGTAAACGAGTTGTTTAAGGTGACCCCAGAAATAAAAATCCAATGGATTCAGATCCGGCGAACGGGGTGGCCATGGGTGAGGTCCTCCGCTACCTATCCAACGAGCAGGATATTGTTGATCTAAATAGTTTCTAACACGTACTGCAAAGTGGGGGGGAGCGCCGTCATGCATGAACCACATTAAAGTTCTCATTCTTAATGGCACTGCTTCCATCAATTCTGGCAATTCGTCTCTAAGTAAGTCGATTTGGAAAAAAATACGGTCAAACTAAGCTATCTCCAATAATCCCTGCCCAAATATTAAAAGAAAATGTATACTGGTGATGTCCTTCGATGATAGCATGAGGATTATCTTCCGCCTAAATATGGTTGTTGTGAAAATTCGTGATGCGTTGTCTGGAAAAATTCGCTTCATCTGTAAATAGTACTTTTGCCGAAAAATGTGGGACCCTTAAAGAATTTTCTTAAAACCAGTTTCAAAAATTAACTCGAGCTGGAAAGTCTCTACTCTAGGCTACAAAGCTTGCACTCTTTGTACGTGATAAGGATAAAGTAAATAGTCCTTTAAAATACTCCATACTGTTTTGTAACTCACATTCAACTCGTTCCCGATTTTCCTCGCACTAGTGCCTGGAGATTCTTCCACCATATTTAAGACCTCTTCCTCAAGTTGTACGGTTCTAACTGTAAGTGGTCGACCGCCTATTTTGCTCTTTGAAAAAAGCTACCTGTTTCCTCTACTAAGGTGCAATCTTGTTAATGTTTCCGAACACGGTATTCGTCTATTAGGAAAACGTTCTGCATATAAACATCTCGCCTCTAGCGCATTTCTATTTGTCAAACCGTACATAAGATTAATTTAAGTCATTTCTTGATTGGTAAACTCAGCCATTATGAAAAGTATGTAATGTAGTACAAATAAATTCAAAAACAATTCAAAAGGATATTATTCAAAAGATGTTAAACAGGAGACAAATGTTACGGAGAAAACAAATGTCTTTGCCATGGAACGAAGCAAAGACCTACTCGTATTATTTGACGCAACGTAATGATAAAAATACGAAAAATAACTAAAAAATTAAGGTACTCTTTTACCCAGATCCCCGCCAATGAACTAATTGTAAAATTTAAAATTGACCCAAAGTAAAGTGCACTAATCCCTTATGTTTAACAAATATCATTAGAATATCGTTTGGCATTAATTAATAAAATGAAAAAAAAAATAGAAAATTTTTTTTAACACCTGGTATTTCGAAAACGAAGCGACACGCGGAAAACTTTTATACCTCATTTTTATCCTAAAATAAGGTGAGGATTCACCTCCTTCATTTTTTCAGAGAGGTTAGAAAACACCCTGTAAAATGTACTTGTAACAAAAATAGCCATTGTGATTGTTCAAAATATGGTGTTGGCCTTACATTAATAGTATGTTATGCTCTTTATAAACGAATACTGTAATAACACCTAACGGACGTGTATCCTATGATATTTTATTTTATCCTGTCATTATAATCCTTTCTAAAAAGAATAAATAAATAATAATATGTATATTAAAATTAAAAAAAAAAATAGTTGGCAATATTAAGTCTTATTACCTTAATTGCAATTAAGCCATTGGTTTCCATAGATAAATAGGATTGATCTTTGCTTGTCACTGTCAAATAGATAAAATCATATTATTTATGTCGGAAACAACGAATTCTATCCTACAAATTCAACATTAAGAAGAGAGGAAGTTTTATAAGAATTTGAAGAGCAGTTGAAAATTGTGGTAATAAATAATAACTGATTTAGTTAATTTAAAAATTTATTTTCGATGAATTAAATCACTACTAAATAATATGTGTATTTGGATATTTTATTTCTTAAAATTTTAAATGACAACTTGTCAAAAATCGAAAGTAAAAAGTTCTTATTTCTAAAATCAAAACATGTATCTGATACTGTAATGTTCCATTTACCGGCCGCAATTAAGTATAGGGTAAGCAGATTTACTGGACAGGATGAAATAAAGTCTTTTTCTACTACTAACGTAAGAAATCGCCATTATTTACTCCATTCCTTTAATGAGAAGTAAGATTTCTCTACCTAGGTTAATTACGATAATAAATAATCACCTAGGTAATTAATGAAAAACTTTCTGTGTAATGAGGTTAAGTTACACATAATTTTAACATTCTTACTCGCCGTTTCTTTAACATGTTATTGGTTTTAAGCCTTGACTAACCATTTTAAATATAGTAATTCCCGAAAATAGTATAAAATTTTTAATAACCCAGGAATTTTCATCATAAATTGGAAGACATATCAAAAAAAAGGTCACTGCCATATTCAAAAATGTCAAGAGGAGTGATACGCTGACATGACCATAAATTTCACAGAATACAGAATCGTCTTTTGCTATCGGTAACAATCTCTTACAAGGTTACTAAAGTTGCCTTTTTATCGGTATAATGCTTTTCCATAAGTTCTTGTTAACCGGCAATTTATTTCTATCAAAATATATTATGAATTCCTAAACAGGAAAGTATTAGGAAAGTGAAAGTTGGCCTATATTTTTTTAAATTTTAAATCTGCACAACTTTTTATTTTTTATATTTATATTTATATTATTTTTTGATATTCATAATACAGAAAATACATTTTATGTCTACACAGGAAATAAAGACTGGTCTTCCTTGTATATTGAAGACATGTTTATTTGCACTTAAACATCAAGAACTCACACCTTACCCCTTATTTGTCGAACAATGTTCTATTTTAGTAATTTCTATCTTAATGCTTTGCTTTATTACTTTGAGAAGTAATTAAAAAGTAAGTTACTTTACAAAAATGTTATCGTCGTTACGATTCTTTTTTATATGTGATTGCTCTGGTTCTAGCATAAAAGTTATTAAAATTTAAAAAAAAGTGCTACATACTGAACCAACTCCACAATAAAATTGACTTGACAGAAACTGGAAACGGAAGAAGACTTACATGTATCTGAACGGTTGGAACACAATTAAAAAGTTGTGTTTGAAAAAGCTCTAGGCTTGTATAATGTTTATTATGCATTAGTTTACTTTGCCCGTCTCGTATCCGTTCCTTTATGAAAACGTGTTGTCTATGCTTTCAGAATATTAATTTTACAGAAAAGTGTTTCTTGGGAAATATTATACTTTGCTGCCAGCGTGTTTTATTATTTTATGCGCTATATTTTAAACTTGTTATGAATTTCCTATTGTTTGGATTATGTCGAGAAAAAGAACTTGCCCTATTAAGGGATGGTAGGACTAACAACTGTATGCAAGTACTTTACTAGACAATCATCCGCCACAGAAATGGCTCAAGCATGACTGAATCTATGACCTAATGTACACGCATCAACTTTATTCAATAGTAGTAGAAAAAATATATTAATTTTCAGTTTTTCTTTCACTTCTTCTTTGCTAAAAAATGCCCCTGATTACTAGATAATGTTCGTTCAAAAGATAAAAAATATTATAATGTATGCATTTTTTGTTTTAGGTGAGTAATTCAAGACCGTGCGCACCAAGCCACAACCCTTAGTAAAGTATAGTTAAGAAATGCTCGTGCGGGCTGTCGTGGACTACCAGGGCTGCATTTCGACATTCGCCGAGGTCCCTGTACCAGTCGATCATGGATTCAACTTTCAGAACGAACCGGTAGGAAAGTATACATTATGCTATTGCAATGGCAATTCACACCCTTTGCTGTAAAAATGCTTTGTATTCACATCATTTATCATTATTTATCACACATTATCTAACGGGTAATCATCTAAAAAACACGATAATGTCACATTAAAGTGCAGCATTTAGAACAAAAACAAACAACATCACAGTTGCATGCAGTTAGTTATTTCTTTGTCTGTAGAGATTTCGAAAAAATGCCAATTTTGAAATTTTATTTTTTCAAACTTCCTTCTCAATCTGGGTTCCGCAGAGGGGAGGGGTTGGGCTTCCGCGTCAAAACATAAATAGTAGTAAATAGTTTCACCCCACATAATACGCATAATTAATATATTATTTTTTTATTACAATTGTTTTTAATTTTATTATAATTATGTATTTGGAAGCTATAAAAGTAGCATGATGTTGTTCTTATGAAAAATTAAATAGCTCATATTTTGGTGCTCAGGGGTTCCTCAGAAAAAAATAGGGTTCCTCTCTTTACGAAAGGTTGAGAAACACTGATTGAGAGCATCATAAAACAAAATAGGCGATACATATTTTATTTTGATGTAACCATCACTGCATCATTTGTTCAAACCTATATTAAACCTCAATATAAAGAAAATAGAAGACAGATATAATTTTGAAATGATGCTGACGCTGTGAAACGTCTAATATCATAAATTGCATCGCTTGAGGATGTGTGTGCAGGAGATGATTGATTGTATCCCCGCAGAATGTACTCTTTCTGGCTCTCGGCCAATGCTTAGAATATTTCAGCACTAAGTTCAATTGCCTAGAATGTAACAGAATATTAGAAACAGTTTTTAGTTTAACCAAATATTTAGACATGGTTCCAAGCATAAAAGAATTGTACAACATAAATCGAAATAAAAACAATGTTTAGCACATTAGAAAAATCTACTGAATAGTAATTCCTATTTATTGATGAACCAGTCGGTTGAGCTGTCCATTATCTAAAAGCTGCATCAGCAGGACGATCGGAACGAAAAACGTTTGACCGTCAATCGCGTCGAACTTTTAATTAACGATTCGTCAAGACTAAGCACTGCAAATCCATGGTTTAGACAACGTCTGCGTCATTCCGTTTCGCTAACGACAATGAAACAATCACATGTTCTTGTTTTTACAGAGATTTTCTATTATCATTATTTATAAATTAATGTTGACATGGCAAATAAGAGTCTTTTTTACGCCAGTGACTATATGTATAGTATTCCATGATAGTAGACCGTGCGTGGAAGTCTCTTCTTACTCGTATATTTTTGTTTGCAAAATTCTTGCGTTTCTCAGTGGGACATCTAAAAGATTATTGCTTTCACGCAAATTCACTTCAAGTTTAAACTGATCTGTAACGCGTTTAAATGCTCTAGCTGATGTATTATTAAAGCGTTACATGAACCAATATTTGAGTTTGAGTATGCCGGAAATTATGATCCAGCGTGGGCTTTTCTAGGAAACTGTCGAATAGTAAACCGGGATCAGGCTATAACGTTATTCTATGCTCATTACTGTAAACATACCCTGTAAACAGTCGGTGTATTAATTAATTTTCCTAAATGTAATGCATTATCGCGTATTTATTAAAATAAAACAAGTTAATGATATACAAGGGATTTTGTTGTGATTTATCATAAGAGCGTATTATGTAGATTTAGCTTAGTTTGTTCTTGATATATCAATTATGGAATTCATTATAAAATACTAACTGATTAAAATAAAAACAAATTGGTTAAAAGTAGCAAATTTTATCATTCTGCTCTAATATATAGTCTATACAGGGTGTCCGGTAACTACATGGCATACTCTCGCCAGCGTTTAGGAAAGGTTAAAATAATTTGTCATAAATGAAAAAGAAACCTAAAGTGCCCCTTGACGGGGCCCCAAAGGAGTATCAAGCGGCTTACCTTTTCGGTTTCTTCATGAGCGTACTTGCCACCACACTCGTTGGGTCAAAATTTTGACAGGTGTCATTTTACAGAGCTGAAAACTGATTTTTTTTAAAGAAAATAATTTTTTTGTATGACACGTGTAAGCATTGATTTTCAATATTTATTCAATAATCAAGTTTATTAACATAAGTAACACAGTAGCTAATCGAAAAACAACATAACTAATAATTCGCCATAAAATAATAAACTTTGTTATTATTACATTTTATTTATGCTCACATGCATCTAACTTATGGACAAGCACTCGGCAATTGTGTGGATGCAAGAAGCATTGATTCCACATTTTCAAATCGAAGTGTGCCGCATAAAGGAATCATTGAAAGGGTTGACATTTCGGAAATCGCTTCAACGTAAGAATGTTAAAAATGTGAAAGATTTGCTTCTTCTTGTTTACTTCAGCAGATTTTCGAAATGGGCGCCCTGTACCTTTATACATTTCCTTAGCCGACGGATGTTTTCTTATTGTTCTTGAAACCACATTCCAAGACTGTCTCGAATTTCGTTGATATGGTGTATTATTCTCATCATCATTTCTTTCCTGGTGTGAACTGGCGTTGAATATACAATAAGCCTCTTTAAATTTCCCCATTAAAGAAATCGAATGGAGTGATGTCGGGCAACCTCTATGGCCATAAAATAGGCCCAACTCGACCTATCCATCGATTACCAAAAGTATTTGATAAGTGCTGAGGAACTTAATTGCCAAAAAGGGGGCTGCACCGTCGCGTATATATTACATCTGATTTCTAATTTCTAAGGGCAAATTTTTATAGATTTGTTGCAAGAATTGCAAATATATGGATGGCATCATATAATCTGCCTTTAATGAACAACGGTCCAATAAGATGATTCCCAATTATGGGCTCCCACATGTTAACCATGAACCTTCATTGAAGCTTTGTCTGTACTATTGCATGGGGATTTTCTTCATACCAGATATTTAAATTATGGCGATTTATTACTCCATCTCGGGTGAAACCGGTTCGTCTGTAAACAAAACAATACTACTAAAATTATTATTTTTCCTAAATCGTTGCAAAAACCAATTTGTGTAGTTGACTCTTGCAGGATAATCAGCGGGAGACATCGCATATACCTTTTGCACGTGATGAGGATGTAGCAGTTTGTTGTTCTCGAAGGGTCTCATGAACAACCCACTTTGTTGCATGAACTTGGACCAACAGTTTTCTTACACTATTAGAGGAATTTTCAGCAATATCATCCAGAACTTTCTCCTCTAACTGAGGAGTCCTTACTCTTCTTGAAAGCCCTTCTCCATTACGGTGCAGCAAAAAAATTTCCTAAAATGGATTAGCAAGAGATAGCTACTTTTAGCATTTTTTTTTATTTTATTTGACTTTTTACCTGTTTTCCTTAAGCTACCCTTTTAAAAGTTCTTTGGTGCGGTAAACGTCGACTTGGAAATGCATCAGAATAAATGCTTTTCACCTCCACATATTTGCCGAGTGCTTGTCCATAAATTAGATGAATGTCAGCATATTCACTATAGGAATAATCCTCCATTACTTAAGTCTTATGCACTCAATCAATCAGAGAATTTAGAAAAGTGTTGTCAGTAACACATTGTTAACGAAATAAAAACGACTGGTGTTTTATTGTAGTATTCTGATTTATTATCTCAACAACGTGCTATACAAAAAAATTATTTTCTTCGAAAACGGCTAATTTTATCGAACCAAACGTAAAGTACCTTGTTTTAAAGAGGAATGACCAAAGTATTTAAAAATCAGTTTCTAGCTCTGTAATATGACACCTGTCAAAATATTGGCCCAAGAGTGTGGTGGCAAGTCCTTTCCTGACTTTCCTGACAATGCAAAACATCTACTGTAGTATGGTTTAATGACTCTTTATTGCCTCTATATAATATTAACATTTTATTAAATTATACATGTCGCTTCAAAAGAGTCGACAAGGTAAGTCGCTGGATACCCCTTTGGGGCTCTATATCTGCGTTAAGATTTTTTTCTAATTAGGGTTATTTTGACCTCCCCTACATGATCCCCAGAGTATGATATGTACTTACCGGATACCCTGTGTAATATTAAGTAACATTATCTCCTTGCTGATTCTTAATCACAGAGCCGAGACCTTAACGAAATATGAAGTTTGGTTAGTAGTTTTAGTTTATAGAGTAGGCAGGCACAGTAACAAGGGTTTTTTCAAGAAAAATTATATTATAATATGTGACGGGAGCAATGCCGCGGGAATTACAGCTATATATACACATAAAACTGCGATAGAGCGACCATATTATATACATATAAAGCGAATCAAACATCTAAACAATACGCTTTTGTGACAGTCAGGGAAGTGCAGAAATAGCACCACAAAATGTCTAATCGACCATTAAAACCACGATAAGACGCAACTCTTTGTTTTCCGTCGAGGCTCATTACCTTTTCTCAAAAAACTACGCCCCGCCAGCCAAACGAAATGACATTTCACATTTAAATGAGATGAAGCTGACAATTTCATTTGAAGGAAACATAAAAACACACTCAGCGCGCCTGAGTCCTCTCTCTCGATTTTATCTCCCTTGAAACACATCCATCCTTTTTGGGGACCGATTTTCGTTAAAGGAAATCACAATGCACAGATAAATGAATGTTTATTTATTTGTGTTTAATTTGACGGAGAAGCCTTAATGAAAAAGCTTCTTTCTTATTTTTAACAATGTGTAAAGGAAAAATAGGAAATTTGTTTGTTTCCGTAAAACAAACATATCTTCAGAACTCAGTTTGAATACAGATAAAAATAATACAGACCGATGCTACAGATCCAAAAAAACTAAAATAAACTATAGAAGAAGGCGGAATGAACTATTGAAATTTATATTAGTTTAAAACTTGAGAATAGTGTATTTCAGCAGGCTTCACTATAACAATTCTTCAGTGTAAAATATACGCGTCAACTACGGCTAACCATCTAAGAATTGTATGTAAACAGATATTGTTTTGTGATTACTGGTAGAACACAATACCTTACTTTGCTTACTATGCTTACTATTCATTAAAAAATTTGACTCCTTAAAATGGGAAATCACCAACGATATAATTTTATTGGTTCTCCACCTTGCGCAAGAACTGTTAGGATAAAATGGTGAACTGAACTAACCTGTCAACTGCCAAGGGACCAGCGATTGGTTAAGAGAATCAGAAATGGGAATACTAGGTTACTGCCATATCAGTCGACCAGAGAGCCCTTTGTGGTAAAGCTGATCAATTTAATGAGGTCTTTATTGCCCTTCAGCACAGAGAGTTCAAGGAATTTTTATCTGAATGTGATTTGGCGTATTTTAACTTAATGCAACACAACAATGTTCGTTGGCTAAGTAGAGCCTAAGCGATTGAACATTTCTGGAAATTGAAAGAACCAACAACCTCATTCTTGAAAGCAAAGACGTGCTTGGAGTTCCTAGCAAGCGAGTACGATTTGCTAGCTATGACTTTCCTGAAAGACCGTTTGAAATATTTAAATGTATTCAGCATTGAATATGTTGCGAAAGTACTTGAATTGCACCCTCACAACATTATGTTGACCAAAGAAATAATGTCACAAGACCATCATAAGCATCGTGATTAATTTTTTGGCTTTAGAGCAACTGGAAATTGATCTTAATTTTGGTAACAGAATTATCTCTTCAGATCAAGCTCCGTTCTGGTTGAATGGATATGTCAACAAACCAGGTTGTCCGGTTTGATGTGAAAATAACATAAAGTATGGAGGTTCACGGAAAACCCTTTCATACACAAACTGTCACTGTATAGTATGGTTTATGATGCATGGCATCATAGAGATTTTGCTGATGTATTTACAGTGAATGGTGAGAGGGATAGACTAATGGTAAAAAATTTTTGCGGCTACATGCCGATGAAATTGATTTGGATATGACATTGGTTTAGGATGGACTTATTGCGGGATAAGTTTGTTGAAACGATCATTTTATAAAATGCAACTACTAGTTGGCCTCCAAAAAGTTGCGATTTATCTTTAGAGTAAGTTTGCAAATAAACCACGAACCCTTGACTCTTAAAGCTTGAATAGCGAACACTGTTATCATAAGCGAAAGTAGTCAAAAATTATATTCATTAAAATACCTTCTGTGCACGAATTCGAGTCACAAGATAGTAAACTGTCGTGGAAACCAACAAACTAAGAAACATTTTTCCTAGTAGGTGTTCCAACGAGGACCAAACAAGGGTTTATTTTTGACTTTTCCTGTATTTTTGGAAAAACCTAAAATAGCCAATGAAAACAAAACGACTTACTGCGATAGCTGCTTCTATTACATTTATATTATTATCCTTATTTTATCGCAACCTGTTGTGTCAACATGAAATACTCGTTAGACGAGAGATTACAGATTGTTACCATGTATTACAAAAGTCAAGAAAACTCAAGAGAAGCAGGAAGAAGTAAACACCATTCTAAGGATAAAAAACATATCTGAAGAAAGTAAATCTTTACATGACAGAAAAAGAAATTTACAAATACTCATAATAATAACAATAAAGTAATAAAATTAAAATAGCTAATAATTTAGGTGTTCAATATGATCCCCGTTGTTCTCGAAGCAAGATCAGAATGCTCTTTGTAGTCTTTCTAAACTTGCTGTTTAGTCTTCTTAGTTAAGACGATTTATTTCATTAACAATTTAACGAGTATTTCATGCTGATAAAATAAAAAATATGTCAAATTTATCTTGACTTTGAAGGCATTACCACTACCATCATACCTATACATCGCCTATGACTTGTTAAATAAAACAGCTATCGCAATATTAAAAATTTTCACCAATCAATATTCGTAAGTCGTTTCTTTTTGGTTCAAATTGTTTCTTTTGGTGAGATTTTTGAATTCTACTGGAAAAAATACATTGATTGGCTATATTGGATTTTTCCAAAAATACAGGAAAAGTCAAAAATAAGCTTCTGTTTAGTTTAGTTTTAGCTAGAAAATGTAAATAACTATTAATTTAGACAGCTCACAAAATCGAAACAAATAAGTTTCCGTCACTCAAACGTGACATTATCATTAATTCTGACGCAGCGAAATATGCCGATAATTTTTATGTCGGAAGCAGTTCTCTGATAACTTCGACATTCGGTAATTTTTCATAACTGAATTAGACTAATAACGCATCACCTTGGCATGCGGCTTTTGTTCCCCATAATCAACAGGTAGCGCTGTGCTGAACCTTAAAATTTAGAATGTGAACACAGAAATGCTGATGGTTATACTTCACTCTATCGTATACTGTACTAAGTTGTTGATTATGAATATACTCAAACTTTATTACATTATAAGTTTGTTACTTAAGTGATGTAAAATATAATACACTATGCGGTGAGGGTCAAAGATATGACATACATTTGATAAATTAATTCAGGTTGCACTGTAGGGTCTCATGTATGAAGAACATTTGACTTTTCGTAATAATTTAATTTAGAATTATCTTTTAAGGAACAAAAATAAAGATCTATATAATAATTTTAAATAATTCACTGTATGGTGTACTCGTGAGTACCAATCTTTTTTGCCTTTAAAACGCAATAATAGTAGATATGAGTTATTATATTTCTAATGAAACACTTTTTTATAGGTCGTAACATTTATTATCTTTTTCCCCCAATATTAATTGTTTCTTTCTTTATACGATCAATTTAATGGCCAAAAGACCACGAAGTTCTGCTAAACGAAGGTGGGTTATTCTACAAAAAAAAGACTCGTTAACACAGCAAAATATAACTACATTTTTTTTTTACAGGTGTTCCTGTATCAATATGTCAATATTAATATTTGAATCAATTAACACCAAATACTGACCAAATGAAATTCGTGGTATATAGTTTAAATTATATGATGACAAAGCATTTTGTTACCTAAATTTGAACTAGGGTCTATATAAGTTTCTCTATAATATATCTCAAATCTAAATGGCGATATTGTTTAATTTTTCGGAATCAAAAGGAGTAACTTGAAAATTTCCGTTCCGCGAAGATCCACCCACGCGAACAAAAATAATTTATCATGGAATCAAGGCAAATCGATAATAAATAAAAAGAGGGATTTTATTTAATTGGCTTCGAACTGAGACCCAAAATGGAAGCCATAAATAATTTCGACCACTTGTTTGCTTCCTCAGCATCTGTCAGCGAAGACGAGGAGAAGGCAAAGCCATGACTTTTTTGCTCTCATCTCGCGTTCTGAGACGAATCTAAAATAAGGGCCAGTGGGTCTAAATCCCTCAAATGACACGGATAAACTTTATTTTATTCATGCATAATATATTTTAGGCATAATTTTTAATTGTCATTTTTACTTATTGCAATATCAGGAAGAATATTTAAAAAGAAGTATAAATCCTGTTCAGTATGAAGTCGGTACTATTGCCTTGTTGTTATTAATTGAGCTGCGCACTGGGTTAATTTAGCAAAATAGTACACTGACAAGGATGCCTAATATTAAGAACAGTTGCAGATTGGAACCAGTTGATATTAAAAAACATGTCTTTTTTTTTTAATGAAATGCCCTTTTAATTCAATGTACCATTCATAGCTATTATTAATTGGAATCATTACTTCAAGTAAGTTTGCAATGTCATATCCGTTTTTATTACTATAAATATAAAAAGACCATTTTAAAAAATTAAATTTAAAAAAAAATTCTTCTATTAAATGATAATAATGATAAAATTTTTATGAAGAAAATTATTTAGGTGCAGGTTGGCGACCAAACATACAATTATAAAATAGTGAGAGATATGAAGGTGACATAAAGGCATGAGATTAGGCTCAATATTATTATCAAAACGTAATAATTAAGGTATTTATTACTATGTATTACTTTATTATGAGATTTTTCTTAGAACATTTGTCAACTAATTTGATATGGATAATATCCTCAGCTCTGCAGATAACTGCATTTTTGGGATACTTCGTAAAATTCAAAGGTTCGAAAGATGAACAATAACAATTATATTATAGGAAGAATTGGCATGCTCACAATATTAGGAAAATAAATAAATAGAAGATTGGTTTGACGTACAAGCAGAAATACAAATATAATACAAATATCATTTATCAGAATCAACAAAGCATGAGAAACATTTGGGATAAAATAGCATATTCCCTATAATTTTTGTTGTAAAATTAGAACTTCGCCAGATTGTATACACTATTGCCCCATGCCAAGGTAGCATAGTTTGAACAAGAATGAATATTCTTATAAAATTTTTTAATTAAAGACTACATTCTTATTGCGTCTTTATCATCAACTCGTAAAAATTAAAACGGAATGAAAATGACAAAGTTCATAAAAAAAATCTAATCGTTCTGATGAAAAACAATTTATTTTAATGACTTTTTATAAATGCCTCGAGTATTTTTCTTTATTTTCCTTAAATGATTGCTTGAATAGTGTTATAATAATGTATTGAGTTCATCACACTATACTCAAAGCCTAAAATTTCGATCAGTGACTCATTACTAGCATATAGATTACTCCGGGTTGTGCGACGTCAGGGGAATGAATTCCAGTGGCCCATGCATCTCAAATAATAATTAAAAAAATGATGAAATTCCATCGCAACGTCATATAGTTTTTTATAAATTACATTTATTTAATTGACCCTTAAAGCCGGATCCGATAAGACGACGACTTTTTCCACTAGAATTTATTAGTCCTCGCGAAGATCTGTCTATAAATGCCTGCCTTGAACTTTTAATATTTACATCCTGCCATACCTTCTCAACTGTGTGCTCTTCATTGAGCCATTTTTTGTCGGTGTAATACAATTTTTGCCCTTTTTCGCGAAACTCCCTTATTTTTTTCAAATATTTTCGCCAGATTGTATACACTGCCCCATGCGAAGGTAGCACAGTTTGAACAAGAATGAATATAATAGTCAATAACTGCCATACAACCAAGCAATTTCTTTAAGACAGAATCAACCTGATTTGCCCACGTTAACTTAACGTCAATAAAAATGCCTAAACATACCTATGTTCAACGGATCTATCATTAAAACAAGAACACTATTATTCAAATCTTTTAATGAAGAATAAATAAGTTCAGTTTTGTCTTTCTTTAAAATAAGGTCATCAATTTTGCAATAATTGCAGCTAAACTTGCTTTTATACTGAGGTCTTTAATACATCCAGCCGATGATACAACAGGTGTATCGTCAGCAAATAAGGACAAGCAATTTCGGGGTGCATCACATAAAAATATATCAATAATAAAAACAATACGCAACACTCTAGAATAATGTTGACCATCCTTTTCTACGTATGCTATTGGATTCTAGAAAACTCGGCAATATTGGAAAAATCATGAAATATGTATTGAAAAAAAACTTTCCAAAAAAGCTTTGATATATTAGAAAAAAAAATTGACAGAACATAGACGTACCAATCCGGACGTTTTGTCACTAGACACACCTTTTGATTATTATTATTATTATGGTAGCTGATTGGTGGAAATGGGATAGTTTTATTGAATGGAATGGTAAAATTGCCAGGTCTAGGAAATATTGATCTCATATTAAAAGTCTGGACAAATTCAAATATTCGAATATTAATTAACATGTACTTCAACGATTTCCTAAAAAAACAGCCCCCTATCCAAGGGGCTATTTATGGGAATACGGGGGGGGGGGGGGTAATTATATTTCCCTCCAGGATTTGATAAATTAAAAAATCATACTACAAAGAAATTCAACTTTTCGAAATATTACTTCTTAAGCATCTCTCGTATTTACTATAAAATAGTGACCAATAGTTGGCGTGGTCCAAAAAAAAAATTTCGATACAGTTAAATAAGTTCTTTTAAGAGAAGATTAAATTCAACATATTCTTTATAAGAACTTGTCAAAAATCATGCAGTGGTTCGACGTAAATTAAAAACGAACTTTATCCTCACTTTGCCGCAAGATCCGACCACTGTGCATCCCGAAATGCGAAAAGAGTGAACCGGCGACAAACTGACAAAAATATTCCACGAACGTAGCCACGGACGTGTTTCATAAAACTTAACTGATGAAACTTTCGAATCTAACTAAATGGAAAAAATTGCGAGCGCAAGAGCGGTGGTCGACCTAGTTTTTTTTTAATTAAAGACTTTACAAGTCTTATTGCGTCTTTATCATCAACTCGTAGAAATTAAAACGGAATAAAAATGACAAAGTTCATAAAAAAAATCTAATCGTTCTGATGAGAACAATTTATTTTAATGACTTTTTATAAATGCCTTCAATGTTTTTTTTCTTTTCCTCGAATAATTGCTTGAATAGTTATAATAATGTATTGAGTTCATCACACAATACACAAAGCCTAAAATTTCGATCAGTGACTCCTCACTAGCATATAGATAACTCCGGGTTGTGCGACGTCAGGGGAATGAATTTCAGTGGCGTGTGCATCTCAAATAATAATTTAAAAAATGATGAAATTTTGTCGGAACGTCACATAATTTTTTATAAATTATATTTATTTCATTGGCCCTTAAAACCGGATCCGATAAGACAACGACTTTTTCACTAGGATTTCTTAGTACCTTGCAAAAATCTATCCATAAATGCCAGCCTTGAACTTTTAATATTTAGATCTTGCCATACCTTCTCAAGTGTGTGCTCTTCATTGAGCCATGGTTTGTCGGTGTAATACAATTTTTTTTCGAATCTCCCGTATTTTTTCCAAATATTTTTGCCGCCAAACATCTAATTTTAAAATGGCCCTAAATATCTGAAGCTGAAATCTTCCATGATTTTGTATAAGCAGGTTTTTTTTTAAAGATTTAGGCTAGGGTGTTAAGAAATATATTTTTCTTCAAAGATTGTATCGACTAATAATACAGTAAGGTTTACCATAAATAGCTTTAAAATACTTAAGGGACATATTATTATAACAGTTAAACACAAATAAAATAAATTAACATCCGAAATTGTACTAACCAATAAGGTTGCGGAAAGCCGTTTAATTCGCTTTACCTTAGTTTTATAACTTTTGTATTTAATTATACTAGAAGCGGGACTGCAAGCATCGGCGTCGGGAAGAAATCTTGAGTTCAGCACCGGATTAAAATAATTCTATATTTTATAACAATTATAATGTTTATTTAGGCATTTAAATTAAACAACAATTATTATGTATATCTATATAGTAATATGATCTAACAGCCAGTTCAAACTCATAATTTTTTATGTCACAAATCGAGGCAGAGCTATAGAATTATAATTATTATTAGGTGAAAATAAGCTATTTTGAAACTGATTTCATGGTAACAAATAATTCTTGGAAGGAACTAGTCTTTTTATTTTGGTTTTCTTTTTAGTGAGAATAATAATTGTTGCACAACCTTTTGACATGAAACATACAGCAACATTTTTTTGCATACATTTTCCAACGTTACAATACTTTTTCATTCAAAAACAAAACATTTTTTCGTATAGACTTTATTAAAAGTAGAATAATTTATTTTAAACATGTGAAAAAAAAATTTTTTTTCCAGAATATTTAATCCTGGTCACAAAAAATATTTATTTAAAGATAAATATTATATTGCTTCTTCACACTTTTATTCGCGAATCCTTAAAGTATCCATTTTAGCAACAAGTTAATGCAAGCGCTGTAATTATTACAGCGCAATCGCGAACATGCCTAGAAAAAACGATAATTCATCAATCAAGCATGTAAGTTTCATATTAATAGGTTGTGTACAAACTGATATTTCACAGAAAATATATGTAGCGAAACTCCGAATACTTCTAATAGTCGCTTCCGGGAATTTCTTAACAGAGAATTGGCACAAGAATAAATATATTAACCAAAAGGATTTTATGCAGAAAAATGTAAAAATACAGTGTGTACATAAAGTAGGGAACAAATTCATTATTTAATAATCTAAAAACATTTTGTAAAAATTCTCGGACACGTATATAATAGTTTTTAATTGCGCATATTTTGACATATAAATTTATTATACGGGGTAACTCATGTAGTAGATATGACATTATCGACGATTTTTTTAAATGGAAACCCCTATATTTTAGTCCAGATCTGTAATCTCCAAGAACAGTTGATTTTAAAAACATAACACACTTAGGGCCAAAATTGATAGTTTCGTAGCTACAGGGTAGAACAAGTAATTTTATTTAGGATACATTTTTTTTAAAAGTAGGCTTATTTGCTGTTATGTTTTTTTTTTCAGTAGGCTTATTTGCTGTTATGTAACTATGGTATTTAGATAATGACATTATGCTGTCATTATATTGAATTTTTCTAGTAAGTTTAGTAGAAGTAATAAAATTAATTTTAATATTTAGTTACTATGCGTTTATCTCCCTCACAAAGAATAGAAATTTTTATGATGATTGGGTATGGTGATAGGATTCGTACCTAACAAGAAGTTTGCATTTTGTTCAACGCTAAGTACCCAGAAAGACCAATCGCTAGATCAACTGTAAGTAAACTTAAAACAAAATTTCGAGAAACGGGTTCTGTGGAAGATCTTTCCAGGAAAGGCCGTCCAGCTATTCCGGATGATAAAAAATTAAATATTTTATTGGCTATAAAAGAAGATCCCCATAACAGCGTCCGCCAGATTGGCATAGATAATGAGGCGGCTGCTATGAACGTTCATAACCTATTAACGGTAGAAAAATGGCACCCGTTTAAAATCCGACTGGTTCATGAGTTGAACGAAGATGATCCAGATCGTAGGACGAAATTTTGTCAAATATTAATGGAAATATGTAACGCAGATCCTTCGTTTGTTGAAAATATCCTATTTTCGGATGAATCTACTTTTAAATTAACTGGTGAAGTAAACTGGCAAAACTGTAGATATTGGGCACAAGATAATCCCAGGTGAATGCGTGAGCATCATAGTCAATATCTTCAGATAATTACTGTTTGGACGGGTATAGTGTAAAACAAAATTATTGGGCCATATTTTTTTGACAACAATGTAAACGGGCTAAATTTCCTTCAGTTTCTTCAAGACTTTCTTATCCCTACGCTAGTTAACTTATATCCGAGTAGAAATAATCCTGCAATTCTAGATGAAAATTTGTGGTAACAACAAGACGGCCCACATTATGCAGCAGAAGTGCGCCATTATTTCAATCAAGTTTTTCCGAACAGGTGGATTGGAAGACGTGAGCCTATTGAATGGCCGCCTAGGTCTCCAGACCTTACACCACTGGACTTCTTCTTGTGGGGTCACCTGAAAAATGTTGTTTGTGGAATAGGATCTGCCAATATTGACGATTTAAAAAATCGAATAACAACAGAATGCAGGAATATTTCAGAAGAAACCATAATAAAAGTCCAACAAGAACTTATTGATCACTTGGGGTACTGCCAGGCCCAAAAAGGAGGACAATTTCAACACTCAATTAAATAGCTTATTTCATTTTTTTACATTTTCTTAAATTAAAAATACTTTTAAAAAAATATTTTTTTTTACCCTGTAGCTACGAAACTATCAATTTCAGGCCCTAAGTATGTTATGTTTTTGAAATCAGCTGTTCTTGGAGATTACAGATCTGAACTAAAATATAGGGGTTTCAATTTAAAAAAAATCGTCGATAATGTCATATCTACTACATGAGTCACCCAGTATAATAAATTTATATGTCAAAATATGCGCCATTAAAAATTATTATATACGTGTCCGAGAATTTTTACGAAATGTTTTTAGATTATTAAATAATTAATTTGTTCCTTACTTTATGTACACACTGTATATTTAAACTATCAAGAAAAATCGATATTTTGTATATAACAGAAAGAGTATAGCATAATCGTAGGCTTTATTTGAGCAATCTAAGCTAACATGTCCTGATTTTCTCTTTGATTCTTCCAAGGCAATACTGTCACAAAAACACAACAGATTCACAAAACTGTTAATATCAAGTCAATGAAACAACATAAAACCTAAACTTGCAAAATAATATATTACAGCACGCACCTTCCCCCGTATTGATATGAAGTTTTTTTTTAATGATTTAATCTCGATAGCTTGGATAGTTATTATTGTGCTTGATTAAGTAGTTTAAAATTTAAATCAGTATGATCAACGGACGTATACAGACAGACACAATGACTACTGCATTTTTCTTTCTGAATTAATTGCCTACAAAAAAACTGCTCAATACACCTTGGCCTGAGGCCGCCCCATACCCGAAAACAATCTAGAAGAAAATTGCTGGCGTAAAAGTCGTTGTATAAGTAAAAGTGCTTTTAAAGTGAAATTTGGCCAAGATGAATATGCAGAGGTAAAATGAGAAAAACAATTGAAGCAATTAATCCAAGAAAAACTAATCAGGCGAGATAAATTGCTGGAGGGAAGTTTGCGCAAAATTACTTTATAGGCGTGATAAAATACCCACCTAGTTTAATTGAGAGTAAAGTTCATTAAACTATTATGGATCGTTTTTCTTTATAATTTACAATGTGCTCTGTCTTTGCATTTCTTTGCATATCTCTCAGTATTTTATTATTTTCTAAATTTTCATTTAGGTTAGGTAACGTGAACAATTCTAAATCTTCACTATTTTTATTCACTTAATTCACTACTCCTAACTTTAGGGTAATATTTTACTCAGCATTCTGTAGGTTTTATCATTTTATTCCACTGATTTTGATCGCGGACACTACAGGACAACACATGGTAAATATTCGGATTAGAGCATACAATAATGTTTCGCTTATTTTTTTTAATAGGCTAATTTGAGGCCGCTGATCACGAATCCGAAGTTTTTTTTCCTTGCTCTATACTACTTTTTGAGAAAATAGTATATTGCTTTATTGCGAGTAAAAGCAATAATTTTTATGACGAGTCTGAAAGTTTGCCAGACGAACAAGTTGCTTTTACTACAAATAAAACAGACTATTTTTTCTTCAAACGTCGCGTCGTTAAAATATAGAAAGATAAAGTTTCGAATTTTACCTGCTACCGTTGCTATGGATTTATTTGTTAGCTCGATTGCTACGAGATGTCGCCACGTGTAACATCTCGCATATGTATTTATACATTATGTGTTGAAAACACTGTAAGGTCTCTTTCCTTTTCGTCAGACTCTATAGCCTTGCCGATGAGCCGTAATACGGCGAAACGCGTCCAAGGATTGGGCCTGACAAAAAGAAAAGGGACAAACATCTTTCTTTATTTATTTTTTTTATTGTATTGTTTGATACCGACGCATAATTCGATTTGACAAGTGTCAGTGAATCTTATTAGAAGCAGGTTCCAAGCTTTAATTTCCTGTTATAAAAATACCATTTTTTTTTAATCGAACATTTTACTTTAAATAAAAATGTCACAATCAGAATTTACCTGTACGTCCCCGGAGGTTGTCAAAATTACAGCAGATGTCGTGGACAATTTGTTGCCAACCAAATCCAGTAGTATTTACGAAGCTGCGTTCAAAATTTCCAGAGATGGTGTAATGAGAAAGGCATCAAAAATAATAATTCTGAAAATATACTCTTGGCGTATTTCTCTGAACCGGCGAACAAACAAAAAATGATAAGTTCAACAATGTGGTCACATTATTCTATGATAAGATTAATGCTGAATATCAGGCAAGGGATAGACATAAGCAAGTTTTTGGAGCTACGTGCTCACACAAATAAGCAAAGTGAACGTACACTCCCAAAAAAGCTAAAGTATTTACCAGGAAACAATTTGAAAAGCTTCTATATGAAGCTTCTAATCAGAAGTATTTGGGAATTAAGGTAAATTTAGATATTACGTCAAAGAATACAAGTTTTTTATGAAATATATTATGATATTTTTAGATTGTACTTGTTATTGGTATTTCGGGTGCATGTCGATGTGAAGAAATTGTAAAAATGACTGTTGATGACATACATACAAGACTTAGGATCTGCCATTCACATAAGAATTCCTGATAGTAAAACTAGAAAACCGCGATCATTTACTATTGTTGGGGAACAATATTTAAGCATATATAAAAAATATGCATTATTACACCCAGAAGGCATGAATTTTTTTATATGTGCACTTACATTATTTTTATGTTATTAACAATAATTATTTTCATCTATAATAGAAAAAATATAATATACACATAGATTCAAAAGTTTTGCATCACTCTGATTCTCGAATAATTAATTACGTCATGGTAAAAGTAGACTAAATATTAGATCATTGATAAGTTTAAAATAAAATTCAATGAGTTTGAAAATTTTATTTTAAACCTTCCAAAAAAAAACTTAACAAGAGTAAAATTTATTTGTATTGTATAATTTGAGAAATTTAAAAAAATATAGCGTCTAATAAAGTGTATTTCCTCCTCTGGCCTCAATGCAAGCTTGAAGACGACGCCGCATGCTGTGCTTAAGGTTAGCAATCCGTTCTTGTGGAATAACCTGCCATTCCTCGGTAGCAGCGACGACAAGGTCCTGGAGAGTTCTAGGGAAATTTCTTCTAACGCGAACTGCCCTAGAGAGCATATCTCAAGCATGTTCTATCGGGTTCATATCAGGGGACAAAGCAGGCCACTCCAAGCGATTGATTACCTCACTTTCTAGGTATTCATTCACAGCTCTAGTACGATGGGGCCGGGCACAGCCCTTCTCCACGTTCTTACATAAGGATGTAGAATATGCCTAATGTACCTGTCGCCAGTCATTGTGCCTTGAACGTGGACTAACTCAGTACGCCCGTCAGACATAATACCTGCCCAAAACATGGCGCTTCCTCCCGCGAATGGAGGCAAGGGGCGAGCATGGGCAAGTTGAGCGGCTCTTGTTGGTTCTCTCCAAATACGAATCCGGCGACAATCGTTTACCAGACAAATCCTGGTCTCGTCGGAAAATAGGACAGAATTCCAAAATTCTTCGGGTAAGCGAACGTGCGTTTCAGCCCACTGCAGTCGACGAACTCGGTGGTCATATTGTAGTTGGGGAACTCTTACTGGTCGCCGACATCTTAAACCGGATTCAAGAATTCGTCTTCTTAGTGTAGAGACGGAGACGCGAACTCCAATTGCATGCGTAACATCTTTCTGAAGTTGTGGGACTGGCATAGTACGATTTTTCCGAATTGTTAACGTAGTATAGCGGTTTTGCTGTTCGTTAGTAACACGCCTTCTACCACTTCGTGGTCTGTCTCGCACAGAATTGGTCTCTAGATAGCGATTCCATATGCGGGAGATATCACTTTGAAAAACCCATATTCTCTCAGCAACAAATCTTTGGAAATACTTTTCTTCAACTAAAGCTACTATTCTTGCACGATCAATTTTAGATATTACTTGACAATTCATTTTTACCCACTTAACCGAAAAATTTAACTGGCCAGCGCAAACAAAATACAACACTGAAAATGTTATCTTATCTTAAACAAATGTCTTGATAACATCTTCTTTTGCTACAAAAAATGATATCGTTTTAACTGATAAACATAAATAAACATTTAGAAAAAAAAAATTAATTCCTGAAATTATCTTAACATGCCAAAACCAATAGATGCAAAACTTTTCAATCTATGTGTAGGTACCTAAATGGGTTTCCATTTCAAAAAAAATATATTTGACTTCAAAGAGACAAAACATAACATAATATCATTTATTTTTTTAAATTTTGGATACAAAGTCACAAAAGTTATAATAAATAAAGATTTCAACGCAATACGGCGACTTCGTCTGTCTGTTAATAAACTAATTTTACCCTCGCAGCATTTTAAGCGGACATTTGGGATATTTCATAGCAGTATTTCGACACAATACCGTCCATTACCGAACACACAGCCGAGCTGAAAGCAGCCTATTACTTCGAAAATGTACTGTCCCTAATGCAGTTAGTGCACTGCCGCTCATCGCCCGGCTTTTTACACAAAATTCAGTTATATTATCTGCTCGAAACACACACACACACATACAAGGCCAGACACTATCAGTACAGCCTTTGAAAGAGGGAACTTCTAATAGTATCACTTGGATTTAATTAAAGACTTAGCGTTAATAGTTTTTGACACGATCTTTTAGCCCATTTGTTGCAGCAGCGAGCTCTATTAGCTTCAATTTTATTAGTGCTTCGTTTTTCGTGCAGATATAATCAAATTGTAAATGGAGTGTTTTTGTTGAGGAGCTCTTACATGAAACAGATATTTCTCAATAGTATATTATACAATCAACGGCAAACTTCAGAAAGTACCTAATCCAGTGTCTCTGCTTTTACTTTTCAGTCAATACATTTGTAGTCGGATCTTGCGCGTCCTCAAAGATATCTGGCAGCGAACTAATTTCGAATTCACTTTCCAAAGTAATTCTCTTTTCTATATTTTTTACTTGAATATAATTGAAAACATTAAAATTTCACTGAGGTATTTGACGAAGGTATTGAAGTAATCTATAACCAGATAATTTGATCCAAGTCAATTTTTTATCATTGCGCTTTAACCAATTAATCTAATATTTTAATGTCTGAAATTTTATTAAAAAATCATCAATGCTTGTAAAAGCTGATATAAATTAACTAATTGTGCTAGCATACCTACCAATATTTGTTTTTTTTATTTGATGGTCACTACATATTATGCTACAAACACTGTTATTGCAGTGAAATTCTTCCAAGAGGAAAGTCGAAACATTGAGTTTCGGCTCAATAAATTTTGTTTTAAGGAAGGCAATCACATCCTACATTTAACCTAACTATAACCGATTCTCAGTATCAGAAAAAAAAAACTGGGACATTTCAGAGAATTTGGGTTAACTCTCTGACAACGTTCTAGTTCTCAGTTTATGGTAAAATCACTTATAACTAACCCAATTAAGAATATAAAGCCTCAGTTCGGCAGGCGGACGAACCCGCGTTATTATTAATTTGCGTTTGTGTGCCTGTTCCTTGTTTTACCGACAAATTTTCCGAACCTAAGGCTGACGGCGTTTGGGATCCACAGGATAAAGCAACTCAAATAAAATTAACTCATACTCGGGGAAAGTTTATAATGAGGGGTTACATCAACACACCGCAGGATTTTGCATGAAAAAAAAAAAAACGAAAAGGCATAAGTTCGATCCTGGGTTCGTGTTCAATCTGACATCTGCAATTCTAGAGGTAAAAAATCAAGTTATATATGGTTGCTATGGTTTGTTTAATTCGAAATTGAAACATTGATTTAAGAAAAAAATTCGATGGAACAACCCAAAGGGTACAAAATCAAGTGGTATTTTTTTGCTATATTCTGCTATACAGGGTGAGTCGGGAGGAATGGGCCTAACTCTAAGGGTGTAATCTTTGCATCAAAATAATAAGAAAAAACTCAAATGTTGTTATCCAATATCATTTGTTTTCAAGTTACAGCGTTAAATAAAATAATAATATTGTTAAACCAAAATATCCAACATTAACATTGTTTTAAATAAATCATAAGTTTAGTAAATTTTCAAAGATACCGCCATTCACTTCCAAACACACACACAAAGATGTTCTTCATTTGAGAGTCATATATTTATATATCCTAACTTATGACTCTCAAATGAAAAACATCTTCCCTTTTAAATCCGACCACAAATTAACAAAGCTTTCACATAAATTTTGAATTAAATATAACATTTCATTTACAATTTCAGTATGCTGATTGCATTTACATTCAATTTTTAATATCTTGTCAAACATTTTTTTAAAAAAGCTCCATCAGCGTCACTTTCCACCAACAGTTTTCTCTCTACTGCTAATAATAACTGCAGCACTGTTTTTGTCTCCTGAATATGAAGGTTACTACCTTCAAACCATGTAGAGACGTTTTATTTTTAAAATTGAGCCTTTGATAGCTCACTATTAAATCAGTGGAGAAAGACTTTTTGACTTTCTTTTCCCTTACCCTTATAATCCAGAAAGAAAACGCTTAGTTTCCGAATACTTCCGGCGATACTCAAAAGAACCCAAAAAATTGTCAAATAGATTTTTTCAATTTGCGCCTTTAATGTAATGGATAAAATAAGTATATTGACATTTTATTAGGGCATTTATTTATGTGAAGTCACTTTTTTAAATACGGAATTGGATTTTAAAAAACTAGTAGTGGTAACTTGTAAGGCTTGTTCATTTAGTCTTATGTTTAAGTTTAATGTTCCAAAAGAATTAAGGTGCTAATTTAGATTTTACTGATTCGGCCCTGTGTTACCCATGACGTTTTCCTTTTTAATACCCACGTGCTCTTCTATGTAAGAATAAAAACAAACCTGTTACAATACTACAAAATTCATAGATAATTTCTATAAATACTTTAAAAAATTCTTGCTCTGGATGGTAAACTTTAATTAATCAGCAATATTTTGTGACATTAAAATAAATGAATAAACGAAATCTAACAAAAAAACATGAAATGTAGTATTAAAAAAAATACAGTCTACAACAAGAGTAATATTTCATTCGAAAAAGATCCAAAATAAAAGAGAATTATTGAATTATTAATTAGATAGCCAAAAATATTTCCCTGAACATTATTTAAGTTTTTTTTCTTACAGAGAAAAAGATATAGTTATTAGTAAAAGGATCATGTGTGATACAGAGCCGGATTAGAAAAATCTAAATAAAATACAAATTGCAGCCTGAATTATTTATTTCAAAAATTCAACCTACATTTTAAATAGACATGTTGTACACTGTACATTGTATCTTCACTTATGGTTTCGATTGAATATTTCAAATTTAGATTAGACATAATACGTCATCGAGCTTTTACCTTACATCACCATTTTTTCAATTTAATTTGAACAGTTAAATTCATCAAATTCTAGGAATTTAATAAATTACAAAATTACCCAAATTTTTTGTGAAAAGCCCCGAAAAGCATCGACCATTTAATAAAACTGCTATTCTCCATTAACATTTTCTTATTATTAAATATCAGATAATTTCGACGGGGAAATTCAAATTTTCGTTCGAAATTTTAAACAAGTATCTTATACTTGCCCAAGATGAAATTCAAATGAAGTTGCCCTGAGTGCCTAAAGAAATGTGAACCCAAGCGAAATTTAAAACGAACTTGAAGGTTAATAATTGCTGGCTAATTGGCTTTTTTTTATTTTGCCTTTAGAACGTGCTACTTTTCGGCTGCCGTGCCGCTTTTAAGATTTAACTTGGCTTCGTAAAAAGTTCTTATTTTTTTATTGTTATTTTAAAATGTAGGGGGAAAATGAAAACGAGTTGTTTTGTAAAAATAAATTTTAACATTTCTTCATAAACCAAGAAACGATTAAATGGAGTAAGAAAATATTTTATACCGAATATCAAAGATCATTCAGGTGCGTGCAAAGGGAAAAAAATCTGTGCATTTTGAGTTAACTTAACTATAAATAATTGTTTATTTATTATTATTATGAGCGCTACCAACTGCTATCGTTGTCAAAATGGTGCCTCAATAAACGGACCTTCTTTAAAAAAAATATTATTAAATAGTAAATACTGCAAGTAGACATACAGTTGATTCGAACCTGTTAAGTGATTGAACTTTTAGGTCTAGCCGCACTGAAATTTTGAAGCAAATTTTGTCAAGAAATCTACAAATGTAAAACAGCTGGTTCCGTGTAAAATTCAACAAGTAGGATATATATATTATTAACGGACACATGGGAAAATTTGAAGACAAGGCCGTAGGCCGGGTCGTGTAATCACAAAATTGCACATTTTAAAATAGGGATGAACTGCCATCTGCAATTGAAAACGATGTTGTTTCGAATCTTGTGTCAGATAAATCATAGAAGAAATACTAAGAATACCTTGAGCTTAATTTTATTTAAGATGTTATTAACACGTTAGTACGATAATAGAGGTTATTATGACATTTCAAGGTATGTTAAATCACAGTCATTATATGACTGTTGTATACAGTGTGTGTCCGAAAAAACGCTCGGACACATCGATTGGTATTTCTAGTTGCGCATTTTTTTCAATAAAAACTTTTTATACAGGGTGTGTCATGTAACAGTGGCCAATACTAACTTTCCTATTTTAAATGCAATAACCCTGTATGTTATTCAATTTTTGGATTCTTCAAAGAATTTTAGACATATTTCATGTACAGGGTTATCCAACCAAGACTAGACAAGGCGATTTTTTGACTTTTCCTGTACTTTTATAAAAAAAACTGAAATAGCCATCTTAAGTCATTTTCTCCCGCGAATTCGAATATCTTCAGCAAAAAACAATTGAACATCAAACAAAAGTACTAGGGGTCACTTTGATATTTTTTTAAATGGGATGCCGTATTTTTAATGAGCTTATCCGATTTCTCATATAAATTTTGATCTAAAATGTTGGATTTTTAATTTATTTATTTATTTTTTTTTTTTTATTTTTAACATTTTCCGAATTTAAAACTGAAGAAAAAAGGCGTTTTTGAATTAAAAATCCAACATTTTAGATCAAAATTTATATGAGAAATCGGATAAGCTCATTAAAAATACGGCATCCCATTTAAAAAAATATCAAAGTGACTTCTAGTACTTTTGTTTGATGTTCAATTGTTTTTTGCTGAAGATATTCGAATTCGCGGGAGAAAATGACGTAAGATGGCTATTTCAGTTTTTTTATAAAAGTACAGGAAAAGTCAAAAAATCGCCTTGTCTAGTCTTGGTTGGATAACCCTGTACAATATCCTATACCTATCTTCAACTGTTTCGGAAGTATTATGTGTTTTCAGATTTATTGCAAAAATTAAAAACGCACTAAAAAACTAATAGGTAATACTGTTTATTTCTTGATAAGGTAAAAACAAGAAAAAAACATTAATGTAGGAGATGTTGAAAATGCTCGCCGCTAACGTCCTAATAACATCCTAATCTTAAATAGAAATTTCTTCATCATCATCATGACTGATCTAATTGCAAGCGTTACTCGTCTTCTTAAGTCAGCTAAGTCGAGGGGTTAAGTTTTGTAGACAATATTTTTGAAATAACCCCATAAGAAGAAGTCTAATGGCGTCAGATCAGGGGATCGTGCTGGCCATT
The DNA here is from genome assembly GCA_963920685.1 of Polydrusus tereticollis. NCBI lineage: Eukaryota > Metazoa > Arthropoda > Insecta > Coleoptera > Curculionidae > Polydrusus > Polydrusus tereticollis. The sequence goes on from OY987329.1 coordinate 144,979,299, forward strand.
CCATCGATCCACGCCTCCCTATCCACCGATTTGGAAATACTCGGTTGAGGTACTGCCGGACATTAATTTGGTAATGGGGCGGTGCTCCATCTTGCTAAAACCATATCATATTCGCTGGAAGTTGTGGATTTGCTTGATCAAGATATAAGTTTGACAAAGTTGGCAAGACATTATTTTGGAGCAGTGCTAAATAATTATCGCCATTTAAATTGCCATTAATGAAAAAGGAACCTATGATATGATCTCCAACAATTCCCGCCCAAACATTAACCTTTTCAGGATATTGCGTATGCTCTTCTCTCATCCAGTGAGGATTTTCCCTAGACCAATAGCGACAATTCTGACGATTAGCATGACCGTGAAGTGTAAAGGTGCACTCATCACAAAACAAAACATGTTCTAATTGAATCACATTGTTATCTAACATTGCCATCATTTGTTCACAAAACTACGTTCTCCTATCAAAATCGACTTTGATGAGCTCATGAGTAGGTATCATTTTATAGGGATACATTTTATTTTCTTGTAATGTTCGAATAATCGATGAATGGCAAACATGGAACATTGGGGCTGTTTTTCGATTTTCGACTAGAAGTATGCGGGTTTTCCTGAAAGTCAAGCATAATATCTAATTTGGTATCATCACTTATTGCATTGGCAGCTACGCTTTTATCTGCTTTACATGTCCAAGCTGGCGAAACTGCTTTTCTATTTTACTAATTGTTCCTCGAGTTATAGGCGGCAAATTTGAAATTTTTCCTGAAATAAGCGAACAACTTCCATTTGTGTCCGTGTTTTATCTCCATAACCAATCATCAATAGAATTGTTATTTTGTGCATTTCTGTTAAGTAAACAATTTTTTTGATATACAGTTAACGAAATTCAAACGACTATAACACTGACAACTACTGTCACGCAGACAGACAACAATTTGCTAAGGTCAGGCGTTTTAAACAAAAGTAAACAAAACTATTTATACCTTTTTTTTTATTTCATATCAGTAAAAACATTTTAACATCAATTTTCAACAACTCCTACATTAATATTTCCGAAACAATTGAAGATAGGTATAGGATATTGTACATGAAATATGTCTCAAATTTTCTGAAGAATCCAAAAATTGAATAATATACAGGGTATTGCATTTAAAATAAGAAAGTTAGTATTGGCCACTGTTACATGACACACCCTGTATAAAAAAATTTTATTGAAAAAAATGCACAACTAGAAATACCAATAGACGTGTCCGAGCGTTTTTTCGGACACGCCCCCATGCATTTATTATCGAATTTATTCCATTTGGTTGATACACACTGTATAAAGTGCATTTAGAAATACACAGAAATTATACATAAATGTAAAACAGGCATTATGTTCATATTTTTAGACCGCGCGTGCGTTCTTTATCTTGTTTGACCCAATTGTGTTTTAGAGGAGAAAAAAAGTAACTTAGTTGAACTATTAGGTACCATAGAATGACGAGGATTTTCATAATTTTTATAAAGACCTTAATTCTTGCATGTTTCACCTAATTTTTTATTAACTCTTTATACTACTACTTAATTACTAATTCTTTGAGTCTATTATCCAAAAGTTTACAGGTGCAAATACCAATCATTTTAATCAAACAATAAAGTATCTTTTAGATTATAGATGCAGCAGCGTGTCCTAATGATAATATTCCAATGTGAATGTCTTAAGAACGAATAAAGCTAGAAATAGGTAACTCATAATACAATTTACTGGCAACAAAGCTAGAAAGTCAAAATTTTAAGAATATCCTATTTAAAGTAATAAAATGACCACAGCTATTAAATATAACTGCATTTTTGGAATCAATTTAAAATGTACATTTTAAGGACACAAAGAGATACCAAAATTTAATAAGTTACACAAGGTCGTAACCCCCTATAGCTGCAATAATAACTAAAAAAATAATCTTACCAAAATTAAAATAATGTGGGGAATTAGCTTCTTCAATTCTTTCAAAATGACTTTGATCGTATTTGACTGGTCTATAAACTAAATAACATTGTATTCGGAACATCATTAATACAGTTTGGTGATGTTTATATCGTACCTAAATAGACTAATTACGTTTAATAACCCAATAATAAAGTAAATACACGGCCAAGGGCTTAAATCCTTAGCTTGCAATTTAATTTAAAACTAATAACCATTCGGGAAATTTATAACAAGGCAGCTTTATGTAGTTCGTTACTATTATTACGTTCCATAAAGCTCTTTTAAGTGTCGAAATGATTGTCGTTCAATTATTATAATTTAAAACGGGCTTTATTTAGAGTTATACAGGCTTTATATTGCTCAGTAATCTGTAAGAAGTCTAAACTGGAAAGGCCTAAATAAACTTGCATTGCAAGTATTTTATCGTTTTTTATGCCATCTTGAAAATGCCAATACAAAACCTAAAATATGAGGATCCAGCCCAACTTACCGACAAACTCCAAATATAACCAATATTTTGAGTTGTCTTCAAAGTCTCTCGTTCAGTTATGATATCATCCGATTGATATTTTGTTCCAAATTAATATCATCGTGTTTATACGCCTCAAGGAAAATGTCACGCGAAATCTTATTATTTATTTAACGGATCAATTATTCCGTGTGTCGTTCAATTTCTATTATTAACAACACGAGCTTATAAACTAATCATAAGACACCGATTGTATTCAATTCAGTGTATTTTGTACGTATGTACATAATGGCATTAATGACATATAATTTGCGTTGCTTTGTTTATCTCTTCGTACACGACTTTCGTATCTAATCGATGATGATCCTGTTTTATGAATTGGTCTCATGTTGATCTAAACATACGGAATCCATATTGATGGTCGGTGATGCCGTTGAAATCTTCTTTAATGTTTTTTGATGAGTAGTTGTACAGAGTGGACTACGGAAAACATTCCATTTGTTGGAAGGGTTTTAAGCAGTAAGGGTAAAAATACACAAAGAATAAGTCCCCCAAAAACTAGAATTTACGGGTCCGAGCATTTATTGTTTTTAAATTGAAGAAATAGTCCATAGTTGTCGACACTGGTCGTTTAAAGTACCTGAGGACCGACAGAACACAGACCTCTGTCAATAAATGATCAAATTACATGGTTTTGTTAAAAAGGGGGCTATACATGTCTATCGGAGGGAGATAAAAAGCTGCACTAAAGAATACACTTGAAAGGGAGGGTAACGACACTGACACTAGATGGCATAATAAATGAAGGAAATTTATAATTTAAGAACATTTGACAATTATTGAAAAGTAATGAAAACGTTTTTAGACTTCAAACAGTGGTTGGATACAATGGAATTATCTAGGGAAGCTAGAAAATATTGAGTAGAGATAGGAAGAGGTAAGTTTTGTTCAAAAAGAAACTGAAATATATACACTTCTCCCAAGAAACTAACAAACCACCAAAAAACAACCAAAAGTTTAAAGAAAATTTTTGTCATAACTAGTTGTCCGATTTGAATGAATTTTTCTTTAAATAATAGGTTGACTCTTCCAGAAAGTTAGTGTACTACTGTATTTGCATTCAAATTTATTTTTGTACAAATACGGGGTGTTGCAATGATAACCTGATTTTTTCATAAATTTTGTAACACCCTGTGGAGTTCAACCGTTACAATATCAACTTAAAATTAAAATCAAACTGTACCTTTATCTTTTTGTAACATTTTGTTTTTTGATTTACTCTATTATCTTGATCACAACAAGAGAAACACAATTTTATAGAATAACATGTTTTTATTAATTTTAATTTACATTATATGCACTAAAGTGAGTAGCATGCTATGAAAAAACATAAGTTACAGTAAATTGTCATTCGCTAAATACAGGTGTCAAAAAGCATTTCATAGAAGTGTATTTTCAGTGTTAGTCCTTACGTTTTTTTGCAAAAACCTTTATTTTGATTAATATGCAACGTGAAACACGAAATCTTACTCGCGAAGAATGTGCTCAAACATTAATATTGTCCGAGGAAGGCTGTAAATACTGAAGAATTGGTAGACGGTTTATTGTATGTCATACAACTGTTTCACGAGTTATACAAAGATTTAGAGACACTGGAAGTCATGGTCGCAGACCGGGACAAGGAAGGAATGAAATAACAACCCCTATTCGGGAGCGGTTTTTAAGCATTAAGGCAACGTTTTGTAACAGCCCGGACCCTTTAAACCCAGCTTCGAGATGCTAATGGTTTACAAATTTGTGGTGAAACAGTTCATCAGCGACTAAGAGAACACAATTTAAGACCTAGAATCGCTGCTCGGGGGCCAGCTCTAACGAGAGATCATCGAATATGTATATATTAATATATGAGCATACGTCTTTAATGTCATAATTGTCTTTAACTTAACCACACTTCAATATCCACATTGTAGTAGTTAACACGGTTGTGGTTAGCACAGGTTGTATTAAATTCTCTTTATAACCATCTATTTTTAAAAAAGTTTTTCCTTTCAATATGGAAAAGCTTCACACTTCTTCAAAAATATGGGGCATGTCAGCTAATATTTCTTTAATAATTATTATTTTTTTAATATTTTTGAAAATCTAAGAAACTGTTATAAAAAACCTTTTCTCCTCTTGGTTGTTATACCTACTCAATTTTCTTCAAATAATCTTTCATTCATCTTTCTTCATAAAACAAAATTTCACCTATGACTAGTTAGTACATTACGTCTTTAATTTTATATTCCTTATCCTGTTAAGTTGTACCCATTAAGTTAAGACACATTAACAGTTTTACTCAACTCGATGTTAGGTAAGTCCCCCTTAAACTTTTACTATATATTTACTGGCCGTTCCTAACATTGTACTATCCTTTTTAGTATCGCCTGAGGATGAACACTTAAGCGTTTGAAACATGTAGGGAACTATATATTTAAATAGTAAGAGAATACTACTTGGCAAGTGGTAATCATAATATGACATATAAATATGTATACATGTGAGAACTTTGTTCTCAAGCCACTTGCTGAGACAAAATATCCTTATTGTATAAGGTCTCAGCAAGTGGCTTGAGAACAAAGTTCTCACATGTATACATATTTATATGTCAAACTATATATTTGTTTTGTGGAGGAAGACTGCATTGTTTTATTTACATTTTTTGTTTTGTTATTTTAGAAGAAAATACACATGGGTGGAAAGTTGTTTACTCTTTATAATAGCTGATACTAAATTAAAATAATATATTGTCAAAATAATTCAGGTATATATTTACAATTTGTATAATCTCTACAATTTAATTGAATTTAATCACATACCGCCACATCAATTTCATTGTTACTATAAATAAAATGATATTAACGAAGTAGTGAAACATTTTCTAAATCTATTTGTTTTAATCAACAGCATTACTCCATTATTTGCTCTAACCGGATAAACAGCGCGTACATTAAATTTATTAAAGGTTTTGCACCAGAAATACTCTAAAATAATTATTTGAACCAGCCTTTAGTGCCGCTGTTGAATTTTTAGATTTAAAATAATATTTAATTAGAAAAACACTTTATTTTCCCTTCTCTTCATCTAAGCCAATGCTGTATAGTAAATTATAAAAAAACAACATATTGGTCAAAAAAATAGTTTTCTTAGGTTCCTCCCTTATAACTACTCTTCTGGTGGTGTATAGCAGCACAATGCTTTCTGATTTCCCTATTTACTTGGTTAGTTAATTAGTAAAGTTAAAAAATTGATGCATTCTAATTAAAACTTTTACTGTTCAATCAGTTTCTGCTTTGACTTGTTGTAGAAACATATTAAACTTGTTATAACAACCTTATCAACATCTAATAAAGAAACCCTCTAGTCTAAATTATATAAAGTAACTTCAAAGCGCCCTGCCAAACCGATATATATTAAGGCGGCTCGCAGAAAAGCACCTCTCTACACTGATCAAACATCGGCAATATTTCGCATTACCGATCAATAGCAATTTCCGCCAAAGCGAATACATGGAGAGACGGCGAAGTTCTTAGGGAAATAATTGGCATTGCGTGGGCTCCGCGCAGGAACGGCGTCAGCTTTTTCTTATTATAACGAAGCCCAAATGTTGTTATTTGTTCCGTAATCTGTCTGCAAGATACACCAATAAAAACCCCTGTTACATAGGTACATAATAATATACTCAAAAATATGTATTCACATGTTTTGGTAACTTCTTCTGTGGTTCCAACCAAAGCTGGTAGAACTGAAACCAGATTTTGAGCCTATTTTGAGTCCCCTACTTCCAATGGATCTTAGCGCCCTATTCTAGTTTTTATACCTAATTGGAAAAAATTGCCATCGTTCACAAGGAGACCTGAATAAAGTAGCAAAAGAAACAAACACTAAGTCACGGTCTCAATTCCAAAAAATTTACTAGTAATAACCAAGGTTACAAGTTTCGCTCTTACAGAGCATCATCAGACCTTACAATAAATAAGCAAAATTAAGAACTAACAAACACGACACCATTAAAATTGTATGTTATATGTATATACAGGGTGTTTCTAAGTACTTATAGAAACTTTAAAGGGTAAATATTTTACTAATTTTAAGATAAAAAGTTCATTTGAACATCCGCAACGGCTTGTTCCAAAAAACATTCTTTATCTGGTTTCTGATTATATTTTTGTTTAGTAACATAGAAATTTGATGAAATTTCGGATACTGGGAGTATTGATAATAAGAAGCTGAATTATAATTTGTACCTGAATTTAAATAATGGTGTTGTGTTAAAGTTTGTTAGTTCTTAATTTTGTTTATTTCTTCTAAGATCTGATGATGCTCGGTAAGAGCGAAACATGTAACCTTGGGTGACATTAGTAAATATTTTTGAATTGAGACCGTGACTTAGTGTTTATGCCTTTTGCTACTATCCCCCTAATATACGTCTGCTATGGATTAGGTTCTGTTTTTGCCCGATTCTAGTTTATTTTTCTGATCTGATATCGTCTGGAATCCGGAGAATTGTAATGGCTTGCTAGTTTACTGATCCTGTATTATGACTGTACTATTAATATACCTACTGACAATATCCCCGAAAAAAGCACTAGAAATCCAGATTTATATTGCTGTCGTATTAGCAAAATACCTGGCATACCCTTCATTTTGTTCCAACTAAGGTCAATATTATTCTGACCCTCATTTAACATTCATATTTCCTCCGGAAAGATCAATTAAATTCACGTATTACCCCGAGACGCATGACGAGGAATCTCTTATTAAATTTCGGCAACACCGACTCGAATTCCTTGCTCTACCTTTGCTGGGAGAGAAATTCGGAGTCTGTTTGGTTCGTCATCAAATCTATTCACGTCATACCAGAAATGCTTCGCGAAGTTTCGAGTCGAGTTGTTTCAAACTTTACAAATTGTTGTCATGGATTTATGTTATAATTAACTCTAATAGTTGCTTAATTTCATATTAAATTTAAAGTGCGAACTTTCATGCCCAAAACGTATTCTTAATGATATTAAGTGGCAATAAAAAAGTCATTTATGACTTTGTAATAAATAAGTTGAAATGAATTGTTTTTCCTATTCTTTCAAAGTATTTTTTACTACTTCTAACTTTATAAGCAACCATTATTGACTATTTTTCCCTTGAAAAATTATGTTTTTATACCTTTTCCTGAAAGCGCCTAATAATAAATAAATATTCTCTTAAATTAATAATTTAGCAAACGTAAAAACAACGTCACCAAATAAATACGATATAATTATAACGAAACGAAATCAAGAAGTTTTACTTAACAAACCCTTAAATTTCATTCTAAAGTTTGCCACCCCTTCTGTTCGTGTGAGAATACAAGATAGGCCTTTTACACAACAGCAATGCTTACGGATTCATTGTTTTAAGACAAGGCAACGCACTTCTAATTTAATTATTCCCTTACTTCACTCCTCACTCAAGACGACAATGAGATGTAACATGATTAGAGCGGTTTCATCGTCTCACGGCATCAAGCATTTCTCCTTCAAAGGAAATAAAGACTTGGCCGGATTTTTGCAAACACCTTGAATCTTTTGTGTTTTATCGCTAACCTAAATATAGGAGAATAATATCATGTTTCTCCTAATCTAAGAGGAAATGAGTTCTAAAAATAATATACAAAGATGTCTATAATTACTTTTCTGGTATAATTAATACCTTTTCATTCCTTTATTGTATTCCATTTTTTCTTTACAAGTTCTACAGGTGTATTGTATAAATCAGCAACTTTACTTCACCCATTTTTTCTTGTCTAATTTAGAAAAAGGACCCCATAATATAGGGAATTTTTCCAAATCTCCTAGACAACAGAATATCGTCAGAATACTCTATATTTTTTTTAAATAATCAACTCATTTCCTGATGTTATCACTGATTTCGAACTTTAACTGTCATACGTCCAAACACTACGTGTACAAACGCGCACGGACAAATAAAATCCTTTGATGTACCGACGGCCGATAAAAACCTGCTCGTCAGTGCTCGTTCATGAGCGTTTCACCATCGTTTGTTGCCTTGTCTTTCTATGTTCGTTCGTGCTCGCTTGTCTGGACGCACCTTTACTGGGGAAAGACTTATCTTCAATATTTGCATCATTCGCCCTCTTTATTCATCATAGCCTTCACCAAGTTTTTCGTTAGTCCAGGTTTAACGTGAAAAAGAGGCAAAAGAACATTTTTCGGCCTACAAGGGGCATATACTTAACATTTTCAGATCCCGGTTGATATTCACTCCTTTCCGGCCAAATTTTCGTTACATAACAAACAAGCATAGTAGCAATATTCCGTTTGTACTGGTTGGAGTTTATTTTATTGAACGAATGTGCAATTGGTGTAAATGATTTTAAATTTCCATTATGTAGTAACACAGCTTTTATACTATCTTTCGCGCAGTTGGTTCTGGTAAGTGCATAGTGAGGAAAAGGTCTTAATACAAAATACATTTTCAAAAATGATCTAGCTTTTTCATTACATGTTCAGAATGCACTACTTTTAAACCATCCCTCATAAAATTTAGTACCTGCCAATATAAAAGAGTCTAATGAGACCAATGAAAAGAGGTACGTAAAGGACTTTATTAATATTTTTTCTATTATTAGAAAAGTATTAGCATTGTAAAAATAATGGGCTGAACAGTGTTACAAAAATCGTATCGGCCAGTGTTACCACCTTTAAAAGATTCAAGGCAGTGTGAGTCGCTTCCATTGCCCACTCACAAAACGTTCACAGAGCACCTCTAAACATTTTCTGGGCACTGCTTGTGCGTGATGATAGAAAAAAAGTTTTTATTAAAATTCTTATTTAATAAAGCTAGAATGTACCTACTGAAAAAGCAACAGGCTTGCGACTGCACTAGAAGTAGCAACTGGTGGTCGCAAGAGAATCGTGCGAGGGTGAAGCGGCCTAAAGAAAATATAAAAGCTGCATGCAACAGAGTAATTGGCAGGTGTCCAATGACGACGGCGACGGGCTTTTTTGATATTATTTATTAACTTGGAAGCCTTTTGAAAATCCTATTTATACCGAACAAAGAACGTATGGTATATTGAATGTAGGAAATAAACCATTCTTGGTAATTATATTTTCCTTGGTAATTTTATCTAGGAATTTTCTTAAGTAAAATATCGGCAAGCAAAATGATATAAATAAAGATCTTGTAAAATTATTTTGACTGGTAAGCGCTATCAGAACGTAAATGCATAATCTTATACAGAATAAGTCAAAAAGTGTTAGTCGTACTTGTAGTAATGGTGAAAAAATTAAATAAAGGAGAATCATACAACATTATGTTGCATTAAGTATTACGATATATTTTACGAATATAATGTGCTAATCAAATAGAAAATGTTTTATTATACTCGGTTTCTAGTATAAATATTTGGTATAATATAGAATGTAGGAGTAAATCATTCTGGGTAATTATATTTTCCTTGGTAATTTTATCTAGGAATTTTCTTAACCAAAATATCAGCAAAATGATGTAAATAAAAGTTTTTTAAATTATTTAGGCTGGTCAGCGCTATTAGATTATACAGACCAGGTAAAAAAATGTTAGTCATACTAGTAATAATGGTGTAGAAATTAAATTAGGGGGAGTCATACAATATTATGTTGCAATAAATATTACGATGTGTTTTACGAATGTAATGTGCTAATCAAATTGAAAATGTTTTATTATACTCGGTTTCTAGTATAAATATGAGTAGCTTATACTTTTAAACAAGCTTTTTGCACGAGAAATTCCAAAACAATTTTAAAAATTTGAAATTAGTTTTAGAGTACAACGTAGATTGTATGTCCATTGTGTTAAATGTCGCCTTCATCCCCCTCCCCAATCATTAGATTGAACCGGGTAGTTAAATAAACGAGGACGCCGGCTATATCTCGGAAGCCAATAGTCGTACAGCTTTCGGAAAAATTATAGGTAAAGCGGCTAAGAAAAATCACTGAAAATTATTAGAGGGCTTAATGTCAATACCCAACTAGGAAATCGAGGTGTTTTTCTTTAATATGTCCAGTTTAGCCTTATTGAAAATGTATGCGTAGGAATCTCGGGAAAATTTTGAGCAACTTAGGCTCCGCACTTTTACTTCAGCTGGTCAATTAAAGTGGTCCAAATGAGGTAAACGAAATGGATCAAACTTAGTCGCATTAGAAAGCGCTGTAACTGTTTTATCATTTACATAATAAATTAGGCCTTAGTTAGTTTTAGCGGCAGTCACTAGAGGGCGCTGATTGAAATGTCAACGCAATTTGCTGTCTTTCTTGGAAATTTTAAATAAAAGCATATATTAGATTTTAAATAATCCAGAAGAGAACCAAATTTGAAAGAAGTCGGTACAAACCGCAAGCCTAACTAAAGATATTAACGAAATATCGTAAAAATAAAATAATTTGAATACTGCTTTATTTTAATAATAGAATTTTATTAGTCCCAAAAGTTATAGCACATTAATAAATATTATTTAATATTTTCCGTCTGTGTTAAATAAACATACCTTTATTTAGGTTTGTTGATACGGGCATAAAGTAATCGGACTACATTATATTCCAAAGCACCAACGTTTCAGTTGTTAATCTCAAATCACTTTCAAGTATAATTTAATACATTACCAACCATAACGCTTTCTTAAAAAAATAGAACACACATAGTAAATCCGACCGAATCAAACTTTTTATTTTTCGTATTTGTTCGATTGCACCCAGATGTTGTTCTTCATCAGGCTTTATTGCAGTTGGGCTTTGGAATATTGCTACTGGCGATTAAGTATGGCGGAAGATCCCCCAACTACTTTCCAATATTCTTTAGACCGGTAAGGCTACCTTCAATAGTAATTGGGGCTGTAAATTTGAATAATATGCACTACTGTTCGAGAACAAACCACCACTGGATGCAAGAAGTGCAGTACCAAGCTCGGTGGAGTGTAGACATCTACTGTGAAATAATAGGAGGAAGAATTATCAGTCCTTTCATATTTAACTAAACATCCAATGGTCGCACACACCTACATTTGTTACGAAATGAACACTCCTCCTGGAAAATGTCCCGATAGGGACAAGATGTTTCAGCATGACGGATGTCCAGCACATTTGTTCTACGCTTGTACGAGAACACCTAAATTTAACATTTCCTGCCAAGTGTATAGGAAGAAAAAGTTTTTAATCTCTGTTTGGATTTTTTTTATAGAGGAGGTTAAAAGACATTGTTTTCCAAAGTACACCTACTACAAGAGGAGACATAATTAACAGAATCAGAAGTGCCATTCGCCGACTTTACCCAGCAGAAATAGGGATGGGCTTTTTGTCAACTCGGGATAGACTCCAATCTTTTATTGAGAATAACGGACCGCAATTGGTATATCTAGAGGAGGCATTAGTAAAACTATAATGGAATGTATCCCTTCAATTTTTAGATGAAAGTTTGTTTAAAAGCCTGCGTCCTACATTATAACAGTATTTGTTTCAAAGCCTACCTGTTGTCTTAATCGACATGGTAGAAGTCTGAATAGTTATTTGTGCCCGTATACCTGAATAGAGGTATGCTTACTTAACACAGAAAATATAATATTTGTTAATGTGTTTAAATTGTGATGCAAACATGCCATCATTTAAATATAGCACTATCTAAATTATCTTATTTTCACAAAGCCTAGTTGATATTCTTAGTTAGAGGAGGATACTTGTAGGCCCTAAGGGATACACATCAGGTCAATAAGCGGAAGATAAGTACAGGATGGCCATCATAGATATTGTCACAACCTGGGAGTTGTTTTTCTCCTAACGGGGTCGTTGAGGTTAGAGTACAACACAACTGCATACAAAATATTACCCACCAACCTTTCTAACTATGAAACTACCAGGTGGCCTGGAGGAGGACCAACATGTTTTCTTGGGGCCTTGGATGACTTACAACTGGAACTCACCCTGGGCTCCGGAGTATGTAAGGGAATCAGGCCGACTACTCACCAAACAGCCAGAGCACCCCTAAGGATAGAGAAGGTAGGGAGATGACCAAGACTGAAAGACGAAGGTGCCTTTCCACCGAACGTCGGAGTTCTTATCGTAGCTTTCCTGAACTTGCACTCCATCCAGTGGGTAAAAATCTCGGAGTGCAGTGGTTGAGAAGTATAGGCAATATGCCTAGATATCGCAAGAATGGGAAAAATAAGGATCCCAGATTTATTTTTTTTTCTAACAATTTACTACCTACCAGTTAATCTTGAGTCAGGAAAATGTACACAATAGTGTAAAACCGCTCTGCGAGAGATTAATAGACGCAACTGTACATTTTGCATTGGTTGGTAATTAAGCCACATAAATTAAGAAAAGCTGTGCATAAATCAAAAAAAATGAGTCAATAGCGAACCAACAGGCAGACAAATAAAGTCACGCGGTGGCGTTAGTTGCCGGCAGGCAGCGGAGTCAAGGCGTGCGTGCGATTAGGCCGTGCTTGAGCCGTTACAAATCCTCGGGCGAAATCCCGCCGAGCGCGCCGCAAAAACGAAATGATTTATGAGGCCCAACGGCAACACATTGTATAGCATTTCCCTAACAATGGAAAAAGGAAAACGATTCATTTCTAAGGAAAACGATTCATTTCTTATTCCGCGTAAATCGATTAAACGTTCAATTGTGCCTTTCGCTACGGCTTATTGGCGAACGGTAAATCACGAGCCAGAAATAGTTTTTGGAAGCAACAGGCGAGAAGTGCTGCCAGCCAGCGGTGCCAGCAACTGGTGGTTTAAAAAAGAATAGAGCCTTTGTGCCTATGCGAGGATAGAAATTTAATATGAAATTTTATATCCCCGGTTTTACGTTGGCGGGATAGTGGTCGGGTTACGTTTGCTTAACGAACAATATACGACATGTGAATCTGGAAACATGTTTCCTATTTATTTTAAGAATAAAACATTTTTATGGGATTTTGGACCCACCACTTCTAATCTGAATTAATCCAATACAGTAATCTATATTTTCTATTAATAGTAAAAATCGAATTATAATAACAGGTAAGCAAGGATATAGTAATGATAAAAATTGAACTAAGGAACGTTCCCCAAAAGACGTTTTTGCATATTCTTTTGCTAACAGAAGAGAGTACCTAATATGAACTAGTTCACACTCGAACCATTTTGTTACAAAACATTCTCATGAAGCCCCACTGCTAACAAAACTACCTGAATTACCTTTTCTGCAAATTAGCACTTATCATTTAAAAGGATTTTTTAGTAGTCCCTTTGAAACCCCTAATAAATAATAAAAAAAGAAAAGCAATATCGAATTTCGCCCACTCTTTCCAGAACCCCGCGCGCGCCCTAAGGATACGAACGACGAAAACTCAATCGGTTCCTTCCATATTAAAATTTGATTACGTCGGACCATTTATATTGTAACTAGCTTAGAGCTCTTACATTTTTCCATAAAGGAAGATTAAATCTTTTTACTACTCTTCGGCTTCAAAGCAAATACTTCAAAGTGGAACTCTCGACGTTATTCAAAAATTTTGTTGCTGTCATGCATAAAATAAATTACTTTTAACTTGTACTGTGGAAATTGTAGTCTCGTTCTCGCAAGGTATTTATTAAACTTTGTGTCCCCGTGCCGCGCTGTCGCACGATTCGTTACCATTTTTCTTCTTTGAGGATTTTCTTTTCGAGTGTTTTTACCCGGATGGAACCGAATTATTTTGTCACAAGAGGTCGAATTAATTTGCACTTATAATTGCCTGTTTTCAAAATCAATTTTCTAATATAAATTCTTACCGATTTAAGGCAATCATGCATTAACATTCATGTTGCCAAAATAATTTAAGTGGACCTATATCTAATCTGCTTGATTATAAGAGGCCCTGAACAGCAGGGTATGTTTGAAACAGACTGTTTTTTATGAAGTTTTCCAGGCAACACAAGGTGTTTTCCAAAAAGTGTATGCTATTATCAAGTGTAAGTATCTCCTTCAGGAGACGAATACAGTACAATCAGCAAATCCTTACCAAGTACCTACTTACAAGAAAACTTACATATTTTATTGATGTTCATATAAATTATAAAAAAATATAAAACATCAATGTAATCTGCACTAACTAGAAGGAAGCTTAATAAAGAATAATAATCCACTGCATACTATTGAAATAAACAGACAAACATCTTAATACCCATGCAAAGCAACATACTAAAAATATATAGCGCATCTTATTGAAAGCGCAATATTCTGCTATATTAAACTTTTAAGGAAACGTCTGTTAAAAACGACAAAATATTCAGTATTGTTGACTGGAAATAGCGCATTCGAGATTACAATAAAAGGTTTTCATATTTACATTTTGAATTGCTGTAAGTTTTCATTTTAAAGGCGTCTAAGGATTATGTCAGACATCATTTGTAATTATTTTATTGCTCTATTTAGCTTAAACTACATTTTTTTTTAAATATTTTTTTTAATACTATTTGTTTGTTGATAATAGTTTAAGTTCATTAGTGCCAATTGAAACAGTCTGTATTATTTTGTTGTATTGTACATATAATAAATTATCTATCATACATAATGCACAATACCTATGCTCATATTTTTACATTTCACATGCCATTTTTTAGTGTGATAAACTAATATAATTTCCAACGAGTAAATAATACGCTTTAAAATAGATTTGACATAATATGTAAAGTTTGGAAATTAATTATATTTTAACTTATTCTTAACTTTTTTTGCAGATTCGATTTCCCTTCATGACATAAATAAATGATACAGCGCGTTTTCTTTCTGCAGAAGTACAATTATTATTAACTAGTAAAATGTAATTTATTAGGACAAAAAGTAAAAATAATATTATCATATTACAGTTTTAATTAGATTTAGTTTCTTCAAATCAGTTCAAGTTTTATTTTACCCTAATTTAATTTAAATTACTTCTTTGTTAAATCAGAAATCCTTTTTTACATTAAGATTTCTAGGTGCTCGAAATGCATTTAAATAACAGATTGCACTATTTTAGTCAAAAGTAAAAGCATGGGATAAATTTCTCAAATCAATAAATTTTCTAGGTCGCAATTTTATCAAATGTCAGTTTTTCGAGCAAAATTACTGATGAAAAAATTTTGAATGAAAAAAAATATATTCTAAAAGGAAAGCTCGAAAAGCTTAACATTGGAATATATGAATAAACAACAACAATAATTACTTTTATTGATGCAATTAATCTATTGAGAGAAATTATTTGAGTGAACAATTATTAAATACACTTGTTATAAATTATTTATTTATTATATCATTGATGATGCCTGGATGAAAATACCTAATGAACTTAAAAAATTAAAGCGCAAATAGGTTTTAAGATTTCCAGTTATATTTTCATACAAACATGCCAGCTGTTTCGGTCACACAGTATCTTTTTCAGATGATGGGTACTAATATGTTAAAGTTCTTAAGTTAAAGTCAAAATGTTAAACTACCTACATTATTTACAGATTTAATAATGGGAAATTGTTTAGGTCTAGGTCGGAATTTCTTAATTTATTAATTTCTAAGGATTTAGTTTAGGGTTTCTGTTGTGAATATGTAAAATTTTATAATTATTATTGAGAACATGATTATCATTTTACAAATGGATGTCATAGTTTAAAGTTTTATTTTTATTTAAAAAACACCTTCTATACATGCATTTTTTGAAAGGTCTATCTGTTTGTTCTATGTAAACTTTGGAGGCAGACCCACATGTTTATTTATAAGCCCGATTTAAAATCTTTAGACACTACTCCTATTATTTTTAATATGTTTATATTTAACGAATTATTAGTTCAAAAAGTTCTAAAATTTAGTAGTTAGTAGTTCCAGCAGTTCTCAATTTCCAGTTGACAAAACTATATAAATTGTCTCCATATTGACGCTTTAAGTATCTTTTGTGGCTTGCGAAATTGATTTTTCCATATTTCTTGTTATTTGTTAAGTCGACACTTCAGCAAAATGTCTCATTTGCTGTATGCTTTACTATCAATATCTACAGTACTAACCTAATAAACTAAAATGTCTTTACTAAGAAATTGATTTAAAAATCGCAAATCTAACCTAAAACATCAAAAAATGTATAATATTTCACTTTCTCAAATTTAACTATTACTTCAGGGAAATGCTAAATTAATAAGTAAAGAATTCTCATCACCATGAATAGTTTTTTTTATAGAACAAACTTTGAAAGATCAGCCGAAAAGCGGAAATGAAATTCTCTAATTACAATTTTAATTAAATCTATTTGATTTGAGTAAACGCTTTACGATATTTCAGTCTACATTGTGAAGAATTCTTGTGAAACCGACCTACTTTTCAATATCAAGTTTTTATTGTTTTATTTTTATGCGATCCTTTATTATTCTCGAGTCAAGAGATTGTTTGATTTCTCTCATGTATAACATTCAATTTAAACAAAGTTAACTTTATTAGACGATGCAATGTAACTTTTGAATATTTGATATTGTTTATTTAGTTACTACTATAAACATTTCTTCATTATAATAATAGTGCAGCTTTATCTAACAAGAATATTTAAGCTGTATGAATACATTTACAATTTAAAAATTACGACTACTTAATATTAATTAAAATTGGCAGATTATCAAACTATCTCATCTATTCTTTGATAAAATCTCTTCTTTTTTCCATTTACTTAATGGTAACCCATTTGACTTCCTACAGAAAATGAAGTCAAAAATTAGGTTCTAAAAAAAATCCTTTAGACCCGAATATATCTACATTCGTAAGTTTCAGTTAAAATTACCTAAATGTTTCTACCAAAGCAGTTTTTTATACGGCAAGAAAAAAAGGCAAACCTAATGAGACAAGACATTTAAAGATATTCCTGAAAAAAAATAATTTAATAAATGTTTTGTAATATTACGTGTCACCTGTCAAATTAAAGTAAACTCGGATATCTTTTTTGAAATAATAAACCTTGGCGTGCTAATATTATTTTTTTACAAAGACTACAAAAGTAGCGAAGAAAATAAAAAGTTAAATTAAAAAAAGAATAATTTACAAACTACAGTTACTTACAAATAGTGTTAATAATTGCGAAGGATATTTACTTGATAAATAATATAGGTCACTTGGCGAGAACCAAGATAAATGATGTAAGAATAAGAGGCTTCCAAGGAAAATACAATTCGTTTACTTTTGTGTGTGTTCAGCTACAATAAAAGATTTTAAAAGTGTGAATCTTCTTTCTTTTCGGCACAGTCTCTGTAAGCACTTGTTTGAATGCATAGAAAAGTTTAAACGGAACAAAAGAAGTGCTAAGATTTTGTCCATGATCTTACCTAAAAGTTTATCAATAGAAACTTAAAGTTACAGCAACAGTGTGCCAACACAAAAATTTACTTTTTTATTTAATTATTAAGGTTTCATCGCTCACGCCAACTTCCATCTGGTGCAAGCTATTTTCGTATACTATAAAGAGTTTCGGAATCCTAAGGAATTCTATCTATTTTATCTCTAAACATTTCCTGACCCTTTAACACAAAAGGGGATCCTTCGTTCCTCTGATAATTTTCGTTTTGTTGGTTTTAGGTTCTCGTTCTTAAAAAAATACACGATCTAAAGGTTTTACATTTAAATTGGAAATTCGATTTTTTTTAATGGAGCTGAATGTATCGGAAATTCAAAATGGGAGTTTAAGAGTCCTGGTTCAGTTCCCATGTGTTCCTGTTAAAGACAAATATAGGATAGGACTTTAGGGTGGCTTGAGATTGTCAATATTACGGGTGTAAAAAAAACTCGAAAATCCCGGGATCGATTAATAATTACGAAAGTAATTTCGAAATGTTATTTTAGCATAATGAATATATACTGGTGGTATTATATGACATTGCGTTGAAGGTACGTCCATATGGTACACCGCTTCCTGCTTTATCGCGGCAGGCGAGAGAAGGAAAACGTAATAAACACGTATTGAAACGTACATAGTGAATCTGACTACTTGCTTTAACCAATTTTATTAATTATTAAATCATTAGTTTTATCTAATTTCGATTTACTTGGCGGCATACTGGTAAATTCCTCAAAGGTATTCCAAAACAAACTGTGAGGAATTGAGTCAGGAACATTATTTTGGTACTTTTGGTTTACTTCTTTTGATTTCTTAGCAATTTTTGCTAGAGGATCGTCACTCACATCGGATATGTCCTTACTCTCTACCCGCTTTGTTGTATTGGGATATTGTCCATTAATTTTAAGACTTCATTTTTTAAGTCTGTATAGGTTCTTATTAAGTCGCTTGTTAACCGGAATTAATTATTATTTCTTTTTCCCGCTTAAACCGCTCACCGCATAGCAGGCCCTGGTAGTATGTCGTGATATTCCGGTCGGTTTCTACTCTAGTTGTTTAAAATGGAAGCGGAGTCTTTTGTTGATGAAAGTTACACTATCCATTTTTTATCCGGTAGGTACTTGATTCAATTCAGAATATAGCCGAATGTCTGTTTATTCATTTGGCAATATTGGGAAAATTTCTGGGGGTGAGCTCTGAGTTGAGGTAACAAAGTATGGTAGTCACCTACTTCAGGCGAGTCATATTTCTTTCATGAACAAAAACAAAACACAAAATAAATTCTTGTAACAATCAACTTTTTGGATTAAACTAAAAATATGAATTTACCAAACAAAACTAATATTCTATTAAATTAGACTCCAAAACGTGCTAATAGATAAAGAAAGCAAATTTATTACGTTATACATAACCCTAATAAAAAAAACCAAATGCGCTTATCCCATGAAAGAATAAATTATTGGAAGGTTTCCCTATGGAGAGCATCAAGTAGCACGAATTCGTGTTTGTATCTAGCTCTGGACTTTTTTACTGGAAATTTAATGCGACCCGAAGGAGAGCTCGTAAACGCTATCCAGGGGTCTAACGGCACGCAAAGTGCAAATTTAAAAATTATGTCTTTAAGAAGGAAAATAAAACAATGGTAAACTGGGAAGAAAGGAGACCTTAACAGAAAATTATTATGAGAAACTGTTGATAACTTTACTGTTAAGTAAAGTGCATTTAGCTAGAAATATGTTGAATCAATATTGTGTTATAAGTAATTTCCTCTAATTTTACAAATACAATATTACTATACCTAAGTGATAATATAGCAATCTTCGTTTTATTTCGAACACCAATTGATGACACTGTGTATTGAAAACTTTTACGACTTTGTCTAATTGAATGCATTCCATATTTTTTTCCCGTTTTTATCCGTTATTTTAAAAAATGATTATCTCATCGGGACACCAAGATCATATGATTTGATCCACTTGGACTACCTATTTGCCATGAGGATATTTGAAATATCTGGTTTACAGAAATAAGTCACGAACAGTTAAGGGCGGCCTTAACATTTAACGTATTATTTAAATAATAATACTAATAATTTATTTAACGATTTCTCATCATTTAAAATAGAGAATAACTTTATGACACAATTAATTTACCATTACCAAATAAAATAAAAAGGCAGTATACACACTGATAAAATTAATTATTTGAGTTAAAAAAATTTACCGTTGACTCAAATAAATATTTGTTTCCTATTAGCCAAACAAATATGTATTTGAAAAATACCAAGGGATTATTTGCCTCAATTAGTATCATCTGATTTGATACAAATTACTTTTTATTTGGAACTAATCACTAAATAGAAAATTCAAGCAAATATTTATTTCCTTAACACTAACCTAACTTAAATAAGCCGTTTCAATGACTTAAGGTAAATAGGTTATAAGTTAAGTTAACAAAATGTTTATTTGATTGATATTTATATATATTTTATCAAGTACATATTTATTTTACTTTTGTTTTACATGTATTTGCCGTAACAACAACGTTATTTAATTAAACAATTTAAGTGATTTGATTTAAATAAACCGGTGATTTCCATCAAAGTGATTGTTTTTTTATTCAAGTACATAATTGTTTAACTTGTCTTTTATATTTATTTAGATCAAATATAAATTTATTTGGTTTAAATACCTTTTTTTTAGTTTTCAATAGATCAGAATGTTCATTCAAATCAGTTCTTATTTGATCCAAGTACGTGTTTATAGAGACGTCACATAAAAATAAGAAATATTGAAATGTTGCTATTGAATATGGTTTAATCAGTACCTATACCATAATAATCACAAACCTTATCAAATTGTTTATAGAATTCAAATAATAAGGCAAACCAACAGAAAAAAAACCATTTTTGCCGAAAATAAAGGTTATGACAAATTACGCGCACGCGCACAACTATTTTTACATAAAAATAACATAAAATTTAAAAGATAACCATCTCTTATTTTATTTCTTATTTTTATGTTATGTTATGTGTTTCTATAAACGTCCTATGGCAGATCTGTAGATTCAACTCTTATTTTATTTTTATGTTATGTTATCTTGCTGTATAAACCGACCATTAGTTGTTGTTCCCCTTAAAATATACGTCAATAAAACATTATAGAGAAGTTAATAACTTTGATAAAAAATTAAATAAACTCTAATTTGCAAATATTAGGTACAATAATTATTAATATTATATAAATTATATTATATTTTTTACGTTAGGAGGTTTGATAGGTATTGAATTATGGTGAAAATTGAGAAAAACTGTCTTATTTGTAACCTAGGTAGCCATGATTTATAAATACAAGTATCTTTTCTTTGCCTCTTATCTTACTTTTTTAACTCGTTTCATGCGTAACTAAAATATTCAAATATAGTTTCCTACCTTGAAAAGTATCTAACATATGGGATATACCCCTCGATATACCCCAATCTTCTAAATAATTATTCATATTACGTTTATTCCCCATATCTTTGTTTTAATTTTTGATGGAACCACTAACTTCTGTGCCACTAACAAAGAAGATTTCACTCTCACTCATAAATTTCTACAAGACAAAATCGAACACCAATGACCAAAACGCAATGCTCAGGCCATTTTTGTATAACCAATCAAATTACTCAAAGCCCAAAGTAGGCGACAGGAGTTCATTTAAATACTTAATTATTAGTTTGGATGACCAAATTATTTGAAAAGTTCGGCAATGAATGATTTAAATTAAAGTTAAAGGTTAACTTGAAATGTACTTCGATTAAATAATTAGTTATTTGTAAATATTTGGTTGTTTTATATTAACGATTTAATGTAAATACATAATTATTTAGTTTAAATGACCTAGACATTTAAATAGTTCTCTATTGGGTGATTTAACTAGCGATTAACGGGATTTAGTTCCTAAATAAAAATTAGTTCGATTAAATAATTAGTTATTTAGATTTTGTTATTTTAGTGTTTTTTTGGTAAGATATTTGTTTGAAGGGTTCTATGATTTGACACAAATCAACCAACAGTCAAATAACTTTGCAAATAAAACGAAATACTCTTATTTATTTCAGTTAAATCAAATTTAGTTAATTAAAATCACATTTATTTATTACCAATAATTATTCACCAAATAAATTAGATTATTTGATTAAGGGAGCACAGTTTTATCAGTGCACCAAACAAGTCTCACAGAAAGTTCAAAACTCCGATCCAATCTTGTTTTGTCCCAAATTAATCAGTAACCCTGCAGATCTGTCCCACTTTGTTCTTTGTTCAATGCTCTACAACTTGTAACCTTTATCTTATAACTATATTAACTTTTGCCCATTCTACCTTTATTTCCCCACTTCAATCTAACTCTAAATCTTCATGTCTTTAACACCAACATTAAAATTTTTTTCCCTAACTTCCCAATAATCAGATGATTTAATGTCACATCGATAATCTTACTAATACAATAATCCTTCTACAATGTCAACTTTACAACTTCCAGCCTTCATTTCACAACATTAATTTTTCCACAATTCTTCACCTCTTTAATTCTACTATATCGTAACAAAATTAAAACTTCTCTCTAACTTCTCGATTATCATATACTTTATTTCACATAAATGTAATACAAAAACCTTTTAATAATTGTCATCTTTTCTTAAAACTGGTCTATATTAAGCATTGCTTTACATTATTGACTACTTAAAATTTCGAACCACTGCTCACAATTCAGAATAAACTTCTACTTAACTTATATCAATTTTAATGAGCTGGTCGATCACTGTATCCCCTGATGATGAATATTTATATGTTTGAAACATATTGGGAACAGTGAAGTTTTGATATATTTTTATTATATATTGTGGAGGTAGACCGTCTGTGTTTTATTTGATTTTATCGACTCCACTGCCAGCATGGACTACTTTTTCAAGATTGATTTTATTTTTATCTATTTCTTCTTAGTCCTAAAATGGATTTTGTTGAAGATATGTTTATAAAGGATCCTCTATAAATTGTAGATATTCTTGATTTCGGATTTCGCGCAAGATTTACAATAGAAAAAATAATTTTGACGAATTGGATAAGATAAAGTTCTGTAGGCGTTTTCACCTCACTAATAACATTGTTTTGCTTTACTTGAAGTTTGTTAAGGATGTGTAAGTAAAGTGTATTTAATTTAGTAAAGTAAAGAGATTTTTACCAGCGTTTATTTTCAGGAAAATGGTGTAGCACCCATTGCTAGTTTATTCCAAATTAAATCTCTTTCATTAACCAAGATAGTATTCTCAGTATTTTTTTTCTGATACATTTTTATATCGAGCACAAATGTTAGCTATAAACAATTTTTCTTCCGCAGCGTTCTCTTTTCTTTTTGTCGGAATCCATCGCAAACACAATGGAATAGAACCTATTTTTTATTTAATTTCAACCAAAACCAAGTCAAGCTGTCAAAGTACTCAAAAGTGGACGTTGAAAAATTATTGTAAATTATAAATTCAAATAGGTTCACCGATGTGAAATTAGCAAACAATCTAAAACTTAAAAAACTGGACTGTTGACAAGTGTATTCTTCGGTTAACTAAACGGACTCTTGTTTTTGGTGATGCATTGTTGATTAAAAACAGATCTCTGATTAGGCTAATCAATGTTTATACCGTCAATGACACAATCAACCCTTAGAAGTTAAGTCAGCTTTAATTAAGTCAGCTTCTCGAAAGGGAGAATATTTTGGAACAATAAACTGTCTAATATAGTAATGTCTATTGCGAAGTGTCAATTGTCAGGAAAATCTTACCTATTGTTTTTTATAACTCGGTATAGTTCTTCATCTTTCCAATTTTTTAAGAAGAACACGAAATCTTATCCCTTATTTGTAAGCCCGCCATATTAAATCATTTTTCATTCGTCCTCGAGCTACACTGTTCCCCCCGTTCCGCAGAGACACATGCGAAAAAATCCAGGATCATAAAAATTTCATATAGTCACATTACATTCCGTCGGGATATTTTTATGCCTTGTGACACCTCGTATTATTCGCAGTGTGGCTCGGTCGGTCGTACGCGCCCGCCCTACACATGTCTAGGGATGGCAAATTAAATTTCTTTATCGATATGCCGTATCGAAAGATAGAGTCTAAATGAAAATTTCAATAAAATAAGCATAATCAGAAACAGCCGGAACCTTAGGAAATATAGCTAGTTTCATTATGTCAAAGAACTTGCTGTTGTGGAAACATGCATATGCATTTTAATACTAATTAACATAATTCAAACTCCTTTTATTACTTAATAATTAGATCAAAACCATAATCACATTTTAGTGAAAAGTTAATAATGATCCGCAACGCCGCATTTGGGTTAAATTCTACTGTTCTAAAGAAATAAATAAAACTCATCTTTGAAAATATTATAACAACTTAACTGCAAATTTACGTCGCATTTAATAATCCTTTCAGTAAAATAATACAATAGAAACAAAACAGCTTGTTTACGTTTTTATAGACCTTTAACTTGCGTTTAGCTGGTAGGCAGTATATATATGACTAGGCGGTCTTATTGACGGGCGGTGAAGATCAGTTTTCGGCAAGGCTTTTCCAATTGTGACAAACAGGGACCGGCGAGCGTTATAGACGTGGCATCCGTGTTGAAAAGCAAGTCAGTAGGTTTTAAGATTCTTTTCGTTGCGGAACGTCTTATCCCCGCGGTTTTCTCAAGCTATTAGCACCTAAATAGTCGTGAGTTTTCAACCTTTTGCAAAAATTGTTTAAGTAAAAGAATAATAGTTTGTTGCGGGTTACACGAACCCCCTTAAGTGTGATTAGTACCAATGTGGCCATTGATTAGTTAATCGATAACAATTCATGTGAAGTAGTAGTATGATTTCACAAATTATGTAAACACTTGACATTATCTTTTCAAATGGCATAGTTTGGTGGAATAAAGAATGCTTTTGTGAAGGAAAGTGTTTTCTTGGGAGTGAAAGTAAGAAAAAGAATTAGTGAATCACCCTATGGAGAAATAGTACTTTTTGTTGCTAAGAGTGGCATTTTAAAATCCAGGCTCTGTACACTTACGAATGCACAATTTCTTAAAGATATACCTAGGTATAGCTAGGAAGATGAATTGCATGAAAGTATACTTGAGATGGTAAATAGACCACATTTTGGTTGACTATTCGTTTTCGAGTTATTATTAAAAATCAGAAAAAATACTTTCCCTTTTTCGATCTTGATCTCTCGATCCTCAACAATACACCAGACAGTTTAAATCGATTTTGGGAAATGACGTTCAGTACCCTTTTCATCGAAACACCCTGTATTTTTGCACTGGCCTTGAGCATATACCTAGTTGGGTTCTTCAATGTGTTGTTACGTCAGGATTTTATCCTTCGACATCTGTTATTCATTGTGAACTGTTTAAGTATTGCCCCTCGTAGAAATGTTGATATCGGCTCTGCCTTAATTAATTTTGGTTCGTGCGTTTTGACTTAAAAGTTTTTGTGTGTAAAATGTTGGCGCCTTTATCTAATTTATTATATAGTGCCTCTCTACTATGGATTTGGATTTGGACCAATAGGGAGCCAGTCTTTCGGTAGTTGGTATGTCGCGCTTTGTCTAGACCTCGTGTGCGAGTCTGTGATTAGTGTGTTTGACGATATGTCTGTGCGTCGGTAATAGTCTTTAGTCATTTTCGAGAAAAACTCGTTTATCGTCTGCGTCCGCGATAGTTTTTAGCGCCCTGTTTTGAGTAACATGAACTTGGTAAGCTCTGTTCTGATTATGTTGCACCACGAAGGTGCACCATAAGTGAGAACCGGCCTGACCAATACCTTGTAGAGGTTCACCTTAGTCCTATTTGAAAGTATACTCCATCTGTGCAGGGAGTCGATAGAGCCTAATTGACGCAATGCAAGTTTCATTCTATTAATTGAATTAAGCCTTCAGTTCTTCCTTTGGTCAAATATAAGTCCCAGCAATTTCCCCTCCAGCACCAGTTCACTTGGACTTCATTGACCCGAAGCCTTGCTTAAGGCTTAGTACTTTTTGAAAGAAAGATTACCCTCGTCTTGGCAGGATTCAGGCGAATCTTCCAAGCCAAAAGCCACTTTTTCAGCTCGATTACGTGACGCTGCATCTGGCTGCGAAGTAATTGCTGTATCGTCACCGAAAAGATAGAGCTGCGTAAATCTATCTCGCGGAATATCATGAATATAAAAGCCTTGCGGCACTCCCGCCCTGATGAGTTTATTTAAAGAAGTGTTCCAAAAAAGAAGCTACCACCTTGGTTGCCTTGTAAGTAGTTTCAAATTTAGTCAAATGTCATGGAAAGTTTAAATTTGATATTGAGAAAATATTAAAAGTTATACATCTCGAATAGCATACACACCTACAACAAACACATTTTTCAGACTCGCGCGCATAAACGTACGTGTTGAGAATAGGTTTGTAGCTAGTTAATCGGCCTGTTCTTGCATTTGTGAAATATAAAGATTGTAAATGTAAAGAAAAATTGTGGCCTATGATTTAGAAATGTATGCAATTTTAACTAAAGCAGCGTAAACCCTCTAAAAGTCAGTAAAACCTCCTTTTAATTAGGAAACTAAAAATTGTTAACTTCTGATTATCAAACTTATTAGAAAGGATGACCTCCCTGAGTAACCAACCACGGGCGTCGACATATTACGCCGACAATGCCAGGATCCGCCCATGGAAAGTCGCCACAAATGGCCAGCCTTACTTGGTGGAAACAATTGATTAAGTTAGAACGTACTTATAATAATCTGCATCAATACTATAATTTCACGTCGTTAAAATTATGTCGATATGCAATCATCGACCTACCGTCGCCATTCCTACACATGTCACCGTTATTTGCAGCTAGTTCGAGCGTGCATCTGACAGCTGTCTTATCACCGAATAGCGAAATGCCGTCTCATTTTTGCCACCTTGACAACCGGATCAATAACGCATGGACGCTTTACCTTTGTTCCTGAAGTTTTATAATTTAAAATCATTGAGCTTCAAAATGACATTTTGAATTAATTTTTTTTTTGGGATTTACAAAAACAACATAAATTTTAATGGTTTTCCCTATAAAGGTGACACTTTTACTAAGGATTTTAATAATCCAGTGACAGCATTCAATTCAATGTCTCGATTTACTATAAAAAATATCCTTTTAAACTCTTCAAAATGGTAAAATTGAGAGAGCCCTTTGATGAAAATGCGAGGATAGAATGCTGAATAATTGTTCCACGCGCAAGGTGAATCGTGGGTGAATGGGCAGCTTTATATTAGCGATTGATAAAGTTACCTTTAGGTAATATGGAAATATCATACGAACACATTTTTTTTTTTTGTTTATTTATAAAAAGCAATGCCTTTGGGTCAGCTAATAAAAAAAAAGTAAGTCTAACCCGCAACACGTGTATAGGTAACTTGATATTTTTTGTGTCTTTCGGTAGAAAATCCTTGCCGCAGGCAGATAAAAAACTTCTTAATGAGAGAGAGAGAGAGAGCAGCTTTTATAAATTCCCGATAAATCTAAATTCAGCGTAGGACGGGTATTTTTAGCTAATAAGTATTCTTTGTACCTTTAAGAAAAATAATAGAATATTATTATGGAATCCTATAAAAAGTCGAACCTTTAAACTGAAACTTAAGGAAAAAATTGTTGACAAGTTAATGGCGTTTTAACAAACATATGGCTACCTACCGAACAGAAAGCCCATCTAATAGAAAACGTTAAAGCTCTCGAAGGATGCCAACTTTCTTAGTAAACGTTATTGTATAGACGCGACTGGCGCGACGTCGAGTCACATCACGCAGCTTTTTAATTGCATTGGACCAATTACCGTTTAGTAGAAAAATTGGCATCCACCGATATTAAGTTACTAAGATTGGGTTGCAAATATACTTTTTGTTCTAAAATTATTTTCAAACATTTTTATTCAAAAATAATGATATAACATCAAACAGTCTTTAAGCCAAAACATGAAACATGTTATGTTTTTATGTGTTGTGCCCCCGTAAGAAATCCCTGCCTTAAGCAAAAAGGGAACTCTATAATGAGAAGAACAGACTGTTGAGTAATATTTTATTTATGGAATAAAACACAAAGTCTGCTACACTAATTTAATGAAACAAGTTCATATTAAAATCCCATACATGTTTCGAAGGCATAAACCTTCATCTTCAGTGGGTTATTATTATGGTACGACTCCACCATGATGGTCGTACCCTATTTCAATTTCCCAGTCAAATTTGGGTTTTTTAATAAGTTTAAAATAAAATAAAATTTAATTTGAATTCATTTTATTTACAAAATTTTTTACTTTTATTAGTCAAAATGTATTAGTTATTTAATTAACGTTACATATGTTTTCTTAAAAAAATCTTCTGCAACAACATTGGTTTAAAAATTTAACAATGTCATTGGTCTCTTCATAAATTAATAACATCTTAATAATAACCCACTGAAGATGAAGGTTTATGCCTTCGAAACATGTATGGGATTTTAATATGAACTTGTTTCATTAAATTAGTGGAGCAGACTTTGTGGTTTATTCCATAAATAAAATTTAAAATAAATGTTACATCAGTTGCTTGCTGATGGGCAGGCAAGTTTATACATTCAATTTTTTTTACCTTGATATCATGAGTCATATATAAATGTTGGAAGGGTAGCAACCCCTCCTTCATCCCTCATGGCATCTATCCAAACTTACGCTTTTATCATATTTTACATTATATAACGTGTCTATTTTAAAATTAAAGAGGCCTAAGTACACAACAAATTTTATTATATAAAATATCCTAAATTGAGTTACTAAATTATTTTTCCACACTGACCCAAATGCCCCAAAAAAAGAAAATAATAATAATGACCCCGAAACATTTAATTTGTTGTTTTTTCCGTGTATTTCCACGAATTATCTTCGCCCCAGGCCGAGGGTATGAAATTTTGCATGGGAAAGTGTACAGGTTGTTTTATAAACTAATTTTTAGGGTATATGTAAATTGAGATATAACGTGGACGAGATTAATGTTTGGGATTTAATTTTGTAAAACATATGCCGACGAAGCTGGTCTTGTTTTTGTTATATGTTCGTGGTTTAATTTAAATGAATCTCAAAAAATCCTTTAAGAAAATAATAAAACTAAATTATACATGATCGTATATTTTAAAGTATTTCTATGATAATACAAAAATATATCGATATAAGCAAAGATACTTCCCTATTACAAATTTTTGACGATCTATTTAAAAAACTAACAAAGCAATAGAAAGTTTAGTTAATTTTCAGTTTTATTGCCTCACAGTGGCGTAACAATGTAGCTACGGGCCTGTATTTCTGTGACTATTCTCAGTACCCTCATGAGTTGCAACTTGCAAGGCGACAACGCCGCGAACAAATAAAAAATAGGTTTGGGCGTGATTTGTGTTAGTTTGTGTCAATTTTTAAAAATTTCTTAGTTTGCCATATACACTGTTAAATAAAAAAATACTTTCGGGACATGATTCAAAAGTAAGTAAGTAAGTGGTTATTTTAATAAACCATTTATTATTAGGAATTATTTTCAATTATTATATTGTTCGTAACATGCGAAACAAATAGTTCATTTAGAAATTGACATGACAATTTTTTAACACATTAACCACTACGTAGAGTTATTTTATTAAAAAGTTTTTTTCTTACTTTTAGTTGTGTAAATTTAATGATGACAGTATATCTAATGCAAAACAATTTCCATTGGACGTCATACACTTCGAGTGGCGTTAGTTATCAGCTTGTAACCAAAATAACCTAGTGGGGGAATTACACTGCGTATTTTCTTAATAAAAACAGTAAAAATTTACCAAAATAAACACACAAAATTATTCTTTCAAAAATACCAGTCGTTCGAAAGCAATATGGGAAAGTTCTATAAGCCCTCGCCTCAGTTCATCTTTTTCTATCCTATTTAACGAGTTAAGACAACCATCGAACAGTTGTCCGTCTTTTAATTTCTTACTTAAAGTTGTCAAAGCTACATGATGTTCTAAAAAAGTTAGAGCTTAAGCATAACCAATGTAAAATATTATAGTTCTTAAATAATACAATAACTTACTTGTTTCGTACATTTCATAATAGTGTCACGAATAGAACTTATATTCAATCTTAACACATTTACAACTATCTTTGCATGAGAACGTTGCTTTTAAGGTGTTTCTAATAATTTATTTTTCTTAACTGACGTCGAAACCGCACTTACAGTGGAGGTTTTTAAATTTAAGGCAGTTGCTAAAAATCAGTAAAGTAGAAATAAAATATGCAGACCTTAACAAACTCTTTAAAGTTACTGCTGTCTATTAAGGGTAACAATGGGTAATTGTTATTAAGCTCTTACTGAAAATAGCTTATTGGAGAAGCTATTGGCGCTTTGCACGGGCTATTTAAATGCTTCGGCATTTTTCACAAATAGTACCGCTTTACAATTATCAGTTGATTGATGACATGCGACGGAAATTGTTTTGCATTAAGTATATTATATATATATATATATATTAAGATACATCTACTTTGCGAGTAATTTGATCTTCTATTGCCATAAGTGCTAGGTTTGATAAGCTTTATTATCCTTCTATAAATATTGCATAGGTACAGATAAAATCGCAACAAAACTACTATAGGAAGAAAAGTTCTGAATAATTAATATAAAATCGGTTAAATGCTTAATGAAGTTTATTTTATGCAAATCGTATTTAAAGCACTGTCTAAATGATAATTACTCAGACGCTGTATACAAAAATAGTTCAGCATCAGCTTTAAACAAAAGTATATAGATACTTTGACTTAGGGGAAGATCATTATCTTTAATCTGTGATTCTGTGATTAAACATTACCAATTTAGTAATTATTTTCTATTTCATTGAATATGTAATTTTTACTATTAAGAGCCATTAGGGGTCCCGGCCCTCTTTAGGAACACGCGGAATACCGGTAGTTGCGCCACTGACCTCACTATTGTACAATATTAACCAAAAACAAAATGATGGCGAGGCGTTTTGGTCAATCGTGTACATCCTCTGTTTTCCTGATAAAGTTTAAATAGAACCGCAATGTTGTCCGGCCTTTTCACAATATCTCCGATTTTAACCGGCCTGCGTGGGCAAAAAAACAAATTGAATTTTTCTGTGTAATTAATCCCAAGCATGGCAAAGCATGCTTGAAAGATCCACAGAGTGGAGGAGCGCCGCTATATTTGATGTAGATTTAGCTTCGAATCACTGGTCTAGAATATTGTAAACATGGCGAAGTAGTGGTTTACGTTTGGCCCAACACCGAATTATCAACCCAATCCCATCAACTGTGTTCGCGACGAGTACACATCGCTTTGATCAAAGAGATCTCTCTCCCTTTTATCCCCACGCCACCGTGCGTTTCGATTACTTGGAGAAGGATTTTGTAACCTGCTGGTTGCTGCATGTATATATTTTATTTTTAACGCCTTATACCTTAAAATAGAAAAAAAGGCCTATAATATAGGTCCTTTATCTTTGCTTTGCATACGAACAAGAAAAATCGTTTCTTTTAAAAGTACTGTACCATATTTAACTGTTTTGTGTACCAGATTGTTAAATTGTTATACAGTTATCAATAATGTATGGTTTAATATCATACTTTAAAAAAAATTATCCTCTCAAAAAATTGGTGTCTGGTTGGCTGTTTTCCAGGGAAGAAATGTTGGTCCTATTCCTTTTTATGACACAGTTACAGCACAGTGGTATAGGGATAATGTTTTAAATCCATTTGTGGAATAATTACTTGACGATGAAGTACGGTTTGGTTATTTTCAACAGGACCGTGCAACCGCCTATAAAAATTTGAAAACTATTAGATATACCGGGTGTTGCATCGTCGAGCGGGACATAGGAAATCCCATGTAATTTTAAATGGGGTCAATTATTGGCTTCCCTAATTATTTTAGAGAAAAATTCTATTTAGGTTTATTAAAGAGCACTAAAACCCACATTCAAAAGAATAACTTTAGATATTTTTGATGAGCCCGTTTACGGGTTATCGCCGATTTCTTTTTAACTATTTCTCCTTTTTATGGCCCCGTATTTGCGGGCACCAGTCAAGGTAAAAGATGACTGTCAAATAAAGTTGTCATTTTGAAATGTGTGCTTTATTGTTATAAAAACTTGTACATCGAAAATATTAGCCATGAATTACACTTCTGAAGAAAAAATATTGATGATTAAATGGTATTATCAAGGAAATAGTTATCAAAATGTGTCAGACATGTTTGCTGCTCTGTATCCGAATAGACCGATACCTGCAAAATCTACAGTCGAAAGGACTATCAAGAAATTTGAGACAAAAGGCACTGTAATAAATAACTGCAGATGTGAAGAAAGGCAGGAACAAAGAAGAGATGCAAGAATTATTAATTACCTATTAATTAGTAAAATATTGAAACATGTAAAATGTCATAATTAACCTTGTAATTGGATACTTTATTTTAGTTTTATTCAGATTAATTTGTACTCATAAATACACCTTTAATATTTTCGATGTACGAGTTTTTATAACAATAAAGCACACATTTCAAAATGACAACTTTATTTGACAGTCATCTTTTACCTTGACTGGTGCCCGCAAATACGGGGCCATAAAAAGGAGAAATAGTTAAAAAGAAATCGGCGATAACCCGTAAACGGGCTCATCAAAAATATCTAAAGTTATTCTTTTGAATGTGGGTTTTAGTGCTCTTTAATAAACCTAAATAGAATTTTTCTCTAAAATAATTAGGGAAGCCAATAATTGACCCCATTTAAAATTACATGGGATTTCCTATGTCCCGCTCGACGATGCAACACCCGGTATACGTTTAAAAATGTAAATTGCGAACAACTTTAAAAATTTGCTGGAGAGGTTTAAAGAATATTATAGATAAAACATCCCTAATTACATATAGAATAAAATTAGATTGTATGGGCATAAAAGTGTTTATCTATTTAGAGAAGTTAATTAACCTGACTTTCAAGGCAATCCTTAGACTGGACAGACCTATAAAAGTTGATGATTCTTTTAGTAAGTTAAATAAATGAAGTGCATTAGGAATTTTTTAGGTTTAAAGGATTTGTATTCTTGCTTAGTATCGATTATGTGTTGCAGTTATCTATATAGATGCCAAAAATTAAATTTATATGTGTGGTGTGGTATGAAAACATACTTTTTAAAATAATCCGTAAACTGTCTACAGGCCGGTGTCCGTGTACCGAGAAAGGTCATAAACCGAGCACATGTGTATAGCCGACACCATAAAGATCACAACACATTATCATAAAATATAAGTCCATAAAAATCTGCTTGACAAACTGCTCTATAAAAATCCTTCTCCGGACCGGGATAAGTACACATAAGTACACTTTTATTGAATTCTCCTAAAGATTTTTGTTGTTTCCACGGCAGTTTTTGTCGCCCCTGGAAAACATTATAACGACGTAGTTTGCAGGTCGTTTTGGCCCTTTTTTATTCGGCTGTTAGGCTCTAACTTTAATGGCCCCTCCATACTTGCGAGAAACAATAATAAAATAAATAGTGCTTGTCTACCTAGATGCGAGTTGTTTTGTGTAGGTCTAATGTCTCTCTCTATATACAAAAATACATATAGATCTAGCAAGTTTAAGAGACCTACTTGGGCTATTTGACATTTTCTAAGACAAGATCCATAAAGTAATTTATTTGAATATTCAGATTATTTTGGATTTAATTAAAAAAAAAAACCTACGTTGTATCATAACAACTATTTTATACTATTATTGTTAAACTAATAAATTTTTTTCTTGTTTTCAGGTAAGTCCATAAACGAGATTGCAGATGATGAGAAAAAGTCCTCATAGAACTTTATGGTAAGATACTACTAAAATGATAACGTACTGAAGATTCTAAAATGTACGTTATTACCCAACGTAATGTTAAAACAAAAACGTCCTTAAAGAATGCCTTAAGCTGGATTTATAAACTCGAAAAGTTGGTGAGGTTGAAGTTATGATCAAGTTTGTGAGGTTAGATATTCCGAACTCCGAGCATAAAAATTGGTTATCTCGAACTACCCGGGAAGTTTTCGAACCTTACATGAGCTTTACATGAACAACATGAATGAGTGTATAAATGGAACTGAGTGTTCCCTTTAGTTTAAATTGAACTCCTATTTCCAACACCAACTAAACCTCAACCTCGCCAACTTTTCGAGTTTATAAATCCAGCTTTAGCATCAATAGCGCTTGAGTCTTGAATTATTACTCTTGACAGCTAGCCTGAGGAACTGTCAAGTTCTGAAGTTTTGATTTATCAGGAAATTATATTACCGTCATTCTAATTGCATAATGCAAAATTTTAAAATATTAAAACATATAATGTAGGTACAACAAACAACCCAAAAATTATAAATTCAAAATACATGAGAGGCGTATCCAAGCGCCCACCTTCTACTTCCAAACGTGATCTCATTCTTCTTTTTACAGAATTGAAAACATTGGTGCGCACTTAATAATAATAATAATAATAATATGTCTTTATTAAGAATATCACACTTAGGGGGAGTAAATCTTCTGAATTGTTTTTGTATTCTAGCACGTACAGGGTTATTTTTTTATATTTGCGCACCCACCAACAGGGGTTAATACAAGTGACAGAAAAATGTTTTAAGGCAAAATGCATAATATTTTCCGTGTTATCTTTTAGACTTGTCAAAAAAAGCATATTATTATGCGCATCGCAAGGTTGAAAAACAATTTCAAATTCTCTATTTTTCAAATAGAACACCCTATATATTTTCCATCAGAATGAAAGTTTTCTTTCTCCTGATTATAAAAATATATAACAAGTCAACAATTATTTCAGGCGTTTTTGAAATATTTAAGTTTACAATTTTGATAAATTGAATTGATGATAATCGAGTTGTCGAGGCGTTCCGCATGCTTTAACTTGACATTTTATTTGTGGCTTTACCTTAAATTAAAATTTATATTTTATAATTTATGATATAAAGTGAATTTTATTTATTAATATTTTATTTTAGATTAATTTTATTGTTATTTGTTTTTAATTTTTAGTTAATTAATTTTGGTACTAAAGGTTTTCTATAATATACCCACCACAATTTCTGACATATTTTCTAATATTTTCTCTCATTTTGTGATGGATCGCGTTCGAAATAAAATCTGGGTGATCTGTATTGTGCATGAATATTTCTTGTTCGATCCCTTGTCTCAACACTCGTATATTATAAGATCTGTCAAAATAATTTCAGTTTTTTTTAGAAATCCCCACAAAAAATATCTGACGGACTTAGGACAGGGCCATTAGCCGGCCATTCCTTATTGAATGTGTTAATTTATAGAAAAGCGACAAATATGTTACGTTGGAGTATGCGACACGCCTCGACTACTCGATTATCATCAATTCAATTTATCAAAATTGTCAACTCAAATGATTCTAAAACGGCTGAACTAAATGTTGATATGTTATCTATTTTTGACATTTGTTTGATTTGGTTGATTGTTTGTTTTTCAACTTTGCGATGCGCCTATGTTTTTTTTGAGAAATGTGAAAGATAACACGGGATGATGTTACTATTGTAAACAGTTGTTTTCTGCCACTTATATTAACCCCAGTAGGTTGATGCGCAAATATAAAAAATAACCCTGAACCTAGGTTTTCTAAATTTTTGCAAGGGGTTTTAAAAACCGAGTTATTTTGTGGTCACAAAAAGAAGTCGCACGGTGTGAGATCGCAACACCGTGATGGCCAAATATCTGACATATTACGGCTAATGATTCTTCCAATAAATGTAAGTTAATTAGCCCTATGATCAAATACACACGTTAACTTTTAACGTAAGTGTTTCCATGACAACAACCGAAAGCAGCCTACTTGTTAATTTTTTACTGTGGTTGAAAAACAGGTAATTTTAAAGTTGACGTCTCGTGTTAACTTGTGCGTTTGATCATAGGGCTGATTAAGAGTTACGTCAGCCGTTCTGCTGGAAGTAGCTATATCACATCCCTTCATCATCTAATGAGTTTACAAATTTTTCTAAAATAATTGTATTGAGAATCCTTTTAAAAAAACGGTTTAAGTAGACATCTTTCAGATATGGCCGCCCACCCGCCAACTTTCTGAGAATCTATGAATAAATGTGAATTTTCAGAACTTCTCATGTTTTGAGAATTTAAATATCAAGAGAGGTGAAACCATGCCTCGTCAATAAGAGGTTTTTTCAAGGACGTTTCCATTATTATGCAAATTACCCATAAACCACTCTGAAAATTGCATTTCCTGCGGATTGTCGTTTGGTAACAATTCTTAAGCTGAGCTTAGAGGATAAGCGTGCATATGCAGGTAACATTTCAGGATCGTATTGCAGGTTCCGTAGGATACATAATTACTTGCTGACCTAAAAGTCGAATAGGGGCTTGTGAGTGTTTATTAACAATTTGCATTAATTTTTCTACTTCTTATGCAGTGCAAACGTTGGGTCTCCCACTTCCTTCCGGTGTCTCTAAACAAAGCAACAGATCTAGTCAAAACTTGGCGAAACTGATAGAAATCTACGGGGGAATTCTATTTGAAAATTGTAAATGGCGTCCCTTGTTGAATAAACCCAATGCCCATCATTACTATTCGACCATTTTTAATGTAAATTTCGATCATAAAAGCTTTTTTGTTCTGCCGTGATTACCATATTAATTTTTTTTTTAACATTAAAGCTTCAGAACTTGACAGTTCTATTTTTCATTCTCCTATATCGTTCTCATAAGCCTCCCAAGAATAACAATTCAAGTTATTCATGCGGCATCCTTCGAAGACGTTTTTTGTTTATCTTACGATAATGTTCTAAATGACTTTATTTTCGGGGTTAATTAAAAAAAAAATTTTCATAAATATCTAGAGAACGCGAATTAGTATCAAGGTGAAAGTTGGTTGATAATAAATTGTATATAGAATTTTTGTTTTTGATAAAAATAATACCGTGAAGTTTCGTCACATATTTAATTATTTGCATAAATTTAACCGATAAAAGGTTTTGAAAAAATGGTATCCAAGTAAAACTTTTCAACTGAACCAACGTCAACGGCTGTTTTTCAAACGTGCTCATCCAGCTAAATTTGCTCGACCGCAAGATGGATGACAGCTATTAAATAATCACCGCGTCACTCCATAAACTGTTATTCTGTTTCGTTTTCTCCATTTCTGTGATAAATCCAAAGTTGGCGGACGCCCATTCGGAACAAAAATTGAGAACGTGTGTTGCTGATCTCATGATGGATGATTTGAAAAGGAATTACGAAAGTTTACAACAAAAGTGTATAGTTTTATCGGGGGAAATCTCCAAGCAATCCCGCGAGATAAAAGATCGGTCACGTTCCTCAATACAGCCGTATATATATACGTAGATATATAAAGTCTGGCCAAGCGTGAAAGGTACGGAAGTTTGTATAAAAGTTCGGGACTAATATCGACCGAGATTCTAAAAAATTCTTTGTGATGTTATGATGGACTGAATGCTTAAAGGTTTTAACAAAATTCTCAGAGCGGTTTATAACACATGAAAAGTCACCGAAAATACATTTTTCTATTTTTAAGCAATATATCAGCTTGGTTTAGCATGGGCGTCCCACGTAAGGGGGAAGGGGAGGCACTTTCCTCCCAAAGTAAATATCTAATCACAACTCTGTCTGTGTTTTACAATTTTGACTAAAATTTTTGCTTTCGAAACCTTTTTATATCTGATGCTGACCGGCTGACCAGGCTAAATAACATTGGTGGTGGCCATTGTGATGGCCCTTTTTCTCTTAAATGCACTGTTGAGGATATATCACAAAAAAAGAATTGATATAAAAAAGAAATATTTAAAAATTTGCGATGTCATTCGGCAAGACACAAAATTTGCAAGACTATCGCAAGTCAAGACTAGACATAGCCCAACTAGCAAAATAAAGTTTATAAGAGTAGTATTACAAACTGCAATACAATAAATTTTATAGGAGCTTAAAATTCCTATAACGTGGTTAAATACCCTTATACGATATTTATAAGTTCAAAGAGGGCACACTTTTATAAAACATTTTGATACTATAAAAGTTCTAAAGAAGTTATGTACCACACTTTTAAAGCAATTTAATACAACAACTATACAATTGTTTCGTAATGTGTATTTGGACATATATATATACAACAATATTTTATCGACACTTTAAAAGTCGTACACAATGTGATTGTATAATGCA
Organism: Polydrusus tereticollis; assembly: GCA_963920685.1. NCBI lineage: Eukaryota > Metazoa > Arthropoda > Insecta > Coleoptera > Curculionidae > Polydrusus > Polydrusus tereticollis. The sequence continues at coordinate 145,017,419 of OY987329.1, forward strand.
GTCTGATAATATAGCAATTTAAAGAGATCTTTAATTTTTTGTGCTGAATTTTAGAACCAAAGTACTTTCAAAATTTATATTATATTAGGTACAGGGTTATCCAACCAAGACTGGACAAGGCGATTTTTTGACTTTTCCTGTACTTTTATAAAAAAACTGAAATAGCCATCTTAAGTCATTTTCTCTCGCGAATTCGAATATCTTCAGCAAAAAACAATTTAACATCAAAAAAAAGTACTAGGGGTCACTTTGATATTTTTTTAAATGGGATGCCGTATTTTTAATGAGCTTATCCGATTTCTCATATAAATTTTGATCTAAAATGTTGGATTTTTAATTCAAAAACGCCTTTTTTCTTCAGTTTTAAATTCGGAAAATGTTAAAAAAAAAAATTAAAAATCCAACATTTTAGATCAAAATTTATATGAGAAATCGGATAAGCTCATTAAAAATACGGCATCCCATTTAAAAAAATATCAAAGTGACCCCTAGTACTTTTGTTTGATGTTCAATTGTTTTTTGCTGAAGATATTCGAATTCGCGGGAGAAAATGACTTAAGATGGCTATTTCAGTTTTTTTATAAAAGTACAGGAAAAGTCAAAAAATCGCCTTGTCTAGTCTTGGTTGGATAACCCTGTACCTTTCTCATTTTATTAAATATATTTTTTAATAATATAATTTAGTTTATAACAAGCTTCTCAAAAATATATAATACCTACCTTATTTTTATTTTTAATATTAAGCACAAAATTTAGTTTTATTTAAAAATATACATTTTTTGTTAGTAGACCATGACGGGTATTTAGGAAAACTATTAGTGGTATGATAATTACTGCAGAAGAAATATATTTTGGACTCCTTAATTTAATTAGCAGTTATATTTCAGAAAAAATAATAAAAATGCATAAATCGAGTTTTGTTTTACTACGTAAAACATTAGAAACAAAAGCTGAAAATGTATAGAACTTTCTCATAAATATTGCTCAAATTGTTCTCCATTATCCCTTAGACATTTTTTATACATCGTAGTTCTTATTCGCCTTAATGAATTTAAATTAATAAAGGCCGCGTTTGTAATTCCCTAAATAATGGTCTTTCAGTGGCATTTCTTAAATCTGCAATAGTCTGGTATTGACTAGAATAAATTGTATTTTCAAAGTATCCCCACAAGAACAAATCCAAAACCGACAAGTCTGGTGACCTTGGTGGCCATCTTACAGGTCCATTAGTTCAGGTTAGTTCAGTGACCTGGCAAATTATTGTTTAAGTAGACCCTGATAATTAGCGCATTGTGAGCGGGTGCTCCATCTTGTTGCAGATGCAAGTTATTGAGACCCGCTAAGGACGTCTTCTATTATTTCCGACACAACGTTTTCCAAAATTTCCAAATATTTATTTGCATTGAGGCTGCCTTCAATATGTTATAAATTATTTTGCTTCCTAGTATAAAACATTAAATGTTAAAGCCAAACCTGCCTTGCCGTTCGAGTGGAAATATTACATTCTGATTTTTCTCAGACCAAAACCTCGTATTGTGCCGATTAAATATACCAGCACTGGTAAAATGAGCCTCACCGGACCATATAACGGTTCTTTCAAAATTATTTTCGCTGTTGATATTTTTTAAATATCAATTACAGAATTCTATACGGCGCTGTGCATCACGAGGATGTAAGTCTTGTACAAGGTGGAATTTACATGGCTTAAAAGTGTGTTTTTTTTAGGATTGTTTGAATTCTTGATTTAAGTACTTCGACCGAACCTTCAACCGTTCTGCAAGAACTAGTTGGATTTGTTTCAATTGAAGCTAAAATATTTATTTCATCGGTCTCGTGGTTTTCCTTGTTGTAGATTTTAGGCCGAGGTTTAGAAAATAAAGCGTGTTCAATTAGATTTGATTTTATCCTTAAAAAAATTCTTTTATCTGGCTGTCGTCTTTCGGGATATCTACAAGTAATTTAAGAACTCTTCATAGAGATACTACAAAAAGAAGTATATCCACCAATTAAAAAACACTTCTAATGCTTTATCTGCATTTTCATTACAATGGACATAACAAATGAGCATGTCGTATTTTCCATTATTTTCAAAGTTTACATTTTCTGCCATAATTAGGACAAACTGATTTTTTATTATTAATTGGATATTTTAAAACAACTTAGAGAACCTGAATACTCTGATAAAAACTAGAAAATTTCTTAATATCACATAAATGACCGTGTTCTTTCCTTTCTTTAAATACCCATCATGGCCTACTAACATTAAATGTATATTCTTTAATAAAACGCGAATTTCGTGCTTAATATTAAAAATAAAAATAAGCTATTATATGTTTCTGAGAAGCTTGTTATAAACTAAATTATATTATTAAAAAATATATCAAATAAAAAAAAAATCAAGTTTGTTTTTTTTTCTCGAAAACTATTAAACGTAGAAAAAGTCTGAGTACGTCACTGGATTCTACGTAAAAAAACTACAAAAAGAACATTTGTTTTCTCTTTGATAAGCTACAGGGTAACCTAAATATGGGGGGGGGGGGGGGTCCCAAAATGTAAAATTTGCAAAACATCCCGTATATCAAGAACAAATAGGACTAGAAAAATTCTGATTAGGGCACCTTTTGTTTCACAAAAAAAGTAGCACAGTGCTGCGAAAACCGTATCCTTCTATCTTTACTAATAACGGAGATACCCCATAAAACCATCGAAAACTGGACACCCCGTATATGTTTGTGGCACAAAAAAGATGCGCTTTAGTTTGGCCACGTTTGCTTTAAAATTAAAAAAGATATATATAATTTCTTAAAAATTTCGATAGTTTGGAGGAACCTTCTAACCTTGCAAGAGTCGCGCAATAATCATATATGCATCAAATGTTTGTTCTTTTATGCAGGGCAAGACAAAGCTTTTTTAAATCTTATCTCAGCCATCATTAGCCTTAACTTATATGTAGGATTTTCTAAATTTAAACCCTGATGATGGTCCTAGATGACCAAAACGTGTAGATGGTTTTAAAAAAATAAAATAAGTTAAGAGTTAGATTTCTTCTATTACAATATTAAGTAGACATTATACGAAAAAGAATATCCACCATGGACCTAACTTTTTCCTTCGGCAAGCTATTATCGTTGTCGCGTGTGCCTTAGGCCATATGGAAAAGTATCTGTCGTCTCCATTTCGTAAACGTAAACAAACATTTGTGTTTGCTCAGTGCTTCAAGAAATCGTCGGCAATGCATATAAAATTCGGATGTTTGAAGAGCTACGACCACATATCGTTGAAAAGTCCCCTTTCATCATTTAACCATGTATAGATAGCGTTTTTGGCAAGCTAATTTTATTACTTTTGGCATTGGGACGGTTTCGAAAAATGTTCAATTGTATGTTCATCGCTTCAACCTACATACTTGTCTATATATAGTGTGCAGCACTCATTAACCTATATGTAGCTCAGATTAACACACCCAGGCAAGTCCTTGGGATATCTAGTTTTCGTTTTAATTTTTTAGTGAAACATATCTGACATTACAAAACTTAAATATCATTAAACAATATTGTTTTAGCTCATATTTGATAACATTGACACAATATGTTAGTAGAGCATGTTGCCGATAAACAAAATAAATATGCAGCATCTCAAGCTGAAACCGGCCATAGCTTCTTAATATCGTTCCAACCTCGCGAACAAAAATGTTTGTTATTTATGCCGTGAAACGTGCGCCATCTAACGGATTCCTTGGGCATTGTCGCAGGCACGTACGCCTCATTGTCCGAGCCCTTCAATCACGTCAGATGATATCTGAGCCATGTGACGAGAACTACGAGAAGACATTTTTATTTTTGGATATTTTAAAGGTCGTGTGCATTTTGTGAAGATGTTAGTGTATTGCTGTATGTTTTTAAGTATTCTGTGCAAAAAAGTAGGAGAGTGAGGCTGAACTTTAATCTTCTATACTTTGGTTTTGGTTGGTTGGGTGGTTAAAGGCGGTGGTCAGGGTAACCGGATGTTCCCTGCACTGCAGACTTATGGCTCACTGTGCTCCCCTGTCTTGTTAAGAAGTCTCGTTAAGATCCATTAGCTTCCTTCCAAAATTTTAATGTTGAATTACTCCGAATATATTTAGTCTTCTGCGAGTCAATGCATCTCACTTGTAAATGATGTGCAAGATGGTTTCCTCCTCTTTACTACACAGTCTTCCTTCTGTGGGTCCAGCGTAAATACCAATTCTCTGCAGGTGTTTTCTCAAAGGACAGTGACCTGTTAGTAAGCCTATGACTTGTTTTATCTGAGTGCGTGTTAAATGTAGCATATCAGTTGTTAATTTCATTGAGGGGTTCCCTGTTGTAGCCCTTGCGTGTCTCTGGCCAGGTATGATGGTCCACCGGTTCAGATATTGCTGTAGAAACCGTTTGTTTATTGCGGACTTCACCACCTGTTTGAACACGCCTAGGGCGGGTTCAGGACTCCTGAGAGTCTGAGCAGCTCCAGTTCTAGCTAGTCTGTCTGTTTTTTTCGTAGCCTGCTATCCCTGAGTGATCACGGGCCCATATGAGTTCGATTTTGTTATTTCTGGATGATAGGCCCTTTAGATCGTGCAGGCACGCTGGTCGTTGATACATATTATACGCTGCTCTTATGTAATCTAGTCTCATACCGGATTGTTTTCATTCCCCAGTCGTTTTCATTCAATAGGCGCCGTTGCAGGCCTCTATTTTGATATGTATGTCTAGGGATGTAAGTCCTAGTATAATTTCCATGACTGCGGCTGGAGTGCTTCTCATTGCTCCGGTAATGCATAGGCATGCCAGCTTTTGTAAGATGTTTAATCTGGTGGCTGGTCTGATTTAAGGTTGTTATTGGTTTGTGCATTCCAGGTCAGTTTGGCGTCTAGGGTCAGTCCCAGATATTTTACCTTACCTGCAGTTTTACTCTGTTCTCCAAAGATGCTTATGTTGGGATAGTTCCCTATTGTTCTTCGTTTGGTGAATGGTAGTATTGCAGCTTTTGCAGCGTTGATTTTAAGATTGACTTCCTCACACCAGCGCTGTACGCTATTCAGGGCTCTTTGCATAAGCACTGGTATAATGATGGAGTGGGTTCCTTGTATGAGTCTGTCTGCGTATCCTTGGGCGTAGTAGCCTTTTCGATTGAGACGTGTTAGTAGCTCGTTTGCCACTAAGTTCCATAAAAAAGGTGATAAAACGCCTCCTTGAGGGCATCCTTAAGTCACGTCCGCTTCTATGGAGTCTCCATGTAAATTGGCTCTGACCTTCCGACACTGCAACATGTTGTGGATCTACTTACGAGTGGTACCATCGATTCCATCTCTATCGGTAGCTGTTACCATGGTAGCGCAGGACTCATTGTCAAACGTCCCCTGTACGGCACACATATATTTTACTACATATAATACATATTATATTATATTATATTTTTCTTGAACTATTAAAGATTATTATAATTTAAAAACTATAATTACTTTTTATATGTAAATATAAGAGTGTTTTAAACATCTGAGTAAAATTTCTCTCAGTGTAATACGATGTATATCGGAGTCGCTAAACAATATCAAGGGCTGTTCCAGCTTACATCAAAGGAACCGACAGAGCTGTCTCTTCTGATAGTATTCGAGTTCTGGTAGTATTTTTATTTCTGATGTTGTGCATTTTTAAACTTTATTTTGTTATATGAAGTTTAATCTAGAAAACGTGATTATTTTATGTACGCAACGACAAGAAACAACACTTACAACATTGCTGCCCTCACAATGCCCTGTATCCCTTACACCCACCCCCTACCTGCCAAAATAAACAGGGATCGTGTGGTCATCGCACGTCACGTCGGACTGAATCGCCACGGGACGTGCGGTCCTTACAGCACGTAACCCCCCTCGCATCTCGGTCCTTGCGGTCATAAGGGACACGTTCGACTTTAATTTGCGCTCTAGGATCCGTTATCCTATTTATTCCACTTATATGAGGCGATTCTGAAGCAGATACTAGAATAGAAAATAAACTTAAGGTTAATTCAGTTCAATCCATCAATCGTCTTGTATCCACAAAGAAAAAAAAATAAAAATAATGTCACTTAGGTACTTGTTGGCCAGTTCAGATTGAAACGGTTTTTTATGTAGTCCAAAATAAACCAGCAATATTCCTGAGACTGTCCTCAATGGATTCAATGAATCAACATCTGTGTGTCCTTGTGCAATAGTTAGGAACAACTTCAAAACCAAAGTTATCCCTATATCTAGATATGAATATCAAACATTCAAATATATACAATCCGTAAATCGTCATTATGAACAGGGTTGTTTTCTTATATTTGCGCACCCCCCCTGCAGGGGCTAATAATTTAAGTGACAGAAAAAACTTTTAGTACAAAAATAGCGTGATTTTTCCCGTGTTATATTTTAAACTTGTCAAACATACGGGCACCGCAAAGTTAAAAAACAATTCCAAGTTTGTTTTTTGTAAACGGAACTTTTCCCTTGATTTCAAAAATATATAACATGTCTACATTTAGTTCAGTCGTTTTTGAAATATTTGGGTTTACAATTTTGATAAATTGAATTAATGATAATCAAGTTATCGAAGCGTTTCGCAGACTTCAACGTGGCATATTTGTAGCTTTACTTTAAATTGAAATTTATATTTTGTAATTTATGATATAAAGTGAAGTAAATGACTATTAATGTTTTCTATATATCCGCCAGGACTTCCGACACATTCTCTAATATTTGATCTGTATTGGGCATGAGCATGTCTATTTCTTTATTTCTTCTTCAATCCTTCTCAGCACTTGTATACTTTTGCTGGATGTCAAAATAAATTCGATTTTTTAGAAACCCCCACAGAAAAATATCTAACCGGCTTAAGTCAGGGCTATTAGTCGGCTATTCCTTACTGAATGCGGCAATTTAACGTAAAGCGACAAATATGTTATGTTGAAGTATGCGGAACGCCTCCATAACTCAATTATCATCAATGCAATTTATCAAAATTGCAAACTCAAATATTTCACAAACGGCTGAACTAAATGTTGACATGTTATATATTTTTGAAATCAGGAGAAAGAGAGCTTGCGTTCTGGTAAAAAATATATAGGGTGTCCCATTTAATAAGAGAAAATTTGCAATTGTTTTTTTTTCTATTACTTATATTAACTTCTGTAGGTGGGTGTGCAAATATAAAAAATAAACTCGACACAATTCTCGAAATTTCATTTTTTTAATAAGTAGATATAATTGTTCTTTCGGCACGACAAAAATGACTGCTTGCTGGAATTACATCTCCAAAATATCGTGCCTTATTATAAAATTAACTCAAAGCGTAATACTTTTTAAAGTGATAATACTCATATAGTTTGCCACTACCTTAATTTTATATCCAATAATTTCTAGTTTTAAACTACTTTTATCGATGTAAGTTTCCCACTAACCTTATCTATTGGATTAATTTGGGATCGTTTGGTACGAAATAAAATAAAATAAGTTTTTGAATCATTTATTTAATTTGTTCACAGTGAACCAATTATTCGTTTTCAGAGAAGCCAAGTGTTTACAATTATTGTTTCTGATAAATCTTTCTCTGAAATTAAGAGATTGGTGGCATCCGCGTTACTTGTTAATTAAGGTCATTTATATTAATTATTAATAAATCGGATCGACAATACTTCCCTAGGCTATCTCTGTGATAGTAACTGCCTTTTCATCTATTTTGCCACTATTTACAATAACTTGTTACCTTCTATTAGCTGGTTAGGTTCGGGTGGTAAGAATGCAAACCGTAATTTTCATAGATATGTCATTTTGCGACGCAGTTTTATTTTAGAAAGTTTATTTTTGAACTAACCTAAACCAAGCAAATGACAATAGAATAGGTAACCTGAACTAACCCCTGTGGTACGCGTGAACATTTGCCCTAACTTATGGAGAGAGGTGTTACTTTATTAATAAAATTAAAATATTACAAACAATTTTAATAATAACCAAACGGGTTTTTAAATTAAAGAGACAAGTAGATAAAACTATTCAAAAACCAAAAATAGCATTGCAAAAATTAGAAATAAATATTTTGATCCCTGTGTGATCACTATAAAAGAAGATTAATACATGGAATCTTCATTTAAATTCTTATGTCAGGCCATTGCCTTTCACTTTGCTTCTTCTTCTTCAGCTTGTTTTAACTGTCTAGTCTAGTTTAGGGTTGATGAATTGGATTGTGTCAGACTCACCGTCATTCCTGCCTTGCTCTTTTTGTTACATGCGTTGACGCTGGTAATGCCGCTTTTATCATTTATAACAAGTAACCTGAACTTTCCTACATTTAAACTAATCTTAGGTACATCTATAAAAGACTTCTGAAGTCTGACTTCATGAGCGACCAGCAAACCAGAATTTCTAATCGGGATAAAAAAAAAGATTAACTAGTAAATAAAGTAAAAAATGAAGAACAGAAGACCGACAAGAGATAAGAAAAAGTTGCAAAATCTAAAAATCTCTTCTAACGCCCATGCACGTTTTCTATTTCGAAAATAATTTAATACGGTATTAATTTTTGTTATAAAATAAAATAAGCTTATCCCTTGCACGTCGCTTATCAAATAGGTATTGCCTAATCCTAATCTCCATACTTCTCCATCTCGCAGTGTTATTAAAATATCTCCGATATTAAACGCGATATTTCATGGGAAATCTGGTTCATGTATAGATATTATGAATGCATGCACATACCTGTTTCACCTCTATAACTGTCCCAAACGCGTTTATTAGAAATGAAAGACTATTCGAGAATTTTATGTTTATGGACTAATAAACAGGATCGGCTTTTCCGAAAATTGAATCTTAATAATATTAGTAAAAGTTTCCAAAAGAAAGGCATTTAAAAAGTATTGCAATTTACATTTTAGGCAAGCAGGAATGTTCAAGGAACCAAAAATAAAGCAAGATTGGTCCAGAACAGGTATATTTTTATTTATTTAAGGTTTGCTGGCAATACAAGACAACTCCGTTCCTGTATTTTCAGACTTGAGGTATTAAAATGTCGAAATGGGGAAATAAACCTATGAGCATCGGGGCTTCCGCGGTTTTATGGATGTTCTGGTTTTACGGCCACATTTGGGCAATTTGGTTAGCAAATTTGTGATGTGACCAGATCCATAAAAGCTAAAAAAGTAGGTTTATAGAGAGAAGCCATTATTCTAGACAAAACAGCTTTATTGGGATGACCTACTTGCTCATGTGTAACATTTACGGACAACTAAGTATGTGTATAAGTTTCTTCAACTTTAAATTTTATGGATGTGACAAATCTCATGCAGTCTTCATACTTTATAATCAGATAATAAATAATTACCCATCAAAGGTAAACTCTATTACCATAATTCGAATAAAAGTTGGATCAGGTTAGCGCCCTTGCCCGTCACGTTCCGGTATGGTAAAGTCTGTTCAGAGATATAAGAAAGTGACTAACTGATCCCTACTAGGAAAGACCCGGGCCAGCTGTAAAATTGAAATATGGCCGAACAGGTCCGTATTTTGCTAAGAATTTAATCATGGTTTGTAATAAAAATAAGTAAGACATTAAATAATATTTTATTTATGTTTAAATGTGAAATTACAAGTTATTTTAAAATTAAAAATTATATTTATGATTACAAAAATATACAAATTATTCGGTACTTATAATAATTATTCTCTTAATGTATCAACATCACTCTCGCTATCATCATCTGTTCTAATTAATAAATAAACGGCAATTTACAGTTTTATAGACACAGTGATTGAAGGATGGGGAAACAAGAACCTTTCTATGGGAATATTCCTAGACCTCTCTAAAGCCTTTGATAGCCTAAATCATACAATTATTCTTCAAAAGCTTGAGCGATATGGCGTCAGAGGACCTGCCCTAGACTGGTTGAGATCATACCTGTCTGATCGTAAACAGAGGGTGGTAATCGAGAGAGATGGCATTCAGCACTTCTCAGATGAGGGTCTTCTAAGGATGGGAATACCTCAGGGAAGTGTGCTGGGACCATTGCTGTTTGTGTTTTACATAAATGATTTGGACTCGAGCATAATAACAGACAACTCCCACCTGGTTAACTTCGCTGATGACACCAATATACTGACGGTAGGGAAATCGCTCAACGAACTGTTAAATATCTCAAACGAACGCTTGCAGGTCGCAGAGGAGTGGTTCCTGAACTGTAGATTGACCTTAAATCCAGAAAAATCGCACTACCTGTGTTTCAGACCTAGACAGAGAAATATAGACATCCCAGAGCAAGTGCAACTACAATCGCGAACGGTAGAGTTGAACGAGAGTACGAAATTCCTGGGAGTATACATAGATCAAAACTTGAATTGGGCCACACAAACATCGGAAGTCTGCAAAAAAATTAATTCATCATGTTATTCATTACGAGTAATGTCAAGGTATTTAGACTTAGACAGTCTAAGAGTAGTATACTTTGCGAATATACACTCCAGGCTTCGCTTCGGAATCATATTCTGGGGATCTGGGACAGGGGTGAAACAGGTTTTCATGGGGCAAAAGAGAACGGTGCGCATCTTGTTGGGGATGAGACCGAGGGACTCTTGCAGAGGTAGGTTCAGGGAGTTGGGCATACTTACTTTGTCAGGTCTGTATGTGTATGAATGTTTGATCTACATTTTCAAAAATAGGGAAAGCTTTGTTCAGTATAAGATGCGGCACCCATTTAACACCAGGTCTACCCAATATCACATACCAATACATAGACTTACTGCAACAGAAAGGGGTCCAACCTACTCTTGTATTAAATTTTTTAACGGGTTGCCCAACCATATAAGAGTGGAAAATGATTTTAAAATCTACAAGAAAGAAATTTTTAAATAAGTTTTAGATATAGAACCGTATACGGTCGAGGAGTTTATACAGCATAGGTTTTAGATCTTGAAAAATTTTGTTTCTGTACTATTATTGTTGGTAGAAAACGTAAATTTTAGTGTTTGTTTTAGTGTTCATTTATTAAGAGTACTGCGTAAATGTTCTTATAAATTTTATTAAAAGATTAATAGGTTAGCAACATACTATATCATCGACGCTATATCACTCAATTGTCTAGGAAAAGTGTATTTCTTTCTTTTGGATAATTTTTTGAATAAAGAGGATTTTGACTTTGACTTTGACTTTGACTAAATTATTATTTGTGCTATATTGTTTATATGGATATAGGATTTTTCCACTTTTTCAACATGTGTAACAGAGTTTCCCAACTTTGTGAAGGGAAATTAAAAACTTTAGTTTCTATAAGCTCAAGTACACTGGAGTTAAAAGTAGGGCAAATATTGTTACGACAAATGGCAGATTTCAGTTGGTGCCAAACATGTTCGATGTGATTAAATATACAATGGTATGGTGGAAGCCTTAAAACTGTATGTCCTAGATTTTTTGCATAATTATCACAGAAGTATTCCTTTTGTAGTTTTAAACTTTGTAAAACCTCAATTAATTGCCTTTCGGTGTAATCTTTCTGAAAATAAATGCCATTATCATACATGTAGTTTTGGATTGTTGCTTTTGTATCATTTGAGGAGGGAGTCTTGGTCAACTGCCTACTATGATAGCTTGCATTGTTCATTACAATTACGCTATTCGGAGGTATATTTGGAATTAGCTAGTTTCTAAACCAATCTTCAAATAAATCAGCAGTGGTGTCCTCATGGTAATCCAGAGAAGAATCTTTAATGTTTTTTGCAGACAGGGAAAGTCCATTTGGAATCCATCCGTCTCTAGATCCAGCATGCAAAATCGTAATTCATTCACCTCTTTTTGATGGCACGCTTGTTTTACACTTGCCGCCTGAGTCAACCCAACCCTTTTCCGGGGTATCATATGTGTCGAATCAAGTTTCATCCAAGTAAATAATCGGCCTTTGCTGATCTCTGTAAATCTTAATTTTTTGTAGATATTCGGATCGCCATTCCCGAATTCTGCTGGATTTCGTTAAAACTTGTCTTTTGTTAATTTTTTTTAAATCTAAAACCCATGTGTTGGATACACTTAAATTATCTAATGTAGGCACGCTTTGTTCCTCGCATAACTTGTAAATTTTACGCCGAATTATATCTTAATCACTTCCATCTACCTTCGAGAAAATGCCAGTATCGGTTCGTTTTTTCCTCGCTAAAATGGGATTATTCACAATTTTCCATACAGATGATGTTGGAATTTTTGTTAATGTGGTCGCTTTTTCTCGGTTTCTTTTAACGCTGCTTGCTTGTTGACCGCACGTTCAATGAGAGTTGAATAAACATTGTTTAAAATTTTCTGCTTTGCGACGGGGTTATATCCTGAGATACATTGGGCTCGCACATATTTTCCATGACTCACACACGATTAAAGAAACGCTGTATTACACACGAAGTAAGAATAATTACTTAGCTTAAAACTAACTAGAGTATTTAGAACATAATTTGTTTTATGGGATTAACCCTCTCATTTTGAATCAGGTAGAAATCGGTTTAAAATCACCAAACTATTACTTTAATAATGAAATTAGGTCTTCCGGATTTGCAGTTTACTTTAAGACATTTTTAAGTACGGACCATAATTTACATGCATTTATTCATTTATTCATTGTTTATTTATGGTCATCCTTGGATAATCCCATTCAAAGGCAAAGTGTAACTTTCTTATATATCTATTATCTACAGGCTTTACCTCCGGTCCAAATAAAATGAACATTAAACAAGCGAATGGTGACTGGCAAGTGGATAACAACCTTAATGTTCAAAGTGGACATAGCTACTCAATTCTAATATAAGTTCTCTTATCTTAGAAATGCAGACGTAATATTCTCTTTATTCGTGCAACATGTATTTTGCTTATTTAGCTATATCTATCTTCCTGTATTTTTTCCTTACACAGAACTGGTCGATTGGACCCGAGCCCGGGGCTTTAAGGGCTCCGCGTACCATACATGCGAGCCGGAAATAAAGCTCTTAGTCTGACTAAAATACCGGAAAAGTAGAAAATATAGTCATGCTGATGTTGCTATAAAATTATTTAAATCACTTAATGACCCCCTCGATGATGTAAGAAATAATTTTAGAAAGTACGAATCTTCTGCTAAAATGCATTTTTCGGAAACTCACGAATCTGGCAGAGAAATCAAAATAGAAACGTTATTTTTCTATAGTGGATACTTTAATAGCTAACTTAAAGCAAACATCGGAATTATACTGGGAGATTTATAATTGTTTTGCTTTTGTGTGAACTGAGTCGGAATTTGCATACTATTGACGTATTATTTAAAAGATCAAAGCACTGAAAACGCAGATACGAAATTGAAGACAATGTAGTAGTGAACGCTCTTTTTCAAAGCTTGCGCATATTAAGAATGAACGTCGGAGTACTATACTGCCCTCCTAAGGAAAGGCGTCCTATCTGCAAATTTCATTTTTGGGCTTTTTGCTTTGTTTGTCCTATCTACATGTGCTCTAACTTATACTATCGAAAAAATTTCTATCGGCAGCAGGATAAAGTAAAAATACACCTAATTTGTTTATCCTAAATGATCCATGATATTACAACCATTTCTGTCCCAAGTACATGATACTAAATTGACTTGTCCCAACCACATTTAATTTGGTAGATAGGACTGGTCGACCTAGTTATATTTCCACCTGTTTGTCCTAACTTGTTCTATAAATACAAAACGAACAAAACAGCCTGTTTTGCTTGCATTTACAATTTACCTTATAGGACGATTTTTTTAAATTTAATTAACATAATCATTAACTGCGTATCAGTTTGATGTTTTGCTATATTTTTTTATTAGTTTTTAAGTTCAGGTGAGTTAATATAATAATCTTTAATTTATATTATATTTTTTAAAATACCCTAGTATGTGTTTAGCGCTGCCTACCTACCTTGTTTTACTTTTTAATTTTAAAAAGTAAGTACTTAATATGGAAGATTTTTTTTTACTTTGTTATTTTTAATTAAAAACGTATATACAGACATTGGTAAGACATATATTTATTTTAAGAATAACATCCCGAAGCAAACTTATTTTATGTTATTAGTTTCAATAATAATTTTCCTAAAACCACTAGTTTTTTTGGATTTAAAATTTTTTCAACTTGTACTTAAGTAACGAGAAATTGCATAAAATTTTAATACTCTAATATTTGGTTTAATATCAACGCTGCATAAAGAAAACACTAAAACCTAAAATATCTCGAAACTATCGAAATGCTAGATATGACTCTTTTAATAAGGAGGGCAGTATACTCCGTATTTAAGGTATAGTTTACTTCTAAAAATTTTGTCTGCTGCGCTCTTTTTTACTTACCTTTGAAAAATCTGGTGAGACCAAAATAGCCCGGGGCCTCGATATGACACGAAAGACGGCCCCGCCATTCATTGAAAGCAGAATTCTTATTGACTGCTCCTGTATCAAAAGGGTTGCGTACCACATAGGAGAATTGAAGTCGTATGGTTTTCATTGTGCTGGGCAGTGCGGTATTTACCGCGTGGTTTCTTCTTTAGCTTGATTCAAAAATGAAATAAGTAGTCTTAATTACTCGTTCTTGGGAAGTTTACGGAGTGTTTAATTAAGACTTTGATCGGTTGACGTGTTTCACTTTTTTGTTGTTGTTGCCTGTAACTTTGTTTTTATTATTTAACTTTGTTGTTGCTCTTGTTTCTGGATGTGCGCCCATGTTTTATAAACATGCCGCCTATAAGCCGAGTTCGCTATTTCGCTATTCTTCGTATGTATCTCCTATAATAAAGTTTTTGTTTCGTCTCTTTATATTTAAGTATCTAATTCATAGTTGGCAGTGTGACATGACCTGTGACGTCTCAACGGACTACAGCGACGACGGCATTGGCTTATCTTCGCCAGCCAGCTTCCTGCAGTGCCCTTTTTTCAAGCAAGAGGGCATGAAAAATAACGGCTTCGCTACTGCTGAAGGCATTATCAACATCTGACTAAACATTGTCAGAAATTCAGCGCTTAAATACCCGGACAAATTATTTTATTAGACGGTGGCGGGATTTTATCGTCTGCACCGGAAGTTATGTCCTTAATTTGCCGGCTAAGACAAAGATTTGAGGAGGACGTCGAAACGCCTAGTCCTAAAGTATATTAAAGAACGTTTGACGAAATTATATGATTGTCAGTCATTATGTGCCAATCCACTCCTCAGTGTTAGTTGCGTCGATATTTCGGATTGGTAATTACTGTTGAATTTGGAATATTTAAATGTTTTCCGTCGCTTTTCTGTATATGTCAACACGGAAAGTCCTGTCTCCCTTTTTTTTTGTTTTTTCTTGTAAAATTTATGAATTACATAATAATTGATGGTAATGTGTATGTCAGAATGATTGAATGTTTTGTCTCCGTTGTGTAGGTACTGTATAAAATTTTTAATATTTCTTTTATCTACTCATTGAGTTCTGAAGAAGGTGATAAAATATACCGAATTATCTGCAAAGAAGCAATTTTTAACAGAATTATCGATGTAGCGCACAAGTCATTTTTGTGATTGGCGTAGACACAAAAATATTGAAGGGTCTCCTCCTCCTCCTCCCCCAACATGCTTCGCAAAAAAGGTCCCCTTCTAGCTCCATAATATTCAGGTGTTCCTTTAGTTTACACTGTTGGCAGTACCCTGCATATGTGTGGACAATCTGAGGCTGTGCTTTCAGGTGAGATTAATGTTTGTTGCTGCTGGGTGCCCTTATGATTATCTAAACCCTGTTGTGTCAGATTCCTCGGTATTCTAAGGTGTTTGTTTACTAATTTTTTTTAAGTGCCGCCTATCAGTTAGATATAGATCTGTCTATCTATAAATCCTCTCCTTATCATTATTTGCGTGCAGGTCATTCTGCCTGAAATACGGTTGTACGATATAGAGGTTGACATCCTCTCTGGTTGCTGATGCTTCATACACTCCCACATAATCTACTAAACTTTTCATAAATAAATTAACCCTGGAAACTTTCCAGTATACTCTTGAAAAGTATTTCAAGAAAAAAAAACTTTCCAGCTAATAAGGTACAAGTAATTTGCCACTACATATCCCGCAAATTTAATTCTGCATATTTTCTCGTAAAAAATACGTAGAAAACGTATTTTATAGGCCCGATTTTCTGGATAGAATTTACGCTTAAACTGTCAGTGCACAAGGAGGCAAATGGAAATCTACGTTTTCAGAAAGTTGTTTCGCGCTCATACCTTCACAGGTATTATATTACCAGGGATAGACAGAACACGGGGAGAAAAAACTTCATTTACGTTGTAGGGTGGCAAAATTATAAATACGATTAAAACTTTAGTATAAATTTACCAGAATGCGGGTTAATTGTGTTGCTGAACAGTAAACAACTTCGAGTTTTCTAGCTGATATCGTGTTTCTTTTTGGAATACGGACGTAACCCTTAAGATAAAAGGGTCATTGGAAAGGGGGCATTTCTGTGTTAATGGAAAAAGTTTTACTTCTTTTTCAAGTTTATGGGGATGTTTTAATACAGGCTCTTTAAGCTATGGGAGATTAAGAGAAACACTAACGCACATGTTATTTTTATCTGTAAAGCGAAATACATTAGAAAAAATTGTATTAAAACAATAAAATTAGGGTTTAAATAGGCCGTAGCCTATAATGGGTAATTTAGTTTAAGCTTAATTTACTAATGCTAATTCTTGTCTAGATTTTACCCAAGGGCATTTCTTAGGAATTATCGCACCTTTGCTTTTGTACTAATACTTAAACTATTTTAAAAAGGTTCCACCCATTTCAATATTCTTGTTGATAAGAAATTTGGTACCCCCGAAGTTCACATGTTGATAAACTCTCTTATCATGATTTCTGGCTTGGTTCTTAAGGATGGCGGTAACAGATTTCATTCTTAGGTCTCAATAGAGGTATCTGTTGTTTAGTGAATACCAAGAAGCATAAAAAATTATTCTCCGCTATATTTTGGATTTTTTTTTAATGATGTCTTATGTTGCTCGGTAAATATGATCCTAACCTAAGAATGTAATGGCGGATATTTACAAAATGTCTAACTAGTTAGCTGTTACGAGACAATAAAAAAAAACTAATTTTTATAATAACAAATTAGATGTTTAATTTTCTTACTCTTCTATAATTAACCGTTAGCACCTTACAGGTTAGTATTTAATATAATAAGCTGGTATGTTATTTCTGAGTTATTATGAAGAAATTAATTAGTGGAAACTACCTGGTCGGGACTCGACCAAACTCGGGAATGATATGTATATGTACGTAGGATTACGATGGTTATTATATTCTCACTGAGGGGATTATTATATTTGCGGAACAATGTGTAAGGTGAGTTAATTAATGGTTTAACCCAAAACCGAACAGGATTAGTTGCTTTCTCATTCCTCTATTGTTCATTTTAGCCTCCAGATTAAAATATTTCCAGTGGTCTTCGGTACGTGTTATTTTGGTAAACTGAAAATGATCAGGAAGTTATATTAATTCAAACTACAGCAGTGATAGCGTACAGCGCAGTGGTTAATTAATCAAGATAAGGAATTTCGAATAAATTTTTCCAATTGTTTTTTCACTTTAGATCGAATTTCAAGATATCTAGGCACTAGGCAGTCTAATAAATCGCGTTTAGAGATCAACAGTTGTGTGAATCAAATCAACAAAATCTTCGCCTGTGTGTAATAAAGATAATCTAAAGTGTTTACTGAGATAGTTATATATTTTGATTTGGTTTGGCTTTTAGTGTATTCAATTTTTCTTTAATGTTTACAAATTCGATAATATCACAAAATCCATCAACAGTAGAAATATAACAAGTAAATAGTTTGTTCCCCCCAACTACTATCGTGTCTCTCTTTTGCATGCTATATTCATTAATCATTACAAGTGTATTCGTTCAGTCGTTTTGTGTAATTTCAATAAACTAAGAATGATAGTGTTTCTTATAATATTTTATTTCTTTATAAAATTTTGCCAATATTTCTTGATCCAATCCTGTCTATAAAATCCCTGTTGTCTAAATACGTCGACGTTTTTTCTTATTCCGGCCGTCTCTAATATTCATGAATTTCGTCTCCAAATCCATATTGTTTCTTGTAAAATTCCCAGCAACTATCGTCCTCAAAAGGTTTCCGTCTTGCTTCCAGCAGGTTTCGGGTTTGTTAGAGACAGTGCAATCAAGGCAGACGATACAGTACGAGAAATTTGTTGATATTATGTTTGATATGTAATGTATTTTCTAGTTCTTAATAAATTCAGCTATGAAGGGTGTTACAAATTCGAGGCTAAGTACAGGAATCTCTAAAAATATAAGAGATACAAAGTCGGTTAAATGGGGGTAAATATCCGAAATATGGTGCTCAACAAAACGCCGCTGAAAAAATTTAATAGTTACCTTCGGAGATATACGAAAAATATCGGAAATTAGCAAATTCGTTCTTATTTCTCCTGATTACATTTGTTGAAATAATTTTAAACAGATGCCATATTTCCATTGCCAGTTTTTCTCCTATATAAGTTGACATAATTAATTTTCAATTCCGGCATTTAGTGCCAACATCAGCAACTTTTTTTAATACAGACCTGGAATGTAAATTGCGTATTTTTAATTCTCATATACCTCTCAAACCTAATATTTGATGTCTTTTGAATGCCCTTCGGTTCTTAAAAATACATCAGCAAGGTTTTTGGATTTTTTACAAATACTACCTTTATGAAAATTAGAATAAAAAGAGATACATATCAGAGAAACTTACTTAAATAATTCAATAATAAAATCAAGTAATATCAAATCCTTCAAAATTCTAAAACATCCTGGAGATGCAGAGAGAAGAGCCAATCAAGAGTCAATCATGACACAATCAATCTGAATTTTTTAAATCGCAAAATCTGGACGGATTAATTAAAATTCACGGACTGTGGTTTATTTGACAGAAATAACGAACATGTTTGAGCTGTAGGGAACCTTAGAGAAATTTTGAACGACGTTATAGTTCGTTATCAAACATATGCAATTTAAATTTCAGGTCAGTATTCGCAAAAATTGATGATAATGGCCCGAAATTTGTAGAGAAGAAAAAGTGGCAATGGATATGTGACATTTCTTTGAAATTATTACAACAAATATAATCAGATCATCAGAAATAAAATCGGATTTGCTAATTTTCGTTTTCTTTTTCGGATATCTCCAAAGGTATTCGGAACTTCTATTTCTTTTTACTAATAAAAATAATTTAGTGTCTCTATCGGATTAACTAATATAACAATTGACATTTACAGACCTCAACCTCAAGTTTTATCATATTTCGGATTTATTTTTGGTAATTTAGCTATACATTTTCTCCTCGGACGTATTTTCGTGTAGAACGTTGAAGAAAGTATATTAACCATTTTGATTGTATATTAACGTTCTGTATAATATTATATTGATTTTAAAAGAACACAGCCGTTTATCAAAAACATTTTGAAGGCTGCTTAAACTCTTAAAATATGTTTGCATGCTTTGAAACATGGGCCAGAGCATTCTTTCCTCTCCGATTTTCTAAAGCATATCGCTTTAGATCCTTTAAGTATTGTATTTATTTAAATTTATTAAAAATTATTTTTTTTTATTTTCTATTTTTTTCAACTTTGACCAAAAACCCAAGAAATCCCAAATACTAAATATTAATGGTCAGGAAATTAAAACTAATAATGTATAAAAATTATCTAAATACAGAACAACATCAGATATGCCGGGCGAGACTGGTCATAGGAAATCCCATGTATATTTTGCTACCCTCACATTTTCGCTCATCTTTTAATTTTACATCAAAATTGTATTAAACTTTACTGAAGGTCCTTGTTAATTATTATAGTTATTAAAAGTTATTTAGAAAGATATCTTCCTAAAATTTTTAAAAATTAAATACGTCTCTGATACATACCTCAGTGAAACCACTAGTAATAATTATGAAAATGTCGAATGTTACTAGACATTATATCTTTTATCAGTTTCAACATGTTTTACAGTATTTAAAAAAAAAATAATGTTGTATTAATAATTCAATAAACGTAAGAAATAAATAACTATTAATTAGCGTATTAGATAATAGCACAATTTGGTGAGAGCGTCTATTATATAAAGACTTTCAAAAAAGTATAATACAATTTTGATGTAAAATTAATAGAAACCAATATTTGGGGGAAGCAGAATTAACATGGGATTGCCTATGGACAGTCTGGCGGTGCAACACCTGGTATAATATAATGAACTTGATCATCACTTTGACGTTTAGATCAAGAACGGTAAACCTATAAGTTTATCTTTCGTGCGTTTAGATAACTTTTGGTAAAAAATGTGTTGCCAAAAAATTAACTTTACCCAAGATATGTCACAAAAATATGGTACATGTGTCCCCGAGTCCCCATGTCCCGACAGGAATGCATCAACGTAAACCCTTCATACATTTTTAAGCAAATTGAAGGGACCCCAATTTTATTACCACTTTAGTAAAATAAAAAAGTGAAAAAACTGGCCCGGAAAGACCTAATTGCAACGAATATGACCTAAAAAAAGTCGCACCATACTGGCCTTATGAAATTCTATGGCTGGATATTCCCAGATGGACACTTTTGTGTTTATTGCGTTGTCGTTCGGAACACGAGAGCCAAGAAAATTATTTTAAATGAACATTGGTGTACATGGGGCACATTTACCCTTATTGCGTCCATTTTTTACTTTGCGAGACTTTCTTAATGAATTTTGTTTAGTTAATTTTATTTAGTCGCGTTTCGGACGTAATTGAATTTTACCCTGGGGCAATCAACTAATGAAGTCATATGTTGGTGGGGCATATAAGTTGGAAAAATGCAGTTTTTACTTTAGAATTATTATTAGTCCAAGAGCTGATGTGGTGCTAAGCAGCAAACATTTTATAGGAAATCCTTTTAAAATCCCGATAGAACAAAATTGAATGGCGTAAGGTCCGGAGACCTTCGTGGCCATTGAACTGGACCCAGTCGACCTATCCAACGAGTTGCAAAAATTTCGTTTAAGTATTTTTGAACATTTACATCAAAGTCCGGCAATGCGCCATCTTCAAACCATATTATTTCATGGGGAATATCTTAATCATCCTCGTAACTGCTTATGCAGGTATTTAATCAAAGAGAGGAAATCTAAGTAATGCTGAGCAGTCAGATTTTTGGCAAAGAAATATGGCGTATAAATCTGTTAATTATTCCAGCCCACACATTGACTTTTTGAGAATGTTGTGTATGTCCTTCAAGTATCCACTGTGGATGTCAGACCAGAATCAATAATTATGTCTATTGATCATTCCATTTAAATAAAATGTAGCTTCATCAGAGAATATAATATTTTGGAAAGAAATGTTGTTTGCTTCGCATCTCGCCATCATTTACTCACCGAGTTGTAATCTCCTATCGTAATCGTCCTCGAGAAGGTCCTGTACAGCATGCACTTTATATGGGTGATACTCCTGACTTTTTTAAGGCTCTGTATTAGTAACATCGTTACTAAGCGCTAAGGTATTAGTTGAGGAATTCGGATTTTTACTCACTCATTAGGTTGGATTAGCTTTTTTATCTTTAGTTAAGGCGGATGGTCGGCCAGTTTTATACAAATCATGTACTCATACATATGCGAGATAGTGCACGTGGCGACATCTCGTGGCAATCGCGCAACATCCTTCTTTTACATGATATACTGTTACATGGTCTTTAAATTCCTGTATACTGGTCAAGTTAAGAAAAAATCAGCTTTTGGATGCTATTAACGGTCTGGCAGGAGTGAGTGACTGTAAAAGAATCTCAGAAAAAATACCTATGAATTCTCCGATTATATTTTTATCGTAAAACCTTACCTAAATCATTTCTATTGTTTTTCCATGAAAGTTTATTTTAATGCTATAGCATAACCTAAAGCTTGACAAACTCCAAACAATAACAAACAGTTAGAGTTTCTAATACGTACGGCCCAGTTGCCATGGCAGGCCCGAAATATTGCACCAACTTTGATTCGAAATTGAGTTAGTCGCACTATTAAACATTCAATAACTTGTTAAAGCCTTATATTAAGCATCGAACTTTGTGATATAAATCGATCGCGCCTGACTGCTAAGGACTTAAACTTTTAATTCGTCTACTAGTTCCATACTCAGTCTAGGTTGCAGTCCAGATCTAGATAATATTTCAAAATTCTTGACAACAAAATCGATAAATTTATTAAAATTCTTTCACCAGCAATTTTCCCTAAAATACATATAAATATAGGAAAATCTTATTTCAACAAAAAACGTGTCGAGAAAATACAATATGGCTGATTTTTAACATTGATTTTGAAATCCTCTCTTAATATGCTAATGTCGAGATAGAATTTCTACAGAAACCCTCCAAAGCTTTGTAAATTATTTAGCAACGTAGTTAAACTGGCTTAGCACAGCTTCAAAGCTCAAATAATGAAATAAATCTGACCAGTTTTAGACCGTCGAAGCTGCTTAACTTCTAGAATAAATTAATTCGATTTCGGGTCAGGTTTAGACTGATTTCGTTCATTGGTTTATTTCGAAGAAGTGACAATATCTCGCAATATGTATTGAATTGTATCAAATAATTTGTGGTGTGATAGAAGTACTTTAAATTGAAGATGTGCCTATCTCCTCCATTGATTTGATTTACTATAATTCGCAACGTTTCACCAGCTAACTATCTCAATACAATACAATACAATAATATTTATTTGTTCAAAAATAAGATGCTTACATTTACGATAAACATAATAAAAAAAACCTAATAGGGGCTGTTAAACAATGTCTGGAGAGATATTTGTAAATAACTATTTTTAATTTGTAATTACATTACATTTAGACAATGACAATTTTGATAAAATTACACAATATTATACATGCTTAAAATTGTAACAAACATTTAAAATTTAACACTGAATTATTTCTTTATCAGGATCATCAAAGAATTCATTAAGGTTGTAGAAGGCCTTACTGACTAGGTATTTTGTTAAGGTATATTTTAGTTTATTCTTTGGCAGGTTTCTAATTTCTTCTGAGAAACAATTAAAAATTTTTATGATACAGTATTTTACATTTTTTTGGAGGTATGTATAGTTATATTTTTCTGGTACTAAATTACTTTTATGGCGAGTATCATAATCATGTTTCACATTACAATCGAGGAAAAGATCTCTATTATCACATACAAATATTACATAATCCAAAATGTACATTCCTATTACCGTCAGAATATTTCTTTCTACAAAAACAGACCTACAACTTTCCTGCTGTTTCATCCTAAAAATATTTCGGATGCACCTTTTCTGCATGACCATAGTTCTGTGTATTTCCGATGAAATACCCCAAAATATCACTCCATATCTTAGCCTGGACTGGATATATGCATGATAAGATGCAATGGCAGCCTCGTTATTCACGTGATCGGATATTACACGCAGGGCGTAGCAGTATCGGGATATAGTGCTTGTTAAACTCTCAATGTGCGCCTTCCAGTCTAGCCTCCTATCAATCTGCAATCCCAGAAAACGCATACTCTCTAATGCTTTTAACTCTTTGCCATTGTATGTCAGCGAAACATTATTCTCTTTTCTGTTTCCAAAGATTAGGGTCTGCGTTTTTGATACATTCAGCAACAGATCATTTGCCGAGAAATACTCGTCAAGGCGTCCATTGAAGTCTGTACTTTATACAGAAGTGTTTCGCTATTCTCTTCACCAAATATGAGCGATGTATCATCGGCATATAATACAGTATACTCGTCAGGTACATCAGGTAGTTCGCTTGTATATACAATATATAAAAGAGGCCCCAAGATTGATCCCTGAGGAACTCCCCTAGTGACAACTATCTCCTGTGATTTGCATAAAACACCGCACTCATCGCATTCAACCACTTGTTGTACTCGATCTTTCAAATATGACTTAATCAAACGCAGAGTCGCATCACGCACCTCATACATCTCAAGTTTTTTACATAGTAAGTCATGATTTACAGAGTCGAATGCCTTTGAAAGGTCCATACACATTAACATCGTTTGATTATTATTGTTTAACGAATTTAAGACCTTTTCTAATGCTTGATAAATCGCTCTTATGGTGGATTTGCCCTTCCTAAAACCGTTCTGTCTGTCGGTGATTATTGAGTACCTCTCAAAAAATTACATCAGTCTATCGAATATAACCCTTTCAAAAATCTTACCTATATTTGACAAGAGAGAGATAGGTCGGTAGTTCTTCTCTTCATCCATCTGACCCTTTTTATGAATAGCCTTTACATGAGCCGCCTTCAACATGCGTGGAAAAACGCCTGCAGACAGCGAAAGATTCACAATATATCTCGAATCGTCTTAAGTTATATATTGTTTTCATCTAACAATAGTTACCAGTTGATACACCCATTTATTTTTTAAATTTTTAATCGATTTGAGATTAAAATTCATATTCAGACTTCGTTATATTTCGCTGTCCCTGGATTTTAAAATTATTTTATTACTGTTTACTATTGGAAAACTTCCGCGTATAGGTAGTATTTGAATATTCTTTGAGCATAAGGCGCATAAATCGCGGTTTAAACAATAATCACTTTTACAATTTTATTGGCTGCAGTTGTTGTTGAATGTAAAATGTCGTAAATGGAGAATGGAACCTAAGCGTGCGATGGCAAATAAAATAAAGCCAGTCTGGAGCTGTAACGAAGAATTCTAGTAGCAGCGAATGGGTTTCAACGTTAAACTCGAGCCAGAAAGGATACCTAATTCGTTTTTATACTAACGCTAGTATCACCCCTAAAGCCAGGATAGGCTCCAGCCCATAGAAAATAAAAATTAGAAATTAGTTCAATTTGCCTGTATTCATGACCGACAGCAATTAAAAAAAAAAGGAAATATAGGAAAAACGTAAAAAATATAAACATTTATGCTCCTAAATAATATTGGGGCCTAAAAAACACAATCAATTGGTCCGATACGCTTAATAAATCATACATTTGTATAAAACATACATATATTAACGTTTTTACGTCATATGCAGACACAGACCAGTGAGCAAATTGATTTTTGTGTAGCTATTTTTTCAACAAATATATTTTTATTTAATCCGGCGCTGAACTTAAGTCAGAAAGTATAATTTTCTTTTATAGTAACACCAGTATCACCCCGAAATGCTTATTCAAATCAAATGATGCGAGAAAAGGGAAAATCAGAACAAGTTTCTTTGCCTTTATTTTTTAAGAAAAGAAACGTGCATATGCTGAGTTGCAAAGGGCATACGAGCACAATAAAGTAATATGGTTTTGGATACCGAAAAAATTCTTTTAAAATTTGTATATGCCTATTATCGGGAAACAATTATTATACTATACAGGGTGTTACTTAATGTTATGTACAGGGTTATTGATTATGAATGGATCGCCAATCTATATGATCAATTTGATGAGTTACATGAAACATATAAATATAAAAGTTGTAGTTTTTTTTTTATAAACTAGTTTATGGTATTACACAGAAAACAATCGAGACTCACATTTGTGACATGACATAAAGATGTTAGTTTTTAAATGGAATTCCCTGTATATTGTTTTTTAGTTTGATAAAACTTTTAATTCTCTATTTAGCTATATTCAGTTTTGTGATGTTTTTGTCTAAAATAAAGAAGATGAAAGTGTTTTTTAAATTTTGATAAAGTTGGCATACTAAAATTGACTTTTTTTCTGAATATTCATTTCTGTCTTTTTATGGCAGCTAAAATAATGCCTTCCACCATTATTGTTTAATTTGTCTTTTAAATAACCCTATAAAAAAGTATCTCAATGTGCTATATCATTGAGAAAGGCAGTTGCTGCTACAATGTTGTATGATGGAGCACCCTACTGCTGGCAAATGAGGTCCCCTTGATTGTGTATCCAATTTTCGACTGCCGACCATATTGTGACCAAGTGTAGTTCGTCATTAAGGTTTCAATCAAAAAAATATTGGTCCTATGACTCTATTGTTTAAAATTCTAAACTAAACCTTTACGGACTGTCGCATGATGGCTAGAATGTTTAATTTCTGGAACTGCGCGAGGATTTTTGTTGTCCCAAAAATAAACATTTCTTCTGTTAAAACTTTTGACTATCAAAAATGATCCGTCCAACA
Source organism: Polydrusus tereticollis (assembly GCA_963920685.1). Classification (NCBI taxonomy): domain Eukaryota; kingdom Metazoa; phylum Arthropoda; class Insecta; order Coleoptera; family Curculionidae; genus Polydrusus; species Polydrusus tereticollis. The sequence goes on from OY987329.1 coordinate 145,043,598, forward strand.
ATTTTTTTTAAATAATTGCGCATTTTCCTCGAGACCTTCCATTATCTCTCGGCAAAAACATAAACGAGACTCTTTGTTTTCTTTTGTTAGATTTTGTACAGGTGGTAATAAAATTTACGCAAAGTATATTAAATCTTGTAGTATGATTTTGGAATTTTAAACAATTGAGATATAGGACCAATACTTTTTGATCGAAACCCAAATGGCGAACTCTACTTGGTAACAATAAGGGCGGAAATCGAAAATTAGATACAAAATTATACGAAAATAATTTGGCAGCAGGACGGTGCTCCACCACACAACATTGTGGCAGAAACTACCTTTCTCAATGAAAACTTACCTTCATGGATTGGCAGCTATGGCATATTGAGATGGCCGTAAAATAGCCCAAATTTAACATTATATTAGATACTTTTTTACCGGGCTATTTAAAAGACAAATTACATTATGAAATAAATTTAGCTGTTAATACAATAAGAGAAATACTTATTGAGGAAATTAAATTTTCAAATAATGATTGCCAACGCATTATTTTACCTGCTATAGAAAAACTGAAAAGAATATACAGAAAATATATCGAACAAAATGGTGTGCACAAGTTGAGTATTTACTATAGTAGTTACTTATAATGTTAATTAAGTTTTCTATTTAAAATTATTATTACTAAATTAAATTAAACATATTTCAAAAATATATCGTTTTTTACTATCGGAAAAGCTCATTATTAAATCAGCATTTATTAAAAACTAGGTAACGTCAACAATTTTAATATAAAGAGACGTCAGTTTTAATTTGCAGAGCGTGCCAACTTTATAAAAATTTAGAAAACGCTTTTATATCCTTTATTTTACCAAAAAAGATCATAAAACTATACCGGGTGTTGCATCGTCGAGCGGGACATAGGAAATCCCATGTAATTTTAAATGGGGTCAATTATTGGCTTCCCTAATTATTTTAGAGAAAAATTCTATTTAGGTTTATTAAAGAGCACTAAAACCCACATTCAAAAGAATAACTTTAGATATTTTTGATGAGCCCGTTTACGGGTTATCGCCGATTTCTTTTTAACTATTTCTCCTTTTTATGGCCCCGTATTTGCGGGCACCAGTCAAGGTAAAAGATGACTGTCAAATAAAGTTGTCATTTTGAGGAATATTTGAAAATCTTCTTAAATCCTAAAGTTCTAACAATTTAATAGTACCTACCTATTAATTAGTAAAATATTGAAACATGTAAAATGTCATAATTAACCTTGTAATTGGATACTTTATTTTAGTTTTATTCAGATTAATTTGTACTCATAAATACACCTTTAATATTTTCGATGTACGAGTTTTTATAACAATAAAGCACACATTTCAAAATGACAACTTTATTTGACAGTCATCTTTTACCTTGACTGGTGCCCGCAAATACGGGGCCATATAAAGGAGAAATAGTTACCCGTAAACGGGCTCATCAAAAATATCTAAAGTTATTCTTTTGAATGTGGGTTTTAGTACTCTTTAATAAACCTAAATAGAATTTTTCTCTAAAATAATTAGGGAAGCCAATAATTGACCCCATTTAAAATTACATGGGATTTCCTATGTCCCGCTCGACGATGCAACACCCGGTATACTATATACTATGTATAGCTGAATAGAGAATTAAAAAATTTATAAAACTAAAATACAATATTTAAGAACTGACATCTTTATGTCATATGTCACAAATGCAATGCTCGATTATTTTTCGTATAACACCATACAACAATTAAAATAAAAAACAACAACTTTTATATTTACATTGTTCAATTAACTCACAGATTATTCATATATATGGACGGTCCATTTATAATCAATATCCTTGTACTTATTTTAATAGGTGACTCCAAGACCAACTGAGAAAGAAGTCCATAGCCACTTTATTTTTAGGATTTTTGAAATGAAAAAAAAGTTTTTCTTAAAATTATTTTAAAGTTTTGTAGGTACTAACTAGCCATAAGAGCATATTTTTTTATAAAATATATTTGGTCTACTTCAACATATGGCGTCCGCGCTGACATATCTTTTGATATTTTTAACACCACAGTTTTTTTTAAAACAAATACTATTTTAATAATTAAACCTTATCAATGAGCAAAAGTTGTTCTTACACTATTTTCCATGTGACGAGGGGGTTTTAATTATAAAAATAAATTACGGTCCATTTATAATCAATATCCTTGTACTTATTTTAATAGGTGATTCCAAGACCAACTGAGAAAGAAGTCCATAGCCACTTTATTTTTAGGATTTTTGAAATGAAAAAAAAGTTTTTCTTAAAATTATTTTAAAGTTTTGTAGGTACTAACTAGCCATAAGAGCATATTTTTTTATAAAATATATTTGGTCTACTTCAACATGTGGCGTCCGCGCTGACATATCTTTTGATATTTTTAACACCACATTTTTTTTAAAACAAATACTATTTTAATAATTAAACCTTATCAATGAGCAAAAGTTGTTCTTACACTATTTTCCATGTGACGAGGGGGTTTTAATTATAAAAATAAATTACATTTATTTACATATCGCTATACGCCTAGAGTTCGTGTTTAATAAAATTGCATTTATGTACCTTTGCATTAGACATTCAATTGTCTATATAACTGTGCTGTCAAAAAGAATAAAGGACCGTGGCATACATATTTATGACTCCTCTTAAAAATTGTAACACCCTGTATCACAAAAATACAGCGGTGGCGGACCTATGTTTATAATATGAACTTGTCAACTTAAAGAAATTATCCCATAAAATAAATGCGTGCCATTACGTAGAGGTATGTACTAAATTTCAATTTAATTTAATGCCGTTTCTCTTGAACAATAATTGCCATAAAAGAAATAAAAAAGAACAATAATTACTTTTTTCTAGAGTTACGCTTCTCAGTTGGGTTTAGAAAAATGTGTACTATACTGATTTCTCTTCCATACATGCGCGAGAGTTTCCACAGAATTATAAAAAGAAAACGATTTTTGGACGTTTCTTCTACGATTAGCCTGTTTACACCAAAAAATTAAACGTCCGATTAACCATCGCGCGCTATTTTTTTTTATTTTCACGATTTGACTCTAGATTCGTGATCTACCCCTTTTATGACAATTAAGCTTTACTATTTATACGAATCTACGTCACTGACAAAATGCAATTAAAAAATCGGAAACTCTATTAACTCAAAAGCAGAGCCTTTCAATTCCTAAATCCGTTTTCAAAGTATTTTAAAAATAGAGCTTATATATAAGGAAAGTTTTCGAAGTTATTTAGCAATTTGCCCTACCTTCATATTTCCATCACCTTCTTTAACTAACTTTAATTAAAGGATTTCTTTAAAGAAAAAAAAAACTTTCTACAAATAAAATGCCTTTGAGTTTTCCTTATGCCCCGCGTTTCAGATGTTTATATTTCATAAAACTTTGTTGTGTTCAGTATTTCGGGTCTCGACAAAGTGCAAAAGCCAAATTCAAATTATAATTTTGTTTACCTACTGGCATTCGCAGATTTGATGTTTTTTTTATTGGGCCGACGTTTGTAAAAATGGAGTTAGGGCAAAATTATATAATTATTTGCCTGAGTAATATTTAAGCATTGCACAGCTGTAAATTGGTAACGAGATAGCCAGAGTTGTTAGTGGATCATTTGTATCAACATCTTTATTATAAATTATAGTTATATTGTTTCTCCGGTATTTTCAAATACTTCCGCAGAATAAATTTTATTCGGCCGATAAGTAAAAACAATAAATTTTCACGTATATGAATAGTGATACCAAACGGTTTGCGATCAATGATAACATTGAATAGTTACGTCAGTGGCAGGTGAATTATCAAGAAATAATTACACTTCAAGGTTTTCTTGTGACAGTACATTGGGTGTTTTATATTGTTAAAAATGAGTTCATGATCGTCGAAAATTTTATTCACACTACAATCATTAAATAACACAGGTATTACATATTTATTTTGAACAAGTAATGTTAATCATAATCTATAGTGTGAGGTATAATCGTTAAGTTATAAGCTTATAACTCCCTGGTTTGCAACCAATTTTAACATCGAATGTTAATTTGATTCCTGTCACAAAAGTTTTAAGATATTCAACCTGCACCCCTTCTCTATTTATCTGATAAAATAATTAGTATTTGCCCGCTGGAAAACATAAATCTATACGGAAATCCTTACGGAAATTAAGGTACCGGCCCGAATGTGAAAAATGAATTGTTGTTTGCGTGTAAAACTTGCACTTCCATTTGAACTGTGTCTGTGTAATATGGAACAGGGATGACGACAGATAAATAGTGCAGGTTATAGGTTAGTTCGTTTAACCATGCACTGAAATTAACGTTTTGAAAATTATAATATTTTCTTATAAAAAATTGACAAATAAAATATTAAAATACCTGGTTGCAAAAAATATACAATTTTTGATATCTTATTAAAGACGCCCTAACGGCATGTCGGGCATGTACTCAATAAAAGTTTCTCGAGTTTTTATTTGTGTAAAAAAAACATCGACATCAACACCCGTTCTTCCAGAAAATGATTAAATTTAGGTTTGTACGGACGAATTTTAATATTTTTTCTACTAGAGATTTACTCACATTACCAATTTGAGAAGATCTTTTTCTTAAAGACAGTTTGGGAAAATTTCTAACTAAATCCATTGTCATTACAGTTACAGCATCATCTTCATCATACTTTTTTTTCTCCCTTCTCATGAATTTTATTACAATTTTTTTTAAACCCTTGTCCGTGAGAGAAACAGCAGGCCATATCTCATGGAATTCTCGAAGAACTGCCATATAGCTTTTTTCATGTCCTAAACCATAACTTCGCACAATATAAATTCTTTGTTCTAACGTTAGCATTTTCTAATTTCACTATTATGCAGATTTATGAGAAAATTATGACACAAATATCAACAATTTGAAGATGCAAAGTAACTAAAACATTTCATTTATTTAGAACAGGCTACTTAATATTTTATTATTTTAATAGTAGCTTTGAAATTAACCACTTTGAGAAAAATGTTTATTAGACTTTTTTGCACAATTGGTGTAATAAATCACGGTTTTGAAAATATTTTCATATAATTTAAAAAAAAAATCGAAATCAAAATAATTAAAAATGTTATTTATGATGTACCCTGTATACCAATCGTAAATTTGGTATTCGAAATAGGAATTTCAACACAAGCAGACGTTTTTATAAAGAATAATTTTTTCTTCTAAACCCACAAATAAAAAAATTTTTCCTCTTCCGAACTCTATCCGTGGACACACTGTATATAGGTATATCTCTATACTATAAAAAATTAAAGCTAGGACACAATAATTTTAGTGTACTTAAGAAGCTTTTTTTAGCTATAGTACCATAGTAGTTTTTTTTTAATTATTTAAAAAATACTTAAAATAGTATACTTACCAGTTAAGTAATCTAAAGTATATTATTTATTAGTCCATTTTAAAACATATTAGGAAGAATTGTAGGTACTGGTTTTTTAGGGCTATACATGCCCATAAAAGTTATGTAGCACTCTCTCTGTAGCACTAACCGGTGGGATTAAAATTAGGTAATTTACCCACTTCACATAACCAAAAATGAAGTCCTAGAGAGGGCCCTAATAGTCATACACTTTTAAACCGTCCTTTCATATCCAACCTAAATATGCCTAAACTAGGAAAATATTGTAGGTAAAAGGTGATTCTTCTGTTGGAGTCAGATAAATTTTAGAACTGTATTCTTAAAACTTTATACGCCTGTATTTAATCTCTATCGATATGTATCACGTATCGATTCAACCATATCAGCCCCATTAGGCAGGATATTTTTATAAAGCGTTCTGGTGAACTGCCTCCAGTTATACATGTCTAATTGGTTTCGTTTGTGTAAGGGGGACTCCACAACTACAGGAGGCAAATCGTAACAAACAGCTTTAACTTTACTTAGTGAGGCTTTTTTGTTTCGTTGAATCGATTTGTTGATTTTTAATTGCGTGAAGGTTGCAGGAATACATACATACATACATACATACATACATACATCAACATAACTTGGATATTCGTTTTTTTTTATTACTGTTGTTTAATTAGTTTTCTGATTAATTCATTAGAAATAGCATTCTTAATACCCATTTTAATACTTATCTACATTAAAGCTCCGGGTTCAATTTCCATCGCAAAAATGTTCCTTCCAGATTAAGAAACATTATCGTAAAGGACCAAAAAAAAAATTTACATCTCCGTGGATGCGAGTCCCCAGAAAATACATGACAAAACATGACCCAGATAAAAATCTGCGAAAGTCGGTGTGTGCGTATAGGTCAATAACCCGCAATATCTCACCCTTGCTTCAATGGACACCTCCCCTATACGTGTTTAAGGGTGGAATTGGAATGCTTGAGTCATATATAGGTCCCTTTATTTATTACGTTTTATGGGGCAAGTCTAGACAAGAGCACAATGGTCGTGAAATATATATATTTTTTTTAATATCAGGTGATTGTTTAACAAACTACACTGAGAGAAATGTATCGTAAATTTAAAAATAATTATATATGTTTTAGATGTATTTGAGGTGTCCATTTGGGACAGTCATACAATATATTTAAAATAACAATACAAATATTTTAGATAAAGTATTTCCAAATTTAAGATATTGTTATTATATTAAAATGGTAAAATACTTTCTGTTCCTAACATAAACAAATATATATTAAACTTATTAATACAGGTTTTCTTGGAATGAGAATAAAATTATTCCTGAATTCAATATTATGTGTATTTATTATAAACATACTATATCTTAACGCCGTGGTAAAGTATGTTCAGAGATATAAGAAAGTGACTAACTGATCCCTATTAGAAAAGACCCGGGCCAGCTATAAAATTAAAATATGGCCGAGCAGGTCCGTATTTTGCTTAGAATTTATTTATGGTTTGTAATAAAAATAAGTAAGACATTAAATAATATTTTATTTATGTTTAAATGTAAAATTATAAGTTATTTAATTATTAAAAATTATATATATTATTACAAAAATATACAAATTATTTGGTACTTATAACAATTATTTACTTAATATATCAATATCACTATCGCTATCATCATATGTTCTAATTATTATTTGTGCTATATTGTTTATATGGATATAGGATTTTTCCACTTTTTCAACATGTGTAACAGAATTTGCCCAACTTTATGAAGGGATGTTAAAAACTTTAGTTTCTATAAGCTCAAGTACACTAAAGTTAATAGTAGGGTAAATATTGTTATGACGAATGGCAGATTTCAGTTGATGCCAAACATGTTCGATGAGATTAAATATACAATGGTATAACCTCAATTAATTGCCTTTTGGTGTAATCTTTCTGAAAATAAATGTCATTATCATACATGTAGTTTTGGATTGTTGCTTTTGTGTCATTTGAGAAGGAAGTCTTGGTCAACTGCCTACTATGGTAGCTTGCATTGTCCATTACAAATACGCTATTCGGAGGTATATGTGGAATTAGCTTGTTTTTAAACCAATCTTCATATAAATCAGCAGTGATGTCCTCATGGTAATCCAGAGAAGAATTTTTAATGTTTTTTGCAGACAGAGAAAGTCCACTTGGAATCCATCCGTCTTTAGATCTAACATGCAAAATAATAATTCGTTTACCGCTTTTTGATGGCGCGCTTGTTTTATACTTGCCGCTTGAGTCAACCCAACCCTTTTCCGGAGTATCATGTGTCGAACCAGGTTTCACCCAAGTAAATAATCGGCCTTTGCTGATCTCTGTAAATCCTAATTTTTTGTACATATTCGGATCGCCATTCCCGAATTCTACTGGATTCCATTAAAACTTGTATATTGTTAATTTTTTAAAATCTAAAACCCATGTGTTGGATACACTTCCATAACGTTGTTCTGCCGGTTTAATCTTTTTCAAGCCTCTTGATTAAATTATCTAATGTAGGCACGCTCTGTTCCTCGTATAACTTGTAAATTTTACGCCGTATTATATCTTGATCACTTCCATGCACCTTCGAGAAAATGCCAGTATTGGTTCTTTTTTTCCTCGCTAAAATGAGATTATTCACAATTTTCCATACAGTTGATGTTGGGATTTTTGTTAATGTGGCCGTTTCTTCTAACGCTGCTTGCTTGCTGACCACACGTTCAATGAGAGTTGAATAAACATTGTACTTCCTTAGTTTCTACAGAAAAATGTTTTCTGCTTTTCGACGGGGTTATCTCCTGAGATACATTGGGCTCGCACATATTTTCCATGACTCGCACACGATTAAACAAACGCTGTATTACACACGAAGTAAGAATAATTACTAAGCTTAAAGCGAACTAGACATAATTTGTTTTATAGGATTAACCCTCTTATTTTGAATTAGGTAACAATCGGTTTAAAATCACCAAACTATTACTTTAATAATGAAATTACTTCTTTCGGATTTGCAGTTTACTTTAAGACATTTTTAAGTACGGACCATAATTTACTTGCCTTTATTCATTTATTCATTGTTGGGTTATGGCCACTTTTGGATGATCCCATTCAAAGCAAAGTGTAATTTTCTTATATCTCTAGACAGGCTTTAACTATATATTAAACTATACAATAAAGGATTTTTAAAGTAATTGTTACTGTATTGTTAATTAACATAAATACAGTATATTAAAAATAAAGTTCATATTTGTAATAATTATTTACGACCACAATATTGTACAAAATTTTACTACTATGCTGGTTGATGGCGGTGCACGTATGCAGATGTTAAAGTGTCATGGGGCCTAGAAAAATAATAACAGCCTAGATCATTTATATTAGACCATAACTTACATTTAAAAAAGGATAAAATTGTAAAAGATGTTTTTTCATGCCTATTAGTAAATAAAAAAAAAATTTTTTGCATCGTTTTGTTCCTTATGACCTTTTATTGTAAGCAAGTTAGTATTTTTTTAGTTTAATTTCCTATCGTTCTGCGTTTTTGAGTCATAGTGCTCTCAGAAAAGAAGCGTATTTAAATTTTAATAATTCTGGGTCGTGAAGACAAGGTACGGACCAAAATTTAAAGACCATGAGACAGTAGGTACGTGATTTATTTAAAAGTGACCGACTTATCTGATGATAAAAACAAAACTTGATATACACCTATCAGTAAGTGAAAATCCGAATTCTCAACTAATACCTTAGCGCTTAATAACGATGTTACTAGAGCTGCAAAACAAAGACTTTTAAAAATCCAGGTGTATCACCCAAATAAAGTGCAAGTTGAATAGGAATTTCTGGAGGACAATTACTATAATAAGAGAATACAATTGTGTGAGGATAATGGAATGATCAATAGACATAATTATCTGGTCTTATTCTGGTGTGATCAAAATCCAAACGTGGATACGTGAAGGGCATACACAACATCCTCAAAAAGTGAATGTGTTGGCTAGAATAATAGTTAACTTAACTTTCCAAACGAGGATGATCCAGATATTCCCCATAAAAGAATATGGTTTCAAGAAGGCGCCATCTTGTTGAAAGCATAACCGCCGCACTTTGGTGTAAATGTTAGAAGATACTTAGACGAAATTTTCCCAAATCGCTGGATAGGTCGACGGGGTCTAATTGAATGGTCACCAAGAACTTCAAGCCTTACGCCACTAGATTTCCTTCTGTGGATTTATTTTGAAGGAGAGTGTGTCAGATTAGATCAGAATATTGAGGACCCAAAAGATATAATAAAGATGGAGATAAATAATTTACCGGCTGAAAGTGTTTATCGTGCGGCAAATGGTATTTATCAAAGAATTGATGCATGTCAAGTGGAAGGTGGAGGCCACTTTGAGCATTTGATAAAATAAGTCGAATCAGGCGAGTGCTAAATTTCGAATAGCTAGCTCATAAATTCAATTGTTCCTAAAAAATGTTACTTGGACCTGTTTTACAGGTGCAAGATCCTACTTTTTTGGTACCATGGTATTCAGATTTGAAATACCTAGTTTTTGTTGCCATTTAAAAAAAGAGCTGAGCTACCTACATGTTAAGGGGTTGAAGGGAGGGGACTGAAAATATTACAGAAAGATGAACAACAATTTAAATCAATTGCCGTGTTTCAGCGTTTTTCTACAAATTAACTAGAAAAAATATGAATTTTATGTTGGACTTTTGAAATCAAATCTTGATCTTTAATAAATACTATTGTTCAAGAAAAAAACAGAATGACAACGTCGCCAGCGATTTCAATATAAGATTATTTTAGAGACATTAGCAAAACTGTATACTACGAACTCAGTCCTAAAACACTAACCTACTTATTAAGTTAAGCAAGTAAATTCATATAATAATAATATGTCCGTTCGTGTTCGTTCATATATTTAAATTGTGCGAAAGAAAATTTAATAAGGTAAAACATGGTTATCTCTGGTTTACAAACGTTTCACAAAATTAAACTCTCTGTTAAACATGATGACAAAGGTCACTTTATTTCTAATTAGATTGTGAGGTATGTCGGAAATTTATTTCTATAAGTGTACTCGGCTGAAAGGGATTTTAAATTACATTTTACAAGATGAAGTTATGTATGTTTGGAGAGGCGGAATTTATTAAATAGCTTTTTTGACTGTGCTTGAAAATTACCTGCATTCTTCTTCCCTCTTTGTCTTAACAGAATTAATTATACATCGATGGGAGATATATTAAAGAGATCCAAAATTAAGGCAAGTTTTAATTTCCATGGTAGTTACAAGTTTTAGTTCATCAGTTGTAGTTTTATGATATATTTATAATAAATAAATTTTGTATGTTATCTTTTTTGTGATTTCTGGGTTTACAAATAAATGTTTGTTTGCAAATGTAACTTAATTGTATCCAACATATTAGTCTGCACCTAAAAACTTTGTTTGTGAAATTTTGAAAACACACACGATATATTTAGAATACCTCATATAGAATACCTTCAATATTTTTTCTTTGTTAATTTTTAAAATGACGACAGTTATTCCAGTAACCTCTAAAAATATATGTTATGTTACAACTTAATTCATTTGTCCATTTTAATTAAATCTGATAGGAAAGTTAGGTTGGTTAGTTGAAAAAAAAATTAGATATACCTTAATCTAAATAATGTATTTGGCTTTTCATCAGTTGTTTTCGCGTCATTCATTTTCTATCCTATCGTATTCGAGAAAACAATAAAGTAGCATCTTTAAATTCACCCCTATCAATGAAATGCTAAACTTCTTTAATAAAACCTACCAACACTTTCAGTTTTAAATTGGGGATAAGAGACGATGACGCAGACAGAGGGGGGAGAAGAGGAATAAAAGTGAACGTTGGGTCTCCAGATGAAAAGGGTCACTTAGCTCAATTAAAATTTACGTATGAATCTGAAGTGCATGCTCATTATCGTGTGTAGGTTTCATCGTAAATGGGTCATTCTTCCATTATGCTGTTAATGCTTTCAAGGCTAAAATATTAACTTGCACTTTTGCCTGTAATATGTACATCAAGACTTACGCTTCTTCTACCTTAGATATGATTTAGACATTTAAATATTCACATGTTTCCTTATTTAATCGCTAAAGTATCACATTATTAAAAGAATATTGCATAACTAATAAGCAATTTAGCGGTAAAACAACTCACTAAAGATAAATTAATTGCACTCATTCTTTGCCGGTGAATCTAATCAAAAATACGAGACTCAAAAAGTCAAAACAAAGTCTAAGTTCATACAGTGTCACCATTAAACTCCGCACCATATGGAACTTTTTATTATTAATGAGGTTAGTTCAAATTAAATAAGGGCAATCGCTTTTGCTTCAAATTAGACTAAAAATTATATATTCAATTGTCACCATCTGTCATTCGGTATCTGTCAAAAATAGACATTTTTGTCAAAACATGCTGAAAAATGGCATTGTTTAACCGAATTTCAAAAATTGTTATTAGAAAAAGTTATATAATTTTAGGCCTACGTATAAAGTTTCAGATGTCTAGCGAAAAGTTGAATTTCTTGCCATTTTTTTGAATTAACATGTTTTTTTATAATATAGGTTGACTTAATGGATATTAAACTATTTTCTTATACCATACTCAATATTTTATTTAGTTTGTATGCTTATTTTTTTAGTAAAATGCCATTTTTTTTCGAAATATAAAATTAGAGGCAAAAAATTTGACACGGTTGGTGCAAAGTTATCATAATTTAACAATTTTAACAGATAGACGTCAGATGTTCCATTTTTCAAATGACAAATACATCTAAATATTTGATAAAAATTTTATTTTATACTAAATCTAATATAATATAACTAACATTATTATTTAAAGGAGCAAAAAATTTCACATTTCAGTGTGACGTCCTTCTCGCTCTATACAAACAGTCGTCCGTCTATAAACGTCTTTGACAGCATTTTGTAAAAAACTTGCTTTTATATCGGCACAACACTATCTGATCGTTTATTCTAAATGCTCGATATTTCTAAACGGTCGATTCTAATAAACTTTCTGTTTAAGATAACCCCGTACAGGAAAAAGTCTAGTGGTGTTATGTCAGGCGATCTGGGTGGCTAGTAACATTGTCTATCACGCCCTATAACTCTGTTTTGAAATAATTGGTTTATGCGTTCTTTCACCAATAAAGTTTGATGTATGGGTGCACCATCAAGCTGATATCATAAGTTATATATATTGTGTAAGGGCATGTTATCCAAAACTTCGGCATTCTTCTCATTATCAAGAAAAGTCAGGTAACTTACACCAGTTAAGTTTACTCTAAGGAAGTATGGTTCAATAAGCTGATCTTTCAGAATCCCACACCATACATTGGTTTTAAAATGATACTGGTCGCGACATTCAGTTGTGAAGTTGGGATTTTCTTGGGACCACCATCGGCAATATTGTGAGCTCACGGTACCAATCGAAGAGAAACTGGCTTCATCTGTCCATAAGATCTTGTATGGAAAAAGAATATTCTCCTCGTATTGACTCTGAGAACAAAACGAAAAATCTAGACGGATATCAAAACCGCGTTCTTTCAATGTGTATATAAACTTGGGATTATATGGCCGAAATCGATTTTTCTGAAGAATTTTTCTAACACTTTCCCTTTCGTACCCTGTTGAATCACTTATCTTGGTTATACTAGTTTGACCGTGGTCAATAACACTTAAACAAACATCAAATTGTGCTTCTTCATCGTATTTACTTGCTGCGTGAGGTTTCTTAAAATTATTTTGAACAGATCCAGTTTCTCTAAACTTTGACATTATTCTTGAAACGGTGCTATCCTTCAAATTTCTTTCTGAATGCCTCTCATTAAAAATGTCAGATACTTGCCGGTGAGGCATATTTTCTTCACAAATTAAGACAATTTCTATTTTTTTTTTAATGGACAACATTGGTGATAACAGTGAAAACTATAACTTGCGAAAATATTCCAACTTGTGGCATTTCTTTTATTTATTCGGCACTCTAATTCCTTGTTTTTTCCATAGCCTGGTTATAAAATTCGAAATCGCCTTGATATCTTATTAAGGATAACAAGAAAATGCGTTTAAATTGTGAACTAATCTGATATCTGCGAATTTTATTATAAGTTTTAATAACTTTGTACGTGTATTTACTATAAGAAAAAATGGAACATCTGACTTATATCTGTTAAAATTGTTAAATTATGATAACTTTGCACCACCCGTGTCAAATTTTTTTGCCTCTAATTTTATATTTCGTAAAAAATGGCATTCTAGTAAAATAATAAGCATATAAACTAAATAAAATATTGAGTATGGTATAAGCAGTATAGTATAAGCAAATAGTTTAATTCAATTCAATTAATCCAATAAGTCAACTTACATTATTAAAAAAACATGTTAATTCGAAAAAATGGCAAAAAATTCAACTTTGCGATAGACATCTGAAACTTTGTGCATATGCCTAAAATTTTACTAGAAACAACTATTTCTAATATCATTTTTTGATATTCGGTTAAACAATGCCATTTTTCAGCATTTTTTGACAAAAATGTCATTTTTGACAGATACCGAATGACAGATGGTGACAATTGAATATATAATTTTTAGTCTAATTTGAAGCAAAAACGATTGCCCTTATTTAATTTGAACTAACCTCATTATTAATAAAAGGTTCCATAAGGTGCGGAGTTTAATGGTGACACTGTGGATATTAAAATTTTTGTGACTAGCGTTCGGACTTAATAATAATAACAAATATCCATAATTACTTACCGCCAATACGAAAGTACGATAAAAATAGCTATGAAAAGAACAGTTTATAAGATTAAATTGCATTGTAAGGCACAAAAACGTTTAAAAACAAATTAAAGTTGACAGATCGAAACGATGACTTTGACATCAATGCACAACTCTCCAAATATTTTTTATCTCTGTCTAGTACGCTGTATTATGTTTTTTATTCACTTTTAACGCTAAATAAATGAAGATGAGGAGTTGTACGACACTGACATTATTCCATATGGATATTTTTTCTGATTAGCCTGGTAAATTTTACATGAAATCGGTCCCCTGCGCTGTTCGCGTCAGATTGACAAAAATACTTAAATTATAATTGCTTCGTTTAGCTTTTAAACTTAGTGACATAAAGTAAGTTGTTGGTGTTTAAAACCCTCTCATCGTATAATTTCTTCGATGTTTAGTATTTCATTGAATTTATTTGATTTTTTCGCTGTTTTTATTCAAATATCTTAGTAAATAATCATATGGTGAATTATACGAATGCAGAAATGGCGGTAATGCATTACGTATATGGTCTCGTAGGCGGTAATACAACAGAAGCTAGACGTATTTATCAGGAAAGATATCCTTGCAGATACTCGAATATTTATCACCATCTTAGTGAAACTACCTCCATAAAGGTAGTTCGGAAGATAGATCTCGAACTGTTCGAACACCCTAAATTGAGGAAGCTTCCTAGAGCTCTGAATATTTGTGATAATATTGGTTGGCGAATATTAGTCAATTATTTTTTACATCCGCACTATATTCTAAGAGTACAGGCATTACTTCTCAGGGATTTGCCACAGCATGTGAACTGAACTCCATTTCCAGGAGCAATTTTTGGTTAATGTATGGGCAAGAATTATTGGTAAAGTCCGTTCACAGATTTAAGAGAATGACTTACCGACTCGTGTTGTCGCCAGTTTAAAACCAGACTGGGGTCTACACAGGCCCGCACTGAATTGTATTTCAAGCATGGATGATTTGACACAAATAATAAACAATTTTAGATAGAATATATTATAATTATAATATATTATAATTAATTAATACAACTACAATATACTCATTTAATTCATTTTCACTGTCAATATCAACACCTATGTTAATAATAAATCTTTCTGTAATATTCCCAATATGAATGTATAAATTTTCAGCAGTTTTAATATGCGAAACACAATTTTTCCAGCTACTCACAGGCACTTTGTCCACTTCAATTAAAATAATATCCAGTACACTAGCTTTTATAGTGGTTGATACATTATTACGTCTAACGGCAGATTTTATTTGATGCCTTATGTGTTCTATGGGATTGAATATACAGTGATACGGCGGAAGCCTTAGCACTGTATGCTCTTACTTTTAGCGAAGCTGTCGCAGTAGTACTACTTTTCTAGGTTCAGAAATTTAAGCACATCAAGTAACTCTCTTTTAGTGTAACTTTCAAGAAAACATATATCAGTCTGATACATAAATTCCTGTATTGCCATTTTCGTATCTTTTGAACAAGGGTGCTTGTTTAACTGTCTACTGTGGTAACTCGCGTTGTTTATAACAATCACACTGTTTGGAGAAACATTAGGAATTAACTTATTTACGAACCAATCCTCAAATAACTCCGCTGTGGTATCGTTATGGTAATCCAAACAGGAGTCATTTATATTCTTGGCTGCCAATGAAAGTGCATTTGGTACCCAACCATCTTCGGACCCTGCATGTACTATGGTTATTCTTTTTCCTTTGTTTGATGGTGCCTTTGTTCTACACCTGTCACTAGAATCAACCCAACCTATTGATGGGGTATCATGGGTATCAAACCAGGTTTCATCTAAGTATATGATAGGTCTGTTCTCACTTCTGTACTGACCGATTTTTGTCAAATGTTCAAATCGCCATGCCTTAAGTCGTTGCGATTCTATGATAACTTGCCGTTTATCGACTTTTTTAAATTTAAAGCCGATTCGTTGAAAACACTTCCACAGCGTTGTCCTACCGCAATTGATGTCCGTGCTATCTATCTCAAGTCTTTTCAGTAAACTATCCAGTGTTGGCACCGTATGCTCTTCATACAACTTATACATTTTGCGTCGGACTAAATCTTCATCGCTACGGTCTAATTTTTGCAAGTCCCAGAATCTTTCCTTCTTTTCCTTTCGGTGATGGGTTTATTCACAATTTTACATACTGTTTTTTTCCGAAATTTTAGTCAATGTGGCTGTTTCTTCAATACATTCCATTTTACTTAACTTCTCACGTTCTACGAGAGTTGTATATACATTTTTTATATTCTCTTTAGAATCTAAAGATAAGTGTCTTCTTACATTTTCATTTCCACACTGTGGTTGTACCTGTACCCCCTCCGGCTGTTCTATACTAGATTCACCAATCCACGGACGCCACATATTTGGATTATCAAAGCTGCGTTTTTATTTCACACGAACTAATAAAATGACTGGTTTTGCAACACTGATTTGTCTACTTATTTTTTTCCCATTATTTAATAAGGCTTTGTAAACTAATTGCGGCCACGTACGGTCCCTACCTGGATAATAAAATCGTTATCTCTATGATCCTTGAAACCCTTTCAACAAAGAATTTAATGATGGCTGATAACTAAAGGCAGGTAGTCATTCTCTTAAATCTGTGAACAGACCATAACAATCTTTGCCAACATATGGTAGTTAGATGGTTGTTGACATAATATGTTCCTATGAGCTTTTCTTCATAAAATGGCCTGAGGAATCATACCCTGAAATATGAGCACGTCATTAAAGAACACACTATATATCAATGCAACTAAATAAGTTTTTCCAGAAGGACATAATTATTTAATTTAAAATTTTAACATTTCATACATTCATTATCAGATTTATCAAGACATTTGAGCACCTAGATTTGCAAAATATTTTTAGTAGAAAATATTCAACTATGAAAAGACTGAAAATAACAAATTTTCAGTATGTTTTAATTAAATATTAAAGAGTAAATTTTAATCCCCGAATCATCGATCCATCCAGCTATTATTAAGTCAACAAAATTTCCATGAATATCCTTAAAAAATCGCATCCCATCTAGAGACTCTATCTCCCCGACTCCTCTTCGTTAACTCTCTGGCACAGAGAACTCTCGCGAAACTCTATCTCTTTGACGACGGCTCCCGATCCCGATCAATGTGACACAAGAGTGCGTGAGCCGGACGCGCGCCATTGGCCCCTCGTTCGGCTGCGTACGGCACGGCACGCTCGGTTCCCTTCAAAGGGCCCGATGCGTTGCGTAAACCCTTCGAGCTCGCACTCGTGGAAAAAGCAGCCCTTGACGCGCGTCATACGCACTCCGTCTGCTGGTCTGTTACACGTATATTATTCCACACAGGGATTTTAAAAGTTATTGCGCGGCTTGGCAGCAAGTTTCTGATCCTCCATGGGCTTGAAGTTTTTGTAATTTAGTGAGATTCCGTTGTTAAAGTTGATTTAGATTATTTTTTGTTGAGTTTCGTTGTTGATTTAAAGGGAGGGAAATAAACATCTTCCATATGGTGCAGGTTTTGGAGATGGTGCGGTCGAACCCATTCGACTATACAATTCAAGTAAGTTTTTGTATGTGGTTATTCGTTTTACACTTTTAAATGTGCTTTGTCGCCTTATTTCAATCTAAAACCGATCACTTTAAATTATATATCTGACTATTTAGTATCAAAAGAGCGCGTCAAAACATGAAGTACTTTTTGGCGCTAAAACCTTTAATCGTTGTTTCTTTTTTACGTAAGTAAGCAGCGAAAACAAGGTTAAAAGCGACTAACACCTTTAAGAATAGGCGTTTTTGTATACAAATTTATGAAAGGAAATGTAAATTTTTTCTAGGTGTAGGAATAGTAGGAATCTAGTAGCACAGGTGTGTCAAATAGAAATATAGGCTGTTTTGAATTAAGCGTTCACCAATAAAAAATTTGTTTTTATTAAAGCTATAATATTTTATATTTAGCAAACTAGTAGTATTTTTAACGGTCACTAGTAGAATGCAGAAACGAATTTAGCGTCGTGTTTTCGAGTTTTGAGTAAAACACAATTTTTTAAGGGGGTACGTTATATTTTTTCTTTTTATACCTAGACAAATAACCAAGAAGATTCTAATGAGGACGAAAATTAATGATTAATTCAGTTACATTTACAAATTTTATTTATTTTACGCATTAATTCAAATTAAAATCAAATATTTTTTCTTAAAAGGTCTTCAAAATAGTCACCCCTTTCATTAATACATTTGTGTGCCATAGTGGTTGGTGGTCTATGATCTATCTGGTTTATCGTTTCCCTAACTGTAATATTTAAGGCGTCAGTGTTATAGGACCTTTGTAGATTTAAAAGAATAAATAAAATCAATATAATAAGTATTTTTGTTTTAAAAGTTTTGCCAGAAAAATAAATGATACAAAAATAAAAAAAAATATATAGCATTTTTCACATCCTCTCTCGTTAAACAATTTTGTATATTTAATAATAACGAAGTTGCCAATAGTGAACACTTAATTTGGATAAGCCTGTATATATTTTTTGTTCTAATTAGTACGTACCTATATAAAGCATTTTTAACAATGGAAATATTACAAGGGACTTGTATTAAGCAGAACCCTATTTTTCATTGAACAACCCCAAACAGAACACAAATAAATGTTTTCTGTGTTGTATCGCTACCAAAATATAATAAAGCAACTTGTTTTAATGTTATTTTATCTTTAATCTAATCTTTATAAGTAAATCACAAAAATTATACCGAAACCGTTTCTAATCATGTTATAAGCATAACCTGAATCGCACTATAAAATCAGGTTTTTGTTAATTTCCCCGAGAAATTCTTTTTTCATTTTGGTCCGTATTGATTGCCGTAAAATAAAATATTAAAATAAACTAGGGTCCAATGCTTTTTTGGTCTTCTAAAGCTTTTTTGGCTTTAAATTATAAATGGCAAGAAAAAGTTTATTTTTAATTGACAACCTTACTTTTTTAGTGACACAAATTTACATATTTTTTTAATGGCGTTTTAAATTCGCATTGAAAATCTCCAAGGGTTATCAGATATAAGAAGTACGTATAACATGTGTATATCCTCAACCGATAAATCTATAAGTGCAAGGCCCTAAAAAGTAAGTCCAGTCGCACGGAAATACATGACATGTTTATTTCTTACTTTGGGTCTGTTTACACCCACGTGACACATGCTTTCTGCTTTTGTTTATGCCTTAACGTGTATTGTGGATACATACGTGCACCACCCGCCGGTGTTACAAACATTTTTTACCGCTGCACATTGAAACATTAAATTCTGTAACATCACGCTACATTTCCCCGTATAAAAAATGTTTATTTATTTATACAAAATAAATTAAATAACTTCGATGTTTTTGACCTTTTAAGATATACAGGGTGAGTCGGGAGGAACCGACCAAACTTCAGGACTGTATTATACACCCGAAAACAATGTAAAATATGGGGTATGCTCTTATCCGATTTGCATTTCCTTTCAAGTTATATCGTAATAACAAATAAACAAAATTTCATTTATTAACATTTCTTAATCAAAGCGGTCTTTTAATAAATTTTCAAAAATACCGCCTCTAAACATTTTCTGCTTCGTCTACGAAGAGAGCCTGTTGCTCTCCCAATGGCGTCATGTCGTTTCTTCTTTACTATTACCTGCTTACCTGAGTGCAGTATTTCGAATACGTCAAATTAGTGCATACCGAGTATCCACTTTTACTTTATGCACTTCATTTTTAAACCAGCCCCATAAACAATAATCTAGTGCTATGAGGTCTGGATATCTTGGAAGCCAATTAATAGGACTACCCCGACAAATTCAATAAATTGGTCTTTTGTGGGGCGATGCTCCAAAATGAAAGTGTCAATTAAATAACTATCAATTCTAAATTCAATTTAAAATATTCTTAAAATGTCAGACTATGTATCTAAGGTTGAAAGCTTTCTACAGGATAACAATTTCAGAATCCTAACAGACAATCCTCACGATAGGTTCATTAGAAAAACAACTAGATTTTTAAAACATGTTAGTGAATTCTTGGAAGATAACGGGGCACCAAGAAACATGATTTCCAGCAATCCCATCTTGCCACGTTTATACGGATTACCTAAGATCCACAAAATTGATACCCCTATCAGACCAGTGGTAAGTTTTACTAACACTCCCATCTCCAGCCTTTCTACCTTCACACTTAATCTTATAAAATCATTAACCAATTTCAAACCTGCATACACAATACTTAACACTCCAGATTTGGTCAATAACCTCAAGGATTTAAATTTACCTCAAAACTTTCTACTTGTCTCCTTTGACGTGGCAAACCTATTCACGACTGTCCCCAAGTCGGAAGCAGTGGACATTGTTGGAAATATCTTGAGATCAAAAAACTTGGATTAGGATTTGGTAATCAATTCTCTAACTTTACTTAATTTTTGTTTATCCCAAAATTATTTTTGCTTTAATAATAAATTTTACCAACAACCAGACGAACTTGCCATGGAAAGTTGTTTGTCTCCTTTTTTAGCAGATGTCTTTATGGATTCTTTGGAAAACAATCACATAATGTCAGAAAACAATCCTGAGATCCTCCACTGGTACAGGTATGTAGACGATTGTTTGTGTTGAATTGCAACAACGCAGGAGCCCTAAAATTACACAATAAACTTAATAACATACACCCCAATATATCCTTCACACTTGAGACAGAAAACAACAAAACAATAAACTTTTTAGACCTTACCATAAAAAAATCCAGAAACAACTTACAATTTCAAATCTACAGGAAGCCCACTCAAACAGACCATGTCATCCCTTTCAATTCAAATCATCCTCAACAACATAAACTAGCATCGTTTCATTGTTACATACATAGACTTCTTAATATTCCCATGACAAAAGAAAACTACCAGAACGAAGTAAATATATTTAAACAAATAGCTTTCAATAACAACTACGATCCAAATATGACATATGCCTTGATTTCAAGAATAAAATGCAGAAGAATTAGAAATGAATTATACCCTCTTCCCACTAAGATTGATAAAAGATACGTTGCTATACCTTTCCTCGATCAAAACACCAATTCTAACATTAAACAAATACTTACACAATCAATCCCAAATCTCAGTGTTTCCTTCAAAACCAAAAACAGTCTAGCAACACACATTGTAAACTCCAAAGATAAAATTGAACATCTTTCTAAGAGTGGTATCTACAAATTAAATTGTAATTCTTGCAACAGTACCTATATTTGTCGTACTTGTAGACCATTAAGGACTCGTATAAAAGAACACCTTTCAAAATCCTCTTCTGCTTTTGGCCAACACCTCAGAATTTCTAATCATACTTTCAGTCCCTCCTCTAGTTCCAAGATTATTCATGATATATCTTCCAAAAATTTCAACAGACTCGATTTCATGGAGGACATAGAGATTAATAAGGAATTACTGGACAATTGCCTTTGTTTAAATACACAAGTTGATCTAAACAGAAGTTACGTTCCTTTACACAGACGCCTTCTGAATTAATTTTTAAAATTTCAATATTATATATATACAGGGTGTTATGGAAATGACTTATTATTTTTTAACCCTTAAATATATAGGTCGAGACGAATTGGGAAAAATTGCTATAAATGGCGCTCGAAGCTAGAAATTCGAGAAAAATGCCTTCAAAAATTTAGGTCCAAAACACCTACGCGCCAATGACCCAAACAGCTGATTTGGGTAATTGTTTACTTTAGGGCAAATGTTGAATTTTTCGCTAAAATTTCGTATATAGGCTAATTAAGGGTAGCTGATCACAATTTTCCTTTTGCGTTTAGGCGGCAAATGCACTGGTTTTGAGAAAAAAAATGTTAAAGTTTTTCTAACTCACCGGTATGTTATTTTGCATGTAATCCTAAAATGTTGCTATTTCCAATAAAATATTACTTGTCGGAGTCATAGTATACACTTCCGAGTTGAAATAAACGAAATATGCCACAAGGAAACTCTGAAAAACGGGATAACTTGTAAGCGAACAGAAAACTCTACGTTATCTGGAAAAAGACGGGAGACAGCTCACTGACAGCTGGCCAAAAAAGCAGAAGCAAACTGCACCCATGTTGTCAGATTGTTAGTGTATTATAAATTGCCTATACTTTTCAATTCATTTTTATTAATTGAATGAATCCTATTGGCTCGAGCTAGCATATCATTCTCCTGGATGGAAGCCATTAATAATTACAAGAAAAAGAAGAACAATCTGGCAACGTGAGTGCAATGAATCTGAAAAGAGACGCTTCTACTTTGTCGGCGTATTAACAACGAATTTAATTAAATTTGTGCCTTTTCCATTGTTTTTTTGCTAAAATGTTGTTCTTATTTTATGAACAGATAGTTTGGTGAAAGTTTTATCACATATTTTGAAGGGAAAACCATAAAATCTAGGAAATTGAAAGACATCCTTACAAAAGAATACCCTAACCTGTAAGTGAAAAACTTTAACATTTTTTTTTCTCAAAACCAGTGCATTTGCCGTAAAAACGCAAAAGGAAAATTGTGATCAGCTACCCTCAATTAGTCTATATACGAAATTTTAGCACAAAATTCAACATTAATTGCACTAAACTAAACAATTACCATTCCAGCAGTTTGTCTTGTCAAAAACACATGTGTTCAGGGGCATTGAACTATCATGGAAGGCGCACATAGTCCGGTTTTAAGGTATTTTACAAAATTCAAAATACTTCCGATTTTAGAAAAAAAAACTATCAAGTGTAACTCTAGACCACCTCAGGAGTGGCCCCTTAAAATATAATAAGTCATTTCCATAACACCCTGTATATATACCTAACCTTAACAATTTTTAAATTGCCCGCTTTTTACTCTCAACAACGTCAACAATGTCATTTCAATGACAAGACAAATTTACCATCCAATTTCTACTCAAGACCACGTTCCACGTGGAGTAAAAATATAATATGGAAAAAGAAAAGGAAAACGATGATTAATTAACCGAAATTTAAAAAGTGGTTCGTCCCAGTTGTTCGTCTTTTACAAATTTACTTGTTAATTGTTTTTACATAATAAGTTTTTTACATTGTGCTGTTGATGGCCCACTCGAAAAAAGTTAATTTTGTCAATAAAGTTTCTTGTGTCCTGACAAAGTGAGTGAAACCAAAAAATACATATAAAATAGGTAAAACACCATACCTACATAAGAGTTACCAGTATTAATAATACCGTCAAGGGTGGATGTTGCTTTATCCGCAAAAAATATACGCTATACAACACAATGATTATTATTTATCCACCGACAAAATTCCATACGTTTAGCATACTCTTCAGGTTTTAGGTGCTGTACTCTGTACATGATATGAACAGTGGCGTAGCCAGCATTTTGGGGCGGGAGGGGCGAACTAATGTAGGGGCGCAGACTGCGGAGCTAAAGCGCCGCAGGCAAAAAATGTTTATGATCGCCCCCCTGTAGCTACGCCACTGGATATGAATAAAAGCTTTGCTCGTGGAGTATGTTTACTACTCTTTTTGGTGGAATGCCCAATTGAGTACCAATTCTTCGTGAGCTGATCGTTGCATCTTCTTCTACTAAATCCAGAATATTTTCTACTTCTTCCAAACCTTGTCGAGTATCAGATATTAAGCTAACACTGAAAAACTTGAAAGTAGACGTCCAATTACTGTCACAGTATAGGGTGTCCATTTTTGGATGAAATTGCCGGGTGTCTTTATAACTCGTAAAGATAGAGACTTGCTGTTTTGCCATTACTGCGCTACTTTTTCATAAAACAAAAGCTGCCGCAAATAGATTTGTCATAGCTTTCTTGGTTTTTAAGCAACAGGATGTTTCATATTATTATGCTTGCTTTAAATCTCGAAAAGTAAGACTCCCAGAAAAAAAAGTAGGCACACCACTGAATTCTGCTTAAAAAACTCTCTTAGAAACAGTTTTCAATTTCGATAAGTTAAAGGATAACCGAAATACGGGGGGTGATCAAAAAGCAAACATTTTCGAAAACACCCTTTAGCTTAAAAACTAAGAAAGCTATAGCAACTCTGTTTGCGGCATCTTTTGTTCTACGAAAAAGTAGTGCGGTAATGTAAAAACCGCCAGTCTCTATCTTTACTAGTTACCGAGATACCCTGCAATTACATAGATAAATGGACACCCTGTACACTGACACATTGTCAAAACAACAAAGTTATGAAATGTTTTTGAGTCTCAACATAGCATACTCTGATCACGGCAGAATAAATAAACGGTAGATCCAATAGTCCCATATTTTCAATTTTGCCGGCACAGCTCGAACGCGAAGTGAAACCAATTCTAATAGGATAGTGGCTAGCGGGAGCACTAATCTGGGTCTTTTCGCTTAATGAGGGGCAGTTGGAAAAGTATTCTGTTTGAGTGGTCGCATCTGATGAACATACTTATGTAGAACGCTACGCTCACTTGCTGTTTAAAATTCTGATAAATTTTTACTGAATACCTATCGTGCAGCAGCTGACGAGAGACTGCACGCGCTGCAGTTGTCTGGTCGACTTTTACTTCTGATGTGAAAACATCAAAAGATTTTGAGTGAGTGACTTTACTCGGTGATATCTGTACCCTGCTCTGATTATGCAAAAACTTGGATATAAATGGAACGCTAGATGAAAATTTTTAATTACGCTGTAGCTAGCAAACAAATGAAAATTGGATAAGAACATTTTTGTCACATTGTTTTCACGTGTATAATACGCTCCTAGAGTTTGGTCCGTTCCTCCCGACTCAACCTGTGTAGCGCATTGATGCTTTTTTTCTATTATAGATCATTGACAACTTTATTATTACTAAGCATACAAAATTGTTTAAATTAGCAAACAGAAGTAGTATTTTTAACGAAAGAAGGATGCAAAAAATACAATAAAGTTCTTTATTTCATATTAGGTACAGAGTGTCCCGGATACGTTTAACTGCTGAAAAATAACGAGGTTTCATTACCTATATTAAATATTGATAAACCGTTAATTTCTCAGCACGCAAAATTCGTAACACAATCATCAAAATGAAAAATCGAATATTATTCCGGGTGGCAGCCAGCCAGGCAAGCGCGTCCTGGACATTTTTTATAAAATTAGTCCCCCTTTTACGTTCTATATATATGAGAAAGTAAACCCTTATCAAGATGCGCTTGACAACCGTTCCCTTTAATAGGAGTGAAGTGTTGCCTGAAGCCGCCTTTCCACTGACCACAGTGCATTGTGGGCCGGCATTCGGTGGCCGAAATTACTTTTATTCATCGATTTAGAAAAATAATTTCAGAGACGTTTTTATTCCAATTTATTTTCCTACCTTTATAGCGCGCTGCGGTCTATCTGGTCCTCTTTTCATAATAGCTGTTAAGATTGGATTTATGTAACGTGTAACTGTGGAAATGCTGTTTTGATCGTTTAACAACCCACTCAAACAAATGTCAAAAATATTAGTTTCCTCCTAAGAATGATATTTACCGATAGGGAACAAGCGGCGAAATAAGAATTTGTTTTCTTTTCGAATATACAACTTATTGTTTATTTTTGCGAATTATCCTGAAAACGAGTAGTGTTGTTTTGACAATGCTACCATAAAAAATATAAAAAATCGTCCATAAATTAAGTAGCGCACCCTGAACTTTCACGATCTTCAACCTCGACTTTTTTGTTAATACAGTGCGTTTATTTTAACGCGGGACATAGGGATTTACATGGTAAATCTTAAAGCCTATGTTAGGCACATTTATATTAAACAAATATTACTAAAACTTAAGAATAGACAAAATTTTAGATGGGGGGAATAAGTTATAGTACAATCTGTGCAAGAAAGCTCTAAAAGATACCCAAAAAAGACCTTTCCTTTTTGGTAAAATTACACTTTTTAAACCCCCTTGTAATTTATGTAATTAACTACCTTAGATAAAGAATAATATTATGACACCGCTGTCAGTATTTTCGTGATTTTTATGAAATTGATTTTGTAATCTATCATGTATATCTACACCGTAAAAGAACGAATTGAAATGGTTTCAAACTGTATAAGAGGAATGTCATACCGGGAAGTTACTGATAATTTTGCCGCTGTCTATCAAAACCGTCCCATTCCCAGCAAGTCAACCGTACAACGATTGCATGTAAAGTTCATGACTAGTGCATGTCTTGATGATTCTCATAAAAAACGGAAAAGAAATCCCTCTGTGTTAACTGAATTATTCCGAATGGGTATGTGCATGTCGATAGAAGAACAACCATCATCCAATTTGACACACCTTGCTGATCGCTTCGACAAATCTAGAAGCAGTTGTTACAACGCATTAAAGAAATAAAAATACAAATCTTTTAAAATTCGAAACGTACAGGAACTTTTACCGCCTGATTATTTTGAACGGATGCACTTTTGTGAAGAATAGATAGATCGAATTAATAATAACCCAGGTATTGCTGATAACATACTGTTTACAGATGAAAGCTCCTTTAATATTAATAGAACAGTGAACAAGCAAAATGTTAGAATCTGGTAGAGAGAAAATCCCTACGGCGTGGTGCACCAAACGCATACCCAGTGGCGACAAAATATAAATGTATGGGCAGGTATTCTAGGAAATATAATTATTGGTCCATTTTTTATAGACGGTACACTTACCAAAGAAAAATACATCGACCTTTTACATATGGAAGTAGGTCCTGCGCTAAGGGAGGAAATTATATTTCAACATGATGGAGCTCCAGCTCGTAGCGCAATAATTGTGGCGGAGTATTTAAATAATGTGTTTCCGTACAGCTGGATAGGACGATTTGGACCTTTTAAGATATAACGTAAGAGAAAGACCAAATGATGCAGATTAATTGAAAAACAGAATAATCGAGGCTTCACGCAGCATCACAGTTGTCGAATGTTAGAAAGCATTTTTATGATTGTTTGGGGCACTGTTTGACCGTAAATGGAGGACACTTCGAACAATTTATATAAGTTTTAAGTTTATTGTTGTAGCTTATATTTTAGGAAAATGATTAAACTTAATTGAAATAAAAATCCTAAATAATCATCAAAATTTTATAATTTGCAAGTTGTCTAATATTATAATATTGTCACATACCAGCTTATGTCAAAAATACCTAAGTAAACTTAATATACAGGGCTAGGCAAAGCAGCGTGATATTATAACTCAAAATGATATTTTTAAATATTTTGCGTTAGTAAAGTAATACAAACATGATACTATCTTTGGTATGATACCACAAGAAATATTTCTGTAAAATTTTAACTTGAACTTCTCAATAGAAATGTGCCTAACATAGGCTTTAAGATTTACCATGTAAAACCCCATGTCTCACCTTAAAATAAACGCACTATATATTTGGGATCCCAATTTTAGTGTAGTGGATATTACCGACTAAATTGTGTTGAGCGACGGGCAGCTATTCAATCTGGTCTTTTTGATCTAAATTTCAACTACCCTAAATGGCGGATCGCTGTGTGTGTCCTTTTTGCGGTCGCGATTTTAAATCAAATCAATACTTACTAGAATGCAAAATCTACTGTTACTGGATATGCAAGGGTTGCTCAGAACTACTGAGTTTAACAAGATACGGCAATAATTTGAAAAAACCGAATCCCATGATAGGGAATGCAAATCAAGCAAGTCAAAAGCCTCGATCTTCAATAGCACTTTAAGATTAATTGCTAACACAAGAAATATGTATAATAAAATATAAAAATATAAAATAATCCTTGATTTCTAAATATATAGAGACAAAACTAACGTAATCAACAGATTAGAAAATTAAGTTGCTATTCTGAAACAAACTGTTGAAGAACTCCGAAAGCCTGTTGAACCATTAAATGTTGGAGTACCCAGCGAGACAGCCTACGATAACGTCCTCGAAGAGATGGAAGATGGAAAGCGCCTTGAGAAAACATCATGTTTTTGTAACATCGGTGAATCTACATTCAATGACCTTAAAGTCCACATCGAACATGACTTTGCAAAAGTAAAGGTAGTTCTTCAAAATATAGTAGATGATGGTGCAGTGCTCAAAATTATAAGGGTTGAGAAGAGAAACCAAGGCCTGCCAAAGCAATTGTAACTAACTAATACGGCTGTAATAAAAATCCTAAAAAATAGATCTTTACGTTACCCACCGAGAAGCGAAAATTGATCCTGATCAGACATATTTCCAAAGGCAGCATCTCGTAAACTTGCAAGCCGAGTTGCAGGACCGACTTAATAATGGTGAAAATAATTTAACTATCAAATACCTTAATTTGTGTTCCTACTTATTTGTGATCTGCATTAATGATTTAAAGTTGGAAATCTTATTTTTACAGCTTTTGTTTTTTGCTGATGACTTAAAATTGTTTGCAATTGTTGAGTCAGTTTATGATACTTTAAAAATCCAGGGGGACTTAAATAGAGTATTTGAGTGGTGTGACTAGTGTGTCAGAAATAAAATGTACCTAAACATTAAAACATGTAATGTGTGTCACTTAGGCGTTCACTTGGATGTTAAATTGGATCTCCATATTCACTATGAGTACATTGTCAACAAGTCATTAAAGTTATTGGGATTTCTGTACAGAAAAACTAGAGATTTTTAAAATATTAACAGCTTGTTGGGTCATGTTTGGAATACCTTTTTTTACCGGTATCTCCTTGTAAACGAAAATTAACAAGCAGATATTTTTATTAAAAATTACATTCTATCGAAAAAAAAATAAAAATTGGCCCGATTTCTGACATAGGTAGGTAACCCCATACAGGGACACCCGGTATATTAAGCCATTATTGTGCCTATTCTACACAGAGATTAATTTCACACGAGACGTACAACGTAAATTCTACATACACATACGAAGTATAAAATTTCATTTTATCGAAGATGCTTTTAGGATTGTTGCCAGCCATATCGACATTATAACGGCCTTGTGAGAATCTGATTCCAATCCCATACACTTTCAAAAGGAGATACGTATTATATATATGCTTATTTTATTTGCATAATATAAGATTCGACATGTATAATCGCATTTCCTTTGAATCCAGATAGAAATGGAACGTTTTATGAGAGAATTTTAAAAATTACTATAATAAAAGTTTTTTAACTTTTATGGTTTCACGAGTTATAGCTTAAGTTTTGCCCGATTCGATGCTGATGCTAAACTAAAATATATAAAGGTTGTAGAGTTAGTATCAATATTTTTTAAAATCCGAAGCATAACAAGTTTTTTTTTCGTGTGTAAAAGACCTAAATAAATAATTAGCTAACGAACTTATTTGGACATCAGTAACTTCTAAGATTCATCTGTAAATTTTACCACAGATATTAATTTTTACATTGACCGCTGACTCAGAAGTTCGCTTTTAGAATTACATCTTATGATAATTGGCACTGACACCTTTGAAATACTTTTATTTTTAAACTTTGTTCTTCTTATAAAACCTAGCATTAGGACATCCCAGTATTCAAAGACAATACTGCCGTACAATTCAAAGACCTAGTAAGTATTTTAATTTTTATTTATCATCTTCCGTTATGAAATTACAGATAAAGAGGTTTTAGCAAATACACTTACTTACTTATCCTTAATGTCCACTTGTGGTTTCTACATTACTGTTCTACTTCTTCGTGAAACAAAAGGTGCCGCAAACAGCATTATTATAGCTTTCTTAGATTTTAAGCTAAAGTGTGTTTTCGAAAATGTTTGCTTTTTGGCCACCTCCTGTATTCGGTTATCCTTTAACTTATTAAAAAATTAAAAACTATTTCTCAAAGAGTTTTTTTTAAGTAGAATTCAGTGGCGTACTTACTTTTTTCTGGGAGTCTTACTTTATCAAGATTTATGGCAAGCATATGTTTTTTTAAATGATATTGAGAGGATATTGCAAATCAATTTGCTAACCTATTATGTACAATTACTTTGTGCGTTTAAGATTTTAAATTCATTTGCTAGGTTTTAGCGTTGTTAATTAAATCAGTAATGAACATATATCTGAAAAGAGCACAAAAAGTTAGGTTCAATATCAAATTTTAAGAAAAACCAGTAAGTAGAAAAAATAATATAGATGAAATTATTTAAATAATATCTAGCCAAAACTTGACTTTCTAGAGTTACTAGGTTTTTCAATCGCACGGCAGAATAGGCGTCTCCTTCACTTGCTGATACGTTATCCGACTAGTCCCCGGTGATGCCCTTAGCATTAAACCATTTCTCTTGTAATATTGTTACGTAATGTTACGTTTGTCTACGGGCTACGGCATTGATGAGTCATGACTCAACGGGAAACGAGTCAGTCGGTCCCTTTTATTTTAAGGGTATTAAAAAATGTAGAGAGCATGTGAGCAGAGCCGTATTTTATATAAATGTTATAGTTTTAACCAGCTGCTATTAGTTAAGTATAGGATAAGTAGAGCCCTGTCTGAAACTTTTGAGACTCATGTACTAATCTTCTAAAGATGAAATAAATGTTTTTAACAGGCAAAATAAAACTTTGAATGATCAAAAATGTGCAACTTTGTCCAGTGGAGTTTTATATTCCATCTCTGTATTATACAAATAGAATGGTCTACCCGTAAAAATCAGCCATTCTTTTTCACGAACGCTCTTTTTATTAGCTTATCGATCGGATATTCGTGCCATTCTTATTAAAAATGTATCCGATCCGGATTATAATTGTTTTTAGTTAATGAGAATTTTTTATCAGTCCTTGCGGGCATTTTGATTGAATGTAATGAAACTTATTTGGGGGTAGTTCAGGTCCCTAAAGAACAAGATTGGATTTGAGAAAGATAATTTGTGGACAGAAATTGGTAAAGTTTCGCGAAATTATTGGAATTTTTGCTGAGATATATATTATATGGACTTGATCTATTGGTTTTATTAAAGTTTTTGGCTGTCTAAAAATATTTAATAAAGTATTTGGATCGGAGAAAGTTTGCTAACTAGAACTGATTTGATACACTTTATTAGACTTTATTGATACTTGCTTAAAGTTACCTGAATTATTATTATTAAATTTCCTTTTTGCTGATCTAGTTATTCAATTGTTATATAAAAGTAATATTTGTACAGTCTACAACGAAAATGTATTCTTTATAGAAAAAATTTTTGTCGAAAAAATAAGTTATAATAAAAATCTGAGATTCTATGTTAACAAACTAAGAAAAATTAAATTCCTTGATGAGAGAAGTATCACTACTTAATATCTTAAACAATATGTTAATAAAACAAAGCTGTTTATAATCTAAAATAGATTCTAAATACAAATTTTGAATTTTGAATTCTAGTTATTTTAAAAACAAGAATGTATTATATTTATGACCACTATCAGTCACAAGTAAATTTCAGTAATATCTAAGTATACGAGGGAAACAAAAATCCTTATATTACAGAATTAAACCGCTTTTAAAACACTTTTTGTTTTTTCTCGTAAATAAAAACACTTGTGCTGGTGCATGAATTCCTGCGCTAGGTACGTATTTTAAATGTTAGCTTTAAATGTCCAAATGAAAGTGCATACAAACACTCGTCTTAAAATATATTTATGTATACATAATCGATATTTTGTATATAATTACACTTTGCGTGTCCTATTATTGCTCATAAAAAAAATTAAGGGTTTTTCTATTTACCACTAGTTACGTTTGTAAATAAATATTTTTGCATTTTAAAGGTTGGTCGAAATTTAATTTCAATCGCCTCATAATTATTTCATTAATTAATCCTGGTATCCATGCAAATTTACTTAGTGCAGTTGATAAACAAATTGATATTATAAGCTCATTAGTAGGAGGACGCAATATCAATAATTTTGTAGTAACATTGCACGATTACGACCTGTTATCAGTAGGTACATATTATTACATTTTATCTGCAATATGTAATACATGATTATAATATATTAATATTGATTTATTATTTAATATTTAATACATATTTCCTCTCATAATTTAGATGCATTATTAATCACTTATTAACTTTAATTTTCATTTTAAGTCTTCTCAAGGAATTTGTATATTTTTGTTACAATTTAATTGCAGATTAATGGTCACAATAATATAATTTAATTGGTTTATTGCCGACCTCTAATGCATTTTGGCATTAAAATACATTTTTGGAAATGTCTCACCTCCTCTTAAAAACATAAATATTCGCAATACTAATACCCGCGCATTATTCCAAAAATAGGGAGGGCCATATAAATTAATCCTCAGAAATTAAGGTTTTCTCTTGAAACCAAAGTGGAAAACGTATTATAAAGAGTATTAAATATTCATTTTATGACATCTTAATTCTTTCCAGCAGTAACCATAATTTTTAGGGGATTTATTAAGAACGTTTTTAGTTTTAAGGTCGATGCAGAATTACGCTAAATAACGGTGACACTTTTTACGAGGCATCCTCTCGTACTTTTGCTTCTTAAATTCAGCATCAAAAGGATTATTATTTGAAATATAAACATAAATATAGATAGAAAAAAGAAGCTTATACATAAAAATACTCGATTGAAGTTTAATAGCCACTGACAAGGCTTGTCATTAACAATTATATTATATATAAAATATAATGTTATCGAATGCACTTTTTTCTGTTTTATTTCGTTTCAAATTTCAACCATTCTTTGTATAAAGAGCGAAGTTTGATGCTCTTTTACTTTTGAGTGCAAATTTTACAGATCTGTGCTGTGATGACCATTAATGAAGAAATTCTCACATCCTCTAACTTACAACTTACCTAAAACGATATGGAAAATTGTGAAACGGGAAACAGGTAAAAACAAACTGACATCTTCTTATGACTGGTATACATTAAAATAGACAATATCGCAATTACTGATAAGCAAAATATAGTTAATCAGTTTGCAACTAATTTCTCAAGCATAGGCAATAATTCTGAAAGCAGGAAAATACCTAAAACTCCTACAATCGATAATAGTTTATACTTAAGCCCAACTGATAGTGAGGAGATAACAAGGATAGTCACTCAACTAAAAAACACCAATTCAACAGGGAAAGACGACATTCCAGTATCTCTGTTAAAGATGCACATTGATATTCTCGCGCCTATAATTTCTGACTTGATCAACCAGTCTTTTGAAGCTGGATATTTCCCGGATCAACTAAAAGCTTCGAGAGTAATCCCAATTTTTAAAAATAAAGGACTACAAGAGGTAATTTCAATTATCGTCCTATCGCTCTCGCGTCTGTGCTTACTAAGGTCATAGAAAAAGCAGTTTATAATAGGACTATAAAATTTCTAAACAGATATAGGGTTCTGACATCATGCCAACATGGATTTAGAAAGGACCTATCGACAGAGAGTGTCATGTACGATATTTTGTGTAAAATTTATCAGCAACGAAATACGGGAAACTACTGTGCTATGATTGCATGTGACCTAACCAAAGCATTTGATATAATAGACCACAAAATCTTGCTAGAGAAAATGTCGAATTATGGTGTGAGAGGTAGAATGCTGTCATAGTTTGAATCTTA
Organism: Polydrusus tereticollis; assembly: GCA_963920685.1. Lineage (NCBI taxonomy): Eukaryota > Metazoa > Arthropoda > Insecta > Coleoptera > Curculionidae > Polydrusus > Polydrusus tereticollis. The sequence goes on from OY987329.1 coordinate 145,077,410, forward strand.
CTTGCACAACAGAACCATGTTTGTTAGTGTCAGGGATAGTATGAGGACATTTGACTCTGAGGAAAAAATAGCGTCGGCGGGAGTACCCCAGGGCTCTGTTCTGGGTCCTCTGCTATTTAACCTGTTTATTAACGACCTCCCAAATTACGTATCAAATAAAATAGTTATGTATGCTGATGATACCACATGTATTGTAAGTGACAAAAAACTTGACACGTTGGAGGATAAAACAAAACAAACTATTAAAGAGCTTGTAGATTGGTTTGATGCAAACAGGCTGAAGCTTAATATAGGAAAGACAAATATATTACTGTTTGGAAACAGAAATTTCGCTTAGTATGGAAGTAGGGGACCAAGTAATTAACAGAATTAATGAAATTAAAATATTGGGGCTAACAATTGATACTAACCTTAAATTTAAAACACACCTGTCGGATCTTAGTTTGAAATTGAATTAAATTTGTTTTTCTCTTAGATTATTGCATGACGTGGTGTCAGACAGACATAGTTCTGGAATGTGCCTATTACGGTTACTTTCACTGTAAGATGGTGTATGCAATTGAATTTTGGGGGAATCAGGGGATTTTTAGAACTCTAAAAGAGCCTAAGAATAATGAATAGAATGCATCCACAGGCATCTTGTCATTATGTTTTTAAGAGGACTAGGATAATGACACTTCCATCATGTTATGTTTACCGAACTTTGATGTCTATACATAAGAACAAAAGAAAATTTACATCTGCTTCCGATGTTCATACATATAGTGTCCGAAATAATCTGCTAAGGCCTCATTTTCCGGGTTCGACTAAATTTTTAAACAGCCCTTTTTACCAAGGAATGCAACTATATAACCTGGTACCTACAGAATTAAAAAATTAAAGCATAAATCTGTTCAAGAGAAAACTAAAGAGAATCTTGAAGGATAATATATTTTATAGCGTGCAAGAGTTTAAAGACTTTTTTCAACCATGATTGGATTTGCTGATGGTACCTGCAATTTTATGAGTATTGTTTTTCGTTCGAATACATTGTCTATTTACCTATTTATTTTTATTTATATTTGTCTTTCTCTCTGTCCTTTTCTCTTAGTGTGTATTGGAATTAATGTATAACTGTTATTTTATTTATTTTGTATCGCTGTAATGTCTAAAGCCTATTGGCAAAAAAATGACAATAAACACATTTGACTTTGACTTTGACTTTGTGCATTTTATAAATTAAAAATATCCCTGCGTTTTGTTTTTGGTCTGTAAATTTCATCTAATGTGTTTCCATTCCGCTATATTTGCCGAAGGGATTGGTCGAAAATTAGTTAATTAAATTCAACCCGTTCATGCTACATCGCCACTATCGCATATTATTACAAAATGTTTTTATACAACACGTAATATTGGGTGTCGGCATGAACGGCGGAACAACAAAATCAAAAAAGACTGCCAAGTGCAATTAAACAAGCACTGTCGAGTCTCCTTTTCTTCTTAGTTATTTTTTGTTGCCTTTCAAATAATTCAAAATAATGTAATAATGATGTACACATTGCTTAACATGCATTTTCATGCAAACCAGTCTCTGCTTGAGTTTGGTGCTGTTATTGTTGTGAACGTTTCAATGTTTGATTTACAATTTGAAAGTTTTTTATCATGACATGATATTTCAAAACCTAAATTATCCTTTTTTTGGTCCAGACATATTTTTGCGCTAAACAAAAACTAATATATTAAATTTAATATTATCCCATAGTTTCGCCTATATTTAGTATAATTACTGTACCTATTACTACATTCGCATACCATATTAAATAAATGGACCAGTTGTTGATATTACGCGAAATAATAAATAGAATTATGTTATGTCCGAGCTTAACGACATGTATATTTTATTTTACCGATATTTATAATTTGTTTATATTATTATACATGTACAGTACATAATTAGTTTTGAGCATTTAAAATGGATCAAAGCTCCAAGGCAATTTTTTTGCATACATTTTAATGGTCCATTTTGAAGTTCTTGTATCTAAAGGAAAAAACCCCTTGTGATATTTATATGCCTGTTTGCTTGCCTTTGAGGATACTGCTGTAATCTAGACTAGCCCTACTGCAACTTCTAAGTTTAAAATAAATGTTTCTCCTAGCCCAGTTAAAGAAAGTAATGGACTGGATTACAGGAATTAAGTTTTCTTGGAAACCTATTGACCCCAAAATAATATTAACACTTTAGGAAGCGTTGAACTTCCTCCACAAAAGTAAAATTGAATTTAACTTTGACGAGATAGCTTTTATTTGACCTACTTAAGCTAGTTCGTGTTAAAATGTCTAAAAAAAAAAGGAAATAGACTTTATTTACACCAGAGTTTTTACCCTATTATTACCACACAAGTTGCCTTACTTCAAATTTTGTTAAATCTGGCAAAAACCTAGGAGACATTTTATTTAATGGAAAATAGTTAACAAGTAAAATCTTCTTAGTATTTTAATAGACGTAAAGTTATTAAAGACTTCAAAATTAACACGATATTTCATTATTTACAAGATAGCACATGAATATTCAAATATTGAATATCGCGACATGCATTCTTGTTATGGAAGAGCAGGTAAAAATGCAGAAGAAGCAAGACGTTTGTCTCTGGAAGAATTTCCTGAAAGAAATATCGCATGTGCCCAACCTCACCAACGTCCATCGAAGGCTTGGCGAAATCAGGACATTCAAAAATAATTTTGGTGATAAAGAAAGACCAAGATCGGTTAGAAGTGTTGCTATAGAAGAAATATTTCTTAAAAGGATAGAAGCCGAACCAGGTACTAGTACTAGGAAGATAGGTTTGGAAGAGGAAATTGCTAATTCTTTGACTTGGGAAGTCATATGAGGAACTTGCTTACCCTTTTCATATACAAAAGGTGCAAGCATTCTATCAGGGGATGATCAATTGCAACTAAACATGTGCAATCAAATTTTTATATGACTTACTACCTTTATTTTAACATGTAGAATAACCACTCCAAGTATCCTGATGAATTATCCGAACACCCTGTATAAGGCAGATTTCTAAACTTTTAATTTAGATTAGGTAAACTTACTATTATCTTTAATTTAATTAATTATTAATTTCTAATATCTATCTATCAATACCGATTTATCGCTACGACTTTTAATCGCACGAATTTTTACAGCACGATTTTAAAATCGCCGCCACTTATTATGTTGTTCCTCACTCTATTTCTATAGACAACATTTCCTTGACAAAATTATTGACTGGTAAAAAACTCAGCCTAAAACAACAACAAAGCATAGTTACGAATTCAACTTCAGTAACAATCAGAGACATCAGTCACAATCGGGTATAAGTCTAATTAACTCTGATGACTGGAAATTAACGTCAAGCTTTTGTCCATTATACAGCAGGAATGTGGTTATCGCTAACTCCGTAGATACAGCTCGACCGGTTGGTCAACCTGCCCTTTCATACTTTGCATTCCTGGAATACCTCACTCACAGTTTCGTTTCAAAGGCCATTATTTCCGGACATGCTTAGCAAATCCAGATATTAAGCAAGTGGTCGTCAAAATTGAATCAAAGTTATTATATGAATTTACCTATTTCATATAAATTTCCGAAATTCCGTTTAGACTGCTTTTAGAGAAGATTCTGCATATCAAAATATGAAAGAACCTTCATATTTAAATATCGATAGTTATTGTATAGAGTGATGTTCAAATATTGCCATCCAAAACTGACTCCATACTCTAGATTTAAATAAGAATCTTCGGCTTAAAGGGGTCATCCAAAAGCTATAATTTCAAAATTAAATTTTGAGATTAAGTTTGTCTTCTTTCTTTTGATCTGAAAATATATTATGAATAAGTTAAAATATTTTAGATCATGAAAACTTCTTTCGATTGTATACAAAAAATTTCTCAATTTATATGTAATCTTATTAAAATCTTGGTTTTAAGTCAAGATTTAATTTCCAGATCCTTAAATTATCTTCAAAATAACCCTAAAATAAATCATAACTTTTTCAACCCTTCCTTTGCCTATTTCCGTCTCAAGGAGTAGTTATCTAATTACTTACACTAATTTCGGTCAACTTTAAGTATTATATTTTATTTCAATATTCAATAACAAAGTTTCTTTAAAGTAAGGGCTTTTTAACTTCTTAATGAACAAGTTTTTTGGCTAGATTTTAGGTTAAGTTTGAAGCTTAATAAGTTGAGATGGTGCATAATTAAGCAGTCGAAAATTCTAAAGGCGTAAATGCTCTCCGTTTGCTTAAAGAGCAGGCTTTGTTGAGTCTAATTTAAGTTTGGATTTTAAGGGTCATTAATTTTCTCAAAATTTGATTTAATTTTCCTTCCATAAGATCCAATTATTCTAATACAATATGCCGCACCTAATATTATTTTATTTTTATTTTTGATCGTTAGTGCATGACAATTCTAGAACTTAGATTTTTCCTGTGCCCAAGACTTGCAATTTTATGAAAAGATAACCCCATTGTTCGTGTTAATGTTTAATAAAATAATCTATTTTCCAATTTTTTTCTTCCATTACCAAATGACGATTATGTTTTTCTTTCTGTAATTTATTAATAAATCTCAGTTTGTATGCCTGAAAATGGTTGCCGACTAAAATTTTTTAAATCTGGTATTTACCAATTTCGTTATTTAAGTTATCAAAAATAAAGTTTGAAAATATTTATCTGTCGGCATATTATCTTAGAGGTAACGTACTCCATACTAATAGGCATACTTTGAATGATAGACGAGATGGGTTCAGTCATGTGTTACTGTATGGTCTTAATTTAAGCTTACATTTACTTAGCAAAGGTTTTTAAATATTTCTGATGGCTGAAGAGGGTTTACTGAAGCAGTCTGGATTCTGGGATATGAGAGCCTCTTCTTTGAATTTCCTCTTTCGTCAATGTTTTTCCTTGGGTATAATTTTGGCTTCTGACCATTGAAAGTGGTGGCCGTGGGTCTAAGCGTGATCTGCTGCACCGGATCTGTTTATTTCTCCCTTCAGTGTGTGGTTTCGATATTCTTTTATCCTTGTTTCAAGGGGTTGTAGGGTTTGACGAACGTAGGATTGTCCGTACCCGCAAAGTATTCCTAATACACAATTTGTATGTTCTTTTGATTTCTAGGCTTTGTCTTCGTCAAGTGGCTTCTTAAGGAATTTTTGGAGCTAAATACTGCTCGAATATTGTACTGTTGTCCTAATCTTCGAATTTTTCCGAAGATTCCTTTTACATATGGTACATTTATGGTGGGTCCAACTTTGACGTCATCCTTCTGTACATTGGTGTAATTCTGACGCTTCTTAATGGCCTGGTCTACTAGTCTCGTGAGATAGCCATTTATGTTAAGGTCCTTTTTGACGTTGTTGAGTTCTTGCAAAAGGGCTTCCTGGGAGTTGCAGAGAGTGAATGCCCCCTGTGGACAAGTGTTTTTACTATTCCATGTTTGGTGCTATTTAAATGATCTGAGGCATGATTAAGGTAATGACCCGCGTGGGCTTGCTTCCTGTATACCGATGCTTGGATGGTATCACTGTTCTGTTGTACAATTCGTTCGACAGTTCATTGTTTTCTTCTTTCTCCATGGTAAATTTAATTGTTGGAGCCAAGTTATTCATGTGATGTAGATAATCTTGTAATTCGTCATCGCTTCCATTTCAAATAATGAATGTGTGGTCTATGTAACGCAGCCATAGTTTCGATTTTATTCTTTACTTTTTCAACTGCCTCATTTTCAAACCATTCCTTGTAGATGTTGGCAATTACTGGAGAGAGGGATGATCCCATCGGTAGTCCGTCCAATTGGCTGTAGAATCTATTATGATGATGTTCGTTCCTCAAGGGTTTGGTCCTCCCAAGTTTCCTTCGGATGACTTGAAGTGTATCCTTAATTGGGACGTCTGTATAGAGACTCTCGACATCGAAGTTGACAAATCGATCATTTCATTGTATTTTGTTTCCACTTATGATCTCAACAAAATAATGCGAGTTTTTCACAAATGATGTGCTATGTCCTTGTAGTGGTTGTAGTGTCGAGAGCAGAAATCTGGACTGATCGTATGTCGAAGAATTTTTGGATCTTGTAATGGGTCGTACAGGCATGTTGTGTTCGTGTATTTTTGGTAAACCGTATAAATGTGAGGGTTTTCTGTGATGCAGTGTTAAACGCGTTCGTGTTCTATCTGGAATGTATCGTTCGGGCTCCTTGAGTGTACGATATATCCTTCCTTCAATGGTAGTAGTGGGGCCCTTAGAAATGTTCTGATAGTTTTCTTTTTTCAAGACTTCTTCGATTTTTTGCTTGTAGGTGTCATCCATAACTACGGTCGCATTTGATGAACTAATACTTAGCATTGGACCATGCCTTATTTGTTGTTCCCATTAATTATCCTAAACTTGTTGTAATATTGTAATATTGTAAAAAATATTGTAATATAATTGAATTGAATTGAATTTCCCTTATCTGTAGATAGAATCTTGATGTCCGTATCTTTGCGTAGTTTAGGCAGGGCAATTGATTATTTTTTTTGAATATTTGAGTTCGGGTGTTTGGATTTTTGTAAATGTCCAATAGTGGGATTTCTTTTGGTCCAATGGACCAATCGTAAAGTTTAGGCCCCTTGCGAGCAAATATTCTTCCATGGTGTTCAATTGTTTGGATGAGAAATTGACGATGATTCTCTGGCTCTGTCTAGGTATACTTTGTTGCAACAATATAAAGATCATAATATAGTCGAGAAAACCTAATATAATTATACGCCATTTTTTTTGTGTGCATTGTCTTATTTTTTCTTTTAGATTTGAGTGAAAATAAATACTATATGACTATGGCGACGCCATAATCTTTTTAATTAGTGAAATATCCGGAAGCGACTGTCGTAAATAGCTTCGTTAATCATGCCGGTTCGTGGCTAAAACGCATTAAAAACCAAATTTGCCTTTATATGATTTACCAGATAGTATCAGAAGATAGTATTTTCTCAGCTGTGGGTTTTTAATATATATTTATCATACCAACAATCGACCTAGTTTTTTTATTCGCCTGTTTAATAGCACATTGTTATAATATGTCTTGGGAGGATTTTTAACCTATAAAATATGTAAATTTTTGTTTCTTAAATTGAGCCATCAACGGCGCGTATATTTTTTTTTTAAATAATGACCCTATATTTTTTTTTCTATGTAACCCAAATTTTGATTAAGAACTTTTGAATAAAAGCGTTACAAATTCTAAATAAATCCAAAATTATGCTTCGTATAATATGTTTGGTATTTACAGGGTCGAATGCGTCATTGACTTGAATAATTAATAAAACCGCTTAATTTTTAAAGCAGCGTTAATGTAACGTGGCAGATAATCAACAGTGACCGACGTTTTAACCCTTTAATAAAATATCAAGCTTTAATAAGTCCTATATAAATTTAATAACTATATAATTTGCCCTTTTTGAAAGGGTTTTTAACGACAAGTACCTCATTATTCAAAATGTATTTATTTAAAACATTTACCACCTGTAAATTTATTTTAACGTTAAGAAAATCTTTTCAAATTAAAATATTTACAGGGTGTCCGGTAAGTACCTCCTAATTTCTGAGGAGGTGAAAATAGCCGTAATGTTTAATAGACAAAAGTTCCTAAAGTGCGCCTTAACGAAGATAGAGAGCCCTAAAGGGGTACCCAGCGATTTACTTTTCTGACCCTTACTTTTTAAAGGTTTTTACACTTGACAATGTCTGAGCTGGAAATCTTTCAGCATCGAGTCTTCTTGCCCTCGAAAAGTTGGGAGGCGCCTCCCAAAAATTAAATGCACGTCAGCATACTTTATTTTTACCCGTTTGTGTTTAGCATTAGTAATTTTTGAGTGTTTCGCATACAAACCAATTATCTCGAAAACCGCCAGTTTTGTCGAAATAAATTTAGAGTACCTTTTTTGAAGATGGATGACCAGAGTATTTAAGAAATTAGTTTTTAGCTCTGTTAAATGACACTGGTCAAAATTTTGGACCATCGAGTGTGGTGGCAAGTCCGTTCCTGACGATGTAAATCATCTACTGTAGTATGGTTTAATGACTCTTTATGACTTTTATAAAATATTAAAATTTCATTAAATTATACAAGTCGGTTCAAAAGTTGGAGCCAAAGAAGTAAATGCTGGGTACCCTTTTGGGGTTCTGTAACTCCGGAAAGGGGCACTTTAGGATTTTTTTATGACAAATTAAGGGTATTTTGACCTCCCCTACATGGTCCCGAGAAATTAGGAGGTATTTACCGTGCACTCTGTATTTTAATCCCAATGGATATATTAATACATAGTTCTATAGATTGCTAGTAATATTATTCAAGTTGTAACAATTCTCGAGACCTGCTTAGAGGATATTTATGTATTTCGCTATAGGTAAAGCCTGCCCAGAGATATAAGAAAGTTACACTTTGCCTTTCAATGGGATTATCCAAGGGGGCCATAAACAAACAATGAATGAATGAATAAATGCAGGTAAATTATAGTCCGTACTTAAAAATGTCTTAAAGTAAACTGCAAATCCGGAAGACGTAATTTCATTATTAAAGTAATACTTTGGTGATTTTAGACCGATTTTTACCTGATTCAAAATGAGAGGGTTAATCCAATAAAACAAATTATGTTCGGAAGACTGTATATATAGCCACTCTAGTTAGTTTTAAGCTTAGTAATTATTCTTACTTCGTTTGTAATACAGCGTTTGTTTAATCGTGTGTGAGTCATGGAAAATATGTGCGAGCCCAACGTATCTCAGGAGATAATCCCGTCGAAAAGAAGAAAACACTTTTCTGTGGAAACTAGGGAAGTTATAAACAATTTTTATTCAACTCTTATTGAACGTGCGGTCAGCAAGCAAGCAGCGTTAGAAGAAACGGCCACAATAACAAAAATTCCAACATCAACTGTATAGAAAATTGTGAATAATCCCATTTTAGCGAGGAAAAAAAGAACCGATACTGGCATTTTCTCGAAGGTAAATGGAAGTGTTCAAGATAAAATACGGCGTAAAATTTACAAGTTATACGAGGAACAAAGCGTGCCTACATTAGATAATTTTTTAATTAAGAGGCTTGAAAAACATGAAAACGGCGTTAAATGTGGCAGAACAACGTTATGGAAGTGTATCTAACACATGGGTTTTAGATTTAAAAGAAATAATAAAAGACAAGTTTTAATGGAATCTAGTAGAATTCGGGAATGGCGATCCGAATATCTACACAAATTAGGATTTACAGAGATCAGCAAAGGCCGATTATTTAGTTGGATGAAACCTGGTTCGACACATATGATACCCCGGAAAAGGGTTGGGTTGACTCAAGAGGCAACTATAAAACAAGCCGGCCATCAAGAAGAGGTAAACGAATTACGATTTTGCATGCTGGATCTACAGACGGATGGATTTCAAATGGACTTTCTCTGTCTGCAAAAAATATTAAAGATTCTTCTCTGGATTACCATGAGGACACCACTGCTGATTTTTTTCAAGATTCATTTAAAAACAAGCTAATTCCAAATATACCTCCGAATAGCGTAATTGTAATGGACAATGCCAAGCTATCATAGTAGGCAATTGACCAAGACTCGTCCTCAAATGACACAAAAGCAACAATCCAAAACTACATGTATGATAATGACAGTTGTTTTCAGTAATATTACACCAAAAGGCAATTAATTGAGGTTTTACAAAGTTTAAAACTACAAAAGAAATACTTCTGTGATAATTATGCAAAAAATCTAATGCATACAGTTTTAAGGCTTCCACCATACCATTGTATATTTAATCCCATCGAACATGTTTGGCACCAACTGAAATCTGCCATTCGTTGTAACAATATTTGCCCTACTATTAACTCCAGTGTACTTCTGCTTATAGAAACTGAAGTTTTTAACATCCCTTCACAAAGTTGGGAAACTCTGTTACACATGTTGAAAAAGTGGAAAAATCCTATATCCATATAAACAATATAGCACAAATAATAATTAGAACAGATGATGCTGATATTAATATATTAAGTGAATAATTATTATAAGTACCGAATAATTTGTATATTTTTGTAATCATAAATATAATTTTTAATAATAAAATAACCTGTAATTTTATATTTAAACATAAATAAAATATTATTTAATGTCTTACCTACTTTTATTACAAACCATGGTTAAATTCTAAGCAAAATACGGACCTGTTCGGCCATATTTCAATTTTACAGCTGGCCCGGGTCTTTTCTAATAGGGATCAGTTAGTCACTTTCTTATATTTCTGGACAGACTTTATGTCAAATTTGTAATTATTTTGAGTACGTAAATAAATGATAAAAAAAAGTTACATTAACTGAGTCATCTAAGACTTATAAATAATGGATCCTTAAATAATATACATTGAACTAATCCTTTTCAGTCGATTAACGTAACTATAAATTTTACAAGCGAATTATTTCTTCTACATAAGTTAACTGTTACTGTACAGACTTGAAATAGGTTAGTTCATAAAGAGGAAAACATCTTGTCTATCATATTTCTATCTTTCTCTTGTAAGTAGATAGTTGTTTTTCTTTTCTAATAGTTTTTTGTTTCAGATGAACCGCCCTATCCAAGTTAAGCCGGCGGATAGTGAAAACCGCGGTGGTAAGTTACATATTTTTGTCTTTATTTGTTGCTAACACTCATTAATTTAGAATTGCTTCTGTATAACAGTTCTTTCATAAAATCGGTTTACGAACTGGGTAGCCTCAGTAGAAAACAAATGTATACTTATGTTTCTCAATGCACAAACCATTAAAATAGATAATTTGTTCCTAAATCGATTTCTTATGGCTCTTCTTAACACAATGTTTATAACAAATAATTTTTAGAAGCTTTCTGAAAGTCTGCATATTGTTAACTAGTTTTTTTTTAATTCCGTAAATCATCAAAATTCTATACAATATAAACTGAAAAAAGATTTTAGTCAAAAGTTATCAACACGAAAAATTTATTTTACAGATTTTGACACAGAAAAAAGTGCAAAAACTGGCGCATTTAACCGGTTTTATAATAACGGGGATTGTACCGGTAAGCAACGACGTAGTTAGAAAAATTACACAAAAATTTAATAAACCATTAAGTTAAATCTTATTTACTTAAAAAGATAATGCTATTTTTGTAGATTTTGTCTTTATAGTAGAGTTAAATATTTCGGTAAAAATACAAATGACCTTTTTTTACCTAACCTGTAGAGAACGATTTCTTTGTAACTCGTTGCAGCAGTTATACTCCGTTTATTTGAAAGTACCCTACAAATACGTGTATATCTACTTTACACGTTAGGTAAAAATTATTGTGTGTGTAATGTGTATGGTTTTTAACACTTTTATTTCTTACTTTTAATTAATTAACCTGAACTAAGATTGGCTTTTAGACAACAAATAAATTATTGAATATACCACAGTACATAATATATAAACTACGTTATAGTTATTACCCTACTACTATACAGTGGGTATCTAATGAGATCCTCGTATTTAGGGCACGATTTTCTTTCTCTTCTTTTTTTTATAATAACTGCTTTTTCATTTTTTGAATCATTATTTATTTTTGAACAAATCTGGCCTCTTGAACTTGTTTTGTGGGGCGCACGGTTTTTGCGTAAAATAATGGAAGCCACTTTTCAGCATAGCCATATGCCTAATCCGGTAATTATTGGTAAGTAAAGAGACCAGATTTGCTCAAAACTTAATAATGATTAAAAAATGTTTTTTATTAAAAAACAAAGCAGTTGCGTAGCATTTTCCTGCAAAGTATTTAGCTAAATCCCGAACGATCGCAACTGGTTGACCTAAAAAAAAATTATTTACACCATAAAATGCCCCTTGATATAGAAGGTGTGTAACAAAGTTCACAAAAATGTCAAAGTTCACTATATCAAATAAAGACAACTTTTTTACGTTTTTATTTTTCACGGGGATTTGGTCCATTGTGCTCACCCTAGTTTGGGTCTTACACCCACTAATTTATTTCAGTTCCTTGCACTAGTTTGCGTAGGTTAACTGGAGAGAGTGTCGAAATATCCTCTGGTTCTAGCCTTGGTTGCCCGAGTATTTGTTGCCTTTTCCGATCCATTGATTCCCAGTGGCAGATAACATGCACACACTTTCTCGTCCGTATAACCTGCGAGTTAGGTCTCCGTTGTACAGTTGTATACGGTGCAGGTGCTTCTTAACGGCCATGTGTCCTGTTAGAATTCCTGTGGTAGATTTTGGTGTTAATTTTTTGTTAATCTTTATATGATATTTCGTATTGTACACCTTGGGACTCCGAGTGCCGGTTCTGGACCTATAAATGTTTTTTTCGAACCCTTTTTTGCAAGTTCGTTAGCCTTTTCGTTTCCTGTAATACCTTCATGTCCTGGTACCAATTGTAGTATTACTTTTGCTAAGGCCACTAGTTCATGCTGGCATTCCCATACCGGTCTTGATGTCACCTTGTTGCACGTTAATGCTCCAAGGCTGCTGGGCTGTGGATCCGCTTATTACCGCCGTCTGTGTACCAAATTATTGCCCAAGGAATGTCTGATGTTTTATTGTTCCACTCCTTCCGTTCATTGATTACGGTCTTAAATGGTACGTCATAGCCATAGGGTTTATATGGTCTGATCTCATGTGGCAAGGATACTTATACAGAGTGAGTCGGGAGGGATGAACCAAACTCCAGGAGTGTATTATTCACGCGATAACAATCAGAAAACTCTATCTGTTCTTATCCGATTTCCATTTGTTTTGAAGTTATAGCGTAATAACAAATGTACAAAATTTCATACTTTAACATTTTCTTAATCATAGCGTTCTTTCAATAAATGTTTAAAAACAGCGCCATTGATATGTAAACATTTGCGGCTTTGTCTACGAAGAGCACCTGTTGCTCTCCTAATTTCTTTATGTCTTTGTTCTTTAATATTGGCTGCAGTATTTCTAATACGTCAAATTAGTGCATCCCGAGTGTCCATTTCTATTTTATACACTACATTTTTAAACTAGCCCCATAAACAATAATCTAGTGCTGTAAGGTCTGGAGATCTTGGAGGCCAATTAATAGAACTACCGCGCCCAATCCAACGCCCTGCAAATTTTTCGTGAAAATGTTGCTTGACCTGACGAGCGAAATGTGCAGGAGCTCCTTCGTGCTGATAGTACATTTTCATTCTGATATTTACAGGAACATCCTCTAGTAGTCCTTGTAATTCATTTTCTAAAAAATTGATTAAGGAACACAGTGTATAAAATGATATTATGGAATATAATGCCTAGCATAAATTTTTAAAAATGATCTTACAAAACTGCAGTATAGAGTTATATTGGTCCCTTAGTAACGATTAAATGCAGAAAGCATGTAAAGTTCGTCTTGCTGCGAGAGCGTATTTTGTGGTTTATCTTAAATATATTAGGTATTGCAAATTTCCCCTAGACAACGAGAAACTATCTAGCTACAGGGTGTCACGTAGATATTTAAGGGAGTGAAGTGCTCATCAAAATAAAAAAAAATACTCATAAGCATGGAGTCAAAGAGTTTTCATTTTTATTATACAGGGTGTAAGAACTAAAAATTTTTTCGTTTTTCTTCCATATATTCCGACATATTTATTTTAAATTTGATACACCTATTAGTTCTTGGAATCTCTACAATAAAATGTCAGTATACAGAGTGTTACATTTTTTTGCTCTACCAACACTTTCACTCTCCTGATTTTTTTTTTGGATACCCTGCATAAATACTTATATCATATCTTGACTCTCCGTTCTTTTCTAATTTTTTTTTATCCCCTGCGTTTTTATCGTATCTGCCATCGTTTTCTAGTTTATTTTTTGCAAATTTAAGACATAGAGTACACCTTTAATGAAAAAGTGAATACATGTGCCAATTTTTATTTAATATTAATCTGTAGTTTTTTTTGTCTCAGTTTTTAAAAGGACAGATTTCTCCATGATGTCAGATTAAGATATTCCTAAAAATAAGGAAATATACGCCGCCTTAATTCTGACGTTACACGACAAACTAAGATAAATAATAAGAACTGCTGAATGACTTCCTCTTGCTAGTATGCAGAAATTAATTATTTGCAGGAGTATTGTAAATTATGTCATGTGAAGCTATTATCCTGTTCCTTAAACCTTTCTGTCTGGATAGGAGTCTGATACACCAACGATTTTAAATGTCCCCAGAAAAAATAATCTAGACAATTTAAATTGACGGGTCTAGGGAGCCATGGTAAGGGTGGACCTATCCAAAGATTGCAGTGTTGATTTATGGTAAAAGATATTTATTTTTAGAATCCGATGAAAATACAAAGATTTTATTATGGATTCCTTAAAAAAATATAATCATTTTAAACAATTTAGAAGTTTCCTTACCACTAAACTAAAATATGACGGTTTACCATCATGCATAAACCACAATTGAATTCTTAGTTTAGTGGCACCGGGAATCTCTTTTTAAAAAATTGGCAATAATATTGCCCGTTTAATCTTCCTGGCAGAAAAAATGGTCCCACCAAATAGTCTCCAATAATGTCAGCCCCCACATTTACTGTAAACTGACACTGAAAATGACTTTGAACTATCGCATGAGGATTCTCTTCTGTCCAAAAGTGACTGTTATGAAAATTTCTGATGGCATTTTTCGAAAAACTTGCTTCACCACTAATAAAATTTTATTTCCGAACAATGGATTTTGGGCCAACATTTGAGTGAACTACTAGCAAAAATTTAATCGGGGTGGAACATCGCGTGGGGAAAAGTTTGAACTGTCTGGGTATATTAAATTATCCATCGATACTTTCCAAACTAGCACAGATGAAGTATTTAAAGTTGCCGCAATTTTTCTTGTACTTGTACCTGGTTCGTTTTCTACAACATCAGGACTGCTTCCTCAATTTCGACAGTTCTTACAGTACGATGTGCCCCTGTCAAACGAGTGGATTTCTTGAAAGTTCCATTTTCGCACAATCGAGTATGTAAAGTGTATTCACAAATATAAGAAACTGACCAAATTACTCTTATTTATTTCTACCTAAATAGGGGTATTGACACAATGCCGACTGAGCTAGGACCGTCTTAGAAAATACATAGAATTGAAATATTTAATTTAGCAGCAAATAAAATGAATATGAAACTGATATTTATTTGAGTTTATTAAATTCAAAATATAAAAATAGAATTATAGTCTTTTGGGTAAGCACTATCACTCCCTCATATATCTACGTGACATTCAGTAACACCCTGTAGAACCTATGTGCTGAAATGGATAATTTAGTAATTTCCTTCCTAACCCTTTTACCACTGTGAAAACCAATCAAAGCTGATAAAAATGAATATATTAATTTACGTGTGAACATAAACCCTAAATTTTCGCACATTTCACAGAAATTTAAAAGATAGTAACGCGTAAATATTACACACGAACAGCATGACAAATACGCAACGAAAACACTTACGTCTTTCGATTCATCTCGACTTGATTAATGTAAATACCTGCATTCACTGATTGTCGTCGTTTACGTTCCCTTTCTTTAGTTAGACGCGAACGTGCATGCTCATCTTTACGCGCATTTACCAGTGGTAAAGGACTTAGTTTAGTTTAAAGGGGATGTATAGGAACTGTGCCTTCCTTTTAAAAATATTACGAGGGAAATTGTAATTTAATCGCGGCACTTTTTGCATCTTGTATTTTTGGAGTAAATGTGAGACCGACATGAGTATACTATGTATGTCCAATCTCAGCAATAATTAATTTTCATCATTATAATATTCATAATGGTCTAGTAACTAAGAGTGGCATAATTAAATTTTTATAGCCCAATGATGTTCTTCAGATTCAGAGATTTTTGAACACATATTACATTGGGAAATCTTGGTGTTTGAAATTAGACCGTGTCAAAATGATTTCAACTTTTTTACGGATTTTACGCAAGAATCTCATCATAAATTTTTTTCAGGATCTGAAACAAACCTTTTTAACACCATTTTATATCTAACCGAAAACCACATTAATATTAAGATTTTATCTCGGAAAGTAACTGTCAGAGAAGTCACTCAGATATCCAATCTCGTTGCGCATACATATTATTCTTAGGAAAGTTCATTTTTACGTTCTGGTGAGCACCCTTCTTATATCCAGAACTACCCTAACTTTTGATAAGCGCTTGTCAATCACCATCCGGGGAATGATTTTCGTCTATAGGACTGGGGTAGTTTGAAATGAGCTTGTTGAGAGGGGTTACTTTAAATTTATTTTAATCGTCGTTCAGGTGATAATTTAAATAATTTAATAAGACGATTTAAATTTTCATTGGGATAGAGTAAAATTATTCAAGACGTTAATGATTTGAAGATACTATGACAACTGGATACTAACCACTAATGTAATCAGACAAGGAGTCAATTGATCTGATTTCGACGTGGTACGCACATAAAAATGAAGTCTTGTTTCAAAGGAATAATTGCTCGCAGAAATATTTATTTACTTAGAACACTTGAGATGGTAAATAAATTGAACTTCTTTGCTTTAAATTTAATTTAAAAGCATTTCCTTAGAGAGATTAAGGAAAATAACGTAATTATTCCCTTGAGTACATCTTATTTAAGAATTAAGAACATTCAGAAACAAATAAAAAAAAAATAATTGAAATGCAGAAAAATATAAAATTATGTATGTGTAAAAAAATTATCGACGCGTCTCTGTATGGCCACCTTCTTGTGCAATGCATTTAATTGTCCGATCATAAAATTCACTAAGAGTGGATAGCAATACACTTGCTGGAATATTTCTGCAATGAATTTTCAAGCTCCCCAACATTATTAAACGGTCGATCCTTGTAAACTTTTTGCTTCAAATATCCCCAAAAAAAATCTAGTGGGGTGAGATGTGGCGAACGAGGAGGCCACCGTGAATCGGTATTCAGTCCTAATCATTTATTACCAAATTCCCCATTTAACCATTCAGAAACAATTCTAGCAGAATGAGCGGGACAACCATCTGTACAAACTATAATTTATTTCGTTCTTGTATACTCATATTATCCAAAAAATTTATGAGTTCGTTTTCCAAAAAATATAAATAGGTATCACCAGTTGGATTTTGGCGAAAAAAAAACGAGCCTATTAAATTGTCGTTAATAATACCGCACTAAACGTTTGCTTTTTGGTAATACTTGTTTTTATTGTCAATGACAAAATTTGGATTTTCGTCCGACCACCACCTACAATTTTGGGAAGAAACAACTCCATTTGTTGTAAACGTGGATTCATCCCCAAAAAGTATGTGTCTATGGAAATCACGTTGATCTTCTATTTGTTCTTGAATCCACATGCAGAAATCATACCACAAAAGTCATAGTCTCGTCTTTGAAACGTGCAAATAAACATTGGCTTATAGGCATAGTATTTTTGCTTTTTGAGAATCTTCTTAACAGAGCTTTTTTTATACCCGTATAATCATTCATTTCTTGGGTGGATTTTCTAGGGTTTTTAACAACTGCTTGAAGTACTTCTAATTGATTTTCTTCAGTACATACAGTTTTGGTACCTTCATTTCAATATTTATAGTCTAAAGACCCTGTCTGTTTAAAATTATTTAAAACTCTGCTTACAGTTAAATAGTGAGCTTGTTTATCTGGATGTCGTACATTGAATATATCTCCTGATTCACGCACTGTTTTATAGTTTTCTCCACATATTAACACTAATTCTGCCCTCTCGGCTAACGTTAACTGTATTGGAGGAGGCATTTGAAATCAAATAACAACAATAATTATTTAAGAATGAATAATCCCACCAAACTGTCATAATGTTTACTTTTAACCCTTATTTGTTTTTTTTCCATAGGATTTTTGGGATATTTTAAAGTTGTGTTTAATGTCGTTGCAACAACCATGAAGTTTGTGATTCCTTAATAAATTAAAAATTCAAGTTAATTTTACAAATATGCTTGAATTTAAACAAAGATATGTGAAATTGATTTGATTTTGATTAAGTTATAAAGGTACCTATTTAGGGTGAATATTAAACAAAAAAAAAGTTCTCTCATGCTCAAATTGCAACGATATTCCTTTTAAAAACTGTAGGTACCTACTTGATTTGAGAAACCAGTTGTTAGTTATGTTATTTTAAAATCGCTCTCTAATAACTCTAAAACTATAATGTATACGTGACCACAGCGGCACTAACATACGACACGCGACTTTATTGTTTTCGATGTACGTGCAAGCGAAATGATGCGATCACAATTGCAGAATAATTAGTGCTCTGTTCTTCATCTTCTCCATTTTGAAGCCGCTTATCGTTCCGTTGTGATCTGGTCTGATGAGATCCTCAATTCCTGAGGACTAAACTGTTTAAATAAACTAAGGTAAGTAGATTTATTTTATGCAAAGTAAAATATAATATACCTACTACCACAAAAATTGTTGATTGTTTTTGTGTTTGTATACACAGTAAAAGGAAAACGTAATATGTCACTACCCAATACTTGTCGGGATACTAATGCCCGCCATACCAGGAAGTTTATAATCTGTGTACTGTAATGTATACATATTAAACTTCCTTGCCGCCATAGTGATTTTTACATTTTATAGGAACCTTAGGCCTTTCTAAGGATCTTATAATTTGTTTAAGAATGATGCAATCTTGTAGTGATAAAAGATAAAACTGCGTCTCACGTGTGTAATTTTTACAATTTTTATGTTTTTTCAAGTTTCAGGACTATTTGCCTTACTAGACATTAATTTTTAAGATGCTGGCCATTTGATCTCAGTCAGTGCCATAGAGATATTAAAAAAAAATTGGACATTAATGTTATTAGGGAAATCTGCATATCGTGGGGTTAGGCTTAGAGAAATCTGACTGGGTTAAAAATTCACCTTGTAAACCCCTATAATTAAAAGAAATGCACTGTAAACTGTTTTAATTTTTGAACGGAAAGTTGTGACAAAAGTAAAGAAATATAGGTTAAAGCAGGTATCATAAACGTACAACAACTTTATTCCTGTAGAAATTAATAGAATTTGTTTTATTCTTAGCCATAGAGGACCTTCTTAAATCGTGGGGTATGCCCGAAAACAGTATAGATGTTTTAGTAGGTAAATAGATTTTTTGTATATTGTCTCTAAATAAACTTTGTTTAAATATAGTTGTATTTTCAATTTCGCCCTATTTAATCTTATTATTTTGTTGAACAACAAACAAATAACGAAATAAACATAAAGTTTAAAAAAAAAATGTAATCGTTATGTGTTGAAAACTTCTATAATTCTTATTTTAAACAATTATTAATTGCTTGGACATAAATGTACATACCTACATACTGAGTATTTTCATGTTGTACGCCAATCATACAGTTTCTTTTTTTGCATAAAGAACCGCCTAAAATTACAATTTTCACTAGTTTTCGTGAAACGGCCAAGAAGTTTTCGAAAAATCTTAAAAATAATGTAAGTCTTTTAGCGAAAACTATAATTTTTTATTTTAAGCAGTTTTTCTTTGCAAGAATCGACAACTGTAAGGAGGTCGTAAATCGTGGAAACACCTAGTACAATGTGTACATTTGTTAATGAATAAAATTGTTTAAAGTCAGGAAGTCAAGGCTTCCATATAAGATGTTAACGATCTCAATGGTAGATTTAATGTACACGCAGTGAAATACCTTTGCTCTTATACAAAGAAAAAATAGTTTTGTTTTTAGATTTAAGTTCACATTTAAAAATAATCTTACTTAAATGGAAAAAAATATTGAGATATTTATTATTTAATATAAAACCTATTTACACACAAACTAAAGTAAGAACTATTTTAATACGAGATATTTTCTTTTATTCTAAGTGCACAAATACGAGGACATTTTTTTGTCTCTTGGAGATCCTATTTCTTCGCCACATATGAAAGTCAATATGCGTTTGATTAGAAACCAACGGCTTTACTTTAAGACGTTATTTGTATGTGTGTCATTATATAAAACGTTATTAATTATTTGTTTAAATATTTTATTAAAATGTACAGGTTATGAATTAATTTTTTATAATTATTAAGTGCATTAACGTTCTTAGTTTTCTGTCGTCGTAGAATCGTAGTCAATTATCTAAGAGGCCCTCAGAACCACTATATTCGGGTTATAGTTTTTTTCATACCCCTTTCAAAAATTTAGTTCTTCTGGCAACACAAGACATAACAACAACTTACATTTTTTTTACATCATTTATAATGTGGTTATCAACAAATATTAAATGAGAGATAATATTTATTATAAACATAATATATTTAATATCCTTGAATAAGTAAACTTTCTCTGCTCCAAGCTCACTAACATTCTTCTCTTGAATCCGGTCCCATGTTAATGCTTTTAAAACCAACAAATCCGCTTTTAACAACCTTATACGTTCGCTGTCTTTTCGTTTGCTAAAAGGAAAACCTTTACTTCAAATCTTCTCAAAGACTTAATTAGAACAAAAAAAAACCCTCACTTAATAAAGTCAAAAGCAATATCAAGGGGCTGTGGCTCACATAAAACGTATGTGTCACAAGTAGCAGCTGCTTTTCTTGCAAACTCTCGACGAATTAGAGACTGGGGCTTTCATCTTTAGGCGTTCAGTCGAGCTGCAGAATTAAAAGGGCGGCCGGGCCCAGGGACAACGCGAGAAAGGAATAAAAATGCTTTAAAACCTTAACCAACCCTAGTCTAACATATTTGAAATTTAAAAATTAACAAGTCACGTGAGCTGCAGGATTTTCTGATTTACCGCCAATTGATTTATTTTTGTAAGAATTTTTCTTCATCAAATCTAATGATAAAGATAAATCCGTATGGGGATGAACTTAATGAAATACGCTGTATTTTTGAAAACCTAATTTGAAACCCTGGCTGTTCCTCTACAGACTTGGAAAGGAAAAAGCCATCAAACGTCGCGCGTATACGAAAAACGAATCAGCGCATTGGCAAAGAAGCTTTCTTCATCCTTTTAAATTTATAAAGTATATGGGGGCGGTTTTTTTTACTTAGGCGCTATAAAAGTTTCATAGATCACGCGAGGAAACAATCGCGAGCGAGAAACTTTTTATATAACTTCTTTTTGGCGCACGACGGAGTAAATAATACGTGCGGGGTGTTGTTCTTGTTTAACGGAAGTTTCCCGGAAGTTTTGAAGAATATGAAATTTTGACAATCGATAATATGAGAAGTTCTAAGAAAATTGTATCATAGTAAGATTAAGAGTCATAAAAATGCAACAAGTTATGAAAGAAACTTCTTGCTAATTTTTAACCATAAAACGTAAAACTTGTTTTATAACACCAATAAAACACCACTCACCTAAACTAACCTGTTCCAACCTACTGAACTGACTAGCAAGAAATAGAAAAAATCTTGTGTTATTCACTTTCTTAGAAGTAGTTTATAGATATAATCTCTAACTTAGGACAGAATCGGGCATTGATTAAACAAATGGACACTATTTTGATAATGTCATCTCTTTCCTAAATCTAAAAATAAACAACTGAATTTATTTGAAAGTATTTTATCCCAACAAGACGATATACATTTTAAAACAAAGCCTTTAAGATGGGAAACTCTTCCTTTAAAATAAAACAATTTTCTTCCTAAGCGAAATCCGGCAAATCGTCTGCCTTAAGAGAATTGAATATCCGGGATAAGGTTCATTTCTTCCGGTAAATTGGCCGGCATTTATTTAAACTTTCGGTATTTCGGCGACTACTGTTTCTGACTGATGCTTCTCTTTGTTTCCCGCGACACTATTTTATACACTTTATCTCTCTATTGTCTGCTACTGTGATGATATCAAACGATTACTGTAGTTTTGCCAATTTGTTCAATTAATTAAAAATGTACAATGAAAGAAAAAGAAACCATCTTACTTCTTCTGGAATCAGTATGGTCTCCTATGTGTTTGCGGGCAGTGTAGAAAACGCCATTACGGTGCTTTGCGAGTGAGGCGTGTGCGAATAGGGCTTGTTTCTATACTCAAATAAATATATCGGAGAGGATGTAGTGTAACTAAAACAAAATCAATCTTTATCATCTAAAAACACTACTATAATGTACCAGATAATTTCAAAGTTCATCATCTATTCTGTGTAATATGTCAAACACACCATATTAATTTTCATTAAGCAACTTTTCGCTGTCTATTCAAGACAAAAATTCAAGTTAGCTTGTGAATATATTAACATTTTAATTGAAAATGAACACTAACTCCGCAAAGTCATTAATTTATTCTGAAGTTTTCAACAAGGGCGTAAATTTGATATTTATTAATTATTCAAATGCTTTTCCAGAAACTAATCATTAGTTCGATGCAGTAATAGACAGTTATGGAAATTAAAAATGGAAATGGTTTTTCAAAATATGTTGGTAAATTTATCTTGTTGCTTTAGAACCACGCGCAGTCTATAATCTTTATAATCTAATATAGTGGAATGGTTACTTAAATTACATCTAACAATCTTTGATTTTACTGTAATGATTAGAGATTATGTCAATCAATACTACGTAACTAATTTATGGATTAAATGATTGAAGTCATACAAGGTGTTGCAAATTCGAGGCTAAGGACAGGGATTTCTGAAAATATATAAGATACAAAGTCGGTTTAATGGAGGCAAAGTTCCTAAATTTGATGCTCAACAAAATGCTGCTCAAAAAATTGAAAAGTTCTGAAACTTTCGGAAATATTCGAAAAATTACGGAAATTAGTAATTGTTTTTTTCTAATTATATTTGTTAAATAATTTCAAATAAATGTCACATTTGTGTGGGTGTTTTAAGTTTAGGTTAGTTCAGGTTACATTTCCATTGGCACTTTTTCTCCTCTACGATCCAATTTTCAATTTCGACGTTTTATTTTATGGCCACTATCGTCAACTTCATTTTTTCGAAGTAATCTGAACTAAACTGGAATTTAAATTGTATATTTTTGATTGTCATACCCCTAAAACCTAATATTTGATGTCTTGTGAATGCCATTCGGACGTTTCGGTTCTTAAAAATACATCAGCAAGGTTTTTAGATTTTTTACAAAATCTACCCTGGTGAAAATTAGAACAAAAACAGATACATGTTGTTATGTTGGACAAACAGCAAGAAAATTCAAAGTCCGTATAAATGAACATGGTAAAGAGATAGTAAGAACATCTAACCTCAATGTATCCCCTTCTAAAGTAAAATCCAACTTTTCTAGACATATACACACAAACAAACATAATTTTATCCCAGATACTAATACTAAATTCTTACATTTTTGTAACAAAGTCAAAAAATTAGATCTACTTGAAATAATGGAAATAAACAAAACTATTAATATTCCAAATGTGGATTGTATCAATAACCAAATCATCCACAGCAACATCATTTTTTTTTATGCCTTAAATCTGGGATAATCATAATTTAATCTTTCTTCCAACAATAACATCCCTCTTCCTATCTCTCATTAATATTTTCTATCTCCACTAAGGATTATCCATTGTTATCATTCACCTTTTAAATTATAAAAAACGTTTTTCATTACTTTCCAATAACCTTTTAAATTTTCGTATAATTTTTAAGAAATTTTAATAATTTTTCATATGCCATCTAGTGTCAGTGTTATAACCTTCTCTCTTTACAATGTTCATTTATACGAACTCAGTCGAGCAATCCACCACGTACACACCCAAACTATCTGAAAAAGGAATATCGTCCTTAGAGTTACAAATGAATGATCAAAGTAAGTGTTTGGTTTTAAAACTGATATTGAAATCAAAAGATTGAAAAATATTTTTAGTTTATATGAGATGGGACCCCCGAAAGAGACAATAAAATTTTTTATTTGTATAGCTTCTCTATATAAAAGTTGTTTGTTGATATGATTATTCAGATGTTTGTAGTAAATTGTATTTATTAATCTTAGGGGGTAGCCATTATTAGTACCAATCTGCGTTATTGTGTTTAATTCTGATTTAAAGTGGGATTGATCGAGTAGTATGGAAAAAAGACGTGCAAATAATGAGTGAAAACATGCAAACTTTGAGGATGAGCAGAAGTGAATGGTATGATAGAATCAGTGTTAGTAGGTTTGCGGTAGATGCTAAATTCTATTTTGTTATTTTGTCTAGGGAGTATCAAGTCTAGAGAACGGAGGGAGCCATTTACTTCCTCTTAAGTATAGAGCTTTAGTGCAGGGTCTTATCTCCACCCGATAGACTTTTATAAAACTCTCTTCTTAACAAAACCATGTAGTTTGGTCATTCGTTGAGAGATGTCTGTGTCTTCTCGGTCCTCGGGTACTTTATACTTCCAGTAACTACAACTGTTAAGAGAGTGATCCCATACGTTTTTGTAAACCTAATATCAAGTTCCTATTTCTCCTCATTTTAGATTTCAACAATATCTTCAGATCTTAGGATCACTATTACTCTTATACATCGCATCTGCTCAATTTCAAACAAATACTGTGATTTTCACCAGGCTAGTATTTGTAAAAAAATTGCTATTTTTGAGAAACGAAACGTCCAATTGGCAATTGAAAAATAATTATGTCAACTTGTAGAGGATATTTCCGAAGGTATTCGGAACTTTCAAATATTTTCAGCCGCGTTTTGTTGAGTACCATATTTGGGTACTTTGCGCACATTTAACCGACTTTATAGCTCTTATAGTTTCCGGGCGCCCTGTTCTTATCCTCAAATTTGTAACATCATAAGATAAAACAGCACAGATAAAAAAGAAAATAGGTATTTTGCAAATTTGTTAAATAGGCGCAAAGTGATTTTTAACCATTTTTGGGTGTATAGTCTAACACTATATATAACGACGTTTTCTAGTGATATAGTGACTGGCTATAATATTAGTTTTATAAAGCTGACGTCACA
Organism: Polydrusus tereticollis; assembly: GCA_963920685.1. Taxonomy (NCBI): domain Eukaryota; kingdom Metazoa; phylum Arthropoda; class Insecta; order Coleoptera; family Curculionidae; genus Polydrusus; species Polydrusus tereticollis. Next base: position 145,102,330 of record OY987329.1, read on the forward strand.
TGTAAATATTCCTTCTGATTTTTTAATAATTAACGCAATTACAACCCAAATATTTTTGCCTGGTAACTAAATGTATTTGGGAAGCTTTAACCTTCAGAAAAAAAAATATGTTTATATATTACCAAATTTTATTCTTTAAAGCGTTTTCAGCAATAATGACTTCTGTTACGCACATTTGCTTAATTCATATTTTTTTTTTATTTCGTTATTTCAAACTTTTTAAATTACATGTCCGGAATTTACTCATTATCTTTTTATTATAGTTAATAATAATATATTTTAGCAAAATTGCTAATGCTAAATATTATCCAAATAAGTGCGGAATATTTTAAGAGCTAAGTTCATATAAACATATCTCCGAAAATGCTTAGTTTTTAAGATACAGGATATTAAAATGCATTAGTTTTAAAAGTTGTTAAATATACCTTATTCGGTTTAAAAGATAATTCAGTCAAATTTGATGCACGTCACGATTTTTGTAGTTTCCATAAGATATTTATATTTTTATGGGAAATAATGTACAGTGTGATACTTTTTCGCGGGTTATGTAACAAGTTTTCCTCTAAAAGTTAATAGTTTTTCACAAAACAATAAATATATTTTTAAAATCATAATGTATTTGTTTTAATCAACAGTGGCTGAGACAAATAACACGTTACATGACCCGGACAAAAGCATCACTCTGTATAATATTTCACATAATAATAAGAATATATTATGAAAACGGCAAACATTGTTACGTGCACCCAATTTGACTTAATTATCTTTAAAAATAAACAAGATGAACTTAAAAAACCTAAAAAAAAATTAACATCTTGTATCTTAAAAACTAAGCATTATCGGGCATATGGTTAATATGAACTTATATGCTTCAAAATTATCTCAACAATAACCCCTTAAAATGTTTTGCACTTATTTGGAAACACCCTGTATATACCGGACAAAAATACCTTAGTTACGAGAAATTAGGATCAATTCCAATTAAGGCTAGTAGTCTATAATACATAATTGAATTTTTCTAAGGGCCTTAGTTCTTTTAAAGAATATTAGAAATATTTAACTTTATTTTGATATAAATACAATATACAAATGCTACACACTTTTTCTTTAAATCTTATTTATAATTGTATGTCTAGTTGAAAATGTTTCTTCTTTTATTTCGGAAGACAAAACTCTGAACGAAAATTTCTTAATGCCACTAAATTTTAAATGCGCTTAGAAATAATTTAGGAAACTCCTTTAAACCAATTTACGTAATTTAGATTTCCTTTCGCTAAATTTTATCCATCTGAAGACATATGAATAATTGAGGGCTTAAACACGCGCTCGGGAGCAAATGTGGGAATTTGGGGTTATTTATTATTTAGCGGAATGACCGACTAACAGCACCTGAAGGTTCCTACGCGCCTCTTATTTCTTAAGGGTGTTTCATTTTGCATATTTCGTATCCTGGGGATAATTCTGGTGTTTGTTTAAGGCGGCTCGGCTCTTGTTACTGTTTTAATCCAAATTAGATGAATTCTCTTGGGCGAAATGCAAACTCGTAGCAAGACAAAATACAGCTAGGCAATGGATTTTCTGTTTAGAAAGAAAATTCTAAAATACTAAAAATAGGTAAACATAAAATGGTCAGCGGAAAAATAATACTGTTCTAGTGGAAATAAAAATACTTAAATTGTTGCAAAACCAAAAGAATCAAAATAATGGTCAAAAATTTGTCAGTTGTCATTCAACCCTATGATCAAACGCACAAGTTAACTCTAGACGCTAACTTCAAAATTAACTGTTTTTCAACCACAGTGAAAAATTAACAAGTAGGGTTTCTTGGTTGTTGTCATGGAAACGGTACGTTAAAAATTAACTTGTGTATTTGATCATAGGGCTGTTTTGCTGTTAGAAACAACAAACGAGAATAGATTACACAAAAGAGTTTTAAAAGAAGCAGATTCTTTAATTTTGATGTCCACTCAAAAGTAGTAAAATTAAGACGCTTTGGGAAATAAACCTTCTATAAATGTAGAAACTCCTATAAAATAAAACAATCTAACTTCCGAGCGAACTTCCTGAATATCTGAGATAAGATTTATTTCTTACGGTAAATTGCCCGCCATTTACCTAAACTTTCGGTATTTCGGTGACTACTGTTTCTGACTGATGTTTCACTTTGTCCCCCGCTGCTCCGTTTTATAAAGTCTTCCTCCTCAGTTTTCCGTTGGCGTGGTTAAATATGCAATATACCGGGTTTATATGGCTGCCCCTATTGCATCCGTATCTCTAACTTTATCATCTCGTTCCAAGCCGTGTGTCTCATATTGCTTTTATAACAGTTTTGAAACATGTTAAGTGCGGTTCAACATGTTTATTTGCCTTTGTCGATGGAACTTTGTTTTGTGTTTCCGGGGATTTGTGTCTCTTTTAAAATTGGATTGCTTTACCACATTCCTAAAGTCTCTTACTGCCATTTGCACTGTTTTGTTTCAACGTTCTGAACTTTTCATATCCAAACTATATTTACGATACAGGCTACAGTTTACAGTTTAAATGCTATGTGAATCTTTTTCTAAATTAAATACAGTATACTGTGGATTAACTGATTCTTAGTTGTCTGAGCGTCAAATTAATTAAGTGATTCATGCAAGAATATGTCGACGGATTATTTCTGATGACCAAGAGCAAGGGTTTTATATAGAGGAAATTGCTGCCTCTAAAGAAACCATAGAAGTACACCAGCTGGAAGAAGAGAAAGAAATAGAGGTTGTTGTTGAACGGATCTCTAGCCAAGAAGGTTTAGTTGTTTAATAAAAAATCTTGCAGCATGTGGAGGAGCAGCACAAGCATATCGCAGCAAAGAAAGAAAAAGTAGCACAAAATGTAAAGTCCTATTAAAAATTACTTTTAGATAATGAAAAATACCTTATTTTTATACATACATACATACATAAGAGGGAATAGACCAGGCTAGTTCCAATAATTGAGATTCCACTATATTCTTATTGTATAAAAAATGTAATGAAATTTACTTTCAGTACTTGTCTTCTTTGAAAAAGTAGGTTAAATAAATAGAAGTTCTATCCCAATAAAATAATAGTGATTAGTTTGTATAAAGAAACTACTAAGTATCGCCCTACATTGAATGACCTACACTGTTTTTTTCCACGCTACTCCGGAAAATGATCGTTTAGAAACTGTGTACGATTATATAATTTGCAACTTTTCGATTGATTTGACGCTGTTGTTTAAGTTAATCTATTTAGTTGCCCAACCAGAAAATTTGCTTGGGGTAGCCAGATTTTGCTACAATTGTTAAATGTAAAAACGGCAATAGTTTCTAGCTCTCCCACATTCTATAATTTTTATAAGAATTGCTTTCAAAATAGATTTTTGAAACTTGGGTATGCAAATGAATAAAAATCGATTTTCAATTAGTTAAGCTATTTAACCTAACTTGGAAGCTACCTTTTAGACTATGTTATCTAAAAAAATATACCTACGTGCGGCAAAAGGGTTTGCTCTAATTGAAAACTGACTAATTGATTTGTGTCACCCTATTTCACTTAGTAATGACAATAACAGCGAGGCTTCCCCCGTTAATGTATAATTACTCGAATTCAGGGCTGAACTAGTTTTTTTTATTTCGTTTTTAACATATTGACTAATATTAAACTAATACAATCTGATATTTTATAGTAGACGCACAATTTATTATTTTATAAGCTATTTTCATTAAATATTGGAATTGACGTCAAAGCAGTATTTTTATATTTAAAGAAATACAAAAATTAGTGGTTGTTCAATTTTTATTCTTTTAACGCAAAGTAGGAAATAATCCTGTACTCTCTGTATTTTTATTGATATCAAAAAATAGTTCGCATTTAAAAAAAGGTAGACCGATCCTGCTTAGGTATATTCCTTCCATTAGGATCTAAATATACACAAACGCCTGTATCTATTATTTATATGCAAACTGACAAAACAACTTCAACTAAATTTACTTTCGGGGAGAAAATCAATAAGCACGCAGGTTAATGTAAATAGCCGTAAAAAGGGGAAAGCCTGATTTTTTTGTACACATATTGGGGGGAAAATAATGTGTGTATACGATCGTTTTCGTGCGGATTTAGTAGATACGGTAAAAAGTGTTTCTTGTTCGAAAATGTAGACACAAATGAATCCGATTTATCTTGCTTTAGGTTAAAATAAAATAAAATAATTTTTAATATGGAATTTCTTTGGAGAATAAAGCTACGCCACTGCCTGATGGATTATATTTAAGGGTGGCCAATAGTGGGAAGTTTTCAGGGGCGTGCGCCGGCGGAACAAAAAGTATATATTTCTACTTAATCGGTTCAGAATTTGTATTACAAAGAAAAAATACTAGACAAAATGTCGAAATAAATAAATGAATGCTTTTTCGATTTAAAAAAAGTTATAATTGATTTATGATGGGCTACATGCTTGGTGAAATGGATATTCCATGGTAGAGGAGATTAAAGTCTTACTTGTTATATTTCACAATTATAATTCCGTTGCCTGACGCGTGTTTCGACCCTTGCAGATCATTTATCGAAGGAGTACAAGACAATACTAAATTCTACGTGTAGTTACAAAGTTAATAACTAAGCAATAGTAATGGTAAAAATGTCATTAAAATAAAATTAATTTTACTATCATAAAAAAAAGTTAAGTGATAGAAATATTGCTGACTTTAAGAACACGTAATATATTATAAAAAAAAAACACAATAAATTAACAAACAAAAACTGTCGAGCAAAACTCAATTTTCATCAGTGTTTCTTGGGTTTGCTGTCGACGTCTTTGGTTTTACCAAGAAATATTTTTTTTAGTTACTAATATTTATTGCATTTTTTAGAAAATAGTAATTCGCTTTATTTCGAGTAAGTTCAGTTTTTAAATTGCCACTACAGATTGAATAGAATGAAGGATTTGTCGTTGAACGTTATAGAAAATTAAAAGGGTTATCCCTCGAAAATAATTAAATAACGAATCTAGATGGTTTAAATGTAAATTAAAATTGACAATTTAAGTTCTTCGCTTTGGCGCGTTAAAAGAAGAACCCTGTCTAAATTTAAAATTCATCATTATCCACAACACCAAAACAAGATTATCTCGAGTCTTTCAAGACACCTAATTTAATTATGCAACGAAATTGCTGTCTCAGATTCTAGATAAGAGAAATGGTTTTGATCGCTAAAGGGGTTTGATGGAAAATTGGACTTTTCGAGAACCGAGAGGACTTTTTATCTCAGTCTTCGAATTTTTTTAAGACCTAAATATTAAGAAGCTTATTTTCATTTCTTGTGGAACGAACTTTTTAATTAATTGGGATATTGACATTTTCTGTCCTTAGGGTAAATACTCACGATAATTTTTATTTTATGTTCTAATCCAACTTTATTTATTTTTATATGAAGTACGCAACAAATGTCGCAAATAAAGAAATGAAGTTACAACTAGATTTGGAAAATAAAAAAATGAGTCGACTTGAATTTAAGTTGCTGTTTTGTTTATTGAAAATTAGGGGACGATACAAGTTTAGTACTTAAAAAAAAATCTTATAATTTGTAGGTAAACTTTTGCTCTACTGATGAGTTATTGTACAGTGTTGTTTTTTATATTTGCGTACCCACCTACAGGGGTAAATATAAGTGACAGAAAACAACTTTTAGAACAAAAGTTGCAATTTCTCCCGTATTATCTTTAAAACTTGTCAAAAAGAAATACGCGCATCGCAAAGTTAAAAAATAATTGCAAGTGCTTTTTTTAAATGGAACACTTTGTATATTTTCAATCAAAACGAAACATATTTTTCCCCTGATTTCAAAAGTATATAACATGTCAACGATTAGTTCAGCCGTTTTTGAAATATTTGAGTTTACAATTTTAATAAAGTAAATTGATGATAATCGAGTTATCGAGGCGTTCCGCATAATTCAACGTGACATATTTGTCGCTTTACTTTAAACTGAAATGTATATTTTATAATTTATGATATAACGCGAAGTAAATGACTACATGTTTTCTCTATATTCGCCACGACTTCTGACACATTTTCTAATATTTGATTTTTATTGAGCATGAATATTTCTTGTTCAATCCGTTATGTCAACACTGAGATATTTTGAAGTCTGTCATATAATAAATTAGACTTTTTAGAAATCCCCACAGAAAAATATATAACCATCTTAGGTCAGGGTGAATGTGTCAATTTAACGTAAGTCCTCATATATTATGTTACGTTGAAGTATGCGGAACACCTCGACAACTCGATTATCATCACTTCAATTTCCCAAAATTGTAAACTCATATATTTCAATAACGGCTGAACTAAATGTTCACATGATACCCATATATTTTTGAAATCAGAGGAGAGAGGTCTTTCGTCCTAGTAAACAATATATAGGGTGTCCTATTTAAGAAAAGAAAGCTTGCAAATGATTTTCAACTTAGCGATGCGCCTATATTTTGGCGATTGCCATTTGGATGACTACGGTTTTGGAATTAGACCATCTTTTAACTACTTATGAAACTAACTTATGTTCTAGATCGATTGCATTTTTTCAAGTTAATGATATTATGATTTTACATAAATTTACTAGGTATATATTTTCCAAGATATCTAGAAAATACTGGAAACATCATAAATATAAAAATATTGTTCAATGGTGTTACTTATGTAAAAAAATTTGTATAGGGATTTTTAAATGTCTGTCTAAAGCAAGTCGAGCACGCAACCCCTATTGTTTATTTTCCCCGGAAAGTCCGAACGAAAACATAATAAATTATAATTCCGTTTTTTCCCCGGTATTCGAAAAAAAACAAGTACGATAAAAGAGAGTTTAAAGCATAATAGAATAATATACAATCAATACGTTCTTAAATATTTTAGAGAATTTTATATTTAGGTTAGGGGCGAGTGTTTCCGTTCGGGAAAAGTGCGTGGCAGACACGTAGTTGGAAAAACGTGAAGGGGACTTGATGTTTTCTTTTTAATGCGGTTGATCAATCACAATTTATAAAAGTTTCTTCTTGCTGTCAGATGGTTATTACGATGATGTTGAGCTTCACAAGAAAAAAATCGTATTTTAAAAATATAGAATTTTTAAACAAATATAAAGAATCAAATACTTAGAAAATGCTAAAGGCGAGAAACTTAATTAAAATAAAACCAACAGGGTTGCATTTGAAAAATCTAAAAAATAACTTGCTAAAGTAATGAAAAGATACAATTAGGTCTAAAGATATGCTTTATTTTTGGGCATGTTTATTCCTTAAAAATTGTTCTATTGTTATCTTAAAAAAGGTGAAAGGAGTATAAATTACCAAATAGAAAGACATTTGAATATTTGGATTAGTTATTAAAAAATCGCACTATTCGACCTAATCAAGTAGCAAACACCGAGAATTAAAGAAACATTATTTCCGAGATATTTTAATAGGATGACACCCTGTATGTAGTCCATGCAGAGAAGTATTTGATCAAAATTTAATTAGACCGTATTGTACAACTCATTAGCAAGTAGTAGTAACTAGTTTCTCATGCGTATTTTTAAAATATTTTCTTCGAATTTTAACGAATTCAAAACAAAAAGTAGTGAAAAGTATCGATTTTTTGTATCCTACTTGAGAAAGTGAAAAAAAAAACACGGTGTCAAGTTATGACTTAATGCTTCCTAGTGTGTAAAGAATTAAGTTCCTGCACCCTCTAATAAGATTTTCTTCTTCAATATTTAAGGTCGCCAAGCAAACGTACGGTACACAACACCTTGAAAAGTAAAACGAAATCTCGTTTTTATTCTTTCCGAATTATGAAAAGGCAACTTTTCTTTTATCGCCATCATCATCAAACAGGGAGCAAAAAGTTGCTAATTTGCCATTTCATGCTAATGAAATTAGAAATCAGAAGAAAAAGTTAGGTCTAGCTAATAATTTTAAAATCGCTAATTCGTCAGCAGCCCGTCGGGTCACCCTTTGAAAAGACTTTGTCATTAAGTTAATATTCGACCATTTTGCAGAGCATATTAATTAGCTACGAGGACTAATCAAGACAGTACATTTAATATAATTTCTAAAATATTTTTCACATTTTTTTTAGCCCAGTTAAAAGACAAGAAAAGTGTCAGAAGCTGGTTTTTGAGACAAATTTGTGTGAGTTTTTTAAGTAGGTACTTAATTATACTTCTTTTACTCTCTGCATACTAAATGATTATATTATTACGTAGTAGAGATCTGCTACGCTGTTAAAGAACTCATTCATGAATAATATTAGCTTTTATTCAATGATCTTGTTTTATTTCGCGAATAAAAATAATTTTGGCATATAGGTACCTACATATTGGGTTTTGCTTTAAGCAGAAGTCACTGATTTAGCCCTTTCTACGCGCCAACTGAAAATACTAAAGTAGTCCCCAAATAAAACAAAGTAAAAAACGAAAACAACTTTTTTTCAGTGTATCTATTTTCTATGTTTTCACAGTTTCATCTCTCTGACCCCGGCTTTCTCCCACTAAAGCCCTCGTAATTAAGTAATTGCTATTTCTCATCTCTCTATAGATTGGTTGCCGTTTAGCGGGAAGTTTGAGGGGATTTTCCCTTCTCTGGAAGTTTGCCGAACTTAAAACTTCCACTGGCTGGATGTCTGATGCCCAAGGAACGTTTATAAGCTACTATTATACCGGGCGGGGTTTGTGCTGTCTATTTGTTTGAGAAAATAGGTTCAGACCTTTGCTTTACGGCCGAAGAGCCAACTACAAAGATATTTCTTGCCATCTTAAATTTAAAGGCCTAGTATTCTCATGAAACCCAGAATATGCAGACTTTTAGAAACTTATTTTTTTTTATCATAGTACCTACTAATATTGCAGGTAAAAGTTTTTTTAGCAGGTTGTGTAAACTAAATAATTTCGTTTTATTATAAAGTGATGGTTTAAAAAATGTAGGGACGCCGCTGCCTAGCCTATTTCCACTGAACTTTACCTCATTGCGTAAACATTCATATTAATAAAGTACAACTTTTTTTATCAGCAATAATGGTAAATCAATATTACAACATGATAATAGATTGTAATTTACATTGATACTTATACCAGCTTTTTGTAGTAGGTACATATAGGTTATGACTAATAATTAGATCAACTATAGCATTGATATATTATTAAATACAAAAAATACTCATAATATTAATCCACCCAATTGTAAATTATTTTTTCTTTAAATGTTAAGAGGATTTGCCGTTTTCTTTATCACACTGTGATTTAAAAATATTGTGCCGCGTCAGTAAAACACTTCCTAACTCAGGCATGTCTATAATAGAGTTTTAATTTAGGGTATCAATCTTCGACCATTATTCCATACACTTGAGGCATTATATGGTTCTAGTGGATAGTAATTTAGATGGATGAAATACTTTATTCTAACAAAAATAACATGAAAATTTGTACACGTGTGTTGAATTAATGTTTTCTACTTCTTTTCTTATACAAAAAATTACAAAAATTTAAATAAGTAATAAGAATGCAATTAGTTAATGAAATAATAAAGTAAATAATTGAAACAAAATTACTTCATGTAAATTATGTAGAATATTGGTGCTCTTTCATTGACCTTAAACTGTGCATCTCTAATTCATGTGCAATAGTGATACTCAGTGTGAGTGAGTCCTTATTTGTTTTTTTGTCGTATAACCCTGGCGAAACATGTACAAAACATCTGTGAGATAAAGTTCAGTGGCGTATTCTGATTACAGAGGTCGCCATGACGCTACTGAGAGGAAGCGGCGGCGTCTGGTGGAAGTAGGGGGTAACGGGGTAAAAGAGGACCGAAAAGCTAGCTCCTTCCCTAACGAGTACCACCCGAATCAAACACCAAAGCCTGGAACCCGGTCAAGTAAGACCACGTCCCGTCCTATGTTGTGGCCTTGTGACAGTGTTGTCGTGCGTATAGAGACTAGATGAACTATATTGTCTTACTCGCTCGGTTTTGTTGGCGATTTTGAGCGCAAGCCTCTGAATGGATTGCTTTTGCAAAGTTTTATTGGCACCTTCAATACAGTAGTACGCATCTAACAAGTCCGTTTATAATTAGACACCATGTATTTTCTTTAAATTTTATTCTTAACTTAAATTAGGAATAACTAAGTAAAAATAAATAGGGTTTTTCAATAAGGACGGGGTCGATGTTAAAATGGATTAAAACAAGCTGTGTGTAAGGTATTAACCAAATTCTATTTTTATTTGAAAGGTCTATGTATGCCATTATTTATGGAATATGACATCGTTCAAATGTCCGCCGCGGCTTCTCAAGGTGGCACGGATCCGAGTGGTCCAATTTTCAATGACTCTGCCGCATAGATCCGGCTGAATTTGAGAGATCGCCTGGGTTATATTCACTTTAAGGGCATCGGTCGATTGTGGCTTTTTGGCATAGACCTGAGACTTCAGAAAACCCGACAAGAAATAGTTCAGCGGGGTCAAATCGCATGATCGTGGTGGCCAATTCGCGTCACCTCTGCGAGAGATAACTATACCCTCAAATCGTTCACGCAGAATGTTCATCGTGGCGTCAGCTGTGTGGCACGTAGCGCCGTCCTGCTGGAACTACATGTCGTTCACGTTCATATTGTTCAGTCTGGGCCAAAAGAAATCGGTAATCATCGTTTTGTAGCGGTCGCCGTTGGCGGTAATGGCTTCACAAACGTCATTTTGAAAAAAGTACGGACCAAAATCCGCACCAGACGGTAACTTTTTGAGGATACATTGCCACCTAATGAACCTCTTGTGGGTTGTCGTCACTCCATATACGGTAATCTTGCTTGTTCACAAAGCCATACATCCAAAAATGCGCCTCGACGATAAAGATGATTTTTCTGCCAAAATTAGGATCCTCTTCCAAACGCTCCGAAGCCCAGTCAGAAAACAAACGGCGTTGCCTATGGTCATTAACTTTGAGCTCCTGGGTCAATTGAATCTTGTACGGGTGCAGGCCCAAGTTTTGACGAAAAATTCGCCAATTTGAAGTCTCCGAAAGGCGAAGTTCTTGTGCACGGCGAGGAATTGACTGCCTCGGGTTCTCCTGCACACTTTCACGGACAGCAGCGATATTCTCGGCCGATCTGGCGTTTCTTTGACGTACAGGTATTGGCTGATTGTTTACGGAACCGGTCGTCTCGAATTTGGCCACCAAACGTTGGAGAGTCGCCTTTGAAGTCTGCCGTAAAATGGGCGCAACGCACGCAACATTAGAACTAACGAACACTCATTTTGATAATAACATTTTATCATTTGGACGTGTTGCTCAATCATGTAACTTGTCATGGTGATTTGGCATCAGTGACAGAATAATAAACAGGTTAAACAGATGCCTTCAAAACAACATGGCCGCCAACTTCGACCCGTCCTAATTGAAAAACCCTTATAAAAAATCGTGCTTATTTGAAATATTGAAAATATGTACCCTTGTTTTAAATTCTTAACTTGGGAAACAGATGGCCGTGTGCCTATCAGCATTTTCAGTGTGTTTCGAGAAAATAAGAAAAATGCCTAATTTGTTTAGTTGCCTCCTTTTCTACTGATTATGTTTTTTTAAGCTAATGCATATTATAGCATTAAGCTAATGTGAAGAAATGGTCCATACTTAAAACGGAGTTGAAAGTGTAGGGGAAAAGAAAATCTAAAAGTTCACAAGTTGAATTAAGTTAAATGTGGATCATTTATAATTATTTAAATAAGTACATGCTTCGAACGTAGAAGCATTTATTTTCAGGAGACATAATATAACAAAAATTGGGTTGCTGTTGGTGTTAGTAAAAGAAAAAATTGCTTAGGTGGTAAGGAACCTAATAGAGCTTTGGGAAAAGTAAAATGTTTATTTAGTTGAAGGAAAAATTTTATTTAAAGTATGGATGTTAGTATAATAAGAAGATGTATATTTGTTCGACAAAATTGCTCATGAACAACTGAGTTAGGGCAATAAGAGTGAGATAAAACTTGATCGGGTAAGAGGCCTAATAGACTTTTTAATTAAACAAAAGAAGGGAAACAATGATTCGAGAGTATAAATTTTCTTTGAAGCATTTACTTTTCTCCAGCACGTGTACCTGCACAGAACTTATTGAATAAAAAACATTTTAATTTGAATATAATATTTCAACACTAACTATTTTACCCCATTATAAAGTTTAAATTAAAGTAATAGGGCTACTGAGTCTTGGCAAAACTCAGTGCCCCGAAGACAATTTATGCTCTGGGATCATTAGATATGTTTCCCTTCAAATCAACACATTTTTTTTTTAATTTAAACTATTCCCTGCTCCCACTCAATAAGATTTTTTTTTAAATATGACTCTATTTTCCAAACAGTCTATTAAACCTATTACTTGACTAAATTATATCCCACTTGTATTTTCTTATTCCACTAATTCAGTTGTTCATGAGCAATTTTGTCGAACAAATATACATCTTCTCATTATACTAACTTTACCAACATTCATAGTTTAAATAAAGATTTTCCTTTAATTAAATAAACATTTCTTTTCTCCAAAAACTCTATTAAGGTTCCTTACCACCTAAGCGATGTTCTCTTTTGTTAACATCAACAGTAACCTAATTGTTGTTATAATAATATGTCTTCTAAAATAAATACTTCTTCACATCATCATTTTAATATGATTAACATTTAACTTAATTAAACTTCTGAAGGAAGACTTTTAGACTTTCTTTTTTCCTATTAAATTAATAGTTATTAAAAAACATAGGATTTGCATTAATATAAAGTGGTCCATCCAGAGATTCGTTTCTTGAATCAATTTTATTTTGGTTGATTATGAAAGTGATTTAAATTTAAACCCAATTTTAATATAATTGAACCCACGGTCTGTTTGTCTTCAAAATACCACAACATTCATATTTTCTTTAAGTTACGGAAATTGAAATTTGACATCTTCAACCAAAATAAATACCGACATTAATTTTTGTGTAATGTAGTGCGTTATTCCTGTGCAGCCATGGTCAGCTCGTTTCAATGTTATGTCTAGACGTTGTAATGTATGTTAGGACGGCTCTCCGTCTTTTTTTAGTTTTTATTTCAGTTTTTCAGTTTGTTGGACTTCAAAATAGCACGAAACGGTCTGGACTAACCCATTCCTTTTTTTTAAACACTATAATTATTATCAGAACCTTATTAAAGGCACCTCAACGCATTGTAACTGACACCGAAATGTTAACACAGATTCTTTTATATTTTGAAGTCCTCTATGAATGTTGTTTAGAGGTGCTGCAGCTTCAAATTAATTTTTCTTTTAATTATCGAGAATTATCTGTTGTTTGTATCTAATTGCCAAACCTTGGTGATATCCAAAACAAAGAAAAATATCGTCATGTAATGAGAAAAATCCGAATGTTTCCAAAGAATCAAGTCCCAGGTTTAAACCTAGATTTCGTAGACAAGAAAGCGGCTTTCGACAGGATTTTGTGGGATAATCAGGGACAAACGTCGATAACGGGTTTTAATACTGGATGAAAGCTTTTTGTTAGTCCTTTGTTTAAGTTGGGCCACATTGAATAGTAGGGAAAAAACTTTCTTTGGGGACTCGGACGAGAAGGGGTTGCTGATGCAAATTTGATCACTAAATTGATTTTACCCATATTTAAATTTAGAAGCGAGAAAACGAAAGACTCATTTCGTTTTGGTTGCCCTTTGGAGATTGCTTAAGCCTGGGATTTTAAACATATAAGGGCAAAGGTAGGATTAGCGCAATGTTACTGATATTGATATTGCTAGTTAAAAATTAATTTTTTCTTATTAATTTTTGAAGTTGCTGTAACTTCTATGGTAAGTATGTTGATTGTACTGCGCGTATGTTACAACGCAACTACTAAGCACTGTCATGTAGCTTTTTACCTCTTCCACCCAAAACCCCCCACTAAGGTTACAAGGGTTTACACATTTTTACACTAGGTACACATATTCTTTAAATTTGATAGGTTATACGGGATGTCCTACTATAAGCGGATATTTCTAATAATTCCAAAAATTATAAGAGGGAAAAACCTTTAAGGCAAAGATTGCATGATCCTAAGGGGGCATTAGTCCTGTTTAAGATGAATGAAATGAATAAATGAAATTGAAAATAATTGTCGTGTCTAACTACTAAAAAACCTAAAGACCTAAAAGACTTTGGCTTAAAAAGAACTTTTCCAACTTATATATATATAAATATACAGTATGTGTATAGGGTCTGGACACGGCTAAATAACCTCACAATTTATTGGCGTTGTTGCCAGCTGTTTAGTTTGTCTGGAAATCAAACGAATTTTAAGTTTTTATATGTAACATACTTTGTTCCTAATATCAGTAGTTTTCGAAATTACAACGTGTTTTGAAAATTATCAACAAATTATAATTTATTTATTAATAAATGAAACACTAGTTCACTTTTGATGTAAAGTCATAAAGGCTGTCATTTTAATATGCAAAATAACATCCAAAAGTGAAAGAATTATAATTCTTATAATGAGAGGATATGGCGATAGGGTCTTACGAGGAGGTTCAAAATGTATTTAATGACGCATTTCCAAACCGAAATCAAATTTCAAAAGTCTCATGGTTCGAAAAAACTGGAAATTGTAGGGATAGGCGACGATCAGGATCTGAAGATAGTTATGAGCGAAGAATAGAATTTTGTGATATTATGATGTCAAGGTGGGACGAAAACCAGTTTTTCAACTTTACAGTATTCTCGGATGAAGTAACATTTATGTTCAATGGTAAAGTCAATAGACACAACTGTAGGTTTTGGGCAAATGAAAATCCCCACTGGATGAGAGAAGGTCATACACAACGCCCTGGAAAATTAAATGTGTGGCCTGGGCTACTGGGTAACCACAAGATCGGCCCATATTTTATTGATGGAATTTTTTTTTAAATGATACTCTTTGTTTCGAACACTACTGATATTAGAAGCAAAGTATGTTGTATCTAAAGTGTAAAAAATTCGTTTGATTGCCAGACAAACTAAACAGCTGGCAACAAAGCCAATATCGTCATTCGGTGCGTAAGATCCTCTTAGACGACTATACCAGATTTGGTTTAAATCAACCAATAAATTGCGAGGCTATTAAGCCGTTTCCAGACTTTCCACACACACTGTATATTTCGCGTTACTTAAACAGTTGGTTTATAATGGGATACCTGGTATATTATTCAGGTTGGTACATCGATTCACGAAACGTGCAAATTTTCAGGTGGTCAAATATTGGTTCCCATAATTATTTTGGGAAAAATTCTATTACGACTGGTTGAAATGCGCTAAGAGCTGCACCCAAAGAACAACCTTTAGCCTTTTCGGTCAACCAGTTAGGAGTTACGTGCCTATCACTTAATGATCCATCGAGTGACGTACAATATCCAAACGTTGTCTACTCAAGCCCAGTTTTATTAATAATTAATTAATAAATAACGAATAAAAGTGAACCTGTATTGATTGTTAAATATCAAATTTGACAGTGACATTGGTTGACCGAAACGGGTTAAAGTTTGTCCTTTGCGTGCAGGTTACTTCAATTTAGTTACTATAAATAATAAATCTTAATAGAATTGTTTTCTGTAATAATTATGATTTTTTTATAAATTAAATGTTACGTGATAAGAGTGAAAAGGTCACGGATTTTTATTCCCCAAGTTTCAGAGGTTAAATGAGGTCACAATAAGTAAAAATTGGAAGTAACACCTAAATATAAAGATATGTAACAGGCTGTTGTGTAAATAATGCACAAGTAAAGATGAAAGTCCCATTAAAACCATTTCACTACTACTTTGCATATGGCGATGAAAATTACTGATAAAACTCCCAAAATTTACATAGTGTAATCCAACTTATAAAGTGTCGTTAATTTCACAAAAGCCTCCCTGTTGAATTGCGAATAATTTGGAAATTTATTAATGTTGCGTATCCAAATTTTTGAGTACTAGGTACTTGTTATTAATATTTTATGAAAAACTTATTCGTTTTGTTATCCCTACACTACCTACACTACACACTTAGAAGCGCTACATTTAATAAAAGTTAAGTAAAAATCCAAAACTGAAAGTTGTTTCAAACTAGAAACAACTTTTACCCTAAAATTTAAATCCTAAAAGTTAAATCACGGATTTATAAGGCCTAGTCGTTTTAATTTAACTCTGATTTTGATCCAGTTATTCTATCTAGGCTCCCCCTGTGCATTAGACCGTTCCCCCATCCCGAAATACCCCAAAGTTTCCCCATTTTAAGATTTATCCCCTTATGAAAACATATCTCGCTAGCTACGTACCTTGATGTGGATTTATATTAGAGGATGCGGGCCAGTTGATAGAGTTTGGTTGACGTGGGTTACGAAAATGCTTGGAGGGTTGACGATGCCTTTTTGTTTTAACACTTTTTTTGTGTTCCGTACAAAAAGGAACACTAATTAAATCAACACGTTGTTTAGTGCTGTCGCGGAACGAGATTTTACATTTCTTTATTTCACATTTATATTATAACTTTTATAATTAACAGTAATGATAATACAAAAACCTAATTATATTCGTACCCTCGTTTCTATCTTCTGGTCTGCGGTATACATGGTCCTGCACATATTTAGATGAACGTAACTCTGTCGTGTATATTATTTACGGCAAAACTCGATAAAAATTAACCAAAGCCTTTCTCGTTTGTGCAGATCGCAAGCTCTTCGTGGGAATGCTAAGCAAGCAACAAACTGAAGAAGATGTTAGACAGTTGTTTGCCCCTTTTGGAACAATAGAGGAATGCACCATTCTGAAAGGTCCAGACGGTGCCAGTAAAGGTAAGCAGTACTGTTGTAATTCATGTATTTGTTACTAGGATACTTACGTTGATGGGTGCCTAAAATGTTCTAAAAAATGATGCCCAGACCTATAATACCAGTCAGTCTTTTGTTTGCCCGTAATAAGTAGTACTTCTTGATTAAACTATACAAGAATGAACTGGGCGCCAGTCTGTTAAAACATTTGTTTCTACTCAACAGAGATTATAATATTAGATTGTAGGTTTCAGACAATGCAGACTAAACACGCCAAATACAATTCAAAATATTTGCATTTAAGTAATTAACTTTCCTTTCATAATACGAATACCTTTAATGGATTTTGTCGATCGCAGCATTTTGTATTTGGAAACGACCCGCAGGAAAAAAGATGTAATTGGCTACTTCGAAATCTCGTTTGCTTTGTTCGACCGAATCGGAGTACTTTGTACTTGAAAAGGATTGCCGGCTGGGTCAAGGAACCCATAAAAAGGGGCATTATAAACTACAATAAAAACGGTTATTAAACAAATTATATAAATAACCTGAAAATTTTTACTAGGTCATAATACTTGCTAATCGAGACATTCCGTTCCAAATCGAATGCCGTTTGAATTATTGAAATCCATGAAACAGTTGACAAAGATTCGATTATTGAAAAAAAAAATTGTCTACAAATTTAACAACATTATAATAACATCGATTTGTATATTTGGGGAACCAGTGTTAGTTTTTGGACCTCATAATGCTAAGTTATCGAGTTATCGTGGACCACATAATGAAACTCCGGTCAGTTTGCTGTAAGGAGCACTCACAACCTCCAGTAGAGGTAAAATCAAAGCGTACGGAGTTTCATGTGTGGCCGTTAGACACAAAAAGGTAACTCAGCATTATGACCTTCAAGAATCATCACAACTTCCTGGGCTATTAGCACTAAGAGCTTACAAATAATGTGGTTTTGAAAAGAATATTATATTATTGGCAAAGTCTAACAAAAAAATAAACACTTATAATAATGCCGGTTATTCAAAATGTATGACTTTTTGACTCTTACATAAGTAAAAATATAATCAAAAGACGGCAATTTGAACCAATAATCTTACGCCACATGAAGCCTCCACGTGCCCTAAATGTCTCAGAAAAACAACGGAAAATAGGCCAATTTCGAAATAGAGGCGATCAAATTAAAAGACGGCCGTAGCGGAAAATTGGGGATGGGGCCCTTAAAACGCAATATGAAACCTAAATTGCTTTTTACGAATTTCTTGCTTTATGTAATTATGAGAACCTTACGTAACGGATTTAAATGTAAAAACAAAAATCTCGAGTTTTAAATACCAAATGTGATTCAGTATAAAAACTACCGTTGCAAATATTATTTATTCTTCATAAATTTCTTCAAAACTCAAACTTTAAAGAAATCATGCATAATAGTAATATAAATTAATTTAAACTTGGCCCGCAAATTTCAATATATTTTATGAATCAATCATATCTCTGAATACTAATATATTAAATTAAGATTCAGCTGTCTAACGATTTCATGTAAATTATTGAATTTAAAAGTATTTTACTTGGTCAGTAGTAGTCAGTACCCATACAATTTTTAAATATAATTAATTATAAGATTAACGGTCCTCTAGATAAATACTGTTTTGTTAATAAGATTTATTTCTTTGGCTTGACTTGCCTTGTTTTCATCACATTTCCCATTTTTTTCAATTGATAACTAGACGTGTTACAAATCCCTATTAGTTCTCGTCGCACTTCTAAATCGCAAAAGCATCGCATAAGAAATACAGTGTCCTGCAACATTGCGGGGGGCTTCCATTAGGCCTACACCATATAAGTCGGGGATATTCTTCAAGTTGACAAAGATAGCTTTTTCTAAGTTTTCAAAATGTGACTCCAGAAATCAAAACAGGATATCCGCCAATCCTCCAACAAAAAATTGGTATTGTTATTTTGTTATTAAAATTGCCTCTGTTAAAAGAGTACATTTTTACAGATATATTAATATCTTATAAATCACAAAAAATATTTCTCTTTACTCAAAAATCGAAATGCCCTATATTTAATACAGATTCTTGGAGCACCCGATTCGTTTAATAATAATATAAATTATTCTAACAGTAGTTTATACATAATTGTGTGCTCTTGAACAAAACTTTATACTTTGCATAGGCATTGCAGGATCCCGTATATGGGTAGATATAGCCATACAATCCGGCCAATTTATCCTTAAATCCCCTAGTAATTCTCCTGCGAGAACACAAAATAAAACCCTAATAAAACAAGCGTTAAATCTTCATGTTTTTTAACGAATATAGCCGGTCCTAATATGTCTGAATGACATTTAAATAAATAATTTTGGGTTTTGCGAGAAAGCCTAGAACAGACCAAAAATTTAATATAAGCAACCCTCCAAAACGCCTAATTTGCATTTGGGAATGCGCTAACAACATCGTGGCTTCAGGCGGGGTAGTCAGACGCGTTTCTCTCGAACTGGGGCGCCAAGAAAGGGGTTTGTTTCGGTCAGTGGCGGAGAGAGATAAAGTGATCTGAGTTAGTAAGTTAAAAAAATTGACATTTTATGAAGAAGGAATCATGCAAATTATTAACGATCCGGATGTCAACCTTCAATTTATTATGTAGAATAATACTACATTTTTTTAAAATCCGTAATACTTTAGCAAACAGTACACTGAGAAAAATATTACGTAAATTCAAAAATAATTATATTTATTTTATAAAATAATAATAAATAGCCTTTATTTCAAATATTCCTAAAATAAACAAATATATATTAAATCTAATAATACAGGCTTTCTTGGAATCAAAATAAAACTATTCTTAAATTCAATATAATATGTATTGTGGCCTACAAGTTGTAAAAAGTGTATAATTAAATTGTAATAAACCATCTCTCTAAAGAACAGGGTTTTATGTGTCAAGAAATGGTATTAAAATAAAAAAAAAATAATCACAGCGCTGCAGTGCGATGTAAAGAATTTTATTATAGCACTATAGCTGTAATAGATGTCCTTACGAAATTAATTGTTGATCTATAAAATCCATATTACTAAATGAAAGTAGATAAAAATACTGGAACTAGAAATATTTTTAAAATTAATGTGCTGCTAATATTATTGGACCAACAAAATAATAAATAAAAATATATTTTAATTAAAACAGCAATGCACACCAAGGGAACTTCTTCAATAAATCGTATAAAACTGCAATAACTTTTATAGGTTAGTTCAGATTAGTTTGGGTTAGTATAGGTTTAACTTACCTTAAAATTTTTTGTTAAATCACCCCTTCCCAGGAGTGACGAAGCTTCTCCTTAAAATGATTACTTATTATACTCATTCTTTAAATTTGACAAATTATACCTAACTCGCAGACTCGCAGGAGTTCTGTTCTGCACCATACGGAGCAGTGCGAAGGAACGTTCATCGTTGACTATGAAAGGATAGGTCAGGTTTCGTTTCCTGCTCATGGGATACCTTATTTTAACATACAGTATTTTAACATTCTAATATAGAATATTTTATAAAACTTTTCTTTAATATTTTGTACGTTAAGTTTAAACATAAACATTTTAATGATAATACAGTATTTTAGGTATTAACATATAGGTGTGTTATTCTGTATGTTATATATTTAACTGGTGCCATTTAAAATATGGTATACGAAATAAACAGATGCTGAATGTTAGTTTTAAATATATATTATATACGATACAATTTTCTCAGTGTAAGGTACTTAAAAAAAAATAATAAAAAATGTGATTTATGTCGTTGGGTTTAGAATATTATGATTAGAATTTTTTATAATATATAAAAAACAAAGTTGAGGATGGTTGCGAGAAAACGAAACGTCGGATTGAAAATTTATTAAAATAATCCTGTATAGAATAGAGAAGGTGACAAATGTAATCAGAAAACAATAAGAATTAAATCGCAAAAATTCTGTTTTGGTTAACATATTATATTCGGAACCTTTTAAATTTTAAAACAGAACGTTGCAGGATTGCGCAACGCTTTCCTAATTTAATAGTCTCTGTATGTCCTATGGTTTATAGGATCTCTGTAGAGTGCATTCTTATCCGGGACACCCTGTATATAGAAAATCTTATCTAGTGTTGAAACTAACACTAATCTTTAGCAATGAAAAAATGCGCGTCATAAGTTTTTCGGTTATGTCTAAACTCCAATAGAAGAGTAAAATAGGGCTTAATAGCCTTAATAAAACTTACATTACAGTGAAATAATAGACGTAAAATCATTATTTACAGAAAACCTTTTGTTTGTAGTCATGCAAATATCATCAGACAATTGAATAATTTGACTAGACCTTGGTAAAAGGTATTCGTTGACCTTTGCTTTGTGGCGCCTTTTCGACGTACATTGGGGGTTTTAGCGAAACTATACCAGATACAAAAAATCTGACCACGCACTCGCAGACTTCATTTTTACTGATTTAATACTGTAAAGAGATCATGGCTACCTTGATTCGTTTTTGACATACAAGGTGTTTTCAAGAATTTGGTAATTTGAGGTGCTACTTGTATCTTAGTTATTATTATAGATACAAAAATAAGGCAAATTGCAACTTGTTCTAGACTTTTACGTAGATTCCGGTGACGTTGTAACGGCATTTTACACTTACATGCAAAAAACGAATCAAGGTGACCATGATCTTTTATTTTGTATTAAGAATAGTTTCGCCAAAATCCCCACTGTACGTGGAAAAGGCGCCACCCTGTACACACTATCTCCATAGCTAGACTTTGTAATCATAACTTTTTCAGTAATAGTATTTTTTTTATTAATGGTATAAAATTATACAGGTTTTCCTATTATTATCTAAAAACCCATCCTTGACAGATGCGTTTCATCGTACTACGTAACTTATATGATAGACGATAGATGTCTTACCGCTGGTAGCGCATTAGAATCATTATTTTTGATTGGTTGCTACAACAAAATCTGCAACTTTTGCAAAGCTAAAAAAAGAGAGATATAAATATTGCCAGGAAATCCTTTAAAAAACCTTTTTTTTGCCTTTTTATAGAAACTACTTCGGTAATCCCCGCAGACCTTTATTAACAAAAAAAGGGTATCGTAAATTATTCGGTAAGGTTCTTTTAATCCCATTAAAAAGTAAAATATGGCTTGATGCAAGGTTTCCCTTATAAAAGGTAATATTGAAAATAGGGCAACGTTAATACTAGCCGGTGGCATCTAAAAGGGGATTTAGAAAACTAATCAGGGCTACATACATTTTTTAATGGAATTAGATTTATTTTCGTCGGAAGGGGGCTTAATTAACTTCAATTATCAGTATATACCGGATATATTGCTAAGGTTAGTAAATATACAAGAATACGACGTTTGTGTTTAATTAAATCAAATTTTTGTTATTTTATATTATTGCTTTATCAAGTCAGTTTATTTTACCTCTATTCCAAATAAATTTGAGTTTGTCCAATATCCGATCTATCGTGAACTTTAACCTGCTTGGCAGTCTAACACGCCAACCAACAAAGGATAATTAAAAAAGCGTTGTCACCAGTATCGTAATGCTAAATAGAAAAGAGTATATAAATTTTATTTAGGTATACCAAGGGCAATAATAAAACAAGACAGATTTGAAATCTCCAAATTTAAGTGAATTCATAAAAACCCCGTAATAAAAGAAATGCGAAAATCCACTCAGTCCGTCGTTCAAAATTTGTCTTTCCATTACGGAAGGAATGAGCACATTCTACGCTTTTCCTTGGAGAAAATTCGAATGCACAGCTACTCTATTACTGTCAACATTAATTTAGATATACACAAGTTTTTCGGGTCGCAAGATAAGGCACGAACATAATTGCATGCCGGTGCCGCTTTGAAAACTCATTTCTGTGACAAATATAAATTTTTATTTATCGCTTTGCTCTCGGTGCTCATCTACACACAGCGGACAAATTCCTAAAAATCCTGACCAAATTCTATTTAGTGTTGAAAAACTATTTCAAAATTCCTTTACATTTGCAATAATTTTTTAGTAAGTTTGTATTCAGATAGATCACAAGGAAAGTAAAGTTAGGATAAGTAGCAAACGGGTAACTAGCAAAGTTGAACTTTAAAAGAACCAAATTATTTTATTGTTATCGAATAGCGTTGCCTTAAAAATAGTTTTGTTTCGTAGCGCATATTGTTGCGATTATTTTGTTCGTGTAGAAAAATACTTGCATCAATTTGTCTTAAAACGGCTTATACAACCTTTGATATCGAACAAATGAGTCTTGCTCTTTTAAGAATTTTATAATAGTATTATAATACGACATACAACCTTTAGAAATGTATATCTATAAGTATTGCAACCATATTGTGAAAGAGTCGTATACTAGCACAAATAACTTTTAATTAGCGCCTTATAAAATACTTGTATATGTTTTATTAAGGTTACACAGGGTGTCTCTGAAAGGTCTGTACAACATCTGAGCACATATATGCCAAAATAGGGCAATTTAAAGCAACTTACCTTAGTACGAAATTGCTCCGTTTCCGAGATACAGGGTGGTAAAGTTAAAAAATAAAAATCGATTTTTTTAAAAAATTAATGAACTGTTTTTAACGTATTACTTTAAAACTTGGTACCCGGGGTTTTTTGGGGATGCGAAACCCGAATACGGACCTTTTCACTGTGGCCATTAGAGGGCGCTTCACAATGCACTTCTTATGGTTTAGAATGGCCATAACTTTTTTATCAGTGTAGTTTTTTCCTTTTTTTGCTAAGAAACATTTTGAAACAAAAAGTGTGTGAAAATCAGCTAAAGTAAGCCGTTTTTGAGATATTTCGGTATTTCGTTGGCTTCACTGTTTTAACTGCCAATTATGGTCGGCAACGTGCAATAAGGTCTCCTGAGGTTCAGGAACAAATTTTGGAAAGAATTGCTGAAGATCCAAAATTAAGCACTAGACGCTTAACTTTAGAGGTAGGAGTATCCAAGGATGTAGTTCATAGAACATTTAAAGAACAGCAGCTTTATCCATACCATATCCAAAAGGTACAACACCTTTTGGCTCCGGATCTCGATCAACGATTGGACTTCTGTCGATTCATTACCGGTGTGGATTATTTAGAACATTTACAAAATACGCTGCCATATTTATTAGAAGATTTGCCATTACAAGTTTCACGAGATATGTGGTTTATGCATGGCGGTGCTCCACTACATTTTAGATTAAATGTCCGCAATTATTTGCATCGACAGTATCCGAACAGATGGATCGGTAGAGGAAATGACGCTCCTGTAAAGTGGCCGCCACGCTCACCGGATATGACTTCGTTGGATTATTTTTTATGGGGGTCTTTAAAAACGATGGTATCCTCCAGACCGATTAATAATGAAGGGGAATTGTGGGGAAGAATTCAAAATGCAGTCAACATATTATAGAACGATGCGGAATTGATGCAAAGAATAAAGTAAAACTTTTTACGTCGTATTAATCTTTGTACTTATGTTAACGGAGGTCCTTTTGAACAATTAATAAAAGTTCATGCTAACTAAATTTACTCTTAAGATAAAGTTGTTCCTCATTTAATTAAAAAAAAAATCCATATTCAAATTCTTGCTGCAAAACTACTTGCTGTAACTAACCAAATTGAAACATTTTTTCCTGCCGAAATTTTACTAATAGCGGAATCTTTTATTCAAAATAATTTAAGTATTCCGGTGCGGCATCGAACACTAAAAACCGAAATATCTCAAAAACGGCTTACTTTAGCGGATTTTTATAAGATTACCTTTTTTGTTTCAAAATGTTCAAAAAATTAGCTGCTTAACAAAAAAAGGAAAAAATTACACTGATAAAAAAGTTATGGCCATTCTAAACCATAAGAAGTGCATTGTGAAGCGCCCTCTAATGGCCACAGTGACAAGATGTCCGTATTCGGGTTTCGCATCCCAAAAAAACCCCGGATACCAAGTTTTAAAGTAATACGTTAAAAAATGTTCATTAATTTTAAAAAATTCGATTTTTATTCTTTAACTTTACCACCTGTATCTCGGAAATGGAGCAATTTCGGTTAGCTTTAAATTTACCCTATTATGAAGTTCATTGAAACGTTATAGAACAGAAGGATTGGATAGTGCGCACATCCATACATTATAGGACAACCATTTTCTGTAACCAAGTTTAATTATGCGATATATTATAGTTTTATCGAAGTTTTAAAAACAGTGTTTCCACATTTTATTAAAAATACAATGGTGCAAGTTAATTTTATAAATATTGCTTCGAGATCCTAAGATTTATACAAAGACACCTAATAAATCTTTGAATTAAAGTCAGTCCGAAGTTTTAATAATGTAAAAAAGTACCTTGTATAAAATTAAATTTTAGGTAGGTATACCTACCAAAACAAATTTCTCACTTCTCAACCTCAAGCTCTGATATTGTCATGTAATATTTATCGAATTCGAATTTTTGTAGTATAAGTAGGTACATATTTATAATCTCCGTTGTTACACGCCCCTTTTAAAATAATTTGGTTCTAAAATTTTGCACCCAAATATTAAATATCTCTTTAAATTGCTATATTATCAGACTGCATTATACAATTACTATATAATATTTGTGTAACACTTCTAAAGTGTCGATAAAATATTGTTATATGTCACCAAATACACACTACAAAACAATTTTATAGTTGCTGCATTAAATTGCTTTAAAAGTGTGATGCACAACTTCTATAGAACTCTTATAGTATCAAAATGATTTATAAAAGTGGGTCCTTTTTGATCCTAGAATAATAGTATAAGGGTATTTAATCACGTTATGGGAATATTGAGCTTCTATAAAATATATTGAATAGCAGTTTATGCTATCTTTACAAAATTTATTTTGCTAGTTGGGTTACTATAAATAATAGGATTGGACAATAATGCACCTTCTACCCTCCTGATGGGTCTTAAGAAAAAAAAGTAGTGCCTGGTTCTAGATTAATTAAACAGAACCAATTTCGTAGACACGAGCTATTTCCTAAAACAATGTACATATTTTTGACGCCCGAAATATTAAGATAATAAGTCCTCAGGAAGGTGAAAACTGTGGAATACTCACTGCCACTATAACTAAGCATGACATAACTCTGTTTGCAGTGACCAAAGATTGGGTGTAGTACCTCTACTTCGCCAAAAAGCTAAACCAAAACAATCGTAATTTTAAAAAACATATTTCTTTGTATTCATTAAGTTTGACACAAGCAAAAATACATCAATAATTTAAATTTACTCTATACTAGGTATCAAACCTATTGTTGATTTTGGCAACGTTTATAGTCCAATGTTCCTCTGTGTTACGCCGCGGTAGCAATAGGCGAAATTGGTATTAAGGAAGCGAGAAATAGACGTTACAAGTTTTTGTCCATCCGCAGTAAAATATTGTTGACAAATGCTACTTGTTGCCGTTGCCCGATTTAAAAAATTTTAAGGGTACAAAGGACATCATCCAAATTTGACCCTGATTATCGCTAAATAATTTTTTTTAATATCGAAGCAGCATTAAGATTAATTCCCAATCTTCGACTATTTATTAAACTCGAGATTCACAGTCACAAATACATAAAAAAAAAATATAATAAACGTAGAATAGTATCAAAGAGGATATTAAATTGACAAATGAGTTAATATAAAAGTAAGGGTCCGAAGTAGAGCGTAAAGGTGTATTCAGACATTTATTAAGATTACAGAGGGATTTCATTCCTGATATAGCGATATCACAAGGCCCGACTTGAAGTTTAATAAAAGTTTAATTAGAAATTTTCATTATTACCTTAAATGGCCTTTTAGCTATTTGAAAATGTATTTACAAAAATTTGTTTATTAAGATGAATTTGTTGATTGCTTTTTACCTGAAAATTAAAACAATTTTAATTTATGATATTGACTATTTTAAAATCGTTTTAACTTTTTATGGGGATCACATTAGCACCGGGATATCATTATATAAACTGTTTTTCCAAAATGACTCAAGGAATCACAGTCAAGTGTTTTCAGACTTTCTGCTACTGTTATGTACCTGAAGTCACACGATAGAGCCACAATGCCCTAAGGAACTTTACATAACAAAACGTTTAACGCGAAACAAAGTTAAAAAAAAAGAATTAAGACGGAACTTGGTAACTTTTTTTTGACTTTGCCTGTCTACATTACCCAGAGGAATACAACTGTCTAAATTTAAAAGTTCACACGACGCGAACTGCTCTTTACGGCCGGGGGAAACCCTCATCCCTCAGGTACAGTCGTTACCATTGAGAGACACTTCAATCTTGAAACTAGAAAAAATATATCAGCCATGTTGTTGTTTTCCCTTATTTCCGTTCTCTGTTGTGTGTGTGTGATTTTCTCTCGTTCTCCTGTGGTTTGATTTCTAGCATACCTATATTTTCTACAATTACTAAAAAACCATGCAAGTTGAAAGAAAAAAATATTTAGAACAATAAAAAACCAAATTTTTTCTTTTCATCCAAATTGACGCAGTTCAGGGGTTAAAAGCAGAGAAATGAAACCCGCCTTGTGAGATTTGTTGGGCAGCCATCTTGCAGTCTGATTATTGTCAATTATTTGGAAATTTTATTGAATTTCAATTAAATAAAATGTCATAAAAAAAATCGTTTATGGACTTCTCTACTGCATGCTTCCCTTACTCCCTCCACTTTTGCGTGAACTACGTGATATATACGAACGAAAATTTATTTACATTGTTTGCTTTAAATTTTCATTATCATTGCTAAAATTTGAACAGCGGTATTTGTGTAAGTCTGGCAGCGTTTAATTTAAACTTTTCAAATAACTTATTCCGTGTGTATACTGTGAGGCCAGACGGTAGGATGCATTACAACGGCTGTATTTTCTGTTAATGGCGTCATTATTGCAGTCGTTTAATTTTTTCTAGACTTTAAATATAATTTTTACCACTTACATGTCAGATCAGAGGTGGGATCAGACGGATCCCATAATATAGGACAAAAATGTTTGCTATAAAATATTGCGTCTTCCTTATCATCCTTTAGTTTTCGACCCAACTGTACACAAAATACTTTATATTTCATTCCCAAACATGGTGCTGTCGTAAATCTAAACACTCTCTCTCCAACTCTGCTTTTACCATCAGCAATTTCACATTTTAAGCCCAAAGCCTTCTTTGCTAAATGGAAAATATGAAAAAATGTTACGCCAAGAAGAACTAAGGCAAATGTGTTTGTGACTGACGTGGCTTGTGGTGGTAGTTCATTTCAGTAAAAAGCAAAAACATTACATCTCCCAGCAGGCGTGAAGTTTCCCTTTGTGGCGCTATTTTCCGGAAAAATAACTTCACTGGCTATTAACTTCGCGAAAAGAGCCTTTTCTTTGAGTTAAATCGCGAGGGTTTCGCCCATACAAAAGTAAAAGTGCATTCTTAATGTGAAACAATAAAGCTTTTGGGCAAATTATAGAAGTTTGTGTTTTAGATTTTAAAAATGCTCTTGAAATTTATTAATCAATTAAACCGTGAAAGTTTGTTTGTGTTTGTGATAACTATTTCAGTAACAAAGATATCTAAAGGGTCTAAAAATACAGTGTGCTTCATAGCTTTTATAATAATAATAACTCTGTTATTACTTTCCTGAAATAATATTGCTTATCGAATACAAAGCTTTTAAAGAATCAAGACCAATGTAAGTTGCTGCATGTATTTACACACGCGCCACTCGCAAAGCGCCATAAGGGATTTTTCCTGTTAAAGATTATAAAAATAATACCTAACTAGACATTCCTTTTTGTTTCGCTTGTACATTTACTTTACAATCTGCAACTCAAACAAAAGTTATAGTAAAAAGTGGCAGGTCTGGAGCAATGATTATTGAAAATTACATTATTTTTTCTCTACCTGTGCTAACCTAAAAACCGTAGGTATAAAGTTGACATTAATTTAGAAACCAGGATCGAACCTTCGTGTTCCGTTAAAATCGCCCAATTAATTTTAGCCTGGGGATCAGAAGTGGGATCAGACAGAGTTAATACACTATAGGATATTCCAATATACTTTGCTGGTTAAGCTGGATATAGAACTCATATAACACCTGCGGGATTTAAAGGTAGGTATTGTGGTCTTAGGACGCCAGCACGAAGAAAAACAATATTGTACATTTAGTTTGTTAAGGCCTGATTTTTTTTATATTTAATATAAATTTGATTTTGTCAAAATCGTTATACGTTAAAAGGACTTCCAAATATTATGTCTAAATCAAAATAATTTTACATTTTAAAGGAAATTTGTATTCGTTTTTGTAAATTTTCCAAAACATAAATGTAGACAAACTCCACACGGGCGATAAGTTTCCATTAGATAAAATAAAGCGGTACAAAACATCAGGTGAATAAGGAAATAAGGCCTAATGAAAATCCAAAGGCCATTTTAGAGTTTTAAATCTCTGTGTAAATTTACTTAGGCAGTTAATGTAAGAAGCAAATTAAAATGGATTTTAGTTTCTAAAAATTGTCGACTGAAACAGATTTTCCGTAAATGCAAATATACGGAGTGGCAAAAAAGTCGTGCATAATGCCTGTAACTTTTGAATTACCTGGTATACACTGATAAAACTGTGCTCCCTTAATCAAATATTCTGATTTATTTGGTGAATAATTATTGGTAATAAATAAATGTGATTTTAATTAACTAAGTTTTATTTAACTGAAATAAATTAGAGTATTTTGTTTATTTGTAAAATTATTTGGCTGTTGGTGGAATTTGTGTCAAATCATGGAACCTTTTAAACAAATATCTTACCAAAAAACAACTAAAATAACAAAATCTAAATAACTAATTATGTAGTCGAACTAATTTTCATTTAGGAAATAAATTCCGTTAATCGCTAGTTAAATCATCCAATAGAGAACTATTTAAATGTCTAGTTAATTTAAACTAAATAATTATGTATTTACATCAAATCCTTAATATAAAACAACCAGATGTTTACAAATAACTAATTATTTAATCGAAGTACATTTCAAGTTAAGAACTAAATACCTTTAACCCTAATATAAATCA
This sequence comes from Polydrusus tereticollis, assembly GCA_963920685.1. NCBI lineage: Eukaryota > Metazoa > Arthropoda > Insecta > Coleoptera > Curculionidae > Polydrusus > Polydrusus tereticollis. The sequence goes on from OY987329.1 coordinate 145,132,241, forward strand.
TTCAATGCCGAACATTTCTTGGGGCTTTGAGTAATTTGATTGGTTATATAAAAGTGGCCTGATAAATCATTATCGCGTTTTTGGTTATTGGTGTTTGATCTTATCTTGCAGACATTTATGAGTGAGAGTGAAATCTTCTTTGCTAGCGGCACAGAAGTTAGTGGTTCCAGCAAAAATTAAAAGTAAGATATGGGGGGTAATATGAATAATTGTTTAGAAGATTGGGGTATATCGAGGGGTATATCGTAATACCTAATTTGAAATTTTAAACCAAAATCTTTTTAGAAAAATGTAGCCAGGTATTTATAAGTCATAGCTACCTAAGTGTATTTTTTTATATTGTGTTACAAATAAGACAGTTTTTCTCAATTTTCACCATATTTCAATACCTATTAAATCTAACGTAAAATATATAATATAATTAATAAAATATTAATAATTATCGTACCTAATATTTGCAAATTTATTTAATTTTTTATCAAAGTTATTAACTTCTCTATAATGTTTTATTGACGTATATATTAAGGGGGACAACAACTAATGGTGGGTTTATACAGCAAAATAACATGACATAAAAAAAAAATAATAAATGGTTATCTTAATTTTTATGTGAAAATCGTTGTGCGCGTGCGCGTAATTTGTCATAACCTTTATTTTCGGCAAAAATGTGTTTTTTTCTGTTGGTTTGCCTTATAATTTGAACACTATAAACAATTTCATAAGGTTTGTGATTAATATGGTGTAGGTACTGATTAAACCATATTAAATAGCAATAGGGGATTTGGTCTGCTTATTTCTTAAGCACGTACTTGGATAAAATAAGAACTGATTTGAATGAACTTTCTGATCTATTTTAAATTAAAAAAAGGTATTTAAACCAAATAAAATTATACTTTGTCTAAATAAATATGAAAGACAAGTCAAACAATTATGTACTTGAATTAAAAAACGACGACTTTGATGGAAATTACCCATTTATTTAAATCCAATCACTTAAATTGTTTAATTAAATAACGTTGTTGTTACGGCAAATACAAGTAAAACAAAAGTAATACAAATATCTACTTGATAATATATGTATAATGTCAATCAAATAAACATTTTGTTAACTTAACTTTTAACCTATTTACTTTAAGTCATTGAAGCAGCTTGTTTAAGTTAGGTTAGTATTAAGGAAATAAATATTTGCTTGAATTTTGTATTCAGTGATTAATTCCAAATAAAAAGTAATTTGCATCAAATCAGATAATACTAATTGAGGCAAATGGTCCCTTGGTATTTTTCAAATACATATTTGTTTGGCTAATAGGAAACAAATATTTATTTGAGTCAATGGGAAATTTTTTAAATTCAAATAATTAATTTTATCAGTGTACGAAAAAGTGACCTTTATGAAAGTTGTTCAGTAAATTATTTCCGACATTTATACCTGCATAAATTTCTTCTGTCATTTCTGGTTTGGTTGCCATGGAGACTAACTTACTTTTTTTAAATGGAACACCCTGCATATGATTGCATATTTGGATTCTACTGGGAAAACTTCGAATTTTTGGTATTTAACATTATTATTATTTATTATAACAGATTTCGGAAATAGCTTTAGCGTTAAACCGACTCATTTTATTTTGGTTATGTATTTATTACTTGAGCGACATTTTTGGTGATAATACTTAAAATATTTTCACCATATAATAAAAGAACAGCACTATCTCAAAATGATCCCAACTAAATTGCAATGTAACCTTTAGTCATTAATTGACACATTTCCTAATAATTGTAATATTTTTAATGCTTACTGAGAAATATATATAGCTGTAAAATAATAGTAAGGTATATTTATAATTTTCTGGTTGAATATAAGATCATTTGCCTATAGTTGTCAATCCATTATTCTAATGTTTCAATTAAGATTAGTTTGACTATACCATATCAAACATAAGAAAGTTTGTTGCTAACCCAGTCGTGCACAAATACTAAAACGTTGAGTTTAAAACGTGACTCATTATTTCTGAAAAGTTTAAGGAGTGATATCCCTTCTAAAGCGGTCAAAAACCCGAAACTCGCAGTAAAACCCCAGTATTGAAAGGCTAGACACATTTTATGTCCTTTCTGTTACTACATTGAAATTTGAATTACTGTGTTTCGTCGCTTGTGCAAAGGTGTGTTAGAAGGTCCACCGTTTTAACAAGTTATAAGTACATTTTGTTTATTTTTATATTCATTAAAACTTTTGGAGAGTCATTCCCACCTCCCTCACTTTTGCACAAATGGCATTCCGTCAGTGTAACCTAAACTGACAAGCACTAACCAATCAATTATGCAGAGTGGCCGTCAAATACACAAATTTATTTGTATTAATAAATTTATTATTTGAATCAGTTAGAACCACCTAACCGAAGTAAACTAATTTTACATTTTTAATATGACTGTATATTAATTACTTCTTTTTAAAGAGTTTAAGCTTTTAAATAAAATATTTAAAAACTAAAGCCTCCTTAAATTCTCTCCTAGCAGCCAGGCCCAGGATAAAAATTTAATTTGCCTTTCATTAATTGCCTTTGTATAAGTTAAGCAAAAAGCCCGAAACTCTGTAATTGCCTTTGGATTTTCCTTAAGCGTTCCTATACCGGCTTATTCCCTTATTCACCTGCTATTTTACGCCCCTTTATTTTATAAAATTAGCTTTAAATATGCGTTATTAAGAGTTGGTATTTATTTTTATATTTTGTGTATCATAACGGAAACAGACACATTTTTTATGCTAATTTTTCAGTGAGAATTGCGTAGAAGAAAAAGTCATCATATCATACGTAAAACCACAAAAGCTTTTTTTCTATCGGATAAACTTTTATTTTTTATGAAAACAAGATTGCTTAGAAATTTAACGAGAACAAACGCTGTCGCGTTTTTATCTATTACCGTTTGTTCGAGATTAAAGGTGGATATAAACTCGAAAAGTTGGCGAGGTTGAGGTTCAGTTGGTGTTGGAAATAGGAGTTCAATTTAAACTAAAGGGAACACTCAGTTCTATTTATACACTCGTTCATGTTGTTCATGTAAAGCTCATGTAAGGTTCGAAAACTTCCCGGGTAGTTCGAGAGAATCAATTTTTAGGCTCGGAATTCGGAATATCTAACCTCACAACTTGACCATAACTTCAACCTCACCAACTTTTCGAGTTTATAAATCCAGCTTTAATTGCTAAAAAGTGATCTAGTTTAAGTTTAAAAAATAAAAGCTTATCCGATCTTAAAAAAAATATCGAGTGATTTTTAGCTAGAGAATATCACGAATTTTGACATAAATAGATACTAAAAAAAATAATACTTCACTAAAAAAATGTTTGACAGCATCAAATTAATTTGTAACAATATGTCAGGTTGCCGAGCAATGAAAAAGAAAAGCTACCCGATTTTAAGCTGGAGAGGTTTTTACCATTTAATTTTTAGCTGGAGAGGGTTTTATCGCGATAAAAAAGAATGCACCTTTTTTATCGATGTCAAAGTGATAAAAATGCAAATGTCAAATGGACATTTTATTGTAGGAGTGAATTTATCTTACTAAATAGAAGAAATGATAAGAGGAGCAAACCCCAACTCACGGTTTGGTGTTTGCTCCTCTTACTAATTTATTCAGGTCCCTTTGAGAATGATGGACAATTTTTTCGAAATATAAGATATGATGATGATATCGGAAACATGAAACTTCATACATATTAACACAATAACCGCCATATTTTAGAAATAAAAACAACGTGTTCATTTAAAAATGTGATTTAAAAATGTGACAACAACTTAAATACTACTTTTTAAATGCAAATTTTTGACTTAATTATCAAAGACGGCGGCAAGGCTTACTGTATGCATATGAAATTTTTACCCTTAATTAATTAATTAATTAAAAGCTTCACAGTAAGGGTAACAGTTCTGCAATTTTTTTTGTAATTTGTGATAATTTTTTTAAAGCTTATAACTTGTGTGCTTTTTTCACCTCAACAAGCACCAAACTATAATTTACTAAAAGGTCAAACATTTTTGTATATTGATATACATATTACATATAAATATAATTTTTAGAATTCGAAGTAAATAAATAATAAAATAAAAATTATTTATATTTCGACCATATATCTAATGCAAACATTTTTTTAAATTTAAATTTATTTAATTTCGCTGATACAAATTTTATTTGACCCCTATGCAAATAGACGCTAACACAAATTAAACTTTAAAGTTTAGCCGCTGTGAAAATAAAACAAATTTAAACAAAGTAAATATTATAAATTATAGAGGAAGCTGTTTAAAACAGCACGTTAAAATGTTTAATTACTTGTTGTCCATTTACGCTAATTCGCGATTAGTGGGCCATTCTCCAAGAAATGGGCAAAATTTTGATATATTTTCAGGCACAGCACTGCAGGCAGAAACCTATGTGACGTTCTGCGAGCGGTGCATGTGCGGAGAAAGCGATTCACATTGATCTCGAATCTTTGAAGATTATTCTCGTTGGAGAACACGATCTCACGGAGGTCGTTCCAAAGTGATGACGCTAAGCTGAACCAACTACAGTGGTGCGTCACATATATCTACCATGTCTCGCTCTGAATGGAATCAATTTGGCAATATCAGTCGAACGCCATGAAAATATCCGTAAAAGAGGCTAAAGTCACCAACCTGCCTTAGCTATGGCCGCAACATGTAATGTCAAGACACAATATGAGTATCCAAATTGACAAAATAAATGAATTAATTAAACCAAGGAAATTGAGTATCCCGCTATCACTATATCTCGTTCTTTAACATTAACGTTTTTAGAAAATAATTGCTGCCTGGGTTCTTTTATCATTAAATTCTACTTGATTACTGTCACCCCAAGAATTTCTTCCAGGTTCTTGTTGAGATGTGAGACTTCTTGCTGCCTATAGGGATATGCATTGGCAGTCAATGTTTGAGCATCCAGAGTAAAAGATGAAACAAGCGTGCTATGAGCCCTTATCTTATACTCAATGAAAGGTTTTAAGTGAGAATGTCCATTGTCCATGCTACCGCCTGGACCTCTCGATGATGTTTTATTGCATTGTTCCAACGATGGGTAACATAAGCGAGACGGTCTCTTGTTGAAGAATATGAAATTCATACTGGCGGTCACTGATAATATTCAATCCTTCCATATACTATAACAACCTTTGGTTGATAGCATTCTCCAAGCAAGGCGATTCGTCGATAGTGACTTTGCATGGTATTCTTGCCTTCCTTGTTTATGGACTTGACACAACCAGTTTTCCAGCAAGAAGGAAATAGTCTTCTTTTATGATAAGTTGAAATGCCTACAAAATACCGTTGTGAACCGCATGTCTTAATCGCGATGACTGGGATTTCATCAAAACCAAAAGTTATTTTGGTGTCAAGACCATTCAGGATTCGTCTAAGAGAGCGCTGTCTCCGACATTCTCAAGTCAAAAGCGGAATTGATTGGTCGACTTTTTCCCTGATAATTAACTGTTGAATGTGAAGATCATAGTTCCGCTAGTAAGTTGGCTTGTTCCTCGGTTTTGGTCACAATAGTACCAGCAGAACCTGCTAGACGTGTAATAGTTGACTTGGTAAGGTTCTAGCACAAGGACATACAAGAATTTTCCTTTGATCTTCTCGATGTGTACTTCTTTGCTTTGGTCTATCGTTCGCTTGAATTGGTTTCGAGCGTCAATAAAGGAAGTACGATTTTCAGCGGTAGAGTTTGTACGCCACTATTGGTAGAAACAATTTTATGATCTGACAGCTCCAAGAAATAATACGGGGCTCTACAGTGTTTCCTAACATGTTATTAGCTTCCAACATTTTTTCTTCTATTTCGATCACATATTCGACGCTCTTTCTCCATTTTTCACAATCCACTGTCTTTATTCCCTCTTGCAAGAGGTTTCCAACGTCTCTCACTTTAAAAGTGGTGTCATGCCTTGCAACAACAACAAACCCTTTTACTTGCGCCCACACCAATTCTATGGGGTTTAATTCACAGTGATATGGCGGAAGGTGAAGTACCGTTATATTTCGTTTTGGAGCGATTTCGTCGACAACAAATTTCGTACAATGAGGTTTATTCAACTTGACAATCTCCAGTATATCTTTACGAAATGGCTTCTTATTTACAGTAAGCCAATTAATGATGTAATTTTTGGTATTTTTTCGGATTTTCTTGAGTGGTAGCTGGCATTATTCATGACTATAACAAACCCAGGAAAAATAAGACCTAGCATTTATTGGAAGTATTCTTCAAAGACATCAGCGCTCATGTCTTTATGATAGTCTCCAGTCCGTTTTGATTTGAATGCTAATAAGCCGCCATCGACAAATCCATTTTTGCTACCAATGTGAGTAATAATTAATCTTTTACCTGTTTCCGAGGGTGCTTCTATTCCAGTGGACCTTCCTTCCATGAAAGCTTGCCTCGCGCTTTTTATATGTTTATCCTGCCATATTTTACCAACGGTATAAAAGATATTCCTGTTTTCCCTTCGAAACTGTCTAACTGCTCTCAAATATCGTCGTCGCCAGCAGATGATTTCGTCCGCCTTAGATGCAAAGCACACTTTGATGATAATAATTTTTGCTCGCACAATACAAATTTATATTTTGATATGACTAACCACAAGTATAAGCGCGCAATTATGAAATGCGTCACTTTAAAGAAACTTTCCTGGCGCACTGTCGAGAGAAAATAGTCGAGGAGCCCAGACAAGAGGACGGAAGAAAATTAGGTAGGTATATTAAACAAAATCGAAAAAACCTATTAATTGAAAAAGATTGAATTATTGTATGGCGGCGAAAATATTTGGAAACAATACGTGAGTTTTGGGAAAAAATTGTATTACACCGACAAAACATGGCTTAATAAAGTCCACACAGTTGAGAAGGTATGGCAAGATCTAAATATTAAAAGTTCAAGGCAGGTATTTATGGATGGATTTTCGCAAAGATTAAGAAATCCTAGTGGAAAAGGCAGTCGTCTTATAGGTTTTAAGGGTTAATAAAACAAATTTAATTTATAAAATATTATTAGGTATATAAATGACTTTCCGACGAAATTTCATCAATCATTATTTTTTGAAATGCACACGCCACTGGAATTCATTCCTCTGACGTCGCACAACCCGGGGCTCTACATGCTAGTGACGAGTAACTGACAGAAATGTTGGACTTGAGTATAGTTAGTATGTTTCTCCTGCTGTTATTACTCGGACATATTCGCAGTTAAACATTTTTACCCCCATTACAAGCCTCAGCTAATTGACTTAAGTCTTTTTTACTCAAATTAATTTTAGGGGTTAATTTACTTAAGCGACACTATCTTTACATCAGATGATTCAAGTGGAAAGAATAATTAAAGAAAATAAAAATAATGCCTTAAAATTAAATTTATTGACCAAAAAGTAATTTATTAATTATTTTTGAAAAAACTAACCTTAAAGTCGTTCTAATGTAAAATGAATTAGATGCTGCCTATGACCTTTAATCCTTCAAGCATCGATATCTATGCAAAAGTAACGAAATGAAATGAATTAAATGAAAATTATAGTTTAAAAAATGCTGATGTAAAACTACAAATCTACGGGTCCGAGCATTTTTCAGAAAAATAAACTGATTGAGTTTTTAAATAATCTTATTTCAACCTCTTTGAGTTCCCCATATTTACTCATATAATATACAGGGTGTCTCTAAAAGGTCTGTAAAAAATTCTAGCACAAATTCTTTATGCTTAAATATAATGATCTAGCCCAACTTGGTACAAAGGTTTCCAAAATAGTAATTTTTTAAACTTTTTTCCAAATATTAATCTAAACAATAGTAGAATGTGCTGGAAACTTCATAGTAAGGGTTTTATGGGATGCGAAATTCAGATCTGATAACAGTTTTGAGTGGTAACTTGGAAGAGATTGTCATATGTTAACATTTTGTACAGACCATTTAGAGACACCCTATATAAGTTTTGTAACATAAAGGTGAGTTTAATTAAATGAAATATTATATTCATTTGAAGTAATGTATCTTTATTCTAGAAAAACAGATTAAATAACAACGTGTTGACAAGGATACAATTTCGAAAATATATTGTTTTTATGTAAGTAACAGAAAAGTGTTATTTTACAATTACCCGAGGCCGTACCAGATGTTCGTACACTCAATAAAACAAAATGCAAAATAGTATTTAATTTCAGAATGCTTTCGGCTGTTTAAGTCGAACACCGGATACTTTTCAATTAAAATATTTGAGTTGTTTGTCGGGCACAAACAGACAGCAAAACAGAACCCTTGGCTTTACCCGATCCGGCAAACGAAAAACGAACCGCAGCAAAGATCAGACCCCGAAGAAAATATTTAATTAAAGAAAATAAAGAACATTTCTTATTTGCTGTTCGCTTTCATCGACTTTTTCGTGTGACTTTAGCAGTTTTATAGAAATTATAGAAAGAACCGTTCGTATCTGGCCTGACAGGGGCGGAATTTCAAACACATCAAATGAATTAATCCTTAAAATAAAGCCAAATGTCGCGGCTTTAGCAGGAAAGATTTATTTCTTTACGTGTTTTTTTATACCTAAATATGCTTTTCGGATATTACAGCATTGTCAGGTTAAGCGTAATGCGTTTGGTTTACTACTACTAGGTTATTTGGTACCTTAGAAAAATTGAACAGGACATTGCTGAATTGCTATAGAGACGCAGAATTCTCTTTGTTGCCTAAAATCCGTTCCAAGCAATCGAATAAATACACTAAGTGTTTCATAATTGCGCGCTTATACTTGTGGTTAGTCATATCAAAATATAAATTTGTATTGTGCGAGCAAAAATTATTATCATCAAAGTGTGCTTTGCATCTAAGGCGGACGAAATCATCTGCTGGCGACGACGATATTTGAGAGCAGTTAGACAGTTTCGAAGGGAAAACAGGAATATCTTTTATACCGTTGGTAAAATATGGCAGGATAAACATATAAAAAGCGCGAGGCAAGCTTTCATGGAAGGAAGGTCCACTGGAATAGAAGCACCCTCGGAAACAGGTAAAAGATTAATTATTACTCACATTGGTAGCAAAAATGGATTTGTCGATGGCGGCTTATTAGCATTCAAATCAAAACGGACTGGAGACTATCATAAAGACATGAGCGCTGATGTCTTTATGATAGTCTCCAGTCCGTTTTGATTTGAATGCTAATAAGCCGCCATCGACAAATCCATTTTTGCTACCAATGTGAGTAATAATTAATCTTTTACCTGTTTCCGAGGGTGCTTCTATTCCAGTGGACCTTCCTTCCATGAAAGCTTGCCTCGCGCTTTTTATATGTTTATCCTGCCATATTTTACCAACGGTATAAAAGATATTCCTGTTTTCCCTTCGAAACTGTCTAACTGCTCTCAAATATCGTCGTCGCCAGCAGATGATTTCGTCCGCCTTAGATGCAAAGCACACTTTGATGATAATAATTTTTGCTCGCACAATACAAATTTATATTTTGATATGACTAACCACAAGTATAAGCGCGCAATTATGAAACACTTAGTGTATTTATTCGATTGCTTGGAACGGATTTTAGGCAACAAAGAGAATTCTGCGTCTCTATAGCAATTCAGCAATGTCCTGTTCAATTTTTCTAAGGTACCAAATAACCTAGTAGTAGTAAACCAAACGCATTACGCTTAACCTGACAATGCTGTAATATCCGAAAAGCATATTTAGGTATAAAAAAACACGTAAAGAAATAAATCTTTCCTGCTAAAGCCGCGACATTTGGCTTTATTTTAAGGATTAATTCATTTGATGTGTTTGAAATTCCGCCCCTGTCAGGCCAGATACGAACGGTTCTTTCTATAATTTCTATAAAACTGCTAAAGTCACACGAAAAAGTCGATGAAAGCGAACAGCAAATAAGAAATGTTCTTTATTTTCTTTAATTAAATATTTTCTTCGGGGTCTGATCTTTGCTGCGGTTCGTTTTTCGTTTGCCGGATCGGGTAAAGCCAAGGGTTCTGTTTTGCTGTCTGTTTGTGCCCGACAAACAACTCAAATATTTTAATTGAAAAGTATCCGGTGTTCGACTTAAACAGCCGAAAGCATTCTGAAATTAAATACTATTTTGCATTTTGTTTTATTGAGTGTACGAACATCTGGTACGGCCTCGGGTAATTGTAAAATAACACTTTTCTGTTACTTACATAAAAACAATATATTTTCGAAATTGTATCCTTGTCAACACGTTGTTATTTAATCTGTTTTTCTAGAATAAAGATACATTACTTCAAATGAATATAATATTTCATTTAATTAAACTCACCTTTATGTTACAAAACTTATATAGGGTGTCTCTAAATGGTCTGTACAAAATGTTAACATATGACAATCTCTTCCAAGTTACCACTCAAAACTGTTATCAGATCTGAATTTCGCATCCCATAAAACCCTTACTATGAAGTTTCCAGCACATTCTACTATTGTTTAGATTAATATTTGGAAAAAAGTTTAAAAAATTACTATTTTGGAAACCTTTGTACCAAGTTGGGCTAGATCATTATATTTAAGCATAAAGAATTTGTGCTAGAATTTTTTACAGACCTTTTAGAGACACCCTGTATATTATATGAGTAAATATGGGGAACTCAAAGAGGTTGAAATAAGATTATTTAAAAACTCAATCAGTTTATTTTTCTGAAAAATGCTCGGACCCGTAGATTTGTAGTTTTACATCAGCATTTTTTAAACTATAATTTTCATTTAATTCATTTCATTTCGTTACTTTTGCATAGATATCGATGCTTGAAGGATTAAAGGTCATAGGCAGCATCTAATTCATTTTACATTAGAACGACTTTAAGGTTAGTTTTTTCAAAAATAATTAATAAATTACTTTTTGGTCAATAAATTTAATTTTAAGGCATTATTTTTATTTTCTTTAATTATTCTTTCCACTTGAATCATCTGATGTAAAGATAGTGTCGCTTAAGTAAATTAACCCCTAAAATTAATTTGAGTAAAAAAGACTTAAGTCAATTAGCTGAGGCTTGTAATGGGGGTAAAAATGTTTAACTGCGAATATGTCCGAGTAATAACAGCAGGAGAAACATACTAACTATACTCAAGTCCAACATTTCTGTCAGTTACTCGTCACTAGCATGTAGAGCCCCGGGTTGTGCGACGTCAGAGGAATGAATTCCAGTGGCGTGTGCATTTCAAAAAATAATGATTGATGAAATTTCGTCGGAAAGTCATTTATATACCTAATAATATTTTATAAATTAAATTTGTTTTATTAACCCTTAAAACCTATAAGACGACTGCCTTTTCCACTAGGATTTCTTAATCTTTGCGAAAATCCATCCATAAATACCTGCCTTGAACTTTTAATATTTAGATCTTGCCATACCTTCTCAACTGTGTGGACTTTATTAAGCCATGTTTTGTCGGTGTAATACAATTTTTTCCCAAAACTCACGTATTGTTTCCAAATATTTTCGCCGCCATACAATAATTCAATCTTTTTCAATTAATAGGTTTTTTCGATTTTGTTTAATATACCTACCTAATTTTCTTCCGTCCTCTTGTCTGGGCTCCTCGACTATTTTCTCTCGACAGTGCGCCAGGAAAGTTTCTTTAAAGTGACGCATATTTCTGCAGCATCCAATGTGGTTAGTTCAGGGTATCGTTCCCGAATTCCATGGTATACGTTTTTAGTTATTATTCGTTCCATTAATGGTGCTTGAATTTTTTCTTTATAGAGAGAGTTGAAGGTTCGTTAATCTCCTAATTAAAAAAAACTTACAAAATCTACCCATAAATTAATAATAAAACAGGAATTAATCAAGTACTGCAAAAATCCTGCCGGCACGCTTATTTTCAACTTTCAAGTTGTGAATTCAGTCTCTGTGTGTTGCCACATTTATTTTCTCCACGATCAGAATCCCGGTATTGGAATCGCCGTGCTATTTTAAATACATTTATCTGACAACGTCGCCTTTTAAGATCACTGTAATTGTAACCGCAAAAGTTATTGTATGCATAAAAACATTTACTTGTACAATAGTCTGCCGCTTCCTAGACTTGGTGATTGGAATTAAATGGGCCCCTGACAGAATTTGTGGACTTAACACTTACTTAACAGCCGTCATCAATCATGAAAAACATTTTAAAATTTACTAACTTAAAGAGCGTAATCAAAATTTTAAAAATGTAATGATTTTTTAACTAGTTTTGTTTAAATTTTATTTTCAACAAGAGAAAGGCTTTTAGTTTGATTTTTATTACAAACATAACATGTTGAAATTATAAGCATTGTAACAAACAATAACGACAAGTTACAAAAAATGGCATAATCCATAAAAGTAGCTAAGAGAATAAGTTTCTGGTTCCACACATTTATTCAAAATTTTCATCCTTCAAGTCTGTTACAGTTAAAGTATCTCTTGTATTACCAGTCGTAGGTATAAAGAGGTATTCGTGATGAAATAGGACAGGTATCACATTATTTGGGCAAAGCTTACTTAGGTCGTTATATTTTTGCTATCAATTTCATTTAGGATAAAACAAGATACACGCAAAAATATTAAAAAATATGAAATTCCAAACTGGCGCATGGTAGGTTTTCTATTATGCCATAAAATCTAGGTAACAATATTTTAACACGCCTCTAAATATGGTCGTTAGTAAAGAAAAAATTAGATATCTACGAAATACGACCACTACCTTAAGCGACATAAGAATAATCGTAGTCAGCTCGAGACTAGACTGTTCGATGCAGAATTAAAAACTATACTTAGTAGCGCTTAAACATCAATTACATGGAAAATGCCGCTTATGACCTTTTACCTTTCTTGTATCGATATGTTGTGTTGCTGTTTTATTTAAAACTACAGGGCTGCCCAGAAGTCCGAAATAAAATTAATATAGCCTTAACCTGTAACTTTTAGGGAAAATGCTCAGACACGTCAATTTAGTTTTATATATGCTCACATTTTGACGTTATTCGTTTGTTTTTTATAGACATTTGTCAAAGGTATGACGACATCGATCTTTTTTTTAAATGAAAACTTACAGTTTGTGATACATCATTTGAAAGCTAATATATCGTACAGTATGCTCATAAATTTTGACGCGATTCTGTCAAGCTATTTCAAAATGGCGACTGTTAAAAGTTTTAAAAAAAATCCCTATAAATAAGCGGAAATGATAAAATGATTTTTTACCTTTTAAGGTAAGAAATCTTCATTGTTTCACGTTCTGACATTTTGTGACATTGTTAATTTAGGTATTTCCGAAGTATTATTTTACAATTTTCTAAACAAAAGTGATTTTGTCGGAAAGGCAGCGTATCGAAGTCTTGATATTGTTAGGATGTGGAGATAAAATAAGAAGTCAAGTGTACTTTATTTAATGCTAAATATCCGGAAAATCAAATTTCACAGGGCACTGTTAGTAAAATATTCCACAAATTTGATGAACATAGCACAGTAAAGGACTTGCCTAAGAATGGACGGCCACGTGTTTCAGGCGACGATAAAAAATTGGATATTGCACTATCTCTGCAGGATAATCCGCATGTTTCAACAGTTTCATTGGCTCAAAATCATGATACATCTAAAGGTACTATTGGAAGATTTTTGAAAGCAGAAAAATACCACCCTTATTAAGTATATCTTGTCCAAGAGCTTTTAGAAGATAACTATGATAGGCGTTTGCAATTTTGCGAAGAAATGATGAGACGGTGTGACGAAAATAATAGGTTACCACAGAACATATTATTTTCGGATGAAGCTAATTTCTATTTTAACGGGGTGGTTAATATACATAATTATCGTTTCTGGAGGCAAGAAAATCCACGATGGATATTTGAAGCGCATACTCAGCGGCTCCAGAAAGTAAATGTATGGGCAGGTATCATTAATAACCGAATTTTAGGGCCATTCTTTTTGGAAGGAAACCTCACAGTTGAACGGTACCTGGATTTCTTAACCTTCGAGTTGAGGCCTGTTCTAGCTGTAACTTTTCTCAACGAAGTAGATTCAGATATACCTAATGAAACACTTTGATTTCAGCAAGAAGGTGCTCCTCCGCATTTTGGTGTCAATGTGAGAAGATATTTAGATCAGATATTTCCAGGTCGCTGGATTGGACGACGTGGTAAAATTGAATGGCCACCGAGGTCCCCAGACTTAACGCGTCTAGACTATTTTCTTTGGGGATATTTTTAGAAGAAAAAGTTTACGAAAATGGGCCAAATAATATTGAGGATTTGAAAAACAAAATTAGATTGGAGACACATAACATACCGGCTGAAGCCATTCGAATTTCCGTCGACGGATTTTACCATCGTCTGGGAGCAGAGTGGAGGACATTTCCAGCATTTGTCACGGTTAACCACCTTTTTGTTGTGTTTTGTTTTGCTTCGTTACATTTTTATTTCTTTTGACAAAATAAATAACAAATAAACCATAACTATTGTTAAGTCACAATGTCGCAAAATGTCAGAACGTGAAACAATGAAGATTTCCTACCTTGAAAGGTAAAAAAAACTTCAATGATTTATCATTTCCGCTTATTTAAATAGGGAATTTTTTAAAACTTTTAAGAGTTGCCATTTTGAAATAGCTTGACAGAATCGCGTCAAAATTTATTAGCTTACTGTACGAGATATTAGCTTTCAAATGATGTATCACAAGCTGTACGTTTCCATTTAAAAAAAAGATCGATGTGGTCATATCTTTGACAAATGTCTATAAAAAAATAAACGAATAACGTAAAAATGTGAGCATATATAAAACTAAATTGATAAATGAGCATTTTCCCCAAAAGTTACAGGTTAAGGCTATAATAATTTTATTCCGGACTTCTGAGCAGCCCTGTATATACATATTTAAAGGTCTTATAACCAATAATTTTAGCATTCTGTTTAAGTTGCAGTGGTTTTATACTCTTTCTCCATAACTATCATAATTGTCCGAAAATTGAGCAGTCATGAACTATTTTTTTGATATAGTAAATACTCCTGAGACAAAACTTAAAAGTCGCCACTCAACTTAGTATGTCATATTGATTCAAATGTGTAGCGTGGCTTTACCGATAAACAGTATCTACAATTCAGTGTTAAAGATTAGATTGAAGTTTTAAACAGAAAATATTTTTTAATTTCGAAAATATTTCGACATTACCTCCCCTCTCACCCTTCCAAATTACCCATTAAGGAATAAGCCTGTGTACTTTTACAAGAGCACATAATTCCATCCTTTTGTTTAACAACCCTTCAATATTAATAGGCTCTACAAACTTACGTTGATACACTTTACCCGCAATTTTCATTTCAACCCTCTGTGTTTGCCTTTCCATTATCGGTTTTACTCTAACCAACCTGTTACCGAACGGATTGATCAAGATTTTTTGCTCATCAATATTAAAATGGCTTAATGGACTTTGTGGCTCGAATCGCCTTTAAGCTTATTTTAAAGCACTAAAAAATAAAATATAAATTTAAATAATGCTTTAAATCGCGTTAATATATAATATTTTGAATTTCTTGTGTCTTTCAAAAACTAGTGCAACGTTTGGTGGTTTTGTAGGCTGCTGTTGGTATTGAAATGCAAGATGCTACAGAAACCTTTTCATCAAAACTGTGCCCTTTTTACTTTAAACTCCTTAGGGATTTCAGGCTTCGGTGAGCTATTTACCACGAAACATCTTGAGCGACACTTTGAAAGTATTCATTTAAAAAAGACCGCAATCACAAAGTAAGTTGTTAGAGATATTAAAGTCCTTAAAACAGCAGGCAAGTTTTACTTTCATACTGTTTTATTTGTCCTAACCTAAAATTTGTGACTAAATATAAGGAAGACGATATAAAATGGTGTAGTTAACATTTTACGAGACGGTATCTCAGTCAGTGTTAAAACAACGGGGTACAAATTTTATTTTTAACGGCGCTAACTTATGCTATCAACTTGGGCGCTACTCTTCCTGCGAACGATAAAAAGGATTGCTACCTAAAGTTTATGAAATTGCAACAGTTTTAATTTTTTTGGTTATAATATAATTTTTTTATTAAAGCTTTGGACCTCACCAGCTGCCGTTTTCCTATACCTTTTTTATTGAAACTTTTTAAAATATTATAGTAAACATTTTAATGCTTTATCGTTTTCCTCCTTATGCCATCAGTTGCTAATTGGTTGTATGAGAAAAAGATATAACAATTTTATATTAACTGAATGAACGTGCTCTTATCATTAATAAAACTGTGCACTGAATACACTATACATACGCGGCGTTAGGCAGCGCATTTTATTTCAATCGACTAAGATTAGGACTTTAGCTTAAAAATACCTAAAAATTTGTATGCGAACATTTGCTCTTAGAATTAGAATCGCTAGAATCTCTAGCGTAAATTCTTAATTAACATCCTGTTTAGACTTCTGTAAAATCTGTATAATATGCATGTTTCTTTATGACTTTTAATAAAAAGACTGAAAGAAGGCGACAGCTTGCGAGAAGGACCAACGAGTCTCCATAAAAATAACATACTTCTAAAATATTAAAACTCTTACTGGCTTGAAACGTTAATAATGACACCCTTTACCTTACTAAAAAAGTTATGCCTAAAATATGCTGTCAAGTCTGCGCTATAAAAACGATATTTTTTACCTTGTTTTGGGGCTTGTCACATAAAGCATTAAATTTGCCATTTTACGCGGTTTTAGGACGTTTTCATTTATTTTTGTTTGCCTCAAATAGATAATTCAATACGTCTAATAAGTTCTGAATTTAAGGAATCCTGCAAAGAGTTAAATCACCCAAAAAATAACTTTCTTATTTGCAGGAAAAGAGAGAACACAGCATTGTTAATAAGAATCATCTTTTACATCAAGATTATGTCGGGCCCTACAGCTAAAAAGTTTAATCTTTAGAAATCGCTAAAAGAAAATTAAATTTCTCAAGGTCTCACCTTATCAAATCAAATCAAATCAAATCAAATCAAAATCATTTATTGTCACTTTTGCAAATGCATTAGACACAAAATCTCACAGATAATTTAAAATATAAAAATATAAAAAATATAAAACCGTATACATAGTATGTCAATTATTAATATCTAATAAACCAATAAAACAGGAATTTTTGTGTTTGGTTAACATTGCTTTAGATAGTCTAGCAAAAACTAAGGAAACAATTAAAACTCGTCGCGATATGAATATTGTATATAAATATATAAAAAGAAAAAAATAAATAAATAAATAAATGAGACATATAATAAGTACAACAAAAAATGTTTTACATTGAAACGCAAAATTCGCACATTATGGGGGCGCAGCATAAAATTTACATACGAAAAAATAGTACAGTATTCAAGCATAAAACATAAAACAATAAAAACACTAGTTAGTATAATATAAATATCAGAGATGGCCCAGATAATTTATAAACTCCTGCACATCATAAAAGGCTTCACCCAACAATATCCTTTTGATTCTTTTTTTAAACAAATTAATGCTTAGGGTCTTCATAGATACAGGTAGCAGATTATACAACTTTATACTTTGATAGAAAGAACTATTAAAATATTTTGCAGTGTTTGGAAGAACCGGACGGATGAGGTCATTGCGAAGGGGGTAGGCGGTACTTGTAGATGTGGAAGGATATTTTCTTTTTTGTTTATGAACAGTGACAAGGCATTTAAATATAAAGCAGGATGGCAAAGTCATCAGTCTACCCTCCTTGAAGAACACCCTGCATGAGACTCTGGGATTTAAGTTATTAATGGCTCTAACACCTCTTCTGAACTCGAAAAATGCTCAAACTTAAGGGTTCACATCCCCAAAACTCCACCGCATACACCATTCTTGAGTGAAAGTACCCATAGTATACACACTCTTAAGCACTCCTGGGGAGACTATCTCTTTCAAAACACGTATAGAGTAACATATTGAATTTAATTTAAGCTTTAGTTCCTTTAAATGAGTCTCATATTTAAGTGATATATCGACAGTCAGCCCAAGGATCCTAGTTTCAGGGACTGCTTCAATTTTTTTATCGCAAATCAATATATTTTCACAGACACGTCCCAAACTTCTGTTTTTGAAAACCAAGAAATTTGTTTTATCCAAATTTATTTTTAGTTTATTAGCAGTAAACCACTGAATCAGCTCATTAACACATATCTTAGTCTCTGATTCCAAAATGGCTAGATCGTTATTACTGACTATACAAGTTGTATCATCTGCATACATAACCACTTTTGCCTTGACATGATCTGGAAGGTCATTAATAAATATGCTAAAAAGCAGTGGTCCCAAAACCGATCCCTGGGGGACCCCCGACGTAACGGGCTGTATCTCAGATTCACACGCACCATTACCATCCTGAACACACACATACTGACTTCGGTTTAAAAGGTAGGAACGAAACCAATCCAACACTCCACCTCTCACTCCAAGTATTTCTAACTTTTTTAATAACAAGTCATGCCTAACAGTATCGAACGCTTTTGATAGATCACACACTATTGCTATACAATATTTTCCCTCATTACGCCTGTCATAAATGTAATTTAAAATGTCATACAGAGCACTCTCAGTGGACCTTTGTGATCTAAAGCCATGTTGACACGAGGATATTAAATTATTTTTTTCTAAAAACCCGACCAAGCGAGCATGCAACGCCTTTTCAATGATTTTGGTAATAATGTTAACTAGTGAAATTGGGCGATAGTGCGTCATGTCATTATGCGACCCTTTTTTAAAAATCGGCAGTACTTTAGATACTTCTAACTGATCTGGTAAATGACATTCAGCAAAGGAAGAGTTTATTAAATCCGTTATTACAGGGGCCAAACTACCTATGTGTGCCCTAAGAAAGCATAATGGCATCTCATTATTACCAGTAGCACCAGTATTCCTTAATGAATTTACTATGTCCTTTATTTCAAGGATTGTTACTGGATTCATGAAGAAGCTGTTATTAATTGACTTATTATGTGGAAGTGTCAGGAAAGCTAAAAGAATTTGTTAAATTTGTAAAATAAGTGTTAAATGCATTTGCAATCTCTAACTTATCAGTGCATTCCCCACCATTTATGTTTAGAGATCAATGAAAAAGCCTTTAAAATTTATCATTATATTTACAGCAGCTTAAGCTCTTTATTAAAGATAGTCTGGTATCTAGCTGACAAAGTTAATTATTATATCGCCCTAAAACATACTCAAAATTAAGAATCCATATTCTATAATTAATTATTTCTACTAAGTAAAAGCATCTATCAATACTAACTTTTGAGGGTGAACAGAGGGCGTCCTTGATCGAATTCAGCCTGATATTTGATTACTCTCCTCTGTAATCGAAATTCAAAATTTAGTTTACGAGTATGTATATGTTCGTCTCCCAGAATATAAATAGAATTTGAGTTTTTGAATCGAATATTGTTCCCTATCACTGTAAATTCGCAGTCTACAAAAAAAAATGAAAAAACTAAAAAGCTTTTATTTACACATGAGTACTGATTGATGATCAACAAGTAAGTAGTTGCTCATTGCAAGAAACAATTATTATTGTTGTAATGAGCACAGAGAAATGCACTAGTGACCGCGACCTCTCTGCGTTTCCTGGTGTTTTCTTTTCTAATATCCTTAAATGTTACTTGGGCTAATAATATTTTTCCAATAAGAGTTTTTTTTAAATGAAATAAATTAGAGCGCGCTGGTGCACTCCGTGTATGTATTTATTAAATAACTCATACCACAACACTGGCACATTTTATGAACTCTAAAGTGCCAAAATATGAAAATTTTATATTTTTCAGTCAAATTGTTCGATGTGCTGGCAAGGTCGTATGTGAAATTTGTCATGTTTTGAGATATTGATAGCAACATATGTAAAAATGGTCCATTGTACAATATGACAGAAGGTTGTAAGTGATTTTTAACGGAAAAATCTAAAAACTACCAATACTTAAATCACGTTTGTGCCAAAATAAGTTTTACAATACGGAAGATGGTCGCATGTACAGTCAGGTGAACATAATATACGGGAATCGGGAGCACATTAGTCATATGAGTATCACATAAAGTCACATGTGCATACATATTACACATTCGCTTATAACATTTAAATAAGTTATTGACAGAGAGTCGTATGTATCCACTTACTACCTTTTGTCAAAATATTACTTAGAGTTTGACGCAAGGAATATAGAAAAACATCGTATGTGCGCATATACGATCTTATCTTAGACCAATTTATGACGACTAAATCAATTATTAATTGTTCCTTGCATCCCATGAGTCCTTTGGTGCACCCTTTCTGTTGTGGGACTATAATGTTGTATCCTTCAGTGGGAAGAAATTCTCTTGGTAACACAGGATGTTTGTATCTGTAGAGAGGCAGGTGACTGGTCGATACTTTGATGGATCGTGTGTATTTTTGCGGTCTTTTGGCAGAATATACGTTGTTCCTTGAGTGAGAAATGGTAGCAGCTTTCGGAGGTCTTTCAGAGTTTTATTAATTAATGCAGCCAGTTTCCCATGCGCGCACCAGAATTTCTTAATCCAGTAATTATGTACTCCATCCGGGCCAGGCGCTTTCCAGTGATGTAACTGCCTGGTGGTAGTAGATATTTCTGCCTAAGATTACATTTTCATCACCAATTCAACTAGCGTTAACGTTATAGTTTGTAGGTCTGGCTAGCTGATTCCTCCAAAATTGGTATATTGCTTCTTTTGTTGGATATGTGTTTTCCTCTTCTTTTTTTCTACCATTTAGTGCCCTGTAGAAAGCTTTTTCCGATTTTTGGAATAGAGCGCTGTCTTGTCTCCTCGCATTACTGAATTTGTATCGTCTCAAATGGTCTGCGTATACGGACACTTTCTGTTTTAATGTATCAGGGCTTTGTTGTGGGAAGATATTTTCTGCATCTTGTCTTGAGTGAAGCCTGTTTTTTGAGTCCTTATAGCTTCTACAGGTCGTAGTACTCTTTCTGATCTGACTGTACTTATGTAAGATTGAAGTTGTTCAATACTTCATCTGAGCGCTTCTATTTTCCTCTGGATTCTTTGCTGCCATGCGGGAATTCGGGCTTCGGCTCTGGTGGTCATGTTGCTTGATTCTCGCCCCAATTGACTTGGCTAGTGCTAATGCTGCCCAGTGTATTACTGTGTGTATTGCTTCCAATGATGTTGCTCTTGCAACATACTCTGGTAGGATTCTGTTGTTTATTACCTCTAGTGTGTCTGCTAATTTTTTGGAGGAGTTTAGCTTCGATAGTAGTGGTCTACAGAGTGAATCTGTGCCTTCGAATTCCATTTCAGCTCTTCTTATACCCATAGCCAACTTTTCGACGAGCTGATAATTTTCTGGTGGATTTTCGATCAGCTGCTCTTCTTGCTGGTCCCCGTTCTTCAGGTTGTAATTCAGCTTGTTCGTTTTCTTGGTCTTCGAGTTGTGGCGCTTTTGTTGTATTTCTTGCATTTTCTTCGCCAATTTCTTGTTCTTGGATTTCTCGTTCTTAATTTTGTTTAATCTGGCCTCTGGAATGAGTCTACTTCTGAGTATTACTCTGTACTGATCTGCTACTCTTTGCTCTGAGACTTGGAGTTGTGGGTATGTATTGCAGAAATCAGTGTGCAGTCGTTGACGGTATCGGATCGTATCTTGTCCTAGTTGCGTCACCCTGTAAAAATTGCGCATTATAGTTTCATTAATAGTCTTGCACAGCACCTTCGGCGGTCGGAGTACTGGTTCTTGTTTGACTCCTTGGTGTTGCTTCTTCTATTACTATTATTATTTATTATTATTATTATTATTATTATTATTATTATTATTATTATTATTATTATTATTATTATTATTATTATTATTATTATTATTATTATTATTATTATTATTATTATTATTATTATTATTATAATTATTAGAATTACTTTTATTATTATCAATAATAGTAATAATAATATTATTATTTAGTATATACTACGCCTAGCAAAGAATCCATGAAGATCACAGCTAGAATATATTCACTTTTACCTTAAAAATATTAGTCATTATACTATCGAAAGTTTCGTAGGGATTAGTTATTTATTTTCATGTTTTTTTTATCCAATTTCTATTATTTTTTGGAATAAAAAAACCTTGCTTTTATAAAAAGCACATGAGGCATAAGGTCGTAAATAACAACTTAATTTCATTTTTACTTATAAAAGATCGTATGTGGTACAAAATTTTTTGAATAAATTAGTTTTTTGGCAACGGTAACGGAAACAATATAACTCTTAATAATGAATCCAAAATCAAATCAGTTATATTGTACAGTGAAATTTTTCAGTTTTACAAGTTTATTTATCTCAAAACTACTAATTTGAACATACGACCTTATGTAATTATGGCAACGATATGATCTACCTCTCAATTAATCTTTGCTTCATCATTTATTCTAGTTTTCTGTTCTTTTTGTGTTTTGCTTCTCAGGTAAAATTATTATTATTCAATCCAATGCACCCACATATTTTAAAGAGTTTTAACATTAAAACCCTACAGACATACAGTTTCTTCCAAATTCCTACAAAAATGCAATTGGCCCCTAGATATTTTAGCTTTTCCACTTTACACCTGCTAAACATCAAAAAGTTTCGAATGGGATCGGGACACTCTTAAACCCTTTATAAGAAAATAACTTAACCTTTTTAGAGAAGAGCCCCCTTATATCAGTTTTATATAAAAGTGCGACGTCTATGATCTTTGAAAAATGGTTTAATCTAGCCTCACTTACAATGTCGTATTCTTTCTGTTTATAGGTTGTGCTTTCGTGAAATACAGTTCACATCAAGAAGCACAAGCGGCCATTAATAGCTTGCACGGGAGCCAAACTATGCCGGTGAGTACCTAAACTTTATGTTTATATTTTCCTTCGGGGTAATGTCCTTATTGTCCTTTGTCGCTTTACGGACATTGTTAAGTCTGAGAAAGGTGCCGTAAATACAGACGGAGAAAGGAGAAGTTAACTGTTGCTGAGCAGGGACGGGCTTACAGAGAAGGGAAGTCACTAACCTGAATGTATCCCACAGTTTGCAGTGCTCAGCGCAGGCCCGTTTCCTACCTTATTTGTTTAAGGTTTTAACTTAATTTTTTTAGTTGTGTAAAAACAAAACTATAATACTGAATTTTTTTTGGCTGACAAACTATATACAGCGTGGCCCAAATGTAAATGTACGGGGATCTTGAAAGCTATAGAAGATGGAGAAACCGTTAAATGGGAAAAGTCCTAGACGAGTATAATTGAAAGTTAAGGCCGCTTAGTACGCGATTCAATTTTTTCTTGTATTTGAGATATTTTCGAAAATCCCCAAAAGTTGCAATTTAGAAAACATGCTGTAACTTTTTTATTTTTCACTATTGGCAATCTGTAAAAATATTTTTAAAGCAACTTTTTAAGTAGATTTCAGTTCTGCAATTGGATTTTGAACACGACGTTTCAGTTATTTTATACCATGATCAGGTTCATTTTTCATTAATTTGGATGTCATTTTGTATTTTGTGCTTAAAAGTTTTACAACGATGTATCACTTATTAGTAATTAAATGAAATTGACTTCAAAAAATAAGAAACTAAAAAAGCATTACCAATAATAATTATTGTTAAAAAAATCGTAAGAAAAAATATGTAACTTACTATACTCATTGAAAATGTTGCCCGTTTTTATTAATACATTTTTGACACTTTTTCAACACAGTATTGGTGACTCTGCGAAGAATGTTGCCATTTATGCTGGTAAATACATACCTCACTCTGTGTTCTAATTCTTGTACAGTTTCAGGGGGTTCCCAGTCGTAGAATTCACTTTCTTGTACCCACATAAATAAAAAGCCTAGAGGGGTTAATATCAGGGGATCTAGCAGGCGATTTAACTGGTCCGCCATTTGAAATTATTTTATCATCAAATGTCGGTCTTAAAAGAGTTTGAACGTCCCCAACATTATGTGACGGACGCAACCGTCTTTCTCTAATTGCCGGTAATATTTGACCTTCTATTATAATTATAAATTAAAATTATAAAGGAATAGTCCAATAAGTCGGTTGTCCAAAAAGTAAGAAGAAAAGTTAAATTGACTTAATACCTGCTATTCTGCTATGTATTTAGCGAGCTAGGTGATCTTACTTACCATCCATACCACACCATACATTAAAGCCAAATCGGGTTAGCAGTTTTCATTAAGCCAATTGGTGAGGGTTTTCTGTAGCCCAAAATGATGGTTGTATCAATTAAACACCCCGCAGTTGGTAAAATGGGTTTCGTCGGTTCAAATTACAAGATGACTGAAATCAGGATTTGGTTCTCATTGTTTCACATAGCAACTTGAGAATAGGATTCTTCTTGGCTGTTGTCTTTCAGGGTAATTTACATTTCTGTTGCAATGAATGTAACATTCCAGCAAATCAAATTTTTGTTGGTGAGAAAAACGCAAATCCATTTTTTTTTAATCAAGATATAGAAATAAATCGTGAATATTAATAATAATAGTAAGTTAAGTGATCTTTTTGTTTCATTTTCAATATACACAAAATACTATATGGAAGTCATAAGAAAAAAATTAACCTGATGATGGTATCAAATAACTGAAATGTTGCGTTTAAAATCCAATTGCAGAACTGAAATCTAATTAAACAAAATAGTAAAGAATAAAAAAGCTACAGCATATTTTCAAAAATACAATTTTTGGGATTTTATAAAATATATCAAAAACAAAAAATACAGAATTGCGTACTAAGTGACTTTAAGTTGCAAATATATTCGTCTAATCTCCCATTTAACCGCTTCTCTACCTTCTATAGATTTCAAGATCCCCATACATGTAGGCCCAATTTGGGCCACACTGTAGATACGTTTAGGCATTTTTGTTCCAATATCGCAATTTAGGACAACTGAAGGAAACCGCATTTATGTTTTGCTACTATGCTTATAATCAGTATTCTTCCCTAAAAGTCAGGAACAAATACATGGTAAATTAACCATTAAAAACCGTCGTCGTCACAATATTAATATTTTTAATGTGACAATGCTATTAGTTGAGCTTAAAGAAACACGTGGCATCTCCTCCCTTATTTTCATCCAGTGTTATTTTGTCTTTTACTTTCTAAAACACATATAAATCTCTTTTTTGCCAAGGGATGTTTCCCTTTTATAAAAAAAAGGTTCTATCTTGTACTGAAACAAGTGCCAAAATACATAATTAGGTGAAACAAGCCTCGCACAAAAACTTTTCCGACTAAAAACCTGATTCAAACAAAAGCTTACCAGAACGTGGTCTCTTTGTAAAAAAGCGTATTTAAAGGACAGACCACCCCGCCTACATTATCCTCAAATTTACGCCTTTTTTGCCGGCTGGAAAAACAACGAAAATCCGAATTGGCGGTAAGCTTAAGATCAACACATCGGTGTTGCCAGAAGGGCAACTTTTTTTAAATTTTAATTTAGTTATTTAAAATTTTACACAGAAAAAACAATTACTTAAAGTAAGTCTTTACTGGAGACTGTTATCAGCACAGGTCGGATATTTGCGCATGGTCAGTAAAAAGATAGGGTGAAGGTTGGTATATTTTATAAAATTGGCCCTCCTTGTTCTCCTTGAGTTCCCGCTATATCACAGCTTAATATTTTACAATTTTACCGCTTAGGTATTTTTATCCTAGGAAGTGTTTATAAGATCGCAATCAGAGAAATTGATGGGATAATATAGATTAGAACTCGCATAGATGGGAAGGAATCTAATTTTATCAGAGCGACATAATGCTCCCAATTTTGCAATCTAATTTTTGCTTCCCCTACAAAGTTATTTATATTTTTCTTGAGAAACATATTTGTATTAGTATAACATTTTAAGTTTCGCGACATTGGTACTCAGGCTGCACAAATGGCCAGCCGCTCATAGGATAAGCGAGACTACTCCTTTCATTACTCTGATCCTGATAAACCTTGGTACCCGCAATGTTGCTACGATTACGTATTCCAGTTTTGAGAACTTTCTGGATCCCACAAAATTTGTAAGTTAATTCTTATCAGGGCTCCTGCCATGTCATTTATACCAAATTAGACTATAAACACTGACAACATCGCGCGGGAATGTAAGGTTAGGAAAACAGACAGAACAAACAAAATGCTCGAGCGGTCGTAATGATAGAATATACTCGATTTACATAATACTTCATGCTCCCGATCCGAAACCATATGACTGGATTCCCAGTGGAGAGGCTTCAGGGATGTGGGTAAGAAGGGTGATGGAAAATCTGATTTTCTGGAATATCTATATGTCTGCGTTCTTAGAATACGGGTCACATTTTCGTTTACATTTTCTACGATAAAAATCTTTTCTTGTGTGTGTGTGCTCCTTAAATTTTATTTACAAGTTTTAGATCTAAAGAAACTAACCTATACTGAAAGAAAATGGATTTCAGACTATTTTTATTAAAATGAGCGGAACGCATATAAGCTCGCGACAATGTCACGCGATGAGGTTCGCGACGGTGTCACGACATGGGGGTTTGTCACAAGTCTGGACGCATCTTAAGAAAAACAAAAACACAATATTTACGTAAAAAAAATTATTCTACCAAATTCAATAAAAACAAAATTAAGTGGTATACTGAACTTAAGACATATAAATATTTGAATTTATTGGAGAGTTTTATTAAAACTTATTAAAAAAAAAGGACCTTCCAGCTAAAATAAGGCGATAATTTGTAGATAATATATGCGACATAACCTTTAGGTAAACTTTTCTTTGCTCGTTTTCAAATAAAAATAAAGAGGAAAAGTTTTAAAACTCTCACGCAAGTCCGATTATAATCGTAAAAGGCATATCAAAATTTATGTTGATTTTTTTTATAGAACCGAAATATGGTTAAATATTTTTTTATTCTTGAGTTTAGAAAAAACCTGACTATAGGTATTATGAATTATTATGACTGTGTTGGAAAACATACATCCTTAGATATCAAAACGCATCTAGAAACTATTGGGTAGTAATTTCGACACAAATTTAGATACTTTATATTACTAACCTGCTGTTTTTAATTATTAGTTTAATATTATCTCATTTAAATAACTACAAAGGGGTTGTGTTCTCAAAATTAATACTAAAGATAACTCTGATTTTAACCGTTATAATGCTATTGTAAAGCTGAATAAAAGTTTGTATGAAATACATATTTAATTAAAAGTATCTTATTTTCCCTTGGAAGCTTATTTTATTTAATAAATAAGTCAATGCCTGGGATAAACAAGGTTTTGTAAGCAGCAGGAATTTCGCCAGGAGCAATTCTAACTAATGAATGTAGCAATTTTTCTTTCATAATTACCTTTGCTAACATACCTTAAATAATTAATTAGGTATCCTTGTTGCCTGCTGCTTTTGTATAACTGAAAAATAAACTTACTTTGACATTAATTGCGCAACTTCTTAACGAGTTACTTTTGTATTATGGATACTTTTAATGTCGTTATCTTTGGACGTGAGTAGAGTCAGTTTTTTTGTTTCAAGTAGATAATTTTAATGCCAGACTTTTTTTACCGTCAGCAGGGTTTTTATCCCGATAGCATATATTATTCAATAGCTAAATGAAATTTGTGTTAGCTGGAATTTTCGACTCTACTTTCTGTTCTAATCACTGCCTGCATATTACAATTCATTTATTAGTATTTTCATGTATCAGTTTTACACTCATTTATTGCTAACTTTTTTCGTTCGCAAATTTATATTTCAAAATTTTTTAATTAATTATCTTTTATACAGGGTGACTCGGATCTAAATGTACATACATCACCAGGAGATAGTGGACATCTTGGGGGTTCTAAATAATCTATCTTTAGTGGGTCCATCTTTCCTCGTTACTTAGATACAGAGTGTGTTATAAGGTTTGGCTCATTTTTGCTTTTGCCATAATTCTTTTAGCACCCGGTATAAAATGTTCATATTCGGTGGAAATATTTTGAGTAGCTATCGCTTCAAAATGTCGTATGAAAATTTTTTGAAATTCAAAGACTGATTTCATTTTTTTAAATTTAACACCCTGTATATCATATTTTTGTCAATCTTATTTTTTATTTGAAAAACACATAAAAAACTAATTCTAATGACATACTTATCAAAATCCCCGCACTCGCCGCTCAGCCATAATAAATTGCTCTTCTTTAGATGTTGAAACACATACAAAATAAATACATATGCGAGATGTTACACGTGGCGACATCTCGTAGCAATCGAGCTATCCACCCAACCAGACCAGGGTCTTAGAGAAGACCAAACGCTGGAATGGATCCCGCATAAGCAGGTATCTAATGTCAGGTGGCGCTGAAAGCCAATCGTCGGTTTCAATGAACCGAAAACATACAAAATAATAACTGTTTTTATAACGACAATAATACCAATAATAACAAAAATAACAAAAACATAATTATTTGAGAATATTTTCAAAATGCCCACCATTAACTTCTTCACATTTTCTTCCTCTGATATTTAAATTTGAAACTGCACTTCTGATTACACCTGGTCTATTTTTTATTTCCTGAAATGAAGTGATAATGCGTTGCAAGAGCTGGTCCCGTGTATTAATTTCTTCCTCGTAAACTAAATTTTTCATATACCCCCAAAAAAAGAAGTCCAGCGGGTTAAAGTCGGGAGATCTTGCTGGCCAAGAATGGGCCCCCCCACGACTATCCATCTTTTGGGATATCTATTGTTTAAAAGTTCGGAAACAATTCTTGCATAATGTGGAGGGGCTCCATCGTGTTGGAAATACATTCCTCTTAAATTAACATTCTCATTTTAAAGAAGATTTGGCAAAATGTTTTCCAAAAAGTGTAAATATTGGTTTTCATCTAATCTTTTTTCAAAGATGTGTGGGCCAATTAATTTACCATTAATTATACCTGCCCAAACATTTATGGAAAATCTATATTGCGAGTGCGACTGCCTAATAGCATTTGGATTTTCTAGAGACCATAGATGACAATTTCTGGAATTGTTGACTCCATCTCTGGTAAACTGAGCTTCATCGGTCCACAAAGTCCGGTGAATATCTCTTTGGTGCCTCCTAATCCACTGACAAAAAAAAACAAACGGTTAGCATAATCACCTGGTTCCAACCTTTGTACCTCTTGGATATGATAAGGATATAAGCCTTCATTTTTTATTGTTGAATGTGTTAATTTTTGCGTTATATGCAGACGTCTAGCAATTTTCCTTGTGGATGTTTTTGGATTTTCTTCAATCAAATTTAAAATGTCTTCTTCCTGTTGAACTGGGTGTCTTACAGGCTGATCAATATTATTTTGTGTCGGAAAATGTCCTTGTTCACGAACAAAAGAAAATACATTTGAAAATGTTTGATGGTTTGGACATCTTCTTCCAGGAAACCTTAATTCATACTCTCGAGAAGCGGCTCGGCCGTTACCATCGCAAAATCCATATACAAATATTATATCAGCGTATTCTTGGTTTGAAAATTGATGGGGCATTTTAAACGAGAAGTAAATGTTTAACAAAAATATCCTCGTAATGCCCAAAAATCTGACAGGTTACAACTGACAATAACTTATTATGTTTTGTTGCCCCCCAATATTTCGTTGTTCTGAGGTGCCGAGCCATGGAGTCAAATTGAATTGAAAATTTTCAAATTTTAACACGCCGCTATTTTATTACTTTGGTTTATTTCTTATTATTGGTATTATTGTCGTTATAAAAACAGTTATTATTTTGTATGTGTTTCAACATCTAAAGAAGAGCAATTTATTATGGTTGAGCGGCGAGTGCGGGGATTTTGATAAGAATGTCATTAGAATTAGTTTTTTATGTGTTTTTCAAATAAAAAATAAAATTGACAAAAATATGATATACAGGGTGTTGAATTTAAAAAAATGAAATCAGTCTTGTTTTTAAAGTCCGGACCTGAATTTCAAAAAATTTTCATACGGCATTTTGAAGCGATAGCTACTCAAAATATTTCCACCGAATATGAACATTTTATACCGGGTGCTAAAAGAATTATGGCAAAAACAAAAATAAGCCAACCTTATAAAACACTCTGTATCTAAGTAACGAGGAAAGATGGACCCACTAAAAATAGATTATTTAGAACCCCCAAGATGTTCACTATCTCCTGGTGATGTATGTACATTTAGATCCGAGTCACCCTGTATATCAATAAATAAACAAGTAATTTGAAAATCCAAATTTAAAACACTTTACACTAATAACTGCTCAGACAAAACATCATTATTTTAAAGTATGGGCGAGATTAAAATAATTCAAGAAATATTCCCAAATAAAAATTAATCAAAAGTCCAAAAGAAACAATTTTAAATAAAAAATGCAATACAAATTTTCCTTCATACCTTTTAATAATCGATTGGGATTTATTGACGAACCAGTCAATATTTGCCATAATATGAGTATCATATTCCGCCTCTCTCATTTATACAGGATACAATTATTTGCCTGTTTATATATTGTTTGTTTAATTGTGTATTTACTTTTTTATTTAATATTTCCCTGTTTAGTTTACTAAAAGCTAATAAGCCCTTAAATCATTCAGATACTATTTACATTGCGAAATTATGATACTCTGTAAAAGATGCTATACTATGTAGGAATAGGATCATGTTAGTTATATTGAGTGTTTCAAAATTTCTGACACTTACCTTGTTAATATACAAAATAAAAATTACGCCAAGTAAACATTATTGTAGTATCATCAGGGGATAAACCCCCCATAGACAGCCAGACATGATATTTATTTATCATCTAAATATTGACTGATCCTTCATTGGAGCACGAGCGATTAGGCCAGCAAATATTATAGCATGAAATATTAATGAACGTTGCGAACCGTGGCATCAGAATTAGGAGCAAACAACCAATGGCTGTTATTTTATGCAAATTATTAAACCTGGTGACGGGACGGTCTCGCCTTCAATCCTGCATGCGTACTTCTTTAGGTAACTAACCTAAACTAACTCTAGGAGATATTTTGCCGGTCTGTATGTCTGTCAGTTTACAAGATATTTTAAAAACTAGGGAATCGATGTTCTCTGGTGAGTGCAATTCTTTTTGGACGTAATTGTGAAATGTGTCTAAAGAAGTTGCAACAAATGAGAAATATAATTTTATTGCAATTGTGTGGAATCTAATACTCGGTAAAATCGCCACAGTTTTGGCTAATAAAGCAATTATTTTGTTGGATAAAAAAAAGTAACTATTATTTTTTTCATCGAATTTCTGACTATAAAATCAATAAACAATTACACTTGTAAGAAATCTTATTTGTTCGTTACATTGCAACATAAACTTTACAGATTCTTGAAATTTGTTAATTGGCTGTCACTTCCAAACAAAAATATTATTGGGTTAATATCAATTTTCCTTCTAATTGGATAAAGTTTATTTTACAAAAAAAATCCTAACAAAAAAATTATAAACTAAATTTTTTATCAACCCCCTTTTTATCAAGTCCCTAGCTGCTAGCCGTTTCTTGGGAAATAAAGTTTCAAATTCGAAATGATTTTATTAAAACTAAGGCATTCAAGTTTGTTGTATTTATTATTAAAAATATTTTTTCTACAAACGTGTTAAAAATGGAACTTTTAACACTGTCTACTAGCCTTAAGAATGTTACTTTAAGGTACTAGTGCTTAAAATATCTACTTTAAGGCACTAGCGTTAAAAGTAAAATGTCAATTTTTTAAAAAAAAACGTCAAAAAACATTTATATTTTATTTATTTACACTTATATTAATAGTACAATTTGAAAAATTTGAAAAATTAATTCCTTCCTCGGTTCTGCTGTTCTTCGCGGTTGAGAAGGAATGAACAGAAACAGCAGCATGTACAGTTGATGTTGAAGCATCATCGGCTGATGTCGTTTGTACTGTAAGCAATAGAATTTTTATTTTCCAAGGAATCCACGATGTACCCTTCCGCAACGGTTGAGGATTTCCATCCCCCATGCCGCTTAATTGTCGTCAAATTTCTTATTTTAAATGCAACACCTTGTATGTTATTCAATTTTTGGATTCTTCAGAAAATTCTGGACATATTTCGTATACAATATCCTATACCTATCTTCAACTGTTTCGGAAATATTAAGTATTTTCAGATTTATTGCAAAAATTAACAACACCCTAAAAAACTAATAAGTAATACTGTTTATTTCTTGATAATGTAAAAAACAAAAAAAAAACATTAATATAAGAGATGTTGAATTTGCTCACCGCGAACGTCTTGGCAACATCCTAATCTTAAATAGAAATTTCTTCTAACGTTACTGAACATCTCAGACGTGACCGATCTAATCGTCTTCTTAAGTCAGCTAAGTCGAGGGGTTTAGTTTTGTATACAATATTTTTGACATAACGCCATAAGAAGAAGTCTAATGGCGTCAGATCAGGGGATCGTGCTGGCCATTCCATCGATCCACGCCTCCCTATCCACCGATTTGGAAATACTCGGTTGAGGTACTGCCGGACATTGATTTGGTAATGGGGTGGTGCTTCATCTTGCTGAAACCATATCATATTCGCTGGAAGTTGTGGGTTTGCTGGATCAGGATATATGTTTGTCAAAGTTGGCAAGACATTATTTTGGAGCAGTGCTAAATAATTATCGCCATTTAAATTGACATTAATGAAAAAGGGACCTATGATATGATCTCCAACAATTCCTGCCCAAACATTAACCTTTTCAGGATATTGCATATGTTCTCCTCTTATCCAATGAGGATTTTCCCTAGACCAATAGCGGCAATTCTGACGATTAGCATAACCGTGGAGTGTAAAGCTGCACTCATCAGAAAACAAAATATGTTCTAATTGGAACACATTGTTATCTAACGTTGCCATCATTTGTTCACAAAAATACGTTCTCCTATCAAAATCGTCTTCCATGAGGTCATGAGTAGGTATTATTTTATAGGGATACATTTTATTTTCTTGTAATGTTCGAATAATCGATGAATGGCAGGAGGAAGTATGTGGGTTTCCTAAAACTCAAGCATAATATCTAATTTGGTATCATCACTCATTGCAATGGCGGCTACTTTTTTGTTATCTGCTTTACATGTTTAAGCTGGCGAAACTGTTTTTCTATTTTACTAATTGTC
Organism: Polydrusus tereticollis; assembly: GCA_963920685.1. NCBI lineage: Eukaryota > Metazoa > Arthropoda > Insecta > Coleoptera > Curculionidae > Polydrusus > Polydrusus tereticollis. The sequence goes on from OY987329.1 coordinate 145,165,405, forward strand.
CCTTGAGTTATCGTCTGATCAAGCCAGATTTATAGTGTTATAGTTATAGAACAGTGATCCTATACAGATCCAATATTAAAAATTAGGAAGTGGTTGTTTACTCAGCTATAGCAAAACATTGGGGTAAGATATTCCGGACTTTAAATGTAAAAATAAATATGAGGTACGTATTCGCCTTAGTTTTTAACTTCGATCTATGTACGATGTAAAAAACTCGTTAACGTTCATAGGCGTATTTTTTTCTGTCGTTTAGGGGGAGGGGGGCAAAGAAATAAATATGATATCTAAAAAATTGTGCGATATTAAAACCTGGGACAGATAACCCTTGGAACAAAAAATCTGTACTTACAAGCTTTTTGTACATAATTCTGTTATTTTAAAATGGTTATTGTATTTGTGGAACTAAGTCGCCCTACTATCATGAGAATGTTTTAGGCAGCAACACATAAATTTATATTCTAAATCCAAGATTTTTCTCCTTCCATACAGACATGCAGTGGCGCAACCAGAAAATTAGTTCGGGGGGCCCAAGAGAAAATAACGCCGCAGACGAAAATTTGTTGGGTGCCACATATTTATTTTATAAAAATAAATGGGGGGGGGGGGAGGAGTTAGCACCTTTTGTGTGATGACTTAAAAATTCTTGCGAACAGGTAGTTAGACGACCCGAGCAGACATGATGCTACAATTTCAGACATAATTTCTTTTAATTCGTAAGATTCTGCAAAACAATTGGCTCTCTGTTTTTTTTTTTTTATTTTGGTAGTTAAATACAAATATTTTCAATTTGATTTTTAAGTGGGGTTAGGACCCCTCTGTTCCTCCTCACTACGCCCATGCTCGAATATGATTTAAAACAAGTTCCCCATTGTTAGACATCGCCAGTAGTACATAAACAGCGTTCTTAAGCCTACATATTGCTTATTAAAGGTCCCGTAACACCCACGCGTTAAATGTAAACAAGGTGACAAAAACACGTCAACCTGAAATTTAATTAAGTTTGCGGTTACGCCGCGCCATAAGAAATTCCCTTTTAAAGACGAGGGGGGAGCGTGCGGCGGCAAAGGGGGGGAGCCGCCACCAGTCTGCCCCGGTTAATCCATATAAAACGGTACAGTTCACTAATGTCATCTAAACGTCTCATAATCGTTTATTCATGCATAATATGACATTATTTAGGCTTGCGTTAATCGGGCGCTTTATTACCGAAACGCTGTTAAATATGTTGCTGAAATGTGGCCTACTATAGTGTCCTACGGCCGCGAATTAGAGAGATGGTTTCATGAACAATTCCTTGGCCAGAAATTGTTTCAGGTTTTATCGTTCTCGTCAATTATAAGTGGTAGTCGTATAAAAGATGCCCTTTCCCCGTATTGATATGTCTACTGTTCATATAGTCGAGGCGCCTAGGTTTTCTGAACAGTTTAAATAAATTAACATAAGTACGCTTTTGCTTAGTTAAAACCAACCGAGCCATATCACTTTTTAATTAGATAAAAGCTCTAAAGTCTATTTGTTAGGCCCAATATTTTCTACATTCTTTTAGTGGGATCATCAAATAGAATTTTATCTCCTATTATATTTTGCTGTTCCAGCCTTATTCTTGACCAAGTAATCCCTAAATTAAACCTAGGCAGGTAATAACTAGCTTTAATTATTGGCCAATGTTAAAATAATATTTATCTAGAAAATATAAACAATAATGTAATTTGCGAGAGCGCACTTTCCGAGTTTATACTCTAGAAAATGCAAACAAATTTAAATGAAATACTAGATACAACCTACACATTTGAATTTAAAATTACATGCAGGACCAACGGCCTCAAATCATAATTACAAAAGTGGCTTTTGCAATGGATTTGTATTCACTCGCACTCGCCAAAGCCAAACGCTCGAAAATCGTTGAAATTAGCTTTCAAAAGGATTGTTGGATATGTGGGATGCAAAACGATACATTCGAACTTTTTGTGGTCGCAATAAACTCTATTGTCGGAAGAGTCTTTCATTGATCCAAATTTCTATTGTGTTTAAAAAACGCATACTGAAAAACGCATATGTGGGAATCAAGTTGTATTTTTAACTCCCAACATTAAAAATAAGGCTTTGAATTTTTCTCGGGTTTAGGTTATTTCACTGGTTGGTTTTTTATATTTGGCTAAGTAAATTAGACAGTTAGATCACATTTAATTTGGCGTTTACTCATCCAATTCGGCACTTGTTTACAAGATAACTCTTTATTACATGATTAATAACTAACTTGAATTACTAACTTTAGTACAGGACAACTTTTATGACATTACTATATTTATTACTTGGTGCTTTTTTTTAAGCGAATGTAATTGTCATATCCGACGGACGATGTCACATGTTAACTTTGACGTACTTGTTTACCTTTTAATGGTTTAACTCGCAGTCGGTCCCGAGGAACCGAGAGTTTGCTCTGTCGCCAGAAAATCACGCCCCGCTGTCATACGAATTAATCACAAGGTAACATATTTCCCGCCTTGTCTCTAATAGGCTCTTTATTGTTCCGCCAGGTTTTCTTTGGACCAATCGTTATTTTTCCGGCTTTCTGTACGGCGATGAGCTTAATTTCCTGGCGGCAAACCGTGTCACCGCTTGATTAGGAAATAGAAATGATATTAAATGATAACATTTGCAAGTTTGGTTATTGGTCTAGAAGACAGTAATATTCGTTCTACAAAAATTAGATGCATTTTGTTTCTCTGTTTCTCTGACCGTTGAGGAATTGTGTTGCTAATGGAATAATAGCTGTAGCAAATTGTAATATTTAAAAAGTAGCTATTTTATCTGGACAAAAAGTAGTATTGATTCTGAAAACATTGGTTGCATTTAATTTCATTATTTTTATCGCATTTGAGCAATCGTTTCTCCAACAGCATAAATATTACAAAAAATCTATACGATGAGTTGGCACTAACAAAATTTAAATTTGACCCGGATATCTTTGCCCCTGTACAAAATATAAAAACATAAATAATTTTTAAATAAGCATACAAAAGGGCACTTTTAGTATAAACTTTGTTTTCTATTATTTTCTGTCTAAAATATATACTCCTTTCCGTTCCAACCAATGGAATCATGACTCGAAGAAGAATAATATCTCGATAAATAGCAGCTTCCCTGAACAATTTGCAAAACTCCTGGGTCTCTACCACCAATCCAACCCCAAATATTGAGCGAATAACGTCCCCTTAGATTAATTATAAGGGTATATCTCTCGTTACACCTCATGTTTCTGGGTCTATATGCCGTTGTTGCACGATTGGAAACTTTCTTTGTCAGAGAATATTGCTCTTTTCCATAAAATATTTTGATTGAGATACTCCCTACAAAACTCTACTATTCTCTGTTTTCATCAGTCAACAATATTTTGTTAGCAACGCATAGATCGATGGTTAATATCTGACGCTCCTAGTCGACGTCTTGCTGTTCTGGAGGATTCGGGGAAATTGGGTTTCTCTTTTGAATTCAAGGCCGTCTTGAAAGGATGTTCTCTTAGAAAGTTGACAAGCTCGGTATCTTTCCCTCCGTCGAGATCTTCGTCCTACCGCAACCTGGTTTTCTCGTAATTTACCGGTATTCTTCAATTTTCTTCTTGCATGATATCACTGTATTCTGGCTTACGCTCAATTGCGCAGCAATATCTCTTACAGGTACCGTATCTCTCGATCTGTTGTGAATAGAATTTTGTTCTACAGTTAATGCTGGCATTATCGTTTGTTATATAGCAAATCTTGCAAATATTGATGACAACAAATCAAAACTTAGCTACGTGCAAGTTGACATTAGTCCAGGAGATCAAAGCAAATTTCTTTGTCCCAGTATTTTCTGGCCGCAATGGTACCTAGTTTTGCTACGTATATTTAATGGCATAACCAGTTTCTTTTCTAGAGTAGATGTTTTTTCTTAGATTGGATACTCTATATATTTTTTAATAATTCGGTTTAGTGGCCCTTAGACTTTTCAATAATATAAGAGTTGTTGGCTACTTTAACACCTCACCTAAAATTAAACCGTTAATCGGTAGCTTTGCAATAGATTTGCGGCTTCGAGAATATGCAAATTAGTTTCTGTGATGTTTTAACCGACAAGGGGCAGCATAATCTTAATGCCTCAACGGTTGCTTCAATTTCCCTATTGGCAGTAAACAAGTTTGTGTGCCAACCTGGGCGGACGCAACATCCGTTGGTTGGTCAAGAGGGTCCACGTGACCACATGAGATTAGTGGACCTCCCAGACCAGCACGCTGTAACAACATAAACAAATCAGTGTGCTGTTGGATTTCAAAGTAAGCAGATACTACACGTGGCTAAAAAATTAATAGCACGTGTTTTGATCTGATGTGTCAAGCAAAGTGATTTTCTAATCTTAAAGTAATTCATATTTTTGGGACGCGCGCCTAGTAACACAGTTTACTATTCTTTTAAACGTACAAGAAAGGTACCTTGAATTTCGCAGTTAATGATGATGGCCCGAAAAGAAACGTCGGAATTGAAAATTAATTGCGTCAACTTGTAGAGGAAAAAAAGTGGCAATAAATGTGACATTTTTTGAAACTATTTCAATAAATGTAATCAGGAAAAAATTAAAACGAATTTGCTAATTTTCATTTCATTTCTTATATAGCCGAGGATATTCAGAAGATTCAAAATTTTCGGCGGCTTTCTGTTGAGCAGCATATTTCGGAACTTTGCCCCCATTTAACCGAATTTGTATCTCTTATCGTTTCAGAGACCTTTGTACTTAGCCTCAAATTTGTAACACCCTGTATACAAGGTGTTTTATTAAAAAAAAAAAACAAAGCTATTAGGAATGCATATTTTGGTCAAGATATTTCAGTTAGGTTAAGCATAAGCATGTCTTTTGAAAACATCAAAATTTGATACAAGTATGATGTTTTGAACACGAATTCTTGTTTGCCTGTTTGGTGGATACCCAGCATCCATCGTGAATCACCCTGTATAGTTGTTGGGAGCAGGTCCATAAACACGGGAGTGTGTATATAGGGGTATTTTAATATAAACGATATGAGCCAGGCGACATCTCCTTTGAAAATGAACAGAATTGACCCTAACCGTCCAAGAAAACCCTCTGCCCTGTCTAAGCGGTTTCCTTGTTTTCCTAAAATGACATAATTTTCCTTTTAACTACATTAAGCACCGCAAAGTGCACGAAATGCTAAAGTAGAAGGCGAATGTCGGCTCAAATTTAATTTCGTTTTAGCAAAGTTTTCTCCATTATGTATAACTTGTATTATTTATAGAAATATTTAGGTGTAAATTATAAAGTTTCCTGGGGATTTGTAATTTTCACAATATAAGCGCGTCGCACAAAGCTCTATAACTCTAGCTCGTCGTAAAATACCTGCTGCTTTATTTTAAAATGTATCTAACTTCGCAGAGACAATCATACTGAGATTTTGAATTTCGTATGTATAGTTTACATGTTGAGCATAATATGAGGGGGGCAAAGCACTTTTGAAAATGTATTAAACTTTACGAGAATTAGATGAGAGATCTAAATTGAACTTCTACATACTGGTTCGTTTTATGTTAGAACTACTCGAATTTTCGATATGGCACACGAGACAGCAACGTGACCGTGACCAAGTAAATTGCTTGGTGCAGCCAAAGAAATATTCTGCCACGACTAAATCTGGTGTTTCAACGTCAAGTTAAAAAAAAGTTGCCGCCCTTTTTTTAGCTCTAGATTCTACTAGTTATACGTACTGGTTAAAATGAGATTAACATTTCATATTTTGGCTGCCAATACCCCCATATTAGACACAGACTAACCCCTTGTCTGCAAGTCTAAATTAGATAACCTAAATAACCTGGTAGGTATCAATATTCTTATCTTGTCTTGAAGAACTTAACCATTTTTCTAATAGCGTACGTGACACTAATACCATTCTTAACGGCACAAAAGACCGAAATTAAGATTTTCTAGATAGTATTATGAGGCCCTCTAATGAAAATAGGGATTTAACGTCTTTTTTAGGAACAACCTAACCGTAATCTTAGTGATTACGAATACCCACTTTAACTTTTAGATATCCCAAATAATGTCTTTCAATTTGAAGTAATCTAACACTAGTAGTAATATAGTAAGCGGAGGTTTTTCCTGATGGAATTTGACCTTATAGAAATAATTTATTACTTTAAGATTCGTAATTGTAATGTCAAACTAAAACAACACTCTGTGCAGAACAAAAGCAATTACAGATGGAGTAAACTGCTTCATTAGATCTAGCCGCAGGAACGTCGCAGGATATGGTTTAACATGTGCATTAGACTGAAGTGTGGAAGTGTCATAGCCAGGAATTCTCGCGCCGCTTGACACCAAAACCGTTTGAGAAACATATAATGGATGATTGTGTACACTACTCTGCTGGTGATTTGGGAGAAGAGTTTTGGCGAATGGCGGTTTTGGAATAGAGGTGTGTTGCGATCTGGATTGCCTTAAAAATACACGAGTTTTTTCGACTTAATTTTTTCGGGAGAAAATTATTGAAATAACAAATTTATATTTTGGTTTTTAAACAGCCATTACTCTACAACTATAATAAAATAAAGCCTGGTTGAACGTATGGTGCTGCACCAGACAATGCAATATATAGGGTGTCCCAGAATATGTGGGCAATCTCCCGGATTCAAAAATAATTTGACAAATTCCAATATACATTTTTTCCTACATTTTTATTATTAACTATATTCAGGAAAGGCAATTTATTGTTTAATATTGCATTGCGGTTAGGGGCGTTTATTAGAATTTAATTCTACGTTGCATTGATTATTATTATTCCCAGCGTGATATCTTTTATCACAGCATAATTTGTCACTTGATATAAATAAACTGGCACGGATTCTCTAGTATTTGGAACTTTTATTGTGCCGCACATTATTTGTAAGGCAGCAACTTAGGGTAGCATAGTTATTCTTTGTAAATTATCCTCACATCAACATGACAAAGCAATGGAAATAATATTATTTTTAACTTATGAAATCTTTAACTTGCCTGGATCACACTTTTTTTCAATTGTTTATATATCCGTTTGTCTGGTTCTTCTGGGTGTCGACTTACATGCTGGTGTAACTCTTAGACATAATATTGTATTTATCTTCTGCTGTTTAATGTTAGGTTCACTCACCCCTTTAACGAAATCAGATAGAAATGGTGTTCAAGACCTCTTTATTTCAATATCGCCATGATACTTTAAACAAGACTTCCTATCTCTAAACTACTTAGGGTTAAATGGAGAAGCAAAATATCTATTTTAGAAGCTAATAAAGGGAGTGCAACCATAAGTTCGATTTTAGCCAAAGGGGTTAGTTTAACAAATGCGCAAAGTTTGCCAAACTAACTTTAAGCGGAGGCTTCTTGCATTTTCCATCAGTCTACGACTAGCAACATATTTTGCGGTCTTATTATGATGTTATATTAATATTAATCAGCGGTATCTTTGCATAGTTTTGTTTACAGTTAGACAGTTTTGCTGTTTGTGATGCGGGAGATTTTTGGAAATATTAGTTTTGTTGAACGGCTGTTCCTTAAATTAATCAGTCTATGTGTTGCAGCTACGATCTATGATGTGGATCAGGGGCGTACCTAAAGCTTGTGAGGAAGGAAATATCACATATTGTTTTAGGACAGGTAAAAGGTAATTAAAACCGGGTATCAATAAAAATTCTTCAATGCATATTTTCTCCTTGTAGCACTAATAAGCAATAATCTAATTTACTATTGCCAATTTTGGTTTAAGTATTTGTACACTAATTTCGTATACACTATCGAATAGTGCTTTTATGTACACTTAAAATATATGTATATATAATTCGTTTTGCGTACGGACTAATAGCACATCACAGATAATTCCTATTTACCAAACTATGATTATATCAAACCATCTTCCTTCATTTATAACTTATTTAGTTCCCATTCAGTTTCAGATTTAAATAATATTCAGATTCAAACAATATTATGAATGTGCGGGTGATGAAAGTCCGCAAGGGTACCTACGTTCTGGAAGTGCACGTGTATTATTCGGAAGAGTTACTTGACACACATTCTAATCTTCCTTTTTTAGTGAAAAATATCATATCACTTACTAAACAGGCCAAGTTGTTAAAATGTATTCCCAATTTAAATAATAAAAAGGAATTTGTTCTATAACTCTTCTATTCATTCATACACAACCAGGAGTACAAACCACTTATCAATAGTAAAGCACAAGCTAACGAAATTTGAGAAATTCCCCGAGTATGCTGGAAAGCTACTCTTTTACGGAGTTAAAGTACTGGGTCTTACCATTTTGAAAACTAAACTTAAGAGTTTCCTTATCCAAAACATTGACTACTGAGTATCAGAATTCTTAAACGATAATATAGATAAATGTTTTTAGCGTTGTTAAATGTCCATATACACTTAGTGTTATGTTGTCAGACTTATACAGGGTTATGATAAAGAAGCGGATCAGCGTTTTATATTGAAAACCGCCAACTTAATCAAAAATCGCTTGGATCCGTCAAATTAATTTTTTTGAAACGCATTTTTTTTTAAAGAGGTTGTACAGGGTAGATCTAAAAAGTGCTACATGTCTCAACTTTACGAAATATTAACAATTTTAAATTTTTTAACAATTTTTAAACAAAATAAACAATCAACAAATAATGAAAATAAACTATTTTATAAGATGTTGAAAATGTCCTCCAACAACTTTTCTGCAGTAGATCAATCGATCTAGAAATTCCTGTTGTACATTTTGTACTACTTGTGAAGATATTTCTCTTATTACTCGTCGAATTCACTGTATCTACCGAGATGGGTTTAGATTTATAATTAATAATTAGCCCCATAAAAAAAAGCCCAGTGGATTAAGATCAGCCGATCTGGGTGGCCACTCTATTGACCCCCGTCTACTTATCCACCGCCCCGGAAAAATTGTATTTAAGTACTCCCTTACATGAACAGCATAATGCGGGGGAGCACCATCCTGTTGAAATCATAAGGTTAAATTTAGTAACTCAGGATCATTATCATCTGGAAACAGAGTGGCAAGAGCTGGAACCAGATCATTTTGAAGAAAATTTAGATAAATTTCTCCAGTGAGACTCTCATCACAGAAAAATGGTCCGATTATCCTATTTTCAACAATGCCCGCCCAAACATTAACCTTTTCATTATACTGGGTGTGATTTTCTACGAACCAGTGAGGATTTTCCTGTGCCCAGGATATGTAGTTTTGTCTATTAACCTGACCATTTAAACCAAACGTAGCTTCATCTGAAAAACAAATTCTTTGGACAAATCTTGCGTTTTTGTCTGTTAGCTCAATCATTATTTTACAAAATTGGTCTCGCCTATCAGGATCATCGTCTAATAACTCTTGTACAAACACTGGTTTATATGGATGAAACTTCTCTTTTCGTAAAAATTTAGAGTGTGGTTTGGTGTATATCGTAGTCCCGTCCAATTTGTGTGCTTGAGCTATGAGAATCTTCCTGTAGTGATAACAATATATTTATTTTTTTCTCCTCGGATATACCAGGACTTTTAACACTATCTTTAGACACTATTGATTGGCCAATAGTTGGTCGATTTGGGTATTCTCCATTAAACATATCACGGACTTCCCTATGACTTCTACTTTTATCTCCACAACCCAACATAATCAAAATTTCAATGCGCTCATCTTCGGCGAGGCGCATTTTGATGAAATATCAGCAGAGCAAAATTCAAATTTGATTAACATTCACTGTCAATTTTTGACGTCTCAAACTTAAATAAGAAATTGTCATAGTCAAAAGATTGTGACTTAAGTTTAGAACGTTGCTATGTCGAGAAACATATCAATGGTGCATACCAGCATTAAAGTGTGGATATTTCGTAAACGGCTGAAGAAAAGTATAGGGCATGATTAATGAAAAATGTCTAGAATTGATTGAAATGTAAAAATATACAATATGATTTATTAAAAAAATTAAAGTTGACACATGTAGCACTTTTATGATCTACCCTGTACAATATCTTTAAAAGAAAAATGCATTTCAAAATAATAAATTTGACGGGTCCGAGCGATTTTTGATTAAGTGGGCGGTTTTCCATATAAAAAGCTGATTATATATTAAATAGCGTGTACATTACTGTACATCTATCCTAGATGACTACATTTTGCAAGTACCAAATAAAGATTTTGATTTTGGTTTTGATTCTTGTTCATTATAGAACTTTAAAACAAGCCATCAATAACGGTACAATGATAATGCGTACACATCGATTGATAAATTAAGAACTCATTTTAGTAAGTATTCTTACTACCTCAGTGTTGTCAAAAAATTAGTCGACGTTCACATGCTGATGAAGTCTTTCCTCATAACTTCTGGCGAATTTCTTAATGATGTTTGTAATTCTTTCTATTTTCAGGCCTCGGTGAAGGTCTCTGTTAAAAAGGAGAATCAATATTTTTGAATGATGACAATGTCGCGTTGCGCAAACATCCAGTATAAAACCAAAGTATTTCGTTTCATTCAAACATTAAACACAAAAAAAAGTTGTTTTCATCGTTTTTGTTGACACCATAATATTCCAATTTTTTAATATTATTTTATGTTTGGCCATTCTGAATAATAAATATAAAAACAAATTTATATTAATTAGTGTTAAGTCCAGTTCGATTCTTGCAACTATTCGCGAATCACCAATCCTCTATAAAACAACAATAAATATTCAATAAACCTCGAAAGAATAATCGTTTCATAAAACACTCAGCTGCATAATATGAAGTTTTTAAAGAGATAGATAGAAAGCGGCATTTTATGAAACGGCAAGAAAGTGCAATTTAGCGAATTTATTGTCGTTTAAATGAATTTACCACATACCGCCGGCGTGTTCGCAAGGTGTAATTTATTGACGCTGAAAAATGGGCTAAACTAAGCTCAGAGTCACTTTATAGCATCATTTGTACTAATTTAAAAAAATTGCTGCCTTTCCGAGTTCAATTTGTAGCCGAAAAAATAACGTACGTGAATAAAAAAAAACTGTTAGTGCACTGCACGTTTTGTATTGTATTTATATGGCATTTTTTAACACTAGGGCGACTATGACATACAATTATTTTTAAATTAGTTATAAACACTGCAGTAATCCTTCAAGGAGCTCTAGAGTAGTACTTTTGTTAGACATGCGCAACGTATACTTACAATGATACATAATAGATATAAAACGATTATTTAGTCCTTAATAAAACCTTTTATAAAGAGACATAAAACACTTTCAGTTTTTAAGGCGATTCATTAAGTAAAACACCTGACCTAATAAATCTTACGAATCGTCTCTTTTGACAAAGCTAGAGGTAAATAAAACACAATAGCAGGTGTTATTTAGTTCTTTATCACCGGGACTCGTTTCCTTTCTTTGTTGCCAAAGATAAATTTTCATTACCGAGAAAGTGACAGACAGAGGATTCTGATTACGGACCCTTCACAGTATAAAGCATAAAATTTAGATTATATATTACGGAAGAAAATGTGTTTTTTATACAGGTCAAACGATAAATGAATACAGTTATTATTTATGCCAAGATAGACAAAATTTAAATGAAATGATAATGAGCAAGGTAATATGCTTATCTCAAGTCAGTTAAAGCACCAACATTAGTTGGCAAAGCCAAAAATAATATTGCGAAAAGAAGATAATTATGTTCTACTGGTCAAACTGACTTATCTATACAGGGTGTTCAGAAAATACGTGTACAACGTTCGACGACAGATTCCTGACGTCAAAATAGATCGATCTAAGCCGACTTATCCAAAATTATCTCGTTTAGCCGGTAAAGGGCGTCAAAAATTTGTAAAAATATTGGTTTTTCCTAAATTACGTGAAAACCTGCTAATCGATTTTAATGGTTTTTAGTATGTAGACTAATACTATAAAATGACGTTTTCTAGTAGTATAGTCACCGGCTGTAAATAAGTGGAAGTGTTATAAAAGTGATATAATACGTCAACATTTCTCCTGATTTTTTATATCAATGGCGTTATGACAACCCAGATATTTTTGTCGAGTGACTGGATGTATTTGGAAGCTATTTTACCTTTTCAATATTTTTCGTTGGATGAGCTGTTTTGCCAGAAAAAAAAATATTTACAATTACCTGCACACATCAATTATTAACATATAGTAATATAATTAAAATCAAATTACCTGTAACAATAATTTTTTTAGTGACCTTGTTGCTATGGCCTTTAATAATTTGACAAGTATTGACAAATTGTCACCAGTCTATGAAATTGACTAAAGTATACGATCAACATTCTTGAATTACAAGCTCATTTTACCATTAAACATGGAAAATTATACGAACTCTGAGAAGGTTGACATGCTCCTGGTGTACGGGTTTTGTCAAAGAAATGGGCGTCAGAGTGTTAGGGTTTACATGGAGAGATTTCCTAACCATCGAATACCAAACCACCAAACATTTGCCAATATCGAGCGTCATCTTCGGGAAACTGGCAGCTTTAAGAAAAAATTTGAAGGCAGGGGTCGTATGCGAACAACTCGAACTGTGGAAACAGAAGAGAGCATTCTGGAAAGAGTTGAAGAAGAACCAAGTACCAGTACCCGTCGCTTAGAACGTGAGTTACATGTTCCTGAAACGATTGTCAATGAGGGTTTAAAAAACAGTTGTTACATCCATATCGCGTGCAAAAGGTCCAGGAACTTTTACCGACTGATCCCCCATGCGGCTTACATTTTGTCAATTTATTAGAAACAAAAGAATCCATGATCCAATCTGGAGTAACCAATCTACACAACGAACGTATTTATTCCGATGAAAATCCACATGCCATTAAAGTTGCACATCATCAGCATAAATTTAAATTAAATATTTGGGCAGGTATTATTGATCGCTACCTTATTGGTCCTATTGTTATTCCAGATAGGTTAGATGGAAATATTTATTCAAATTTTTTGCAAGACACATTACCAATTCTTCTGGAAAATTTGCCCCTTTTACTTCGGAGGGAAATGTGGTATATGCATGATGGTGCCCCGCCCCATTTTTCCGTTGCCGTCCGGCAATACTAACAACATCAATATCCCAACCGATGGATTTGAAGAGGCCAATGATGCACCAGTAAAATGGCCACGACGTTCTCCGGAGTTAAATATGTGTGACTTCTTTTTGTGGGGCGCTATTATAACAGAAGTTCACAAGACTCCGGTAAACACACGCCATGATTTATTGACGCGGATTTTAAATGCTGACAACCATTTTAATAACCCCGAGACATTAAATAGGGTCCAATATCATTTTTAAGGAGTGTTAATAAGTGTGTTCAGCAAGATGGCGGTCATTTTACACATTTGCTTAAGTAATGTTTTCGTTTTACTTAGTTTATTACAATATTTTTGATACATACTTCCAACTTTGTTGTACTTTGTTTTATTATTACTGTTAATATAATTGATGTATGCAGGTAATTGTAAATATTCTCTTTCTGGCAAAACAGCTCATCCAACGAAAAATATTGAAGAGGTAAAATAGCTGCCAAATACATCCAGTCACTCGACAAAAATATCTGGGTTGTCATAACGCCGTTGATATAAAAAAATCGGGAGAAATGTTGGCGTATTATATCACTTTTATAACACTTCCACTTATTTACAGCCGGTGACTATACTACTAGAAAACGTCATTTTATAGTATTAGTCTACATACTAAAAATCATTAAAATCGATTAGCAGGTTTTCACGTAATTTAGGAAAAACCAATATTTTTACAAACTTTTGACGCCCTTTACCGGCTAAACGAGACAATTTTGGATATAACTAAGTCGGCTTAGATCGATCTATTTTGACGTCAGGAGTGTGTCGTCAAACGTTGTACACGTATTTCCGCTAACCTTAAAAAGCATTATCTAGAACAAAAAGTATTTTATGTTTATTGTAAAAATAAAAATGTATTTTAAAACTTTTGTTTGAACGTTAGAAACCATGATGTACTCGTATAATACATTATGATAGACAAATTTTGGACTTTCATTGATGTCATTATTTATTTCATCACAAGGTTTCTACTAAATATTTCCAGTCGTCTTCAAATGTTAGGTCATTTACCTATAAGTTTTTAATATTTACATTGTGACCAAGGGGCTTTATTTATTTCTTGTTTATAATCGAATTATTTTGTAAATTTTCTATTTTTAATGTAAAAAAAAAAATTATATTTATCTTACAGTAACTTTTTTGATTTAAAATTTATTACCGCGCTCTGGAGGCACCGTAATCAAAATCCTGTGTCTGACACCTTTACAGTAATGAAAATTTATTTTTCGATAGAGACAAAGGCAACGGATTTGGGAAATTAAAATTTCCAAATACCTGTTGTTTACTATTTTAAAATGTGTTTCAGTTTTTTAGTACCTTTAATGTGATAAAAAAATATATAACTTAAAAAGAACTTTAAAAATAATTACTACAAAAAACATGCAGCTCACAATCTCAAAATGTATGATACACCTTTATATTTTTGTTACGGCCCCGAGAGTTGGTCTTTTGACTTGTAGTATTATTTTTTTACTAAAAAGACAGTAAAGAGGTAAACTAGATTACCCAAAGAAAAAAGTTTTCTTTCTAGTTCTATCAGAGATCTACGTATTTACGGTTAGTAATGTTAACCAAGCTAGCTTGACGACATACACCTACTACAAAATTGTTAAAGATTTTAACCAGAATCTGATATCGCGATTGTTCTAATTTATAAAGTTTCTGGTAAAAAATATCTTAATTTAAATTTTATCTCTGGTTTTATGGAAAGTCAATTTCGTTCTATAACCCGGCCATTAATAATCCAGCAGCGAAGCGTTTAATGGAAATCTTTGATGGCGTCGCCCCATGTCAATTGTCGCGGAACGGCTGCCGTCGATTTCAACAACGAGAGCATGAAGGTAAAGTGTTTACACATTATGCCGGGGTTGCAGGGTCGAATAAGTGACAACTTAATGAGAAACTAAGTCAAATTAAACGCTTTGTTGCTGTAATGGAGTTCAGGAGTCTTTGTCCTGTGTTTACGATTATTCACAATAATTATTTTCACGCCAAATTGCAAAATGATTTCTATAAACAGCGAGTTAAAGGAACAGACAAACAGCGCTAAGCACTTTTCAGGCATGTACAGGGTGTCCCGAAATTAGGTGACCAAAGGAAAACAGTGGAATCTGCATCGGAAAATAATACTAATTTGTTTAATAAACAAGTATCGGAAATTGCCGCCTAAGGGAGCTACAGCCCCCTAATAGGGAACCAATGAAGATGGTATTTTTTAGATTATTCCCAAAAAGTTAAACATAGAAACATGAATTTTTGGTATTTTAGTAACTTTTATATGCCGAATCTAGATCTAAAATCAAAACTGTCAAAATTTTATCATAGGCGTAGCATTTGGGGGGGTTAAGAAACAAAAACAAAAGTTACTTTTGTCTAAGTTAATGTTTTTCATTTTTTTTTCTGGATCTATGAAAGTTTAGAGCTTTCTGGCAAAAAAAGGTACTCTTGATGTACTTCGCTCAGATGCACCATTTCTAAAAAAGAATCCTTAACGATAACATTGTTTACCAAACACAGATCAAATTAAAATTATGATTTTTTTTAAAGTTAACAACAACACTTATATACTTGACTAAATGTTCAAATAAATTTCCATTTTGTTGAATACACAGTCTGGACCGTTTCGTAATATTTTGAGTAGTACGAAGAATTTCGAACCGGTTTACTTTAATTCGATTTCCAGCTGCATGAATTCGTCTTAAAAGCTCTTCTGGGCTATCTACTTCTGTGTCATAAACAATATTGCACATATTGCCCAACAGATAATAATCTAAAGGATTTAGATCGGACGATCGAGCTGACCAGTCTACTGGACCACCTCTACCTATTCACCTATTGGGAAAATTTTCATTTAGCCAGCTAGTTTTGATTTTAGATCTAGATTCAGCATATAAAAGTTACTAAAATACCAAAAATTCATGTTTCTATGTTCAACTGTTTGGGAATAATCTGAAAAATACCATCTTGATGGGTTTCCTTTTAGGGGGCTGTAGCTCCCTTAGGGGGCAATTTCCGACACTTGTTTATTAAACAAATTAGTATTATTTTTCGATGCAGATTCCACTGTTTTCCTTTGGCCACGTAATTTCGGGACACCCCGTATAACTATTTATTCCTGCTGAAAAAAACGTGGACTAGTTTAGTAAATATCTATACCCATTACCAATATGTGCTTATAAGCTACTCTGATATATTGTGGAGTGATATACAGAAGTCATAAAGAATTCCATTTATTTCATATTGACCCTCTGATAAATTCACAGAAAAACCTTTTGTTGAACTGAATTAAAAGTCAGTGGCGGCTTTTCAGTGGCAGGGTCGGCTGTGCTGGCCCAGTGTCAAACAGACAACATACTCGCAAGTAACCCAGGCTGGGGTCGGTAAGCTTCCCTGCCATTACAATAGTCGATTGCCAAATTCAAAATTTAATTGGCAGGCTGTAAATTATGTACTTATAACATTGTTTTGAACCCATGTACGCAACTTTTGAAGATACCCTGGGCTCGATCCTCGTCAAAAATGACTAACCGAACCAAACGTCAAGATGACACTCGTGTGAAAATGAATGAAATAGATTATGTCAAAACTGAGTAGGCCTGTTATTTGACTCTAGGTCATGGTATCTAATAATCATGTAAATCTAGATACATAAGAACTTAACTAACCTAAACTTTCATTTTTATTTTTATTATTATTATTAAACGTATTTATTTGCAATGTTACAATTGAAATTATATTATTAAGGGCGAAGGATTACCAATTTCATAGAGTTCTTCTAACACTTAACCCATATAAGATATATATAAATATTGATAATATATAACAAAATATAATATAAGATCAATGAGAAAATCAATTAGAAAAAAAGGAACATACTCGACTAACAAGTAAGAAGTACTAGATAATAATATGAATCAATAATTCTGTGATCCCGGGGTAAAAGTGCAGTATACAGTTTATACAAAAAACAAACATGAGCTTATGTTCTGACAAAACTGAACTCTCTAATATTCTTCTTGGTTGTTTTTTAACAAACAAAATTTGACTTTCTTTTTTAAAAAAGAAAGTCTAATCGAACTTTCAATCCTCATGCATTTTTAATATGTTTTAGAAGCATCCTTCATCTATCGTTTCGTGAAAACCGCAGGAGGGTAGGGTGCCAGGGAAGGACGCTTAGATTCTTTTATGGAAGGTCTGCCGGAGGCCTTTTCGACACGGTCGAAAATATCCGAAAAAAAATACTTGCGATTTTTTCACGTCAAAACCAATATAATTTTCGAAAAGTACACCCTTCATTTAGTCAGAGAACATACTTTGAGCAAATTCTGAGAGATTGATTTTTTACGGTATATGTATGGAAAAATAACGATTCTTCATCATTTTTCGATAATGAAATGGTCTACTTTATCTCGGCCAAGGCGAGACGAATTCTTATATAAACTATAGGTTTTCTGGACGAAAATTTCATGTAGATTCCAAATCCGGTACCAAAAGGGACGTAGGTCTTCGCCGGAATTTACTACGGCTATCAGAATGACCCCATATTTTTGCACGAACACTTTGCATTTAAAAAAAAAATGTTTTCCTTCACTGCTTCCAAAGTTTAAAGCAGGCTTCCAAAGTGATCAGAAAAGGTGGAAAAAATTATGGAGAAGCCCGTGGGCGCCCTTGGGCGCCAGGACGTTTTTTTTGGGTGCCGGCTGATGAAAATATCGGTCGACTTCTGCTTGCGATTGCTTGGTTAGCAGCTGCCATTGGACCTATATATATATAACATATAATATGTTTTAGAAGCATCTTTTATCTATCGCAGGAGGATAGGGTGTCGGGGAAGGACGCTGCGATTTTTTTACGGAAGGTCTGCCGGAGGCCTTTTTGACACAGTCGAAAATATCCGAAAAAAATACTTGCGATTTTTTCACGACGTAACCAATATGATTTTCGAAAAGTACACCCTTCATTCAGTCAGAGAACATACTGTGACCGAATTCTGGGAGATAATTGTTGGTCATTTAGGATGCAAACCAAGTGATAATATCAAAAAACTTTTGAACCAACACCATATCAAGATTGCTTATAAAGCTAAAGGTTGTTTAGGGTCTATCATAAAAAACAACAAAGACAAAATTTAAAAAATTAATAAAATTGGAGTATATAAATTAAATTGTAGATATTGCCCCAAGAATACTAGAATTAAAGTCATTACGATTCTTTCTCTAAAAATAATAAACATTTAACTTACGCGAAACATCTAAAAAACGAAAAGCATACATTTGATAAAAATTTCCAAATCTTACATATTAAGAAAAAAGGCAAAAAATTGGATTTATTAGAGCCTTTATCTATTAATAAGGGTAGAACATCCTAAAATATCCTAAATGACCAACTAGACAAAAACAACTTACCTTTGTTCTTCCCCAAAATTATTATTAATTATTTCATTAGTGCAGGTACCTTAATTTTAAGTTTCCTACTTAATAATTTGTTATACCTTCCTCACATCTGAAGCAGCCACTGTGAAGGCGAAACATATGTCATATTGACAATATATAGTGAAAATTACAACACATACGTGTTTCACTTCAAAAGTTTTCTAAAAGCTATGAAAGTCGCGAAAAGTGTACATCCTTTGTGCCCGTTTTGGCGTACGCACCACAAGTTCCACGAAAATAAACCTGCCGAAATTTAATCTGCATTCATAGTGCCCCTTACCCTTAACAACATCGGTATCATTTACAAAAATCGGATCAATTAACGTTGGTGAGATTGAGGTAACACGTGTCGGTTTAGCAATTAACTGTTCAAAATTATATGAGTTGGAACAACCTGTTAAAGGGTTGTCTAGTTTGAGCAAGTTAAGATTGATATCACCAGATATGAATGTCCTATTAAACCGCGGGGCTAAGTCTGACAGAATATTATCAAAAGATTCTATACATTCCAGCAGGTTGTTTTTTGGAGGTCTTTACACCACTCCTACACAAATAAAGATATTACATATTTTAATTTTATCAAAAAGATACTCTAGATTAGTAATCCTAATATTATTATCGTTGTTAAAAATTTGTAGTTGTTGAAATGTATGCACTGCGAACTTTAATAAATGATTTTATAATAAAGCACATACAGATATGTTAAAGTGTCTAGGTGCAAAAATAAACCATAATTATACTCAGCAAATTACTTACTTCTGCAAAATGTAAAAAGTGTAATGTAGATATTATTATGAATGCTCATTGAAGGTAATGTATTATATTATTTCATGATTGTCTGATTTAAAAATTAAAACTGACTATAACAATGGACTCTCATACAGTTATGTTAAAGAAGTTGTTATATTATGATATAATATAATAGAAATGTATTTAGATGCATTGCGGCCTTTAAAAAATATTTTGTTTTATAAAGAACAGCACTGCAGGAAAAATCTTTAACGGTACTCTGCAAACGCGTGTGCGAAGGAACCGATTGCCGTTGATTTTGAATCTTTGAACTAACCGGACTTCCATCTGAGGAAGATTGTTCCAAAGTGATGACGTTCTCAATAGGAAGGAGTTTTTGCTCACTGCCGTTCGAGGAAGATCACGTTATCCTAATAACTTTGCAACGACTTGACTTAACCTTCAGCATCTTCTAACGAGAATCAAAAAACTATGTATAATGTTGCACTTATGGATCCCAACTGAACCAGAAAAAATAAACAGAAAATAATTAAAACTCGGGCCCATAAATATATCAGCTACCAGCAGGCTAATCCGATCAGCTAATACGATGTAATCCTGCAGTAATAAGCGTCGATGGGCTTTGGTTCGGCGTCCTTCGGTTCTACGCCCACGCTAATACGGATTTTATTTACACAGGAAAACCATTGGAACTTCCGTATCTGCAAACGTTTTTGATATTTCTGGGTCATTAAAAAAGGATTATTATCTTTAACACATCAAAACACACCGTTAGACTAAAATTTTAGTTTTGATGACCGATGTGTGATAAATCGGCACCCTCAGCATATTCTGCTTTCTTCCATAAACTTTCGTCAATTAATAACATAAGGTAATAACTCCATGAAACGTGGATTACATTTTTCTTAAATATATTTTTGTGACTTCTCCCTAGAAAAACTTTGAAATATCTACAAACGCTGTGGCATGTTTGTTGTTTATCTAAAGAGTTTTATTTTTTCTTAGAAGTTTTCTGATTAACACAATTTCCATTGTGAACGAACAGAACTATTTTTGGAAGACTAGGTTGGAATTAAAAACACTTTCCAAGTTCAATAATTGACCCTTTTCGACTAACCCTTTGATCCCTTGTTCCAAATAAGAGCCTCCGAAAATGATAAAAGGGAATGGAATCTATTTACATGGCGAAACAGCCTAGGGAAGTTATTTGAGTGAACAAATCTCTAATTGTAAATAATATATTAAATACGAATTCGGGGTTCACCAAGTTTTAGTTTGGAAATAGTTTTCCTGTATTTTTGAAACGAGAATTTGATATTTGAAACTCCAAGCAAATTAAAAATTTAATAGTATATAATAATTGGGAAAATTACTGAAAATGCCTTTTATATAAGACCCACACGAAAAGAACTTATTACATACCCATTTTAGCCTGTTTGCGTTATGTAATATACTATATTATCGCACTGAGTGATGTAATGAACTTATTACATTACTCATTTTTAATCAAACTATGATTTTTTTGTTCCGTCAGTCACTGTCATTTTTTGTGTAATGTCACTGCATAAATATGAAAACCATTTTGAATACATAAAAAAACAAAATTCTGGGTCTTATATAAAATGTTGTATATCACACGTACGGTAAGGCTCATTACAGCACTCGTGTGGTTACTACGTCTCGGTCTACAACCTCGTCGTAGCAGTAATAGCCACTCGTTACTGCAATGAAGCTCATACCGTACTAGTAATATAAATAACTATTATAGATCCTTTCGCCATCACACATACAAAATAAATATAAAGGTTTGTCTTTCTCTTCACCGTATCATGGCTCGTCAGTGCGGCCAGGATCTGACGAAGGGAAAGACCTTTCAGTGTACTTTATACATAAAAAAAAAATCAAAAGCTACCGGTGAGCTATAGCATAAAGCAACACCTCGTGGGGTTTAGACGCATCACCTGACCCAATCTGGCAAGAATTTATATTAGTTCAGGAGGAATCTCAGTCCTAGTTGTAGGAGTCACCGCCAGGTTGGTCTATTTTTCTTGGCAGATCCAGATAATGCATCTAGGGGCCACGAGATGTCGCTTTATGTTAAATCTCACCGATAATATCAGACAGAAAAGACTACAAACAAGAAATCAAATTGAAACAAAAATCACAATGAATTAAGACTTATACATACAATATCAAGACGCTTTTGGATACTGCCTTAAAAATATTAGGGACAAATGTTACTATTACTTACTAAAATACGGAAATACCCACTTATATATTTTTACTAAGAAGAAACGTCGACATAGAGTCGAGTGAAGTGCTTGAACACCAATTAATTTATCGTAAGAAAATAAATATATTTAACGGAACATGGGCGATACGAAAAAATTAAGAAGTGGACCTTCAAAAATAAAATAAAATAACCCACCCATAATTAATTGGAAAAAACTTGTTATCACTATACCCGTAAACACAAGCACTTTTTAGGATCATGAAAAACCACTTTATATGTTTACACAAACGACGTTTTACGAATAAATCAGACGAAGTAACATTTTCTTGATCAATAGCACTTAAGTTAGAATTTTATTATTAAATTTGTAACACTTTAAACTAAGAAAGTGCAATTAAAATTACAATGCGATCAACCAGGACTCACAAACAACTACAAAATTAAAATAAAGAGACAACGACCATTGATATCCAGATCTTTTTTAATCCGCCTAAGCTAGCAAGCCTTTAATATAATCAGAAAATTGTATAAATTAATATTGTTAGCAGAAAACCTTTTCAATCGATTTTCAAAACATGGATCATTCGAAAAGCCTAAAAATACGAATTTTTATGTTATATTGGGTAATAATATTTTTAACAATTCGCTGATGTATTATCAAGTAGATTACTCATACGCTTCGATCAGCTCATGTATTTAACATTTATTAGTTTAATAAATACCCATGGGAAATTTTACAAATGTTGTATTTTGGACAGCATTTCAATGGCATTAATTTCGAAATTCCATGTACAAATATTATTTCAATACGTAATTATACCGATGCCGAAGTTGAATCGTTTTGAAATATTAAAACGGGAATACTTTGCATAAATTTATTTTAAGATTACTAAAGTAAAAATGTTTGTCTTTTCCTGCTATTTATGTATATTGTACTTGGCTACTAACTCTTAGTTTGGTCTACCGGATTTTTTTACCCTTAAAATACCAGATTAGAGAATTGAAAACCGTTTTCAATCAAGGTTCATTATAGCTATTAAGTCGTATCTACATTTTATTTAGCCCTTTGAACCCTCGTTACTGAATAAAGCTCTAGAAAATTACTACGATAATAGGATCCATTTATATGCTAGAATAGCCCATAGCCCCAAATTAAACTGAATGGATTCTCTACTTTAAGATCTATAGATGAGCTCTTCTCCTACTTATATTTCTATTTGGCCTATTTACATTTTAATAATAAAGATTAGTTTACAGTCAATAACGAAAGTTTTTTTTTGGTTTTAATCGATTGAAATTATTATTGTGTGTTGCTTAATGGAAACAATATTTTTTATTTAGATTAAACGTCACCATCTTAATGATATTAGCAATACCTAATTCGAAGGTACCTAAATTTGTTTGCCCCTTACGCCTTTAAATGTTTGTATCTCGTTTTTTGCTTTAGTGGGTAAATCTGTGCCTTAGTATTATCAAAAGTAACAAAATAATTAAAAGTAATTTACTGTTAAGTGTAGGTATAGGGCATGTAATATTTATTCATATTAATTTAGCACCCATATCATAAATATGTGAATAATAAATTCCATAATGCGAACTCGAAAAATATAAATAACAAGAACTTTAAGTATGTTTTGTATTATAGATATTTTAAGCAAGGATACAAATTCTTCAGGAATTCAGCCACCTACGCAGTTACCTTTGGGCAAAAATTTAATAATGAATAATATTCTAAAATTAATATTATATAAATAATAACAATAATAATTATTATTATTATTACCAAATTAATACACTGACTCGCTAATACCCACGATATCCTGCATTCTGCAGTCAGCCATAATGTCTTTACAATAAAAATTTGAGTGTTAAAATTTTATAAATACAATAAAATATGGTCAGATTTTTGATTTTAGAAATCCGTATTTATATGGTAGCGTAGCCTCGATGACACACTTTTCATCCCCTTACATAATATTGATATAAATATCCTACTTTAACCCATATTTCCATTCGACCGACCGCAGATCGCTTTCTCCCGAATCTTATAAATCTTTAAACAGAGCATTTCCTTAACAATTTAAAGCTCTCGCCCTTTAAAGAATTTAGATCCGAAATAAGTGCTATTTCCTTCCTCATAACTTTGGCCGCACGTACAAGTGCAAACGCGCGGCTCAAATGTGGGAATTCGGAAACCGCATCGCAATGAAAAAGTGTGTTGATTTATAGTCCAAGAGATGAAAAAGATTGTTAAAAAGGACATCACGAGAAATGGTCCTAAAGTAATTTTTACCCATGGATCATCTCTAGATTATTGCTTTCTGGACTACAAACAGGGTGAGTCGGGAGGAACGGACTAAACTCCAGGAGTACAATATACACTCGAAAACAATGCGAGAAAGCCCATATGTTCTTATTCGATTTTCATTTGTTTTCAATTTATAGAGTAATATCAAATAAAAGAAATTATATACATTAACATTTTCTTAATCATAGGGATCTTTTAATTGCTTCATGTCTTTCTTCTTTAATATATTGGCTGCAGTATTTCTAATACGTCGAATTAGTGAATTAAACCAGCCCCATAAATAATAATCCAGTGCTGTGAGATCTGAAAATAGGACTACTGCGACCAATCCAATGCCCTGGAAATCTTTTGTCAAGATTTTGCTGATACATTTGCATTCAGATGTTTACAGGAACATCCTCTAATAGTTCGATTCTCCAAAATAAAAGGGCCAATTAAATAACTATCGAGCATACCACACCACACGTTGACCGAAAACTTATGTTGAAAAGTACTTTCGACTGTTGCGTGGGAATTTTCAACTGACCATACATGAAGATTACGAGTATTGATAATACCGTCACGGGTAAATGTTGCGTTATCCATAAAAACGATAATTCATATTTATCAACCGACAAAATTCCATACGTTTAGCATAATCTTCTGGTTTTAGGTGCTGTACATGGTATTGATATAAGCCTTGCTAGTGGAACTTGTTTATTGCTCTTTTCTGCGTAATTCCCAATTGAGTATTAATTCTTTGTAAGCTGGTCGTTGCATCTTCTTCTACTAAATCCAGAATATTTACTACTTCTTCTAATTGTTGTCGAGTAGATCATTCGAATGCTATCTCAGCACTGGGAAGCTTACCGGTCTCGCAGAATTTGTTAAAAACTGTGATAAATACGTTTCTATTAGGATGTCTCTGATATGGAAACCGTGGACGATATTCTTCAACAGCAGCTGTAGCATTTCCATTACAGAAACCATGAACAAATTTTTATATTCTAAATTTGACTAGACGCTTTAATCATTCAAACTGGAAAATAAACGTTCAGATACTGTCACAGTATACTAACACATTGTTTTCAAATGTTTTGAGTCTTGAACAAGTGGAGAGCCAGATGAAAATTCTTAACTCTGCTATAACTTCAAAACAAGTGAAATTCGGATAAGAACATACGGGATTTTTCACATTGTTTACACGTGTATAATACACTCCTGGAGATTGGTCCGTTCATCCCGACTCACCCTGTATGCAAGATGTCCCATTGGTAATGGTGCTCAAATGAACTGGTGATACTAAAGATCAAAATAGGGACTTACGCAAAATATAAGAATGAGAAATGCCATAACTAGAAAAGAACTTATTTCATGGAACACGTGACAAACTTAAAAATGCGCTGTGGCGACCCAAGAAGCTAAAAAGAAGAAGAGCTAAACCACAGACTCAGAGACGCTGGATAGACGACGTTAAAGACATGGTAGAAAGAAAATGGTTCCGCATTGCCTGAGACCTATACCAAGAGTTACGATGAGACAGACTTCTTGGTCGTGTTAGTGTATGGATGGAAGAAGGCTGATGACATGAAGATACAGAGGTTCTTATTAGGAAACGTATATAGAGTTTATGCGAGGGAGTCAACAGTACATATACGTCAGATATATTGAGATATTAAGTTCAATCTGAATCTGCTAGTAGGTGCATCGATAATATTCTTCTTAGCCTAATTAAAACTATCGTCAATAGTTTCGTCTATTATCTCCTGGACTACAGTTCAGAAATCAAACAAGTGGTCAGTAATACACCGGCACGGGGCAAGAACAGCACGCCAATTACACCACAACAGTAATTTTGTAAAATGTTAATAATTCACTAGGCGATTCGAATATTCGTAGGGAAATTGAAAATTCACGATGCAAAACAGATTTCGTTCAAGTGGTATTGCATTTTTCAGCGGTTATTGAAAATGCCTTTTGATTGGGTCGGGTAATTGTTTGTCGGTTGGGTATTTAAATTTTCATTGAAATTGTAGCAAAACTGATTTTATAAATTTGTATTTATTTTCGTTGTAAAAGGAATTCGGTATTGATTGCTGCTTTAATAAAGGGCGAAATATTGGAAATAACTGACACTCTTCCTTGAAAATCAAACAGTAAATGCAGTAAAGCCATTATCAAGTTTTTGCTTCTAAGCTGGAAAGAAAAAAAATTATATTTTTCTACAACAACTATAAACATTGTGTACATATATATTTTTTAATTTTCTTTAGTACGTTATATTTATTTTGTAATTAAATGAGCGAATTTTAATGCAAAGTTATAGTATAGTACCAAATACCTGGATTTTAAAAATTTATTTGCCAGAGACTTTGTTAGGCTCAACAAATAGCGGGCTAATGTAATCGAACACAAAAAAAAGAATAAAAGTAATGCATATTATAAAAATATTCCTGAGGAACTAAGAAGAAAAACATATTATCTTTCAAAGAGTTGTATTGTAAAAACACAGATACGTATATAGATTATATGGGCTGTTAATTTAAATACATGCAATAACATGCAAAGAAAAATAAATTAAACTAGCCTTCGCTTGTGTAATTCAACGACAAACCAAAACAAAAGAAGACCGTCTCTAGATAATTCCTAATCCATGTAATTTAGGTTGGGCGCCTATCCTATATAGAACAGGATTTACACTATATCCGCTTTATGTATATTAATAGTTTTAACCCTAATCCCTATGCACCTAATGAAATCCTTAATGCCATTTTACATGTTTCTTTTATGCGCGCTTTTACTTTTCACGAGTTTCGTTTATTAAATGTACCTAATGCTTTAGCCGAGCCTTGTGTCACACTAGTATACGTGAATTTAGCTAGTTTTTATTATACTCTATTTCTTAATGATTGACAGCACAGCGAAGGGTCATTAGTCGTAAAATCTCAATAAACCATCGGTGTGGCAATAACAGGTACATGGTCTTAAATTACACAGGTACCCTATTTCATAGTAGAACATCTCCAACTTACTTAGTTTTATGTTCAACGTGTTATCGAAAGCTTGTAGGTTTATTATAAAAATAGCGCATTATTATTCCCCAGTGTTTGGAAGAGTGTGCTTGACGTAAAATCAAATCCAATAGTTTTAAATGTACATCACGCACTTGTACAGCAAACACCCTTTAGTAATGTTTAAAATCCAATAACAGCATTTGCCAATTTGACGGAAGTTAGTGGATTAACAATCTACAGGCTTCTTAGGGAAAGAAAATTTGGAACGATAGTCCCTCCTAAAAAGGGAAGGACGGCTGTACAAATTGATGAGGATGTGAAAAATGTCATAAGAAAAGTCCATTATTTTTATTTCAATGTGGAAATCAGGAGATCCCAACATTCGATAATTTTTTTTATGTTATAATAGAAGATGAGAATTTATCCTAGTACGAAAAAAATTGTGGGCAATTTTACATAAATTAAATTTTTCTTGAGAAAAACACAACTGAAAATCAATATTACTGGATAGACAAGATTTTATTTTTTGGAGACGGCATTCAGTGCAAAAGATAATAATATGGCAGGATAAAAAATATTCAATGCTCTCCTAAATCATTTATAGAAGGTTTGTTTACTACTTTGAAAATACCTGCAGGTAAAGGTCGCAGGTTAATAATAACGCATATTAGGTAATGAAAATAGATTTGTAAACGGTGGTTTGCTTGAATTCGAGTTAAAATCAACTAAAGGTTATCATGAGGAAATGACTGCTGGCATCTTCAAAGAGTATATTGAGCAACTGCTAGAATTAATTCCCGAAAACTCTGTCATAGTCTTAAGATAACCCCCGCTATCCTTCAAGGCTTTTAAAGAAAGTACCTGCGACTTCTTGGAAGAAAGGGATATTATAAATTAGTTATCTGAAAAAAATATACCCTTTGAGGAAAACATGTTAAAAAAAAAGAGCGAGAATATAAGTGACGTTTAAAAAAATGTGTAATCGCCGAAATGGCTAAAAAGGATGTTATTCTATTACTTCAACTAACGCCCAACCATTGTGAATTAAAACACAAATGAAGCGCTATGTAACAAGAAATAAAATAAAAGCTGTATACGAGAGTTATTGAAATATACATTAACAATTATCACGAGAGAAAATTGGCAAGAAGCTACAAGACATGTAATTAAAGAGGAAACAAAGTGTAATACCTAAAAAACAGGCTGGAAGAAACGGTACAACCACTTAATATTTCTGTTGACGCCACAGATGAACCCCTCGAATTTAGTGACGGTAAAGACACCTCTTTAGACCTTTAGTTTGTAAGTGTTTGTAAATATGATCTGTATGCTCCATTCCACAATAATTCGTTGATTTCCCGACCGCAATAAAATTTAAACCCAGCCATAAATAAGTGCCTTTTGGAAGGGTACAGGTCCTGATTACCTACTAATTTCAATAGTTTAGGTTAGCTATTTTTAACAAAACTACAAATATAAAATAATAGGTAAGTATCTTTATTTTAATCATGTAATTAAATAGCTATTAATATTTATACAAAAATACTAATCTACAATATTACAATATCATCTATGCCTAAACTAATTATTAAGGGCCTTACGTTACTATTAATTATGTTATTATATTGGTATACTAGGTAGGTTATTGGCAAATTGCAGGTTGAAAATGGATTTATTCCGAACGCTCTATTATTATCTGCGAAGAAAATTGCCACTTCATCTTTGGATTACCATCAAGACACGGATGCTACATTGTTTGAAGATTGGTTTCAGAATCGTCTGCTTCCGAATGTGCCCAAAAATAGTGTTATTGTGATGGACAACGCTAGTTACCACAGTCGCCAACTAAGTAAAGTGCCGAATTCAAATAATACAAAAGTGGAAATTCAAAACTATATGATGGAAAATAATATATATTTCGAGGAAACCTATTCAAAAAAGGACCTTTTAAATGTTTTAAAAACATTCAATATTGAAAAAGAATATAACTCTGACAATCTCGCAAGTGCTAATGGTCACACAGTTTTACGCCTCCCTTCGTATTACTGTATTTTTAACCCAACAGAACATATATGAAGCCAGTTAAAGACGATGATTAGAACTATTAGAAGAGAAAACACATCCCCTACACTAAGTAGTTCTGTTATAGAATTAATTAAAAAATGTGTAAATAATATCCCAGTAGAAAGTTGGAAAAATTCTGTGAGACACGTGATCCAAGTCGAAGATTCCTATAACATAATTAATAGTAACGTAAGGCCCTTAATAATTAGTTTAGACATAGATGAAGACGATAGTGATAGTGAAACAGAGCTAAATATAGAGTAGGTTAAGTTAAATATTGTATTATTATAATAGTGTAGATTAGTATTTTTGTATAAATATTAATAGCTATTTAATTACATGATTAAAATAAAGATACTTACCTATTATTTTATATTTGTTGTTTTGTTGAAAATAGCTAACCTAAACTATTGAAATTGGTAGGTAAACAGGACCTGTACCCTTTCAAAAGGTCCCGTGCCTACACAATAGGCAACTTATTTATGGTCGGGATTACGACTGAGGGTTGTCATTTAAATTTTATTGTGGTCGAGAAATCAACGAATAATTGTGGAATGGAGCATACCATTTTTATTTTAGGAAAATAAAGTAATACAATTAAATACAGTGTGTGTATAAAGTCTGGAAACGGCTTAATAGCATCACAATTTATGGACCGATTTAAACCAAATGTGGTACAGTTATGTAAGAGGATCTGACGTACCGAATGACGATATTGGCGTTATTGCTAGCTTTTTAGTTTGTCGAACGAATTTTATATTCTTAAATGTAACACCCTGTATAATTTTCATTTATAGTTTTTACTTTTAATTTGTTACACTTTTGGTATCTTACACTTTGTTCCTAATATCAGTAGTCTTCGAAATAGCGAGTACAATTTAGAAAAAATATATTTTTTATATTAAATGTTCAAACTCTTTTTCCTGTAGGTACAGCTTGACAGTGTGCTAATTGAAAATAAAATTTTTTGATTGTGTTGTAAATCATTTCTGGCGGTATTATTTCAAATTCATCCAAAATTCGACTCTGCAATACGGCCAAAACTTGAGGGTTTGTGGTATAAACCCTGTTCTTCAAGTGTCCCCATAAAAAGTAGTCGTTAGGCGAGAAATCAGGGAATCTAGGTGGCCACTCGATTGTACCCAGGAAAGTGTTGTTCAAAAATTCGCGCACGTTTCAACGAAAATGGGGAGGAGCTACGTCTTGTTAGAAGAACGTCCCAGCATAATTTGGACCCATCACATTTCGTATAATAGGTACGATTTGCGTTTTTAAGAGCTCAAGGTAAAGTTGTGATGTCAAAATTCCATCAATATAAAATGGACCGATCTTTGACTTTACACCAAAAAAACACAATTTGTTGATATTTTCAAAACACGTCGTTATTTCGAAAACTACTGATATTAGGAACAAAGTATGTTATACCAAAAGTGTAACAAATTTAAAGTAAAAATTATAAATAAAAAAATATACAGGGTGTTACATTTTAAAATATAAATTTCGTTCGAATTCCAGACAAACTAAAAAGTTGGCAATATCGTCATTCGGTGCGTCAGATCCTCTTACACAACTGTACCAAATTTGGTTTAAATCGCCAAATAAATTGTGATGTTATTAAGTCGTTTCCGGACTTTATACACACACTGTATATACCTTTGCTTGTACACCATAAAATTTGCAATCGTATTAATAAGAACCTCAATGTTCACCACTGCACTGTCGTAATATTTATCCTAAATTATCGGCTTGCTCTATTTTAATTAATAGTATTTAATTTTAATTTAATTCAATTAATAATATATTATATTAATTATAATCTAATTTTCCGACCCTATTGTCAAAGATAACATTACGTGTCGATCTATACAATGTTAAAACTACCTGTATTCAGTATAGTAACTGAAAAGATATACTTTCAGTCTAAAAATAATATGTTCACACTGTAACCCAAAACTTGTCTTTTGCATTTATAATGAGGGTTACTTCCTGTCAGACAATAGGAAACAGTATAATCTAACTCAATTTCATTCCATATTTTAATGACAATTCCTCTGTAAGTACAGGGCCGTATGCAGTCATATAGCCTTGCACTAAGCGATGCCGCTCCTAGCGATTGCAAAAGGCTTGGTGCGCACTAAAAAAGGGTAACGATGTCACTCCCACCTCCTGATGACCTGAACAAGTTGCTTTCTCCAAAAGAATCGTAAGATCACGTAACTTAATACTAAATTCACATGTTTTCAATAAAAAATGTAGGAAAAAAACAAACATCAAACTACGTTTTTTCAATTTATTTTTCCGAGATCATTAGGTAGCGATTTATTGATGACAAAAGAACGTCCAGTCTTAGCAGAAAAGTTTTCCAAATGCCGCACAATAAAAAGTATTATATCCCCAAGTCCCTGGGCTTTGGATTCTTAACTATAAATTCGACCCTTTTCAATACAGAAAATAAAGTGGAAGATTATTTAGCTTTATTGTTTGGAAATTTGTTCGTTTGTTCTTTTTTTGGATCGCACATTTATTTTTCTGGCCCGTTCTTGTCTAAATCCTTTACAGTATTAACTGGAAGAGGATTAAGTTATTAAGTTTATGTAAAACGCGAATTTTCTAATACATTTTTTAGATTGATTCATATACCTAAGAATATGAAAAAATACGGTTAAAGACGATGATCATTAACAAATAACCAATAACCAATTTTTTCAAACTTACTCAAAAAAAAAAAATTGTATCGTTAAATTTTTTATCAGGAGTGAAAAATACGTACCTATAATAAATTATTTAGAAAT
This sequence comes from Polydrusus tereticollis, assembly GCA_963920685.1. Lineage (NCBI taxonomy): Eukaryota > Metazoa > Arthropoda > Insecta > Coleoptera > Curculionidae > Polydrusus > Polydrusus tereticollis. Next base: position 145,197,108 of record OY987329.1, read on the forward strand.
TATTCGAACGAAAACCGTAAAATACAATTACTTATATAGGTACTTGTACCAAATATGGCCACACTCGTAGCTCATTTCTTTCTATTACAGAAAACTATATTGGAATGTGTACCTACCGAATAGCTTACATTGGCCGCAAATAGATGGCGCAACCGCTTACTCCGAAATCAGCTGTCGCGTGCATTTCATAAAATAAAGTAGTCGTCCTGCGCGTACGTCTATGAAAATGTCAAATGTCTTAAAATTTAAACCTAAAATTTTAGAAACGATTCTCATCGGCAGAGGACAGAGGACGTTCACAAAGCCGAATAATCCAGAACAAACTTTAGAAGACTATTGGATGTGAAAACTAAAACCGATATTTTTAGGTTAGAAATATAAACAAAGTGGAAACAGAATAGATGGAGAATCGAGAATTGAATAGATTCCGTAGCGTATCGACTCGGTTCGGGTATCGTTGTGAAGGAATCCTAGGAGAACGCGAATAGTACGAAAAAATGTTTTAGTGCAGATGCGCAGATGTCAGTTTGCACGTTGACGTTTATGTGGATGGCATCACTTAAGGCTTTTAATAATGTCCACGAAGAATATATACTGTGGTGCATGCAGGGCCGCCACTTACATATTTTATGTGCGGTGTATTCAGGCCACACAGGCGGTTAATCCAAGAGGTGGCCACCCCAGGCCCTAAGCCTTAAAACTATTCTAAAAATTAAAAGAACCGTAAACCATAACTACAAATATTTTACACAATAAATAAATTGAAATTCTATACGTATTGTAATTTGTCACACTGTCACTAAATCTTGTTGTCAACGATGCAGCGAAAGTGAACTTCGAATCAGTAGATTTTTTAAATCTAATACAGGAATTGTATGTTAGCTTCTAGGCGTCAGATCATAGTGTGTTATTAGCTCAATTTCCGAAACTTACATTAAAGCCATTGTCCGATACGAGATGAGAGATTCGTATATAAGCAATAACACCACTTAAAACATAAATCGGTGAAATATATGATGCTTTATTTTAATTAGAAGATGATGAAACTAAAATTCTTAAAAGTCAACGTTGGAGTAAACTTATACAAAGCCCAAAATTCAATAACAAATGTTCAGCTGTAGCCCTAGAAAACCAAAAAAAATTACATTGTTGAATCAAAATCTAATGAAAAGTATTTATGGATACCGTGAAGGCAATTGCTGCCGATGTTGGCATAGGAGAAGAATTTTTTTCTCTTGTATTCACAAAAGAAACCCAAATTTTGATTATGAACACGAAGACGAAAGCACTTCAGATCCCGAGAAGTCTTTCAAAGTTAATTTTTACTTTAAAATTTTAGAGGTAACTATTTGGGCAATAAACGAAAGATTTTAATTATTGCCCCAACACGCTGATATTTTTAAAATTTTATATTATATTAAAGAATATGGTGATCTCGGAGACGATGAACTAAAAGCCCACTGTGCTGAAGCCGAACTTGCCCTAAGAGATAACGGGCTGAAACACTGAGACATTAGCAGCGAGGAATTATCGAGGAAATGAAGGCAATAGAACCTCATCTTAAATCTGATATATATACATACTCCAATATAATTTGACATCCTGTTTTTCAAATTTAACTGTACTAATTAGAATTTTTTTGCTTTACCCGTTACTGTTGCGACAGGAGAACGTTTGTTTTCCAAACTCAAGTTAATAAGCCTTAGCAACTTTGTCTATGTTAAAAAAGTTTGCGGACACAAAAACCCGGAAAGTTATGGAAAACCTTTTGCGAACTATTTATATGTCTTGATATTACATTTTTTAAGAAAAATTGAAATTTGGAAGAGAGGGGCGACAAAAATTCGTTGCTGCACAGAGGTGATCACCTATAATTCGTATGTTAACTTTCCTTAGTTTTTGATGAGCTTCAAACAATAAATGTCTTAATTTTAAAATACATTTCTGTTCTAAAATACTAAAGCTTATAGTTAACTAAAGAAGATTAAAATAATTTTCGGTTTTGTTTATATTTTCATACTTTTTTTATTTCTCCAGTATTTCTCTTTTTTTACTAAGATTTGAGTAAGATATTATTCCCCGTTGTTTATTTTTTTTTACAACGTCATAAACCTCCAATACAGTTGAATAAAACCTAAAAACTTCAATAAAACTTTTATCGGTCGCGTAACTCCATATCGGAAAAAATGTGATCTTAAACGTCTAAAAGGCAGTTTCGAAGTAAATCCAGCAGTGATCCTTTGCAGCAAATCAATTGGCGTGGCTTGAGGAAAGACCGAAGGGAAAATAAGAAAAAGTTGGGACGTACAATATCCCTTTCTGACAAGGGATATAATTACAGAATCGGACTTGTCAAGTTATTTTCATAGAGCCATAAAATAAATTGTTGTAACACTGTTTACTGTCTTAGCAAAAATTATTGTTAAATTTAACCTTTTATTATTAAAACATAACATACTTATTTTTACGCCAGGGTGTTTATTGGTCCAAGTATTTTTCCTTTTGGGCCACATATACGTTACTAGAAGAAATATGGGGGTATATGGGAATAATATATCTATATATTTTATTTCTGACGTCAACAGACGCTTCCCCAAAAAAAAACACTGTTTTACGAAACAGGGCCCGTTTTCAAATTTTAACATGTTCTGCTTTTGAGGATTTATTTCATAAAAAATGACTGATATTTGATCCTTTCCATTGTTTCACTCATTATCACAACCGTACAGGTGTCAAAGGCCACTACTAAACATAGACCTTCATTAGATTAGGTACCCCAGTTTAGTCGATTTTCCGCCTCCTGTTTCCTGCGACTCTTTGAAAATCCTCGGACCAATGTGTTGGCCCTCATTTCTGTATGCCTCTTATTCTACTATTTTTCTTGTCCAGCTGGATGACCCGCCGATACAGATACCACTTAAAAATTTTCCCACAACGCAACGTCTTCCCTACTCGTTGTTCGCCTCGTTTCAATATTTAGGACTCGGTCATAGGTCTTATTTTAACACCCGAGCATATTATGTTGTAATACACCTGTTTTCTCCTAATTCGATCGATGTAAAGACCCGACTCTGTCTCCAAAAAGCCACGCTTCATCGCCCAAGCAAATCTATTAGATATCGTTAAAGCCCGAAGTTCGAAGGAACGCCATCATCCAATTCTGTCGGATGCCGCCGTCGCTTCGTAAAAGCCCAACACAGACAACCTGTTATTGAATGCCCAGGGTTACTGATTGTCAAGAATCCGCGAAAAACGTCGCAAATACCGCACAATAAAATGTATTAAATCCCCGGGCTTGCGGCGAACCGTTCACAATAAAATTATTTGGTTGAGACGAATTGAAACGTAATTTGAAAAGATGTTTTCTTTTAAAAAAACGAGTCGTTATTTCGTTTAGTGGATACGGTTCTTTATTTGGTGGCTTGTAGCGATGTTGCCATCAAGGACGGGGTGGCGTGGGGTGGTACAGAGCTTTTATCAAATGGAATAAGTTTTAAATGCTTTAGGAGAGACCTTGGATTAGACAGTGTCTAAGTGAAACTACTTCTACTTTCTGATGCTAACCTTATCCATTCAAAAGACATATTATAGTTACTATTCCACTTTAAAACAATTAGATAGTTAATTCGAAACAAATCTTTATGACATTTTGTTTTCTTCTTTATTGGATCCCTATTGAACAACCTAGTACAATATAAGTTATGGTGAAACCAGAAGTTGCTAAATAATAAAAAGTATTATCAGTATATTTTCTTTACAGATAATAATAATGTATGTATATTTTATTGTTATAATAAAAATGTCTGAATGCTACTCCTAAATCTAGTTAAAAGATTAATATTTTTGTTTAATGCTACGAAATTTTGCAGTTTCTTTAAATTTTCTTGTTGCTAAAATACTTTCCATAGACAACATCAAAAGAAACGATTCAATGCTCGGAGGAGGGCTTTGTTGTGCTAAACATTCCGGTTTTTTCGAATATAACGTAATATCCTTTGAAAAAATGTCTTTGAAGTTGCAAGCGTATTTACCTACTTTCAACCATATTGCTACTTATGTTGCTGCGCTTTATAATATTTTTTATATCAAAAACTTCTTAAGCATTCCGGATATAAAATAAAATATAAAGATTCTTGCGCGAGATTGAACGCAGAAGCATGTTCCTTTAAAATAAAATGTAGGGCTTTTCAGTATGTTTGAAGTAAGCAATATTTTCAAAAACTAATTATTGATTTTTTTTTCTATTTCAGGGAGCTTCTTCCAGCTTAGTGGTAAAATTTGCAGATACCGAAAAAGAACGACAATTAAGACGTATGCAGCAGATGGCTGGAAACATGAGTCTTCTCAACCCCTTTGTATTTAACCAGTTTGGGGCATACGGAGCAGCCTACGCACAGGTAAGTCAATACCCTTAATCAGATTTCACAACACTCTCGGTTCACATGCATGCTCTGTGGTCCCTAGATTTGTAAGGAAAGGTCTTAAATTAGAATTGACAGATTCCCTACCAGAGCCATCATAAAATGTGAAACTCAATTAACTATTCGTTGGTGAACTCCGTCTGCGGGTAGATGTGGACCCTACCCAGAAGGCCAGCGCCTGCGTGTTTATTATTTTGCACGTTTATCTGTTGTTCTAGAGATTTAATAGCCCACAACAATATTGCAAAATACACATACATTAATCTTTGTGGATATTGCCACCTATTATGGTGTGACAATCCTTTGTGTGGAATGTAGTATTCCATTGTTTTCTTAAGATTTTGTAAGTAATAATTAATTTGTTATAATATTTCGACTAATATAACTAAGAATGTTTGAAGTTACTAAAAATTTACCTCGCTTAATCAATAAATATTTTTGGTAAATATGTTTAATTCCGTTCTGGGTGCTGTTAAAGAAAATTATATCTTACACTTTCAAAAAAATATTATGAAGATTAAAAAACTAGATTATATATCAAAATATCCTCATACGCCCGAATCGGGAAGCCGCCATAGTGCGCCTCCTGAGGGTATATAAGGAATATTTATTCCAGTCCTGTTATATGAACTATCTCCTCTGGTTTGCACTACGTACTTACTACAAATAATATAATTTTTTAAGAATATAATATGTATAAGTTTAAGACCTTTTAATATAAATAATGAATTAAATTAGTTCCTTACTTATATACTTGTTCACGTATACATTCGAGAAAATTCAATGATTATTGTCTCATTTCCTAGTCTCTTTTCTTCTTGTATAGGTTGATGTTCAAATTTGGGAACAATCAAGATGGCGGGCCATGCAACGTTCTCAATACGAAGATAACTTGTCTGCTGGTTCGCCATCCTATGTAGCCGAATTTGACCATCAATCAGTAAGTGCCCTTGAAAATGTGTTTATTACCATATTTGCACCCTTTTGCGGTTAACTTAACAACCTGAAGATATTCTCACCAAAATTGTTTCAGCTCAAGTACTGTATACAATGTCAATTCTTTAGTAAAGTAACTGTACTAGTAGCAAGTATACTATAAATATTTATTGTAAATGGTTAGGATATCTTCATCAGTTAAGTGTTCCAGACATACTTAAAAATAATATTTTACGACTTAATTATAAAACAACGCAATATAATGAAAGCTAAATAAATGTTGGTTTCCACGAGCAGCGCTCTATCAAACACATCTACGGCGAGTAAACTATGCAGGTAAATAACAAAATGAATTAAAACAACAGATGGTATTTCCCAAAGGGCTCTGGAAGGTTTACTTCGAAATTCAAAACGTCACGCGAACCACTTTACCGACACTATACTTTATTGGAACTAATTTGGTGATTACCTACCTTAATTGTGACTTTTAATACTTATTATAAATTTTATTGAAGCTATAACAATTATTTACTTACAAAAATTTTATATAAGTAGCTCACAAATCTAATACTAATAACTAACTTCAGGCGTCTTTAAGTAAATTTTAGTTATAACCCTATTTCAAAAAGGTGTAGAGTAATAAATAATAAAAGCTCATTAGGTATGCAAAGGGACTAGAGAGTGACCCAACGAATATTTTAGCCACTTTCATAATTTGGCATTGATTTCATTGCAAAATTCTTTCTTTTCATCAAGTGCACGTACTACCACCCGGGGTTGGTTCAATTTATGGGTTTTGCCTATTGTTATCCATTCACAAACACTGAAAATGTTGTGACAAAGGCGTGCCGGTAGGATATTCGTAAAAATAAAAGAATTTTATTTTAACAGAATAAAAATTAGGCATTATGTACATAGTATTAGGTACACTTATTTTTTATTAAACATTACAAAAAGAAATACGAAATACATTATACAGAAATAAAATTATAAAAAATCATAATATTCTTTGTCATCTGAGGAACTGTCATCTCCTCTTGACGTTATAATTAGCGGGTCGACGGTCCGATCGATCAGGTGGTCAAGATCCCACATTTTCTCCTCTTCTTTAATGACATGATGGACTGCTTTTTGCCAGTTCTCTGGTGTCACTTCCTTATTGGCTTGATCAAACAGTAGCTTAACGTCTTTCATTTTGAATGTCGTGTTGTGTCTTGCTACAAATCCTTTCACTTGCGCCCATATAAGTTCTATAGGATTTAGTTCACACCGAAATTGAGCCGAACTGGACGGAATTTCCCATTTTATTACTCTATACCTTTTTGAAATTGGGTATAGTTCTTGTGCATTCGTAAATCAAAAATTAAAAATGAACGTCCAAGACATTATGTTCAGTTCAACGAGATAAAAACAACAAAATAAATTTATGTACATTAACATAATTCTAAAAGCTGCAAAATTGCATAGACACAAAATCGTTTTAAATTATAAAAGCGTTTAAAACAGTAAAGTAACTTTTAGAAACTTCAGGATAGCTATTTCATACGTTTATTTAGCCCACTTCGTTCGTGGTCAAAGTTTTAAGTACTTTCTCGCAAATTAAAAATTCTGTTGGATCCGGCTTAATAGAGTAATTTTTAGTAATTAAATATAAGGGTTACTATAATGTTGCTGGAAAATTAAATCTAACGGAAAGTTCACTGAAAATCCAGGGCTAGTTGAAAGAAAATTTGGGTGAAGCACAATACTCGGCGTGTAACAACACCAAAGCAAGCTAGGGAAATTATTATTTTATGTAAACGGCATTAAAAATAAAAACTTTCAGTATAAGAGAGTGAGGCCAAGTGCTTCACAACGATCTGATTTCAGGTTAGTTTCTAAAATTTTAAGTTACTTTCTAAAGGTCATTTCCCCACAACTAACCTGAACTAACCCATACTGATTGGTAGTAGTAAACAACCAACAATATTTTTTAGAAATTTATGACGACCATATTCTAATAATTTTTCTTTTTTTTTAGCAACAAGCCGCCATAATGGCAGCTGCAACCGCACAAGGCACTTACATTAATCCTATGGCGGCCATCACTCAGTTACCGCATGCAATCAATGGTATCAATGGAATCAATGGTATCGGAAACGGTGTTGTGGCACCACCCACGTCAGGTGAGAAAAATTAATTTAGTCAGTCAGGGTCTGTACTTACTTTTAAGTGTTTAAATAAATTCTTATCGAATCTTGTGTTCGTGAAACGATAAAGACAATTTCCTAACAAACTAACATTTCAACCGGTATTTTTTAAAACAAAATAACCATTCCAACGAATTTGACGTCAAACGCTTATTTTCTTCTTTCTTATCCCCATCTAGAAATGGACATTGAAAAACTACATAGTTTCTGTTGAATATTTCATAGAGATGCCTTGAGAAAGGCTTTTAAATTTAATAGGAATACATTTTGTTCCTGTACTATATAATAAAAATTCAGTTATCTAGAGAATACAAAGATGTATTATTTAGAAAACTAGTTTGTGTCCGCGGCTTCGCCACGCTGCGTTAAATTATATAACCGGGTCGTTAATAATCACGGTCAATTTACCATAACTTTTAAATTTCTGAGGATCCAAATCTTCCTAATCCATTTGACTAAGTGGATTCTGAAAGCTCGTTCTTTGTGACAAGAAGTCTTTGTGGTTTATTTAAAGCCAATTTTATACCAGGTAGAATAGAATGCCATGTAAAAATACTTGGCAGTTTTGACCTGTAAGCGAAAATATCTCAATTATCTGGGTATAACTTATACAATTTTTTAACGATATCTTAAACTAATCACAATACTTCTAATCATTCAGCTGTTTTTCAACAAACCTTTCGCTATTTTAAATTAAACCACAGCATAACATATAATCCCCGAAGGGCTGTCGAAACGTCAAAGGGTGGTCTGTTTACCGTAGCCCGCTGTTTTTGCTCTGCCAAACCGGGTTTAAAGTGACATTTCACGCTCCCGTGCTTCGAACAAACATTTTCGAGTCAAATGTTTACAATGAGGTACTTATTTGTTTGACGTGTTAGCTTATGCGATTCTCTCCCCGACTTCGTTCTGGCAACGACGCATCGGAAAGGATTATTTGGACAGCCCGATTGTTTATAAATGGCTCCCCATCGAATCATTAAAATTTTTCATTGCATTAAATCGTACAGTTATTCAAAAAGCGGAAAAATCGAGGTTAAGGCTTTTGATGACTGGCAACAACGCATGGTCACTTTTTTCCAAACATTGTTATATTGTTCTAATTTTAGGACCGGAATTTACCGACGTTCAAGTGGGTCCTCCAGTTGACAGGAACGGCCAACCCGTCAATGGTGCCATTCCAAGTTTACCATCTCCAACCATGCCGACGTTCAACATGGCGGCACAGACACCAAACGGCCCCCAAGTAAACGGCCAGGAGCAAGTATATACAAATGGAATCCCTCCTCAAACATTTCCACCACGTAAGTCTGATACTCACTAAAAAGTTACATTATTTTCCATCACCAGCTATTGCACAAAGACATTATACACAATATTTCTAAATTTCTCCATAGATGCGCTTCATTTGTCCATTCCAGCGCAAGGATTGCCAAATGGGGAAGCTGCCTTACAACATCCTGCAGCTTTCCAAGCGATGCAACCCGGATATCCCGGTGTTGGTAAGCTACTTTTCCATAATTATGCTTAGCTAGGATTTGTATTTCGATGAGTGGTAAAAATATTAACAGAGAAAAGTATATATTCTGCTATTACTATTTTATATTCATCTTTAATTTATGTTAATAAAATTTAATCCAAACTACCTTTCCAGCAAAACAAATTTTTCCACTGTCCGAAATACCTGTGTGGTGTTGTCCTGTTAAGTGTAGCTGAAACAGTTGATTTGTTGCTGGTGTACGTTAAGTTAAAAATATATTCTATCTCATTTTTAAATTTTCTATATCTAATGTCATAAACTAGTCAGCAACGACTACCCTGTCTAATGTCATATATGGAATTTATAATTAATTCTAATGCTGAGACATAAATACCTACAATACATACATATAAAATATTTTTCCGTCTATTTACTTAATTCGATGTCTAGCTTAGCAACAATACATCTGAATGAAGTTTTTTTTTTTATACTAGCAAAAATTCTGGAAGAATAACATTAATTATCCTTAACCGCTGACTTTCTTTTAAATGTAAAGATATTCTTTAACAAGTCAAACGCTTAAACATTTCCAGAATTTTTATATTTTGCCGTTTATTGATATTGTTTGAGAAATTTACTTTTATACCTACTTTTTATGGAGCTTGGACCACTTAAATGTTCAGTGTTACACCATAAATTTTAGGCATTTATTTTGTGCTTTCAATATTATCATTAGATTTTTTAATGTTGTTAACTTGAAATATATTGATGTTGTCTAATCTATCTACCTACCAACTACTATATTTACATTATTTATTTGTAGTGATTACGATGATCTCTTGACGGATATTTCACTTCTAAAAACAGAACTGACGTGTTGTGTTTGTGATTTTACGATTTTTTTTTTTTAAATAAACAAGAAGTTTGGTGCAATTTATTTTTTACTATTCTATGTTTCCTAACAATTATTTAAAGTTCTAATTGAAGGGGTATTTATAAAATGTTGTTTTTGATATTTAATTAATTTTAAATATTTAAAGTGTTTATTGCCTTTCCGAAATCTACCGTAAATTTAAATTTTTAAATTATTGGAAATAATAGCCGACTGAATGAAATAATAATTATAAAATGTAATAATAATTTTTAAATAATGAATTTGCGCGAAGCCACAAAAGGTTATTATTGAATAAAACTGCAACAAAAATATTACATTTTAATAAAAAATAATTTATTTAAAAAACTACAGAAATAAGAAACAAAAAGCAATAATAATAATTATGACAAGGTAAAGTAAAACTACCCATATATGATGTGGTCATACTTTTAGTTGCGGGTTATCTTTTTAGTTTCTTAATGCAATGTAATTATTTTAAAATTCCAATCAATATGACTAATTGTGAATTATTTGATAATACATACTTAAAATTTTGGATCTTAATATATACAGTGTGTGTATAAAATCTGGAAACGGCTTAATAACATTACAATTTATTGGCCGATTTAAACCAAATTTGGTACAGTTGTGTAAAATGATCTGACGCATCGAATAACGATATTGGCATTGTTGCCAGTTTTTTAGTTTGTCTGGAATTCTAACGAATTTTATATTTTTAAATGTAACACCCTGTATATTTTCTCATTTATAGTTTTTATTTTAAATTTATTCGAAAATTTGTTCCTAATATCAGTAGTTTTCGAAATAACGACGTGTTTTGCAAATATCAACAAATTGTGTTTCATTTATTAATAAATAAAACACCAGTTCAGTTTTGATGTAAAGTCATAAAAGCTGTAATTTTTTCATGCAAAAATGTCTTTAACTGAAAGTGAAAGAATTACAATTCTTTTGATGAGAGGATATGGCGATAGGGTCAGGTCTTACGAAGAGGTTAAAAATCTATTTAAGGACGCATTTCCAAACCGAAGTCCAATGTCAAAAGCAACTGTTCTAAAAACTGTCCGACAACATTTATGTTAAATGGTAAAGTCAATAGACACAACTGTAGGTTTTCGGCAAATGAAAATCCCCACTGGATGAGAGAAGGTCATACACAACGCCCTGGAAAATTGAATGTGTGGGCTGGGCTTCTGGGTAACCACAAGATCGGTCCATTTTTTATTGATAGAAATTTGACATCACAACTTTACCTTGAGCTCTTGGAAACGCAAATAGTGCCTACAATGCGAAATGTGATGGGTCCAAATTATGCAAGTACATTCTTCTAACAGGACGGAGCGAATTTTTGAACAACACTTTTCCGAATAGGTGGATCGGTAGAGGGGGTACAATCGAGAGGCCACCTAGGTCCCCTGATTTGTCGCCTAACGACTACTTTTTATGGGGACGCTTGAAAAACAGAGTTTATACCACAAAACCTCAAGATTTGGCCGATTTGCAGCGTCGAATTTCGAACGAATTTGAGTTAATAACGCCAGAAATGATTTACAACACAATTGAAAAATTTTATTTTCTTTTCAATTGGCACACTGTCAAGCTGTACAGGGAAAACAGTTTAAACATTTAATATAAAAATATATTTTTTCTAAATTGTACTCGTTATTTCGAAAGCTACTGATATTAGGAACAAAGTATGTAATATCAAAAGTGTAACAAATTTAAAGTAAAAACTATAAATTAAAAAATATACAGGGTGTTACATTTGAGAATATAAAATTCGTTCGAATTCACACACACTAAAAAGTTGGCAATAACGCCAATATCGTCATTCGGTGCGTCAGATCCTCTTACACAACTGTACCAAATTTGGTTTAAATCGGTCGATAAATTGTGATGTTATTAAGCCGTTTCCAGACTTTATACACACACTGTATAAACATATCCTATGTTTTTCATTTATCAAACTTTTGTGTGTTTTAATTAAATAGGAAATCTTTTATAAGACAATAAACACTTTGGCAGACGTATGCTCAGTAAGCGGCATGTTGTGTTGCATCTGAAATGGTATGGGTGTGATTTTTATGTATCTGTTCAGCAGCTTACCCCGCAGTTTATGGGCAATTCCCCCAGGCCATCCCCCAGCCCGTCTCAGCGATGGCCCCGGCCCAAAGAGAAGGTAAGCTTTCGTCAGCTCAAGTAACGCTCATATAAATTTTACTAATTTAACGTGTAGGTGGGTGATTCTATCAGGCTAGCGACAAATCTTGTCTTGGTATACATTGATCAAAAATTACTTTACACAAGGTACGGACTAAAAGTTTGTTGCCGGTGATCGATTACAAAAATCAAAAATGCATATTTTTTTAAGTGTAATTATTGGTGTTGTTTATTATAAAACGTGTTGTCGCGAAATTATTTGAATGGGTGATTTCTGGACCAATTTTATATCGTAAAATTCATACATATACACTGTGGGCCAAATTAACTTGCACCCTTTTTTGATAGTTCATAACTTTTGTATGTATGAACCGATTTTGACAATTTTTGGATATGTTTAGGAGCTATGTATTCTAAAGTGGTTGATGCATTAATACCTTTACAAAAAAATCAGGGACAGATTTATCAAATTTTACGCAAAGCGCGGACTTAAAACTCGTTTCAAAAATGGAACACCTTTGAAAAATTCTCATCTAACTTTTCTCACATTAACTTGCGTCCTTTCAATATTGACTATTCTTCGCCATCACTAACGACATTGTCAATAGAAACTTGATTAAATATTTTCCAGCTTCCAATAATTCAGCTTGTTAATTGTGCAACCACAGCTCTCGTCAGAAGCCTCCAAATGGAACAGCCAAGCAATAGCATGTCATTTCTCAAGTCACCCATGATAAAACAATTAAATGTTTGATATTATTGGGTTATTATAAGCTGTCAGATTTAAGAGCTTTCATTATTTTAAAATATGGGGTCGACATACGAAGATAAAGTTCTTATTAAGTCTTTTTTAAGAATTTTAGTGCAAAAAAGATTATAAAGATATATCCTGCTCGCAATCGGTGTTTGCGAACAATAAACCATTTTTGGCCACCAAATAGCCCGGACTTAAATCCTGTTGACTATTTAATTTAAGGATAATGGAAGCTATAGCTTATAGAGACAATAATATTACTAGTATCGAACAATTGAAAAATAGAAGTATTGAATATTGGGAAAATTTTAGTCGACTTACTGTCCATTAATAATGCCATTTCACCCAATGGTGAAGAAGACTCCAAGCCGTTGTCACAGATAATGGTGGTCATATACATAATTTGTTCCTTTAATTGTTATAGCACTGTAAGTTTCGTTATTAAATTTCTCTTTGTTTGTAAGATATGTTTCCAATATATAAAAAATAATTTGATTCGATGTTTTTTATTCCGGTTTCCAAAGAATGTTTCTTGTTAAATCGAGTATTTAGTCATAAAACTAAAATAATAATCATTGATAAAGTGGGGCTGTGTACACTTTTTTGAAATAAGAGGGAAGCAACAATCGTTTTGTCTATTAAGTGTATAATCTTCAAAATTTAATAATAAAATTAGCAGAGCGCTTTCGGCCATAGGTCATCTTCAGTGCAAAAAGCGAAGAAAAGCCAATTTTTAGAAATATTTATTGAAAAATGTCGTGTTTTGAAAATTAATTGTAAAGTTGTGTGAAAACAGTTAAACGTTGCCTATTTTTTTTTGTTGGAAAATTGTTCAAGAAATAATATAAAATGTATTTTGGTTTTTACTCACTTAGTCAGGAAACAGGAACACTTCATTGATAAATTATCTTTCTTCATTAGGTGGGTTATCAACACCACAATGTAAAAACTGATTGAATAAAACAATTAACACGTGAAAACGTGGGTTTCGAGTCAAAACCACGTTCTCACGTGGAACGAAAAGATGGAAAAGAAAAAGGAAAAATGATGGTTACTGATTGAAATTTAAAAGTGGTTCATCCCAGTTGTTCGTCATTTACAATTTTACGTGTTAATTGTTTTATGTAATTAGTTTTTACAGTGTGGTGTTGATTACCCATTATTAAATTTTGAAGATTATACACTTAATACACAAAACGGTTGTTGTATCCCTATTACTTAAAATAATAATGAATAAAAGAGCGCAAGTCAATTTGAAAAAAATTACATGAGAATTTTTCAAATGTGTTCGATTTTTGCAACGAGTTTAAAGTCCGCGCTTTACGTGAAATTTTATAAATCCGTCCCTGAATTTATTGATGCATCAACAACTTTAGAATACGTAGCTGCTAAACATATCCAAAATTTATCAAATTCGGTTTATACGTAAAAAAAAGTTATGAACTATCAAAAAAGGGTGCAAGTTACTTTGGCCCATAGTGTAAACATACTATTATCAACATATTTATATTCTAAAATACTCGGTTTTCGACTTTTAACTTTTTTACAATTTTTGGCATATATCTCAGAAACATGAAAGCACTAGATTAGAATAAGCATGTTTAGAAAAGAATTAAAACGGTTTCCTAGCAACAGACAACTTAGGCAACTTCATGTTCACTTAACAAAAGCAAAATACCTAAATGCTTTTTATCATAATTATTATTTTCTTCCAAATTCTATGACAAAAATCAAAGACGCCTTTTTGTTGTTGTTGAATTGAATGGAAAATAGTAAAATAATTATTTTGGAAGAATATGCAGATATTAAATTATTTAATATCTCAAACTGTTTCTCCGATTGTTTTGCTAAAAATCAGAGAAAAATTAAAAATTTAGCACACAATATCCTATTGAAAACCAACCATTTTAGAATAGTTATGTTAATATGCTTTTCAGCTTGAAGTTGGTATGGAAATCATCCATTAAAATAAGCACAAAGCATTAAGCAACCAAGTGTACCAAATTTAATAAAAAATCAGAAGTAAAAGGGGGGTGACACAGACTTTAAGTCCTCACTGTTTCACCTGTAACTTTACTGCTATGATTGGTTAATAATAATAATTATTAATAATAAACTCTGTAATTAGCAACTTTGTTTGACTTTATTATTATCCAACAATATTAATAAAACGATATATTTTTAAATTATCACAATAGTCGGCGATTCGATATACTAGAGCTTAATCATGATTATTATTGAAGCAGTATTCTTCTAGAATCACCCAACTTGACTAATTTACCCAAAAGTCTGTTATAATATTCCCTTAAGCACTTACGCAGCCCTAATAAAGATAACGCGACGCTTTGCACGTTTAATTTATTCATTGCGGCGTGGCTCACTTTCCTTTTATTATTTACACAAAGTTTAACAGTTTTAAAGTCATAATATTCTATTATAAATCTCTGCGTTAAATAAAATAGTGGGATAATTATCGCGTCGGGGATAATTTATAGACTACTCTAAAAAGCTTATAAAATTATTTTATTAAATTTTGGTTTAGAAGGAATGTGAACCTTCTCTTCCTCATTTGATACGTATTTATGACCTTTCAGTTATCATCAGTTTTTCTCTATAAAACACATTCCATTTTAAATAATTGGATATAGCACTCGTAGAAAAATATTATTTTAGACTATTATGTGTGCTAACCACTTAAATAATCAAATACCGTGTTATTTGCTTAAATATTTTAAAGTGTACCTACCTAATTTTAATTTTTCTATTTAGCCATAAATATATGTTGCATTTGAATATTTATACATTACATCACCTAAATGTCCTAAGTGTTAAATGTCTACCCGCACGATAAATGGAATATTAGACTAAGCTGCCTCAGTACTAACATGTTGACCCACTCTTGCTTTTAACCTATTGTCACTTAAATGTTACCTAATGTATTTTTTTAACCGAACAGTATTGAGGCACTGGAAGAAAGAAATGTACAATTTGTAAAAATATTCTTTGTTTAGACGTTGCTATTAGTATACATAGCTTAGCCAATATTTTTGACATTTTACAAAACCAATTAGGTTATTTGGTTTGGGAGTCACATCTATAATAATTTTATCTTTTTTCAGCTTACCGTATAATCGACAATCTAGGCAAGTATTTTTCACATTCCTTTCTTCCATATATATTTTAAAATGTGCATGTAAATAATTGTCATATGTTTTGTTTATGATTTACTAAAAAAACTTGATAATTTATCAAAAAATAAGGGTTAAATAATTTTTTCGAATACCAGCATTTTTATTCAGCTTAGATTTTACTGATTTGAAGGGTTTAGGGGGTGTTCTATATTCACCGTATACCAATAGAGTTTTTCATCTTCCTAATATATTTTACGTTACAGATCCTCTTAAAATACCGTACGAACAAAAATTATTCTCACCTTAGAAGGCTTGGACTGAAAAACGTTTAGATCACAATTATAAGGGGACGATACATCTAACCAAATCTAGGTTAAAATTGTGTCAAATTCATATTATGACATGATATGCCAAACTGATCAATATTAAAATAAGGAAACAAATACGAATTTATTTTTGCTTACAAAATTAATAAAATAAGAATATACAGAAAGGAAAATAAGAATTATAGAAATTTTAGTTCTCGTTCTTAATGGCACTTCTTCCATCAATTCTGGCAATTCATCTCTAAGGAAGTTGTAATCGACATCACCAGTAAGTCGATTTGGAAAAAATACGGTCCAACTAAGCTATCTCCAATAATCCCTGCCCAAATATTAAGAGAAAATGTATACTGGTGATGTCCTTCGATGATAGCATGAGGATTATCTTCCGCCCAAATATAGTTGTTGTGAAAATTTATGATGCCTTGTCTGGAAAAATTCGCTTTATCTGTAAATAGTATTTTTGCCGAAAAATGTGGGACCCTTAAGGAATTTTCTTGAAAGTAGTTACAAAAATTAACTCGAGCTGGAAAGTCTCTAGGTAACAAAGCTTGCACTCTTTGTACGTGATAAGGATAAAGTAAATAGTCCTTTAAGATACTCCATACTGTTTTGTAACTCAAATTCAACTCGTTCCCGATTTTCCTCGTACAAGTGCCTGGAGATTCTTCCACCATGTTTAAGACCTCTTCCTCAAGTTGTACGGTTCTAACTGTAAATTGTCGGCCGTCTATTTTGCTTTTTGCAAAGCTACCTGTTTCCTCTAACCTGAGGTACAATCTTGTAAATGTTTCCGAACACGGTACTCGTCTATTAGGAAAACGTTCTGCATATAAACGTCTCGCCTCTAGCGCATTTCCATTTGCCAAACCGTACATAAAATTAATTTGAGCCATTTCTTGATTGGTAAACTCAGCCATTATGAAAAGTATGTAATGTAGTACAAATAAATTCAAAAACAATTCAAAAGGATATTATTTGAAAGATGTTCGGCTTTTATGTCAACGTGCTTTCTTTTTTTTTTTTATTTACTATTTTTTACGGTCGTCGGCGTATCAGAGGCCATCTTGAACCGGTCATCGACCGTACGGTTTTTAATCGTGCGGTCTACCGACTGGGGAGTGTGAAACGGCACCTTCATCCTACGAGATATCCGATCTCATCCGGCCTGTCCGGCGTGAATAGGATGGTTTTGATGTCTATTCATTTTACACTCTTCCCTAAGACAAGAGCACGCGGTGTTTCCCAAGCGGTCACCCATCCAAGTACTAACCGCGCTCGACACTGCTTAACTTCGGTGATCTGACGGGAACCGGTGCTTCAAGTGTCGCTAGGCCTTACTTACTAATTTCAATAGTTTAGGTTAGCTATTTTCAACAAAACAACACATATTTGAAAGATGTTCGGCTTTTATGTCAACGTGCTTTCGATTGATATAAAATTATGAGGCATTTATCAACGTCCGAGGGATATTCGGTCAGAAAATTATTCGATAAAAAATAAAATAACTCGCAACAAAACAATTATTTATTTATTAAAGGTACAACTGGTAAAGGCACAGTTATTAAAATTTAACGTAACATTAGATTGGCTATTTTTTAATAGACCGAAAATTCGCATTGCGAAAACGTGACATTTTGAAATTGATTTAGAATATGAAGCTGTCAAAGTCTTGATGTCATAATGATTGAACTGTTGGTGTCATAGTGATTGAAAACTACAAAGAGTGTTGGTATCAGTTAAACGTTGATATGATTGGGTGATTTGTGGGAGATGACAAAAAATAACAAAAATTAATTGGCTCTTGGAACCGTCAAACATTTTTCACTAATAATATCCCTAGTGCTTAAATTATTACTGGACATTTTTTCGAGCTTACAGAGGACCTTCATGTCATTATTTTGACATTTCAAATGTCAAAAAATTTCTACTTATTAATTATTTTATGTAAGTTGATAGGAATATGAAAAATTTACGATAATTGTCCCGTTGCTATATAGGTAACGTAAACAAAAAGGGAGACTTCTAATTGCTTAAATATATTATATTGCCGCTCACTATTTACTCTACGCTAAAATATCTTCAACCATGAATTTTTTTGAGCTAGTCCATAAAACCCATTGCGTGAATTATTCAAGAAATTGGATAAATTAACGATAAAATAAATTACTTGCAGCGACTGAATAACTAATTGATTGATAGTGCTGGTATTTACTGATATCCAACAGGTATTAAGCTCTACCCCTAAGCAGTACGGCCTGAGATGCAAACCACACTTTGATGATAATAATTTTTGCTCGCACGGTATGACTCTATGCTATAGAGTGAAGGACATAAAAACATGGCATTTAAGAGCCTTCTGCGGGAATAACTTTAAATTGAAGATTTTGACACTTACCCCCTTTATTGGTTATATTATGTTAACGGCATGGTGTGAAATAAGGCATTCTATGGAATTCCTAAATACCGGCACAATTTAGACCAGTTTTCTTGAAGAATATCTAGCCATAGTACTTATAACGAGTGATTATTAATTATTTTGCTCAAGGGCGGCTGTGACCCAGTATACATAGTGTAGCAGTAGCGCGTAGATTAAATCATAGGGCGAATTTGCAAGAAAGCAGCGTTGTCACGTTGAAAACCTAAAATAATGTTTTTTGACGGTATGTAATATAAAATCCTGAGCTATCTTACTTTGAAAGCCTACTTTATATGGCCGCCTCCTACTTCTAGACACCTTCTGATGTTTCTTCTTACCCTCAGAGACACATTAACCAATACGTTTGGAGAATTATTAATTTCGGCAATTTTTTCTGAAATCCTTCGTTTAAGATCATTTATATCCTCAATTGGTGTTCGATAAATGGAGTTTTTTATAAAAGGCCACAAGAAGAAATCGCAGGGTGTTAAATCGCAGGAACGAGGTGGCCATATTTGTTGCGTATTTCGGCTTATAACTCTGTTTTCAAAAAATTCACTTAAAAAATTTAAATTTTCTCTGGTTACATGAGGTGTAGCGCCATCTTGTTGGAAGTAACCTTCCCGCAATTCATCATCGTGAAGCTCATTAATAAATGTTGTCAGAATTTCGATCCGATATCTCTCAGCTGTAATTGTGCCATCAAAGTAAATTGGGCCTACTATTCTTCTAGAACTAATTGCTGCCCACACACCAACTTTTTGAGGATGAAGAGGTCTTTCTACAAAAACATGCGGATTTTGCGTATTCCACATTCGCATATTTTGTGAATTAACATAGCTTGATAAATAAAAATAAGCCTCATCGGTAAAAAATGTTTTTTTAAAAGCACCACTATTTTCTTCTTGAAAATTGTTTAAAAACCATTCACAAAAGTTAAGTCTTTGGAGAACGTCATTGGGAAGGAGTTCATGAGTAGCCGTAACACGATAAGGGTATAGATGCAGATCCTTTTTCAAAAGTGTTTGACATGTACTGTAGCATAAATCCGTTTGCTGAATTTGTTGAGATAAATGCCTAATAGAAGTTGAAGGATTATTTTCCATAATTTGTCGCGCTTCTTCAATAACCTCATTCGATCGTTTCGTTGGTCTTCCAGCCCCTTTTTTATGTTGAACAGAACCAGTCTGACGAAATTTATCAATTAGGTATTGTGACCCAGTACGAAAATTATGAAAGGTCACCGCAACATCAGGAAACTCGGTTCGAAATTCATCAAAGCAGTCATGCATAGAGTAATTCCACACACCGCCTATTTTGTTTCCATTTCTAAAAAAACTTTCAACAATAAAAATTTTTTGTGGTTCACTAAACATTTTTACTGTAGAACTTTCAATCCGGCAACAAAGCTTCACCAAAACTTGATACGCTGAAAAATAAAAAAAAAAATAAAAAATTAAATCATATCCTGCAAATAGCACTTTATAATAGTCAAAAGACGACTCCCCGGAGAAATATTAGTTAAAGCAATAGTAACCTACCTTCAAATAACTGCAAAAATTACAAAATTTCTCCAATTTTTAAACTTTACAAATACACAAATTCAAATAAGACGTAAATGTCATAAAACAATCATGTCATCTTATCTACGCAGTACGGCCATGATGCTTTTAAACTGCATGGCCTCCCTTGAGCAAAATAATTAAAAATCACTCGTTATATTATAACAAACGTTTTTCTTACCTGCCTTAAATTTTTCTGCATTTACCTACTTTCTCTACTGACTGAACCCTTGTAATTAATTAGGTGGAAAATTTAAAACAACTTTTGTTTAGTATATAAATGCAATCAGTGTACAAATTAAGTAAATCTTAGTCCATGTCTTATTAAGTTTATCTGTGTTCTAAGAATAAATGTGTAAGTAATCCGCAACCATTTTAGCCTAAATGAGTAATCACTATAACAATATGAAACCCCCAATTAGTCAAATAAATCTTTATGCTAATGCCGGTATTCGAAAACCCCAAATAAATAGTAAATTCCAATTATAGGCCCCGAAACTTTATATGTGTGTGTGTGTGTGTGTGTGTTCCTCTACTAGATCAGCAAACTCCGGCCCTTATCCTTAATGATGGCAAAACGTATTTATTACCAAACCTGTCATAAATTTCCCTTGTCATATAAAGCGAAAACCTTAACGGAGGCCGGGTCACGAAAATGTAACTTGCTATCAATGATCCGTCCTGTAAATCATTATAGGCTCGATTGACCTGACTAAATCTTGCTGATCTTGCCAGTCCGTCGAAATATTACGCGTCTGCCCCAAAGGTGTTAGTACACTGTCAGATGTATGTCTATCACATCTAGGCTTGGGTGTGTAATGTGATTAAGTGCGATAAAATATTTGAAATTCTTAAGATATCCCAATATTAATCTTATTTAATTTACCACAATATTACTTAAAATTTATTTTTCTGAGTTAGTTTTTATATACAGCGTATGTTGTAGGCGACTTTAACAAAAATGCATTCAATTAAAAAAATATTTACTATATTCAGAAGATTTTGAACACTCCTGTATACTTATTGCAGCTAATTTTCAAATAATACATTTTTGAAAGCCCTGCCTACAAATTTAATCTTAAATATTTTTTTTTGCTTAGTATCTCGTCTATTTTTGAAAAAAATCAGTCAGTCTAGGACTTTTTGCATGCGGCATCTATAATTTTGTTTGGGCAAAATATGCCAA
Source organism: Polydrusus tereticollis (assembly GCA_963920685.1). Lineage (NCBI taxonomy): Eukaryota > Metazoa > Arthropoda > Insecta > Coleoptera > Curculionidae > Polydrusus > Polydrusus tereticollis. Next base: position 145,218,564 of record OY987329.1, read on the forward strand.
AAATACTGTAATAGGCTCGTTATTCTATAATATATTATATTAAATGTCGGTAAAAAAATGTTTGCAAACACCCATTCTAGGTAGTAACACATATATGTACATCTGATCCCGGACTATCGCCAACATCAATTTCAAAAAAAAATATTATTAAAGTCGATCTCTTTCCCCCTCAGGCTGTTCGATATCGGGACCAGAGGGCTGCAACTTGTTCATCTATCATTTACCGCAGGAATTTGGCGATGCGGAACTTATGCAAATGTTTCTTCCTTTTGGGAACGTGATCAGCTCTAAAGTATTCATTGACCGTGCCACAAACCAAAGTAAATGTTTTGGTAAGTAGGAATCTTATCTTTTTTTAATATAGCCCATTTTTTGCCTCTGCGTATTTTTTTACATTTCTCTTCTCTAAAATCCGTATTTTAAAAATTAAATTCTGTCATATAAATATCTACAGTGCGTTTTTTAACCCGCGTCATAAGATTCCAAGTGTTAAACTTTCAATCACAATAATATACTAAAGCCCGTTCTACTGAAGTAATTAGATAAAATATGGATCTGGTAAACTATGAGTCTCTATGAGCTTTAAGGAAACATTATCTTTGCGTCCAAAATCTCTTCAAAATATCAACTTACACTACGGGAAAACGTATAGGTACAGATTGTTGAAACAAGAAGTGATCGAAATGATCGATAACATTGCTGCCACTCCTGATATTCCCAGCCCCTTCAGAATAGCAGTACAACGATTCCGTCAAAATATATAACTAAGTACTGGATATATCGTGAGTCCTCACGAGAGGAGACAAGAAACGCAACTATAGTAAACGGAGAATTTATGCAAAATGGAAATATTCTTGGTCGTTGCAGAGAATTCAAGAGCTTTTAAAGTCAGGACAGTTTAAGAACTATTGATTAATGAGTATTTCCTTAAAATGCAGTTTTGTGAACACGAATTAACATCGATGACACCATATCAAATAAGATGTTATTCTCAGATTCAAGTCCTTTCTCAGCCTTTCTGTACAAATAGAACACCCGTTAAACAAAATTTACCAGGATGGGCAAAAGTCTGGACTTGACTAAATAACTACCGAATTAGTAAATTAAAAATTACACCATAGGGGTGGTATAGGTAGCAGACCATTGCGGCGACGTGGTGAGACTTCCATTTTGATCAGAACTCTTAAGAACTTTTTGGTTCAAATGGAACATACTTTATATTTTTACTTTTTCTGGGTACCACCGGAAAAACCTTTTGGATGATGCCATGTTTGATGTATTGCTTAAACTACTTTTTATAAACTTTGAAAATTAATAAGTAAATTGCTTTAGAGGCTCTTAATTAAATGTTCAAACTGTCCACGACTTACTCGCCGAAAATATTCTAACCTACACTACTCAAATTGTATAATTATTTTATTTCATATAATTCGGGAAATATTGCTCATCTCAAAATATGTGGACAACTTTTCATAAATGGTAATCTAAATACTAAAAATTTTGAAATGCCTGTTACTTCTCCAGGACGGTGAAGGCCGTGGCGATAAATGGCACCATTAGATTACTTTTATTGAGGCTATATATACTCAAAACTGAGAATGATCAAGCAATAAAGATGAGCTATGTAATAGAATTATCGAGACTTCGCGCACCAGCACTCAACAAATTTTGTAACATCATAGGCCAAAAACCCCAATCACTATTAATACAACTATAGCACTTAATTCTTAATACAGAATCCTGATATATTAAGAATTAACTTAGCGAACTCACTTCGTCCGGCACCGTAATTGCTATCAGCAGAGCCCACCCAAAAATTCCTTTCAGGATCAAAAGTCACGCAAATTCTAGCACCCGTGTGACATGAGCTGGAACATCCAGTTTCAGAATGCAACTTCATTATTAGGAAAGTTAACAAAAACCAGAAAACAACTTACACAGAATTAATTCATCAAATTCCAAATTTCTCCTATGCCCTACCTATTCTTAATTGACGTTTAATGAGTTAATTAGTGACCCTGCAATTGATATAGTGCCTGCTATGTCCTCTCAGTTTCCAGTAAATAAACATTCCATTTGATCTGCCTTAGGACCTACATGAAATCTGCAATATAAAGTCTGTTAAGAGATATAAGAAAGTGACTGACTGATCCCTATTAGGAAAGACCCAGGCCAGCTGTAAAATTGAAATATGGCCGAACAGGTCCGTATTTTGCTTAGAATTTAATCATGGTTTGTAATAAAAATAAGTAAGACATTAAATAATATTTTATTTATGTTTAAATGTGAAATTACAGGTTATTTTATTATTAAAAATTATATTTATGATTACAAAAATATAGAAATTATTCGGTACTTATAATAATTATTTACTTAATATATCAATATCACTATTGCTATCATCATCTGTTCTAATTATTATTTGTGGTATATTGTATATATGGATATAGGATTCTTCCACTTTTTCAACATGTGTAACAGAACTTGCCCAACTTTGTGAAGGGACGTTAAAAACTTCAGTTTCTATAAGCTCTTGCACACTGGAGTTAATAGTAGGGCAAGTATTGTTACGACGAATGGCAGATTTCAGTTGGTGCCAAACATGTTCGACGGGATTGAATATACAATGGTATGGTGGAAGCCTTAAAACTGTATGCCCTGGATTTTTTGCCTAATTATCACAGAAATATTCCTTTTGTAGTTTTAAACTTTGTAAAACCCCAATTAATCAATAAATGTCTATCATACATGTAGCTTTGGACTGTTGCTTTTCTGTCATTTGAGGAGAGAGTCTTGGTCAACTGCCTACTATGGTAGCTTGTATTGTCCATTACAATTACGCTATTCGGAGAAATATTTGAAGTTTGTTTTTAAACCAATCTTCAAATAAATCAGCAGTGGTGTCCTCATGGTAATCCAGGGAAGAATATTTAATGTTTTTTTGCAGACAGAGAAACTCCATTTGAAATCAATCCGTCTTTAGATCCAGCATGCAAAATCGTAATTCGTTTACCTCTTTTTAATGGCGCGCTTGTTTTACACTTGCCGCTTGAGTCAACCCAACCCTTTTCCGGGGTATCATATGTGTCGAAGCAGGTTTCATCCAAGTAAATAATCGGCCTCTGCTGATCTCTGTAAATCCTAATTTTTTGTAGACATTCGGATCGCCATTCCCGAAATCTACTGGATTCCGTTAAAACTTGTCTTTTGTTAATTTTTTTAAATCTAAAACCCATGTGTTGGATACACTTCCATAACGTTGTTCTGTCACATTTAATGCCGGTTTCATCTTTTTCAAGCCTCTTAATTAAATTATCTAATGTAAGCACGCTTTGTTCCTCGTAACTTGTAAATTGTATGCCGTATTATATCTTGATCACTTCCACCTACCTTTGAAAAAATACCTGTATCGGTTCTTTTTTTCCTCGCTAAAATGGGATTATTGACAATTTTCCATACATGTTGAAATTTTTGTTAATGTTGCATGCGGACCGCACGTTCAATGAGAGTTGAATAAACATTGTTTATAACTTCCTTAGTTTCCACAGAAAAGTGTTTTCTGCTTTTCGACGGGGTTATCTCCTGAGATACATTGGGCTCGCACATATTTTCCATGACTCACACACGATTAAACAAACGCTGTATTACACACGAAAAAAGAATAGTTACTAAGCTTAAAACTAACTAGAGTGGCTATATACACAGTCTTTAGAACATAATTTGTTTTATGGGATTAACCCTCTCATTTTGAATCAGGTAAAAATTAGTTTAAAATCACCAAACTATTACTTTAATAATGAAATTACGTCTTCCGGATTTGCAATTTACTTTAATACATTTTTAAGTACGGACCATAATTTACCTGCGTTTATTCATTCATCATTCACGGTTTTATTAATCGCTAAGAATTACTGTCCTAGTATATTAAAATGAAAGTATCACTATTCTACCTTTGAACCCCAACATGAGATCGAAAATTTTAGCATCGGAATCCCATGACCCGAGTTAAAAAAAAACCGACAAACGCACTGCATAGGGATCAAAGTTTTCTACCCACTGCATTTAAATATAATTTTAATATAAAAAGCGATGTTAAAAACAAAGTAAAAATTTCTAATTTTATCAATTTTTAGGTTTTGTATCCTTCGACAACCCGGCCAGCGCCCAGGCAGCCATTCAGGCAATGAATGGGTTCCAGATCGGCATGAAGCGTCTCAAAGTCCAATTAAAAAGACCCAAAGACGCCAACAGGCCATACTAACCTTAAGAATATTCGGCCGCCTTTGAAAAAGGACATTTTAAAGCCGTCACTAGTATACTAGTTATATAGTTTATATTTATCCAATATTCAGATTTTGTATCGCATACCTGGCATTACCTCAGTGCAACTAAGCAGCGACTTATTACCATGGAGAAAATTTGTGCGCGCGGTACTATACCCTCGTTCAAAGCCAAAAGGTTTGTATTTATTAAAAGAAAAGTAGGATATAGCAAAGAGTATAAAGAAATATATAAAAATTTGTGAAAAGACTGGTAGATGCACCGAGGTATTTCGCTCCGAGCGATTCCGGGACTCATCAGCGTGACGATTATATCAATTATCTTAACTCTTTTTGGTTTGACAGCGGAGTGGTGCTCTCGCATATTGACATTTCAAAGCATTTTTAGCGTATTACAGTTTAAAGAAGCCTTTAACTCAATCCGAATTATACGAAACCTAGAGTTATTAGCTAGATGTAGAGGTAGTGGGACGTGGTTCTTGAATCGCCGCGTTTACCATTGTCACTATCGCATTTTTACTAAATTGTAAGGTTCTTGTTTCCATAGGTATAGATAAAATGCCAAAGTAAATTATACTGTAAGCAAGCATTTTATTCGGCCTTAATTGCAATGTTTTTTTTTAAAGTAATTTTTTAATGCTACAGTTATGAATGCAATGAACTGTTTTAATATATTTATTGGTAACCTTAGTTGCCTCTACCTTTCTTGGTTTATAAATAAATAAGCAATGGCTCACAACCAGTCTAAAATAATTGAAAGAAAAAAAGGCTAGTTCAGGTATTCAAAAAAAAAAAAAAAAAAAAATACAAACTTACCTGAATTAACTTGTTACAGCTTTTTCTGTTTTGTAATAAATATTTTTTTTTATTAACTTAATTGCAATCGGGTAAATAGTGGCCATAAAAAGTATTTAGAAATAATTGTTAATACTATTGGTACATCTTTAATTAAAAAAAAATCATTTCGCTTCATAACCTCATCTTTGTAAAAAATATCAAACATGTTCAGCAAAGATAATATTTATGTTGTCCTACGAAAATTGACTCGCATTTGCCTTTTTTACATTGTATACTCTGTGCATAGTCGTCTAAGGTTTCAAGTCTCGCACATTCACTGATATTTCAAAAATATATTATACTACCAACTTATACATAAAATTAATCGCTTGGCTGTCAAACTATTCGAGAAATTCCAAATGGGCTGTGAATACTAAACAAATCAGTGTTGATTGTACAGGCCGTTTTGTCTTCTCGTATTCGTATATTGTGTAATAATTGCTATTTTGAATACTACGCTAATATTTTGTAAGTATTATAAATAGTGTGTGTTAACTGTAACAAAGCCAAAATAAAAAACCATATCATCAGGCCGATGAGTCCCTCTGATCAGTTGCCAAATATAACGCCAGGTGTGCCAGCTGTGATTTCAACTCTAGTCGCAGAAAAGCTCGGGGTAAACCTTGTTAATAGCAACTTTACAAAATTCTAATTTAAGATGCCACAGGCACGATGTTTAAACTTACAATACAACTTTACAAAATAATATAAAATTTCTACTAAGATTTTAAGCATAATTCTTAAAAAGTACCAACTATATATTAATCTGTAAATTTCTAGCAGTAGTTACAATTAGGTTAGTCAAAAATTGGATGTACCCCTTTCAAAAGGGGTACGTACCATCATCTATCGATTTTAGAACAATGCGTTCACAAGTTTAAGAATTTTATCAAATTATAAGTTTATATTATATTAATAAAATATCAAATGCCAGTTGAGCGTTTTCGCCAAAATAGTTGTTGAAAAGTTAGTTTACGCTTTGCGAGGCTAGGCAAAGGCAGTCCTAGGGCGAGTGACATAATTTCGCTAATTAGATATTCATTTTATCACTTTAAATTGATTTTTTCGTTATACCTATTTAATTATTTACAATATGCAATATAATAAATAGGGATACATAAATATCCACTCATTAAAGGATTATTCTCTGAAACAAACACTCTGAACAAACACCTGAAGATCACAAGAGATGGCGTACCAGTTGAAACGTACAACGTACCTAAATCATTGTCTATGAGCATTAAGCAACAAATTTGTACAAATTATACATTAAGATAAATGTGCACAAACAGGTCAAAGGTACAAATTAATTTCAAACTATTTTTTTTCTGTGACGTAACTAGTGAATGCACTAAGTGTCGGTGGCTACATTATATAATCGACGTCCTTCGTCGTCCAAGAAATTTATTATCTCAATGTCTGTGACGTCAGGAGACCTCAGTTGATTTTTCGAAACAAAGCCTATTTTACGGAAAAGAACTTGTTTTACGAGACAAACCTTGTATTAAAAAATCCGGATTGACTATTTTGTAGAACAGGTGTTTTATAAAACACGGGCTCTTTTTTAAAAGAAGGTACATCTCCTGGTGACGTCAAAAATATTGAGATTTTTGATTGCTTGGAGGATAAAGAACGCAAATGAAGGATTCCTAATTACTGTGTCGCTAATTAAATCGTACCTGCTTCTTCAAAAATTAATTAAAATGTTTAATTAAAAAAACAGTATATCTATCATTAAAGGTTTTAAAAAAATAATTTAAACTGATAAAATGTTATCTCAAAATTGTAGCTCTCCTCCGGGCCACTCACTAGTCAAATTATTCGGCCTCTTGGCTGCAAAATTAGTTAATAATTTTAGGATTAATTTTAGTTTTAAGACTATATATATTTAGTAAATATAATATTTATTGACTCTAACGTAGAAACATTTATGATGTATTAAAATACATTTTTTGGTTTGAGTTTGTTGGCTAAAAACTATGTGCAATATTTTTACAGAACGACTGAAGCATCGTTAGATTAAATTGTGCTTGATGATTTGTTTTTATTATGGTAATGATTAGTTTAATTTATATTATTAGCGGGTGTACTGGGAAGGTGCCAAAAAGCATATCGTTTTTGTTTTATCTTAACTTTTTACGAAGAGTTTAATAATCGATTGAATCGAGGTCAAAGCCAACCGAAAACCTGACCCGTAGAATTGCAACTTCTGAAAAAGTTAAGTGTGGAATTTTTTTTATTTACATTTTTGCACTACCTAATACAAATATATATTTTTTATGTAAATACTTACAAACCTTACATGTACTGTACACTACTCTGTCAGTAACACTACAAAAAAACTAGCGAAAATTTTAAAAATCAACGTTATATGACAATAAATTTGAACCAAACGCTTCCATAAAACAAAAATAAATATGCTTTCAAAGCTTTATCCTAAATGATCACCTGTCAGGTTTTTGCGATTTCCTGATTATTAAACGTAATGGCGTAATACATTTTGTAAGTATTTTTGGTCGATAATTTATTTACGCATTCCTTTTGGATTATTATTTATTTAAAAGAAACTTTTTTACATACATGGTAACCGTCCATCTGTTCTAACACATTATTTTTTGACTTTTAACATTTTATTTTATTAGTGACTAGGTTAGGATCTCAGGTTTAGAGCAAAGAGCCAATTAATAATTTTCATGTTATACCGCAAATTAAAACAGAAAAAAGTTTTCTTACTTCAAAATATATTAGCATAAAAATTGCATTGTACCGTTTTTCGGGACAATAAATTAAAATTCGGAATTTATATTAGGGAAACTATAAAACCAATTATTCTGAATTGTTAACAATGTTTTTTATAACTATTAAATATGGTATTGTGTGATTTAAAAAAAACTGCTTAATGCGTTGTTCTTAGCGCCTCTCGGGACGCCGTCCGCATGGTTCACACCTAATAATAAATTCCTTAAAATAAATCAGTTAAACCAAACTTAGTTTTTTCATCCCGAAAATCTGGAATCGCCACCCCCCCCCCCCCCCCTTAATATATTATGATTTTCTTTTTGAATTAGTTCAGTCTATTGGAGAAAATAATAGTTATTATTTATTATCTTTGTTTGAATAAATTTTGTTGTTTTTAAAATAGGTTAATTGTACTAAGCAAAGTAATGAATTTTTTTCAAAACTGGCCAATCATGTCCTATAATATATTAAATTAATTGGGCTCTAACACCAAAAATCTTACAAAACGTATGAATCAGTCATTTTTTCGCTTAAAGTATCGTTTATGCACTGCGCAAACTACAAAGACTATTTGGCCACCTAAATTCAAGCCTAGCTAGTTATAGATTCTTGAAAATTGTACATATTGAGCTTTAGATATTTTTTATAAAATACAGACCCTAGGTTTAAATTTGAAAGTTGACACGACAGTCAAAGTGTTTTCTTCTAGCAGTATTATTATGACATATTATTATAATAATTGAATATACGGGGTGGCTCGAAATATTGTTGACAAAATTTGCAATATCTCTATTGCTAGAAAAGATTTGAAAAAATGTGAAACGAAAAATATTCTGAAAAGGATGTTAAATGCAAATCCAAAAAAATGAAGGCTAGTTTTGAGGACAGATAATTTAGTAGAAAAAAACATGAAATTTTCTATTTTCTATTAATAGGAATGGTGCTTACTAACAACATTTTAAAACAGCCTGTATAAAAGAGTCAGCGAAGCTATTATAGTACAAATACCTGTAGCGGATTGAAGATATAGAACAAGGCACAAAGTACGTTGATAGCGCACAAAAGTGATTAAAGAAAACAGGTTTTATATTAGATAGCGAATAAAATTAAGGTAAAAATATTCATAGCTTGTAAATTTTAAAGTAAGGGAGCGCTTGAATTTAGGCAGCCAAGTGGTTTACTGAATAGCAAAACCAACTTAACCAAACGGCATATATGAAGTTTGGCTGCTCTTACCATGTTTTATACATAATAATAATTATAAAACTACTACATTTCTCCCAATCAACAGATTAGGTGTAAACTAACAAGAGGGTAGTAAAAACAGTTTTATCTTGAAAAAAAATAAAGATAAAAATGGCCTATAGTTGTGTGAAACCATTGTAAAAATAATATTCTTTTAAAATACGTCTTTTAAATTAAAATTGTCTCTACCCGCTTGTAAAAATCCGTTTATATAAAATGCGATCGTGATTTAAAGGATACAGGGTATGTTTTTGCAATTATTTGTTGTGAAAGTATCATCACGAGGGGGCGGTCGTTGTGTTTTTGAATCTCTCGAAGTTTTCGACACAGGTCCGCCATTTATTGGGACCCTCGCTTTAAATTTATATGTTCGTACCACAATTTGAAGACGAAACAAACAATAAACAAATCAATATAATTGATGTTTAAAACATGCAGTATCTTTAAGTAGGTACACAGAAAAGAAGTCTGAGAATTAAAACGATATTTTAAAAAATTAAATCGGATAAAGGTAACCATTATTTTAATTTTAAATTTTGGTCTAACTGTATGTGAACTGCACGACATCGGCAAATAGGCAGTTAAAATGGGTCGTCAAATAATAACTGGATATTTTTTTAAGGCGGAGATTCGGGAGACAAAAACTCAAGACAAATGTCGTATAATTTATGTATAAAAATATATATATTTTTTTTAACCTTAATTAGGTATCATACCCTGCAAAGAAAACCTATGCGTTTTCGTCTTTTTGCGTTTAGGCGTTTTGCCAAGCCCCATTTGTGTTGCTTCTAAATTGTTTCGTTCTTCAAATTTGGCAGTTTACATATAAATTATCTCATCTCATTTTGTACATAAAATATTTTATCGGGGTCCATCAACAACTACCTTAAGTTCTACGAGAAAAGTAGAAAATCCAAATTAAATCGTTTTTCTTCAGAAATATACTGTAAAACCCGCTTATACAACAAACCTTTAGTTTTTAAATTGTAAGCTATATTATAATGTTATAAAACGCTTAAAAATTCATTCACGTCGTTCGCCATAAAAACTAACCCAAAATTGTTGACCCACCATGACCCATATATCATGTTCTTAAGATTTATAAGATATACTTATTTTAGCCATTTAGTAGAATATACTAGTTAGGTTGTAGAACTAGGGATTATTTATTGATTATTATAGAAAAAGTATGGCATCTAAAATATAGATGAAGTGAACGATTTATACAGGAGAATTTTGTTAGACAGCGGTGACCGAATTTATTAACGTTTTAAAAATCAAACCTTCGAAATCATATAAACATGCTTAGTTTGAATTAATTACAAGGTAGGGGTCATAGCATTGACAAAAAATATATTTTATTACTGTATCATATGTATAATATATTACCGTGTTGATTCTGAATGAAACGCTTAGGGACTTCACGTCATGTGACTTGTTGTTCGTCTATTTCTTTTCTATGATATTTGGCCTTAACCTCTTAATTCCAGTCACTGTCATCACCAATTTTTAAATGACAGTCTATGTCTCATTGGAAAACTTATCCAGAATCGAATTTTGTTGCTATAAAAGCATAATTTGGATTTAAGATTTTTGAATACTCTGGTGTTTGAAGGCAAAAATAGGTAATCACAATAATCACAATAATAAAAATTAGAAAAAATATCTTGCTTGTTATTTTTATAAAATGACAACTGTTAGAATCATCTATCGCTTATGACATTTTATAATAACTTACCTAATTGGCTCATGTACTAAACCAGAACTAATTTGTTTATTGTTTCTGCTGAAAGTTTGATTTTTAAAACAGAAAAACTTGTGAACCTGACAATAGCTTTACGTTTTCTTTATCGAAGTGTTTCATGTTAATATTTCATCACCTGACGTAAGCGATTGTGGTACTCATATTAGCACTTCCTAACCATTAACCGCATACAAAGTAGAATTGTCTGTTATAACTTTTTGTCGAATAGCTTTCTATACCTATATCTACTTCTAAACTTGATACTGATGATGTGAATTATTTCTACATAATATAAACAAAATGTTTAGATTACAGTGATGGGCCACGGCCACGTAACAGTTTCAATGGTAAATGTTAAATATTTGCATCAGTAAATCATGTTTTTAGAAAAATATAGAAATCTATTCTGGGGCCAAATCGTGGGATTTCATTATGCTTGCGCTGAAATTTTATTTTCTAATTTATATGTTTTTAGGCAAACCCAATGATTTCAATTGAAAAAACAAAATGTCTCTATACTGTCTGCTTCATATCATGGATTTGTGTAATATAATCGAAACATGTACAATTTTCAATGCTGTGCTATTTTTACCTAGGTACATTCTTTCTAGTCGCAAAGTACTTAATATATTTTTATATTTATTTATTTATTTATTGTGCAACTTTATATGTATTTATTTGATCTCTATAAACGCGTATTATTTATTTGTTTATTTTAAGTGTCATAGTTTCTTACAGCAAAAATATATTTTGTTATAGTATATTGTATATTGTAGTTTAAACAATAAAGCAGTATGGCCAAAGCTGTATAATTAAAACTAGATTTTACGTTACTTTCTAACTATCCTGTTGTAAAATAATTCTGCGCAGCTTTACGATGTTATATAAGCTCATTTTTATGTTTTATAAGCCTTTTATACAGTATTATTAAGCTATAATTCTCGCGCAAAATTATCCGGATTATGAGTACCCGGATTTAAGAGTGTACTATAAAATATTATGTAATTTACTTTTATACAATCAGGTCTTGAGGGTTCTATTCTAAAACTGGTTTGGATTTGCTTAAAAAGTATCTTATCCTATACAATTGTTATATTGTATATAAGTGATGGTCAAAAAGGTTTAACCCAAACTGAGCTGTTAATATTTCGAGAAATTAGTATTTTCTTATACATAGATATAACTGATTCCTGTTTTTCCAAACTGTCATTACGGAATTTTTTATGAGAGTAGGTATTAACAATCTGTTTGGTTACGGACTATTCGACCATTCGGCTATATACATTTTCTCCGCGTTTTAGCACACACACGTGTGATATAGGAAAATATTTTTGTTTGAATTTTTCGACAGTTGTTATATATTCACAAGTGTGATAATCAATTTGTTATATCATTGGGCGCTGGTATCCCTGTTCTTTTACTTTTTAAACAGATTCAAACCTTTCTTTTAGAATTTCGTCAGCAGAAAAGCGTATAGCCATACTTTGTTGCATGACTTTTATTACATTTTACACTAAATTTACCATAAATAAATTATTATTATGATTATTATGATCTATTAAAGTAGATAAAACTAAAAATAAACTATTTATAATCTGCTAACTTATAATACGATACTGTAAAAACATATGATTAAATTTAGACAATGAAGGCGTGATTCTTTCTATCCATGTATGAAAATAATCATCAATATTTTTTTTACATTGTCAATTTTGCTGGTATATTATATTTACATTACAATTACATTAATAAAACACAAAAACAAAAAATCATTAGTTTTACATTTGTAACTTTTACTATATCAGGATTTAATATTGTATTTATAAATGACAGAGATACAGTAATCGTGACAGAGACGATTATCCAGTTTACAAAATTTTAAATGATTGCTTAGTTCTTGGGATGTGTTATTATGACTATTTAACTAATTTGCCGCTGTAGTTTTTGTAAAAATTGATTCGTTCTATGAAACGCGAATAATGAAATATAAATCCATATATTTTTAAATCGTATTTATAATACCTGCTGTATGCGTAGTTGCGATAGTTATACTTACCTTTTTTCTTTTTTTATACAACGAAATAGTGGCACATTTAAAGAGTCGTGGTTTTTACCTGAACCTACGTATAATTTTATTCCCGATTGGTTATAGCATCTAATGTAGGTATGCATTTTTTTACCATGCAACTTATATTTATTAATTAGAGGCATGTCATTAATTATTATTGTTCAATTAAAAAACGTACCATTTTTTTTTTATTTTAATCATTATTACTGGCATAAAATCAAGGACAAGAACTATGCAATCAACCGAGCTAAAATTACAATGCTCAAATCTCTTAACATAATCTTACTCCTATTAAAATAAACTGGAAATCTTTGAGGTCATTTCTTATTTATTATATTTATTATCTACTATTACTAACTTTTTAACCTCCAAGGGAATTCGACCCAGATTTGTGCGCACTGTAAGTACTTACTAAATAAAACTTAAATTAATTTATTAAGATAAATTAAAGTCAAAACACTATCTGGATTGGATTCGTTTGGTCAGCTATTCAAGTTCATATAAAACTTTATAAAAGAATTATAAATTAATAAAGTTAATTATAACGCAAGGCATGTTTCATTTTTTATATTTGTAAGATTTTTCCCCATGAAAAATATTAATGGAGTAAGTAATAATTAATCGACTCCGGCATTGTTGCCTGATAAATTCGAGACCTCAGAGATGGCTAATAACTTCTACAGTACACGGACAATTTGGGACGTCATCACCCGTAGTCCTAGGAATAGGATATACTATTATATTATACTTTCTGTTGGATTTATGTTTTTGCATCACTGCTAAATTTACCTATGCGCTCTAGATCATTGTAATTAAATTATTTAAACTGGTATTTAAGTAATAAGTAACAGAGCATTAATTAGGCTTTTAAAAACTGACAACCACCCTAAGTAAATAATTATCGACCAATTAGTCTTTTATCTAATATAAACAAAATCTTCGAGAAGGTATTAAAGAATCGGTTGGTTGAGTTTTTGACAAAATACAAACAGATATCGGATTTCATGCAAATAAGTCTACCTACGGGCAAGATAATTGAACAGCTTCATTCTGGTCAATCGTGCGCGGTGCTTTTTGTCGATTTGGCATAGGCGTTTGATATAGTATATCACCGGGCGCTTTTGTCAAGGTGTTGAGTGTGAACATAAAAGAAGGACACTGCAATTGGTAAATGTCATGCAGTGTCATTAACATGTATGGGTAGATTTTGGAGATTTGAAATATACGTTCGTTTGTAAAATTAAAAGCATATTTTATTAAAACATGGCGCAGTCGGTAGCAGACTGTAAAATTTTTTACCCCTTAAAGGACTCCTTGTATGTTGAGGCTGGAATTATATTTATTGAAGACAAAATTGTCGTTCCAAAAAGTCTAAGGCTTGATATGTTAAAAATCTTACACAAAGGTCACATTGGCATAAGCAAAACTATAAGTAAAGCTAGAAGGTTGTTTTATTGGCCTAATTTATCTGGTGATATAAAACAATTTATAAAAAATTGCCGAATTTGTGAAAAATATATGCCTGCTAACTATAAGGAGCCTCTTTTACCCCATAGTGTTCCAAGATATAGGTTTAGCAAAATAGCTACCGATATTGTGGAACACAGTGCAAAAAGCTACTTGGTAGTAATTGATTATTTTTCACACTGGATTGAACTAATTTATATGAAAGATAAGACATCTGAATCAGTGATTAATTGTTTTCAAGACATTTTTACCCGCTTTGGTTATCCTCAAACAATAATGGCAGATAACTTACCTTTTGTGTCTAGCCGTTGCAAGAAATACTATAAAAGTAAAGATATTGAAATATTAACTTGCTCTCCACATTTTCATCAAAGTAATGGCTTGGCAGAAAAGGCGGTTAATATATCAAAGCAAATTTTAAGAAAGTGTTTCGAAGATAAGTGTGACTTTAGAGAAGGTGTGATGCAATATAACAATTCACCTATTATTAGTCTTGGTGCTTCACCATCACAAATCTTACAGAGCAGGATTTTAAGAACTGAATTACCGGTTTCCACCAAAATTTTGGAGCCTAAAGTTCAAGCAGACATTTACAAAAAATTATGCAAACAAAAACAGGTCATGAAATTCAACTATGACCAAACAGCCCGCAGAAACCCGTTAGAGTACAAAAAGGGGGATAAGGTAGTAGTTAAAACTCATAATGAAAAAATCTGGCAAAAAGCAATTGTTATGGAAAAAGCAAAAGCGCCTAGGTCATATTGGGTTAAGAAAGATAGCAATGGCAAAATTGTAAGGCGTAATATTTCTCACATGAAACCTTCAAGTACAAAATCAGATTATAAATTTATTTGTGAACCTGAGTTGTACCCTAACGAGAACTCGCTTAATTCAAATCAGAATAATCCAAACAATATAGCTAGATCTTCCCAAAATTTGAATAACGGTAACTCTGTCAGTACTCGCTCTGCATATTCAAATAATAATAGTTACAGTACACCTTGTGCATCACCTGTCTCATCAGATAGTACATTTAGAGGTTTTAGCAATAGTGAAATTATATCTAGGCTTAGTGAGTTGAACAATAATAGTGATGTAGAGTTTAAACGCTCCAAGTTCGGTCGTGCTATAAATAAGCCTCCCCGGCGTCTTGATCTTTGAGGGGAAGGTGTTGAGTGTGAACATAAAAGAAGGACACTGCAATTGGTAAATGTCATGCAGTGTCATTAACATGTATGGGTAGATTTTGGAGATTTGAAATATACGTTCGTTTGTAAAATTAAAAGCATATTTTATAAGGCTTAGATTAGTAGTTTTACTGTATAGAATGATATTGGTGAGATGTATTTTTTATAAAATGTTTACACGATTTTTTTTATTTTAATAAATTCACTCTGTGATAACCTGCAAAAATTTATGTTTATTTGCAGGGTGTGGACTTTAACTATGAATTTCGGGACACGTATTTGATTGGGAGGGAGACATATATAGTATGGCGTCGTTTTTACACTTTCATCTTCTCGTGTAATTGACAGGGAATGATGACTTCAGTTGTTTAAATGTTTTTGTTTTGATTCAAATTTTCAGTCAAAGACGAAAATGACAATTTCCTTGGTTTATAGCGATAATTTTTTTTCCCGTATTGAACAAATTAAAAGGAATCCTTTTTAAAATTTTATAAAGATATAGGCAATTATCTTAAAAAATATGATTTTTTACAAAATAATTTATTTTCAAAGTTAAATAAGGTAAGTTACCGAAATAAGGCCCACCTTATTATTTTAAGGTTATATCGTAAAACGAACCACTGCATTTCTTTTTTAAACAGTTATTTATTAATAAAACGACTAAAACATTTTGGTTTGAAGCCTTATAAAATAACATTTTTTTTCTTTTTAAAAATGGTGAAATGTGCATTTGGGCGTTATTAAGAACCCGAGGTCTTAAAAGGCTTGTCCGCAAATCACCGAAATAAATTTAGATACGTAAGCTGGGCGTTCCCGCCAAACATTAATATTTTGTTTGGATCGCATTTCGTAGATGGCGCCGGTAGTGGCATCGCTCAATTTGGTTTAGTTAAGCTCGTATAAAGAGCACCACGTTCATTTGTGATCGAAAAGAACCACCCTCCCAAATTTCGTTGTTGTCAAAAATTTGAAGTGTATTGTCAATTTTTTATTCTCAATATTCTTTTAAGTTGTGTTGAATTTTAATGCCGTTTGTGATCGTTCGGTCTCTGTGTGTACTATTAGCATGTTTTTTGATAGTTGTTTTGACTTTTTGTTTACTTTTAGTGTGTTTTCGGTTTGTTTAGTTAAAGTTCGCGTATTTATTTTGCATTATGGAAGACTGCGCACCTCCGTTAAAACCTAAAAAATGTTGTGTTCCAAACTGTTTAAATAAACATGGCATGCGACACCGCTTGCCAAAATAATTTTTGATCATAAAAATAATGTTTTTTACCTATTTCGCTTTATTTTATTCAGCTGTATTTTTTTAAATAGGTATTGCTTGGTTTAAATAATTCCTTTTTCGCTGCTTTCTATTGGAGCTTTTAGATATACGTTATTTGTTACTTTACCAACAAGGTATTTACTCCAAACTTAAAATAAGAGTTACAAATAACGTGTATCCCTGAACTAAAAATAAAAGCAGAAAAAAATCATTATTTTAACCAAGGAATATTTTAAATTTTAAAGCGGCACCAATACCTACCGATAAAACAGATTTCATCAAATCTTGGTAAAACAGTTTCCTTTATTTTTACCCAAACAAATTTCTTTCTGTCTCGCGTGTTTCGGATCGCAAATACTAGGACATCAGCGCCAATTAGTTTTTGACAGCTCTAAGAGTCCAGTTGCGTATCTAAATTTATTTCGGTGACTTGTGGGCTTGTCACCTTTTGTATGCCCAAAACACCAGATCGCAAAAAGACGGCTCAAGTACCACACTCGGTATTGTCTCATATCGTCCACTTTCATAACAAACATTACAGTATCATGACCCAGATGTGTTATTAGGAAATGCAACAGATTTTATTTAGAAATTCATAAACAACGAATTACAAAACACTACACTAAAATCACTACATTAGCACAACAAAGTAGTCGAGAATAACGCGTAAAGAAAAAATTTGAGCTAACACAAAAATATATTTCATATAACAATAACTTGCAAATTTAATGAAAACGGTGTAGGTATGTGAAGGGTGCATGTGCTTTCTTATTCAAACGACTATACAAGCGCGTATTGACCATTTAAGGATGACGTCGCTGGGGGGCAAATTTGACAAATTTAGATTAAAGTTTATGTCAAAGCCATGAAATCACCATTACATATTTGACAACGACTATATTTGCTGGGGGGCAAAGTCACAAGTTTAGGTTATATATCTTGTCAAAATCATATGTTCTTAAATGGTCTATTTAGATCCGTGTTATTTTCAGATTTTTTAAAGTCTTGTTTACATTAGGCCGCGGCCCTTATGTTTTCTCTAAAAAGCCCTTTTAATTTTATGTTATGGGGTTCGTAACTGATTTATCTATCAACATTAATTTTGATAAACATTTTGTATAATAGAACCTACCCTTGCGCTTTACCTTCGGAATCTGTTATCCAAAAATGGAATACCTAACAACTTCATTATGTCGAAATTATAAATTTTTTGACAGTCATAAAATTTCTTACTCAATATATGTACAGTATGTCCACTGATAGAGGACACAAGAGGACGAATGGATCATTTTTAGTAGGCTTCTGCTTCTTAAAAAAATACGGCCTACGAGAACGTTTTTAACTTTTTATACAGAGTGCTTAAAAAATACAAAAATATCAAATCCTGGCCAAAGTAAACTATATCTTTTTTTTATTTTAGTACAAAATGATGAAAACAAGAAGTATTTCAAATTTCAGTCAATATTTAAATTCAAAATATCAGCGAATATAGTTTTTTTTTTATTTTTGTGTCATAATTTTTATAAATAATACTGTATACCTACGTTTTCTAGGTTATTTTACCTCATCTCACTGTCTTTTATGACAAACAATGTCAAGATTTAATATTTTGAGATTCTATCTATTGACGGAAAAGTTTTTTTGGTTGAGTGTTATGGAAGCGGTGAAAAATCTTATACCTATGTGTAAGAACGATTTTTGTAAAAGTTTCCTGGAGTGTATGTCTCAACTAATGGATTTCGGCGACCGATAAAGAAATTTAGGAACACTCCGGTTCCGTAAAAAATTTTAAAAAAGTAAGCTTGATGAAAACGATGCGGGCGATGCGGCTATACCGTTTTGGTTAAGCACTCTGTGGTTAAAAGTCTCCTTTAGAGGACACAAGCTCAAAATTTGCAGATTGACCAAAAAAGTAAAATTTAAAGAATCTTAAAATACAAAAAAATTAAACCTATTAAGCCACATTTCAATTAAGCTTTAGAAGAGGAAAATCCAGCGAAACGATTAGACTGTAATTAAAAACAAAAATAGGCTCTTGGAACAAGAAAAAAAACTTTTTATCGTAGCGGCCTTTACTTGGTGAAAATTAATTTTAAAAAACTTGAAATAAAACACGTATGTGTTGTAATTTTCACAATATATTTGTCAACATGACATATGTTTCGCCAGCACAGTGGCTTCTTCAGATGTGAGGAAGGTATAACAATTTGTAAAATAAGAAGCTTAAAATTAAGGTACCTTAACTAATGATATTATAGTAGGGAATTATTGTGGTTCAATATAAATTTAACAAAGGGGAGTTGTTATTATCTAATTGGTCATTTAGGATATTTTGGGTTTTTCTACCCTTGTTAATAGATAAAGACTCCAATAAATCATATTTATGACTTTGTTCTCAGTGTGTAAGATTTGAAAATTATTATCAAATGTATGATTTTCGATTTTTAGATGTTCCGCGTAAGTTGAATGCTTATTATTTTTAGAAAAAGAATCGTAATGATCTTTAATTCTGGTATGGAACGATCGACCAGTTTGGCCTATATAATACTTGGGGCAAGATCCACAATTTAATTTATATACTCCATTTTTATTAATTTTATTAGTTTTGTCTTTGTTGTTTTTTATGATAGAGCCTAAACTACCCTTAGTCTTATAAGCAATCTCAATATCGTGTTGGTTCAGAAGTTTTTTAATATTATCACTTTGTTTGCCTAAATAAGTAATGGAATGGTATTTAGTATTGTTTTTTATTAAGGGGTAGACCTCTTTAATTGCTTTTTTATATTTCATTTTAGTAAGGATATTATTTATAATTTGTATTGAGTAACCATTATTGACCGCGATTTGTTTAATTAAGTTTAATTCTTTATTATAATTTTCTATAGACATAGGAATGTTAATTAATCGAAAAATCATACTATTATAAGCTGCCAGTTTATGTTGCATTGGGTGATGTGATTTGTTATGAATGGTTATGTCATTGTGTGATGGTTTGTGAAATATGGAAAAATCTAATTTATTATGTAAACGTTTTATAGTTAGATCTAGAAAATCAATAGAAGAATTGTTTTCCTTTTCAAAAGTAAATTCAATTTTAGGGTGTATCGAATTAATAAATTTAAAAAAAGAATTCAATTGTCTATCTGACCCAGTGAATGATACTAGAATATCGTCCACGTATCTAAACCAAAATTGGCAACTTTTAGCTAAGGGGTGGTCATGTATGAGTTCCTCAATTTTATTCATAAAAATTTCGGCTAATAAGGGGCTTAGTGGGTTACCCATAATTAAACCATCTGTAGAAGTATATAATGAACCGTTAAATTGAAAATAGTTTTGTTTAGGGCATATTTGTAATAAATGAATTATTTCGTCTATGATGATTTGATTAACCAGGTTCTTTTTTAATAAACATTCAACTAAATCGATTGTCTCATTAGGTGGTATACTAGGAAATAAGTTTTTTACATCGAAAGAAATAAGTTTAGCATTATTCGGAATTCTGAAGTTCTCGATCTTAGAAATCAAATCGTATGAATTTTTAACACTATACTTAGGTAAAAAATTACAATATTTGCCCAGAATACTAATTAGTCTATTTGATATTTTAGTAGTAGGAGCCGAAACAAAAGATACAACCGGTCTGATAGGATAATTTTCTTTATGCAGTTTTATCAAAGAATATAATTTAGGTGGTTGAGGGTTCATTACTTTTAATTTAAATTTTTCCGCGTCATTTAAAATTGCGTGTGAGCTTTCGATAGCTTTGTTTTTTCAGTTTTATATGATAGAGTAGGATCTTTATGCAGTAATTTATAGCTGTCTGAATCTAAAAAATTTAGCGTTTTATTGACGTAATCGTCTTTATTCAAGCTAATTACAGTTTTGCCTTTGTCTGCTCGAGTAAAGATAATGTCAATAATATGTGCTTTTGACTTTATATTTTTTGCGATATGTAAATCATAATTATATGTTGAAGTAAATTTATCTTTTTTAATTAATTAACTAGCCGCCTGATGTTTCAAAAAGTTTACATTTTGCAAAATATTACGGCTATTACTTATAGCAACTTCTGTTTCAACTCCTAAAACCTCCAGACTAGATACATTAACCTCATTATAGTATTAAATTAAAAAAGAGAAATTTACTTCCACATATAATTATGATTTACATATCGCAAAAAATATAAAGTCAAAAGCACATATTATTGACATTATCTTTACTCGAGCAGACAAAGGCAAAACTGTAATTAGCTTGAATAAAGACGATTACGTCAATAAAACGCTAAATTTTTTAGATTCAGACAGCTATAAATTACTGCATAAAGATCCTACTCTATCATATAAAACTGAAAAAACAAAGCTATCGAAAGCTCACACGCAATTTTAAATGACGCGGAAAAATTTAAATTAAAAGTAATGAACCCTCAACCACCTAAATTATATTCTTTGATAAAACTGCATAAAGAAAATTATCCTATCAGACCGGTTGTATCTTTTGTTTCGGCTCCTACTACTAAAATATCAAATAGACTAATTAGTATTCTGGGCAAATATTGTAATTTTTTACCTAAGTATAGTGTTAAAAATTCATACGATTTGATTTCTAAGATCGAGAACTTCAGAATTCCGAATAATGCTAAACTTATTTCTTTCGATGTAAAAAACTTATTTCCTAGTATACCACCTAATGAGACAATCGATTTAGTTGAATGTTTATTAAAAAAGAACCTGGTTAATCAAATCATCATAGACGAAATAATTCATTTATTACAAATATGCCCTAAACAAAACTATTTTCAATTTAACGGTTCATTATATACTTCTACAGATGGTTTAATTATGGGTAACCCACTAAGCCCCTTATTAGCCGAAATTTTTATGAATAAAATTGAGGAACTCATACATGACCACCCCTTAGCTAAAAGTTGCCAATTTTGGTTTAGATACGTGGACGATATTCTAGTATCATTCACTGGGTCAGATAGACAATTGAATTCTTTTTTTAAATTTATTAATTCGATACACCCTAAAATTGAATTTACTTTTGAAAAGGAAAACAATTCTTCTATTGATTTTCTAGATCTAACTATAAAACGTTTACATAATAAATTGGATTTTTCCATATTTCACAAACCATCACACAATGACATAACCATTTATAACAAATCACATCACCCAATGCAACATAAACTGACAGCTTATAATAGTATGATTTTTCGATTAATTAACATTCCTATGTCTATAGAAAATTATAATAAAGAATTAAACTTAATTAAACAAATCGCGGTCAATAATGGTTACTCAATACAAATTATAAATAATATCCTTACTAAAATGAAATATAAAAAAGCAATTAAAGAGGTCTACCTACCCCTTAATAATAAACAATACTAAATACCATTCCATTACTTAGGCAAACAAAGTGATAATATTAAAAAACTTCTGAACCAACACGAACGATATTGAGATTGCTTATAAGACTAAGGGTAGTTTAGGCTCTATCATAAAAAACAACAAAGACAAAACTAATAAAATTAATAAAAATGGAGTATATAAATTAAATTGTGGATCTTGCCCCAAGTATTATATAGGCCAAACTGGTCGATCGTTCCATACCAGAATTAAAGATCATTACGATTCTTTTTCTAAAAATAATAAGCATTCAACTTACGCGGAACATCTAAAAATCGAAAATCATACATTTGATAATAATTTCCAAATCTTACACACTGAGAACAAAGTCATAAATATGATTTATTGGAGTCTTTATCTATTAACAAGGGTAGAAAAACCCAAAATATCCTAAATGACCAATTAGATAATAACAACTCCCCTTTGTTAAATTTATATTGAACCACAATAATTCCCTACTATAATATCATTAGTTCAAGTACCTTAATTTTAAGCTTCTTATTTTACAAATTGTTATACCTTCCTCACATCTGAAGAAGCCACTGTGCTGGCGAAACATATGTCATGTTGACAAATATATTGTGAAAATTACAACACATACGTGTTTTATTTAAAGTTTTTTAAGAAAAAAACTGTTAAGTCTGATAAAAAAATATATACCTTATCATTAAAACAATAATTTGGTTAAAGCATCATTTCAGATTTTTTTGTCATTTTAGTCATTTATACACCATGTTACAAAATAACAATACTTTGTTTAATTTTGTATAGAAAAATTAGTGTTTTCCATTTTATATTGATCTATGCTATCTATGCACAGACACAAGGGCACAATTTTAACACTTAAGTAATATTTTTTGTATTTATTTAGTCCACAAAAAATCACGATCGTGGCAATCCACATTACTACATTAAATAGGGATACCGATACATTACTGGTTAAAAAAATCCCTAACTCGAGTTTAATGGAAAATTGGGATTCTCTTTTTTTAAGAGAACTGTGATATGTAGTACTATGCTTAACCATACTCGGTAATGACTACTTATAGTAGTATAAGTTCTTTGATCTTAACTTAAACTTGACCACCATGCGTGTGAAGGCCATAGAATAAGATAAAATACAATTTTTTGCAATTTTTGAAAAGTAAATAAAATGTTTTCCGTTGTGTAACATGCATTGATTATTATTTACATAACTACAGGGTG
The DNA here is from genome assembly GCA_963920685.1 of Polydrusus tereticollis. Classification (NCBI taxonomy): domain Eukaryota; kingdom Metazoa; phylum Arthropoda; class Insecta; order Coleoptera; family Curculionidae; genus Polydrusus; species Polydrusus tereticollis. The sequence continues at coordinate 145,242,018 of OY987329.1, forward strand.
TCCGAAAAGTTATGATCAATAATTGAGGAGAGAGAAATATCTTTGAAATTTAACTCTTCAAGTAAACTTTATAGATAGACTCGAACTATTGCCGTTAAAATGTTGAAAGTTTAGAAGCAGCGTCAGAAATAGGGGAGGGCGGATTTAAAACACCTAACTTTTTTTTAAATTGATTTTTATACTTTTTTTATGTCAAATTAGAAAAGTCTTTCAAGATAAATCGATCAAAAAATTCGCTTGCATTCCAAAATTATTGTATTTAGCTAGTGTAAAAAAGACGAATGTTAAAATGTGATCAAAGAAGTAAATTTTAATTATTTGAAGAGGCACTTATGCAACAGGAATTTAGTAATTGACACTTTTAATGAATGTGATCACGAGAAATATTAAAATCGGGTAATAAATATTAATTATTTAATTTAATCGTGTCGAACTAGGGGTATCTTTTTTTCGCAATAATTGTCGAAGTTTTGTAATTTGACATAACAGAGGTAAAAATTTAAAAAAAGTTATTTTGACTCCGCCCTCCCCTATATCTGAGGTCAATTTTAGATTGTTGACATTTAAACCACAAAAGTTCGATTTGGCGTGTAAGGCTTAAAAGAATACCCAAATTTCAAGTTTGTATCTTTATTAGTTCCGACAACTTTAAGAAAAAACATCTTCAGGGTCTCCTTTGGGAGAGCCTGCATGTAACTCGGTTATGTGGGGATATAGGACAAAATGTTACATGCTCTTCGGAGCCTATTTTGACCTGATCCCTAAATTATTGATCATACCTTTTAGGACACCCTGTATAAATAGATAAAATTAGTCTTATAAGGCTAAGGGTACCTCCGAGATTTTTTTTTATCACAAAATCATTAGTGATTTCCGTGAAATCCAATTCCCGGGGTAAATCACGTGGTTGACGGGAAGTTTTGTGACACTGTAGTTCGGAGTAGATTTTTAATTTTTAAAAATGAGCACTCTCCAGTGCAGTTAGATACCACCAACACTAAATACATCCGCAGAGCAATTTTTATATTCGGAAATGCTGTGAAATAATAATTATTATTCTCCAAGATTTCTTAATAAAAGAGCTCGTTTTATGATATTTTTATTAATTACTCCCCACCCCCAGTTGCCCATTCTAAATCTGGGCCTGACTATCGATGGTAGTGATAATACGGACGACTAAGTATGTGCTATAATTCTGTTCTCGATCTGTGCTGAATTACCGAAGAACACCTTGTTTGGAATTGATGCATTTCGTTTCAAAACCTAAGTCCAACAAAAACGAATATTTACAATATTACAGATACAAAGCTCACGACCGAGAACTTTTTTCAAGGTCACTTGAAATCTCGTGCGTGACCTTGACACATTGCAAGTGACCTTGAACTTTTTTCAAGGTCACTTGGAATCTCGTGCGCGACCTTGACACCTCGCAAGTGACCTTGAACTTTTTTGAAGGTCACTTGGAATTTCGATCGTGACCTTGACACCTTGCAAGTGACCTTGAACTTTTTTCAAGGTCACTTGGAATCTCGTGCGTGACCTTGACACCTTGCAAGTGACCTTGAACTTTTTTCCAAGGTCACTTGGAATCTCGGTCGTTACCTTGACACCTTGCAAATGACCTTAAACTTTTTTCAAGGTCACTTGGAATCTCGGTCGTGACCTTGACACCTTGCAAATGACCTTGAACTTTTTTTCAAGGTCACTTGGAATCTCGGTCGTGACCTTGACACCTTGCAAATGACCTTGAACTTTTTTTCAAGGTCACTTGGAATCTCTTGCGTGACCTTGACACCTTGCAAGTGACCTTGAACCTCTTTTCAAGGTCACTTGGAATCTCGGTCGTGGCCTTGACACCTTGCAAGTGACCTTGAACTTTTTTCAAGGTCACTTGGAATCTCGGTCGTGACCTTGACACCTTGCAAATGACCTTGAACTTTTTTCAAGGTCACTTGGAATCTCGGTCGTGACCTTGACACCTTGCAAATGACCTTGAACTTTTTTCAAGGTCACTTGGAATCTCGTGCGTGACCTTGACACCTTGCAAATGACCTTGAACTTTTTTTCAAGGTCACTTGGAATCTCGTGCGTGACCTTGACACCTTGCAAGTGACCTTGAACTTTTTTCAAGGTCACTTGGAATCTCGTGCGTGACCTTGACACCTTGCAAATGACCTTGAACTTTTTTCAAGGTCACTTGGAATCTCGTGCGTGACCTTGACACCTTGCAAGTGACCTTGAACTTTTTTCAAGGTCACTTGGAATCTCGGTCGTGACCTTGACACCTTGCAAATGACCTTGAACTTTTTTCAAGGTCACTTGGAATCTCGTGCGTGACCTTGACACCTTGCAAATGACCTTGAACTTTTTTTCAAGGTCACTTGGAATCTCGGTCGTGACCTTGACACCTTGCAAGTGACCTTGAACTTTTTTCAAGGTCACTTGGAATCTCGTGCGTGACCTTGACACCTTGCAAGTGACCTTGAACTTTTTTCAAGGACACTGGAATCTCGGTCGTGACCTTGACACCTTGCAAATGACCTTGAACTTTTTTCAAGGTCACTTGGAATCTCGTGCGTGACCTTGACACCTTGCAAGTGACCTTGAACTTTTTTCAAGGTCACTTGGAATCTCGGCCGTGACCTTGACACCTTGCAAGTGACCTTGAACTTTTTTCAAGGTCACTTGGAATCTCGTGAGTGACCTTGACACCTTGCAAGTGACCTTGAACTTTTTTTAAGGTCACTTGGAATCTCGGTCGTGACCTTGACACCTTGCAAGTGACCTTGAACTTTTTTCAAGGTCACTTGGAATCTCGTGCGTGACCTTGACACCTTGCAGGTGACCTTGAACTTTTTTCAAGGTCACTTGGAATCTCGGTCGTGACCTTGACACCTTGCAAATGACCTTGAACTTTTTTCAAGGTCACTTGGAATCTCGGTCGTGACCTTGACACCTTGCAAATGACCTTGAACTTTTTTCAAGGTCACTTGGAATCTCGTGCGTGACCTTGACACCTTGCAAATGACCTTGAACTTTTTTCAAGGTCACTTGGAATCTCGTGCGTGACCTTGACACCTTGCAAGTGACCTTGAACTTTTTTCAAGGTCACTTGGAATCTCGGTCGTGACCTTGACACCTTGCAAATGACCTTGAACTTTTTTCAAGGTCACTTGGAATCTCGGGCGTGACCTTGACACCTTGCAAATGACCTTGAACTTTTTTTCAAGGTCACTTGGAATCTCGTTCGTGACCTTGACACCTTGCAAGTGACCTTGAACTTTTTTCAAGGTCACTTGGAATCTCGTGCGTGACCTTGACACCTTGCAAATGACCTTGAACTTTTTTCAAGGTCACTTGGAATCTCGTGCGTGACCTTGACACCTTGCAAGTGACCTTGAACTTTTTTCAAGGTCACTTGGAATCTCGGTCGTGACCTTGACACCTTGCAAGTGACCTTGAACTTTTTTCAAGGTCACTTGGAATCTCGTGCGTGACCTTGACACCTTGCAAGTGACCTTGAACTTTTTTTTTCAAGGTCACTTGAAATCTCGTGCGTGACCTTGACACCTTGCAAGTGACCTTGAATTTTTTTTCAAGGTCACTTGGAATCTCGGTCGTGACCTTGACACCTTGCAAGTGACCTTGAACTTTTTTCAAGGTCACTTGGAATCTCGGTCGTGACCTTGAACTTTTTTTTCAAGGTCACTTGGAATCTCGTGCGTGACCTTGACACCTTGCAAGTGACCTTGAACTTTTTTTCAAGGTCACTTGAAATCTCGGTCGTGACCTTGACACCTTGCAAGTGACCTTGACCTTTTTTCAAGGACACTTGGAATCTCGGTCGTGACCTTGACACATTGCAAATGACCTTGAACTTTATTCAAGGTCACTTGGAATCTCGTGCGTGACCTTGACACCTTGCAAGTGACCTTGAACTTTTTTTCAAGGTCACTTGGAATCTCGGTCGTGACCTTGACACCTTGCAAATGACCTTGAACTTTTTTCAAGGTCACTTGGAATCTCCTGCGTGACCTTGACACCTTGCAAGTGACCTTGAACTTTTTTTCAAGGTCACTTGGAATCTCGGTCGTGACCTTGACACCTTGCAAGTGACCTTGAACTTTTTTTCAAGGTCACTTGGAATCTTGGTCGTGACCTTGACGCCTTGCAAATGACCTTGAACTTTTTTTCAAGGTCACTTAAAATCTCGGTCGTGACCTTGACACCTTGCAAATGACCTTAAACTTTTTTCAAGGTCACTTGGAATCTCGGTCGTGACCTTGACACCTTGCAAATGACCTTGAACTTTTTTCAAGGTCACTTGGAATCTCGGTCGTGACCTTGACACCTTGCAAATGACCTTGAACTTTTTTCAAGGTCACTTGGAATCTCGTGCGTGACCTTGACACCTTGCAAGTGACCTTGAACTTTTTTTCAAGGTCACTTGGAATCTCGGTCGTGACCTTGACACCTTGCAAATGACCTTGAACTTTTTTCAAGGTCACTTGGAATCTCGTGCGTGACCTTGACACCTTGCAAGTGACCTTGAACTTTTTTTCAAGGTCACTTGGAATCTCGTGCGTGACCTTGACACCTTGCAAGTGACCTTGAACTTTTTTCAAGGTCACTTGGAATCTCGGTCGTGACCTTGACACCTTGCAAGTGACCTTGAACTTTTTTCAAGGTCACTTGGAATCTCGGTCGTGACCTTGACACCTTGCAAATGACCTTGAACTTTTTTCAAGGTCACTTGGAATCTCGGTCGTGACCTTGACACCTTGCAAATGACCTTGAACTTTTTTCAAGGTCACTAGGAATCTCGGTCGTGACCTTGACACCTTGCAAATGACCTTGAACTTTTTTCAAGAACACTTTGAATCTCGGTCGTGACCTTGACACCTTGCAAATGACATTGAACTTTTTTCAAGGTCACTTGGAATCTCGGTCGTGACCTTGACACCTTGCAAATGACCTTGAACTTTTTCCAAGGTCACTTGGAATCTCGTGCGTGACCTTGACACCTTGCAAGTGACCTTGAACTTTTTTTTCAAGGTCACTTGGAATCTCGGTCGTGACCTTGACGCCTTGCAAATGACCTTGAACTTTTTTCAAGGTCACTTGGAATCTCGGTCGTGACCTTGACACCTTGCAAATGACCTTGAACTTTTTCCAAGGTCACTTGGAATCTCGTGCGTGACCTTGACACCTTGCAAATGACCTTGAACTTTTTCCAAGGTCACTTGGAATCTCGTGCGTGACCTTGACGCCTTGCAAATGACCTTGAACTTTTTTCAAGGACACTTTGAATCTCGGTCGTGACCTTGACACCTTGCAAATGACCTTGAACTTTTTTCAAGGTCAATTGGAATCTCGTGCGTGACCTTGACACCTTGCAAGTGACCGTGAACTTTTTTTCAAGGTCACTTGGAATCTCGGTCGTGACCTTGACGCCTTGCAAATGACCTTGAACTTTTTTCAAGGTCACTTGGAATCTCGGTCGTGACCTTGACACCTTGCAAATGACCTTGAACTTTTTTCAAGGTCACTTGGAATCTCGTGCGTGACCTTGACACCTTGCAAGTGACCTTGAACTTTTTTTCAAGGTCACTTGGAATCTCGGTCGTGACCTTGACACCTTGCAAATGACCTTGAACTTTTTTCAAGGTCACTTGGAATCTCGGTCGTGACCTTGACACCTTGCAAATGACCTTGAACTTTTTTCAACTTTACTTCGAAGTTACCTTGAAAAAAAGTTCAAGGTCATTTGCAAGGTGTCAAGGTCACGACCGAGATTCCAAGTGACCTTGAAAAAAGTTGAAGGTCATTTGCAAGGTCGCAAGGTCACGACCAAGATTCCAAGTGACCTTGAAAAAAGTTCGAGGTCATTTGCAAGGTGTCAAGGTCACGACCGAGATTCCAAGTGACCTTGAAAAAAAGTTCAAGGTCATTTGCAAGGTGTCAAGGTCACGCGCGAGATTCCAAGTGACCTTGAAAAAAGTTCAAGGTCATTTGCAAGGTGTCAAGGTCACGACCGAGATTCCAAGTGACCTTGAAAAAAGTTCAAGGTCATTTGCAAGATGTCAAGGTCACGGCCGAGATTCCAAGTGACCTTGAAAAAAGTTCAAGGTCATTTGCAAGGTGTCAAGGTCACGACCGAGATTCCAAGTGACCTTGAAAAAAGTTCAAGGTCATTTGCAAGGTGTCAAGGTCACGCACGAGATTCCAAGTGACCTTGAAAAAAGTTCAAGGTCATTTGCAAGGTGTCAAGGTCACGACCGAGATTCCAAGTGACCTTGAAAAAAAGTTCAAGGTCACTTGCAAGGTGTCAAGGTCGCGACCGAGCTTCCAAGTGACCTTGAAAAAAGTTCAAAGTCATTTGCAAGATGTCAAGGTCACGGCCGAGATTCCAAGTGACCTTGAAAAAAGTTCAAGGTCATTTGCAAGGTGTCAAGGTCACGACCGAGATTCAAAGTGTCCTTGAAAAAAGTTCAAGGTCATTTGCAAGGTGTCAAGGTCACGTACGAGATTCCAAGTGACCTTGAAAAAAGTTCAAGGTCATTTGCAAGGTGTCAAGGTCACGACCGAGATTCCAATTGACCTTGAAAAAAAGTTCAAGGTCACTTGCAAGGTGTCAAGGTCACGACCGAGATTCCAAGTGACCTTGAAAAAAGTTCAAGGTCACTTGTAAGGTGTCAAGGTCACGCACGAGATACCAAGTGACCTTGAATAAAGTTCAAGGTCATTTGCAAGGTGTCAAGGTCACGCGCGAGATTCCAAGTGACCTTGAAAAAAGTTCAAGGTCATTTGCAAGGTGTCAAGGTCACGACCGAGATTCCAAGTGACCTTGAAAAAAGTTCAAGGTAATTTGCAAGGTGTCAAGGTCACGCAAGAGATTCCAAGTGACCTTTAAAAAAGTTCAAGGTCATTTGCAAGGTGTCAAGGTCACGACCGAGATTCCAAGTGACCTTGAAAAAAAGTTCAAGGTCACTTGCAAGGTGTCAAGGTCACGACCGAGATTCCAAGTGACCTTGAAAAAAAGTTCAAGGTCACTTGCAAGGTGTCAAGGTCACGACCGAGATTCCAAGTGACCTTGGAAAAAAGTTCAAGGTCACTTGCAAGATGTCAAGGTCACGGCCGAGATTCCAAGTGACCTTGAAAAAAGTTCAAGGTCATTTGCAAGGTGTCAAGGTCACGTCCGAGATTCTAAGTAACCTTGAAAAAAAGTTCAAGGTCATTTGCAAGGTGTCAAGGTCACGACCGAGATTCCAAGTGACCTTGCAAAAAGTTCAAGGTCATTTGCAAGGTGTCAAGGTCACGTACGAGATTCCAAGTGACCTTGAAAAAAGTTCAAGGTTATTTGCAAGGTGTCAAGGTCACGACCGAGATTCCAATTGACCTTGAAAAAAAGTTCAAGGTCACTTGCAAGGTGTCAAGGTCACGACCGAGATTCCAAGTGACCTTGAAAAAAGTTCAAGGTTATTTGCAAGGTGTCAAGGTCACGACCGAGATTCCAAGTGACCTTGAAAAAAAGTTCAAGGTCATTTGCAAGGTGTCAAGGTCACGCACGAGATTCCAAGTGACCTTGAAAAAAGTTCAAGGTCATTTGCAAGGTGTCAAGGTCACGACCGAGATTCCAAGTGACCTTGAAAAAAGTTCAAGGTCATTTGCAAGGTGTCAAGGTCACGCGCGAGATTCCAAGTGACCTTGAAAAAAGTTCAAGGTCACTTGTAAGGTGTCAAGGTCACGCACGAGATACCAAGTGACCTTGAATAAAGTTCAAGGTCATTTGCAAGGTGTCAAGGTCACGCGCGAGATTCCAAGTGACCTTGAAAAAAGTTCAAGGTCATTTGCAAGGTGTCAAGGTCACGACCGAGATTCCAAGTGACCTTGAAAAAAGTTCAAGGTAATTTGCAAGGTGTCAAGGTCACGCAAGAGATTCCAAGTGACCTTTAAAAAAGTTCAAGGTCATTTGCAAGGTGTCAAGGTCACGACCGAGATTCCAAGTGACCTTGAAAAAAAGTTCAAGGTCACTTGCAAGGTGTCAAGGTCACGACCGAGATTCCAAGTGACCTTGAAAAAAAGTTCAAGGTCACTTGCAAGGTGTCAAGGTCACGACCGAGATTCCAAGTGACCTTGAAAAAAAGTTCAAGGTCACTTGCAAGATGTCAAGGTCACGGCCGAGATTCCAAGTGACCTTGAAAAAAGTTCAAGGTCATTTGCAAGGTGTCAAGGTCACGTCCGAGATTCTAAGTAACCTTGAAAAAAAGTTCAAGGTCATTTGCAAGGTGTCAAGGTCACGACCGAGATTCCAAGTGACCTTGCAAAAAGTTCAAGGTCATTTGCAAGGTGTCAAGGTCACGTACGAGATTCCAAGTGACCTTGAAAAAAGTTCAAGGTTATTTGCAAGGTGTCAAGGTCACGACCGAGATTCCAATTGACCTTGAAAAAAAGTTCAAGGTCACTTGCAAGGTGTCAAGGTCACGACCGAGATTCCAAGTGACCTTGAAAAAAGTTCAAGGTTATTTGCAAGGTGTCAAGGTCACGACCGAGATTCCAAGTGACCTTGAAAAAAAGTTCAAGGTCATTTGCAAGGTGTCAAGGTCACGCACGAGATTCCAAGTGACCTTGAAAAAAGTTCAAGGTCATTTGCAAGGTGTCAAGGTCACGACCGAGATTCCAAGTGACCTTGAAAAAAGTTCAAGGTCATTTGCAAGGTGTCAAGGTCACGCGCGAGATTCCAAGTGACCTTGAAAAAAGTTCAAGGTCATTTGCAAGGTGTCAAGGTCACGACCGAGATTCCAAGTGACCTTGAAAAAAGTTCAAGGTCATTTGCAAGATGTTGTCCTGGCACAATTCGCCTTTGCTTCCTCCTTCAAGGGGCATATCCCTGGCGGTTGCGCGGCTAGCGTCAGTCGTTGTCTCAGGGGCGGCGATCTGTGCAGGGCAGTTTGAGACCGCCCCAGGTCGTATTTTGGGGTCGGCCTCGGTGGTAGAGAGCATGTCGTGTGTTTCGTCGTCCTCGGCCGTCCGGGCTGGAGGGGTTTCGTGATGTAATGCCATATTCTCGGCCATTACACTTTTTGCCACGTGCTTTTTACGTTCTGCCGACCTGGTGCAGGTTATGCCCAGGTGGTAGCTTCTTGTATACGCCTTCCTGGCGATGGCGTCGACTGCTGCAGGTGTGGCGCTGTGTGTCCAATGCTGGCAGCGTCGGTAATATCGGTAATCGTATTTTCTTTACTTAAATTCGGTTTGCCGTTCGGTTTTGCTTCTTTGCCGACCTGGTGCAGGCTATGCCCAGGTGGTAAATTATTATATACGCCTCCTCGGCGATGGCGTCAGCTACTACAGTGGTGGCACAGTCCGTCTAGGGCTGGCAACTTCAGCTGGAGCTTATTCACGTACTATTCTTCCTTTAAATTATTCTGCCTCGTAGATTTCGCGTCTTGCCGACCTGGTGCAGGTTATGCCCAGGTGGTAAACTATTGTATACGCTTCCCTGGCGATGGCGTCGGCTGCTACGGTTATGGCATGGGTCATCCAATGTTGGCAACGTCGGCGATAACCGGTGATCGTAGTTTTCCTTCTCAAAATTCGTTTGCCGCTAAGTTTTCTTCGTCTGCCGACCTGGTGCAGGTTATGCCCAGGTGGTAGAGTATTGTATACGCTTCCCTGGCGATGGCGTCGGCTGCTACGGTTATGGCATGGGTCATCCAATGTCGGCAACGTCGGCGATGACTGGTGATCGTAATATGTCTTCTTAAAATTAAGTTTCGGTCTGGCTTGTACCTTGGTACAAACGCCGCGGATCAGCTAGGAACCACTGTTTCCTCACAGTATCGGGCTCGACTACGGCGTCCTTCCACCGGTGCTTCTTCAGCTACGCTTTGCTTTAATCTTCAGGTTCACGTATGCCCTCTTGACATACCCAGGTGCTCGGCAGTTCCGAGTTCGACTGGCAATTTTACTTGGCGATGGTCGTCCAAAGAAAAAGACTTATGCAGATTTTAAAAACCAGAATTACTGCTCAACGAATATTTAGTTGTTTACTGTCTTATGGTTCTGCACCGACTGAATATTCCCAGTGAAATCGCGCTCTTTATAGCCGATTTCCACGTGGCGAATACCACAACACCCCCCCCCTTAAGAGCGGTAATTATGGTATGTTTATTTAACTGTACCCATCTGGTACAATTATACTGTATTTATAATCTCAAATTCTTAAAAATAATCAACTTCATAAACAACAAATAAACCAAATAACTGTCCTGGCACAATTCGCCTTCGCTTCCTCCTTCGAGGGGCTTATCCCTGGCGGGTGCGCGGCTAGCGTCAGTCGTTGTCTCAGGGGCGGCGATCTGTGCAGGGCAGTTTGAGACCGCCCCAGGTACTGGTTTGGGGTCGGCCTCGGTGGTAGAGAGCATGTCGTGCGTAGTTTCATCCTCGGCCATCCGGGCTGGAGGGGTTTCATCGAATAATGCCATATTCTCGGTCATTATGATTTTTGCCATGGGCTTTTCACGTTCTGCCGACCTGGGGCTGGTTATGCCCAGGTGGTCAACTCTGGTATTCGCTTCCTCGGCGATGGCGACGGCTGCTACAGTTGTGGCGCAGTTAGTCCAAGGTTGGCAGCGTCGGCGAGGGCCGGTATTCGTATTTTTCCTACTTAAAATTATTTGCCGTCAGGTTTTTCACTCTTGCCGACCTGGTGCAGGTTATGCCCAGGTGGTAAACTATTGTCTATGCTTCCTCGGTGATGGCGTCGGCTGCTACGGTTGTGGCACAGTTAGTCCAACGTCGGCAACGTCGGCGATATCCGGGTCCGTATATTTCTTCTTAAAATTAGATTGCCGTATACTTTTACGTCTTTGCCGACCTGGTGCAGGTGATGCCCAGGTGGTTTACTACTGGATACGCCTCCTCGGCGATGGCGTCGGCTGCTACGGTTGTGGCACAGTTTCAGGTGGCTTCTCTCTTGGCTGCTTCAAGACTGGGACGGCGACCTCGGATTGAGGGGCCGTAGTTTCTTCCACGTCTGGTGGTTTCTTCTTGGGCTGCCTCAATGGTACCTCGGCGACCTCGGGCTGAGGGGCCGGAATTTCAGGGACTTCACAGGGTTGGCTATGGAGCTGGATTTGTGCGGGAACTCTAGTGGGCCCATATCTCCACGGAACACCTTGTTTGTCATACTGGGTCTCCAAACTTGGAGGACACAAGTATAAATCTGTCACAGGTGGCTCTACAAAAGCCGCTATTGGGTTGGATTCTGGCAGTGGCGTACGTTTCACCGCGACTACCGTCCACCCTACATACTCTTCTCTTGGACATCGGCCTTCTTGCCCATCTTTTAATCGTAGGTCCGTCAACGCCGGTTCTCTTGCTTCTGCTAATTCTGCAACTACTGGTTGCTCAAATCCTGCAGCTGTGGCGGCCGTTGAATCGAACAGTTCTTCTTCCTTGATATCAATTTTGTCTTCAAAATCCGGAGGTGGCGAGATAACATCGATCTCGACCTCTTGGTCCACGTCTGGTGGTTCCAATACTTCATCTTTAATTGCTATGTCCCCTTGGATCACGTCTGGTGGCTCCAACACTTTATCTGCAATCGCTTCATTTTCTTGGGTCACGTCTGGTGGCTCCAACACTTTATCTGCAATCACTTCATCTTCTTGGGTCACGTCTGGTGGCTCCAGAATTTCATATTTTACTCGCTTCCCTTGCCGCAACAAACGGTCAGCTGCAACTTCATCGTACTCTGCTTGCAACAGCGCTGCGCACGTTCTTTTATTAAATTTCACGCCCTCCTCTGAATCTGAAGTTGGGGGTGAAGCATGACGCTGTCTAAGCCGTCTTACTCGACGGTGCTGCCTACGGTCCCTTCGAATCTCCGTCATCGGTGATTCCTTATTTGTTAGCGTATCCTCATCAGTTGACGTGGTATCACTAACTGTTTCCTCACTATCTTCCATGGTGGCTGGAACTCTTATTGGTAAACTGCCAATAATCTGGCTTGTTGACTGCACCGGATGTCGGTTTCCCGGATCTGCCAGGTCATCCACACAAGAAATATAGTCATTATTTCGGAAGTTAAACAGCATCTTTTCTGGATCTTCTATTTCCTCTTCTTCTTCCGACGTATCTTTTTCTTCATTTTTCCCTTGAATACCACATTCTTGACGCAGGAGATCTTGGTCATAGTCCTCATCATCCGCATGTAACGCGTACCACATTCCATCCCTCAACGCTTGGCGTTTATAGTCCGGTCCCTGCGAAGGATGATCAATTTGATATTGCATGGCGCGCATAATCATCGCTCCATGCTTATTAGTACCAGGGATTTCTACCGGTGACCCATCTGGGAATACAAACTTTAGCTTCTTTGGTTTAACAACACTCGCTTGTTGTCTGTTTAGATTTGGAATATCCCGTCTCTCCCACGTCCTGCTGTATTGTGGCCTATTTGGGGCTTGAGCCTGACCTCCTTGTTGTTGAGGTCCTCTTCCTTCTTCTGGACCGTTTCTGTTATACTGTGGCCTATTTGGTGCTTGCGCCTGACCTCCTTGTTGTTGAGGTCCTCTATTGTACTGCGGTCTATAGTAGCCTTGACCGCCTTGATAGTTCTGGTACTGGAACTGTCTAGATTCACCATTATCCCTGCCATTTTGAGTGTTAATATTCACTCTGGGTGCGGTGTACACCTCGGAACTCTTCCAATCCCGTTCCACCGTAATTGCAGCGTTCAATAGTTCTTCTGTGCTTTGACAATTCCAAGTACGTAGCGCAGCTCGCAACGGACCATTTAATCTACTCAGCAACAGCGGTACCACTTCCTCCTCCTGCCATCTCGGATTTATCCGTTGACAAATTTGTCTCTTGCGAATCAAAAATGCCTCCGCACCTTCTCCTTTAGCTTGGTCCTGGCCATATAATTCTGCGCGTAAGTGATTCACGCATTCGCTGTTGTTATATGCCCTAAGCACTGCTTCTTGCAACTGCTTCCAAGTAATCTGCCCTCCGGCATAAATCTTCATCCGGATGGCTGCTTGTCCGGTCATTTGTCTTATCGCCAGGTCCGTCCATTGGTATGCCGGTGCTCCGTTCTCTATGCAATATTCTTTCATGTGTTTTAAGAATAGCACCGGGTCCTCTGTATCGGCTCCTGCAAATCTAGGTGGTGGTGCCGGAATTATTCTCCTCGGTTTGTCAATCAGCTGCCCTATGGACTGGGCTAAACCCTCCATAGTCTTCCATCTCAATGTTTCCATGGCTTGCCAATCCTGTCCTGGCTCCGCTAGTTGTTCTTGTAGAGGTGGCAATGCCATTCCTCTAATTTTCCTTTCGTGCTCTGGCTTATGCCGGACTCCCCTTCGAGTTGGCGGAACTTGCCAACTTAACAGTGGCAGCGCCGAACCTCCAGGCTTGTCTTCATAGCTTGGCCTTCTTAGTTCTTCATCCAGGGTAGGTGGCATCCGTTGTTCTTCGGGTGGCATTTCATTTCCTGATAATTTTCTTCGAATTTCTCTTAACATAACCGAGGCTTCCTGGTTACATGGTATTTGTTCGTCACTTGACGTGTCTTCGGACTCATCATCCGAGTCTTCTTCGGATTCGCTATGAATCTCCACGTCTACACTGTACTTCTCCTCCCATAGTCTGCGTTTCGCTCTAGTATTGAACGCTGGGCACTCCATGGGTAGGTATTCAAATGATTTACGAACGTTTAGGCCAGCGGGCCTAACGTCGTCACAGGGTTCTTTGTTACTCTTGTGTTTCGAGTAAGTCAACGAGTTGGGCGCCATGTCCTGGCACAATTCGCCTTCGCTTCCTCCTTCGAGGGGCTTATCCCTGGCGGGTGCGCGGCTAGCGTCAGTCGTTGTCTCAGGGGCGGCGATCTGTGCAGGGCAGTTTGAGACCGCCCCAGGTACTGGTTTGGGGTCGGCCTCGGTGGTAGAGAGCATGTCGTGCGTAGTTTCATCCTCGGCCATCCGGGCTGGAGGGGTTTCATCGAATAATGCCATATTCTCGGTCATTATGATTTTTGCCATGGGCTTTTCACGTTCTGCCGACCTGGGGCTGGTTATGCCCAGGTGGTCAACTCTGGTATTCGCTTCCTCGGCGATGGCGACGGCTGCTACAGTTGTGGCGCAGTTAGTCCAAGGTTGGCAGCGTCGGCGAGGGCCGGTATTCGTATTTTTCCTACTTAAAATTATTTGCCGTCAGGTTTTTCACTCTTGCCGACCTGGTGCAGGTTATGCCCAGGTGGTAAACTATTGTCTATGCTTCCTCGGTGATGGCGTCGGCTGCTACGGTTTTGGCACAGTTAGTCCAACGTCGGCAACGTCGGCGATATCCGGGTCCGTATATTTCTTCTTAAAATTAGATTGCCGTATACTTTTACGTCTTTGCCGACCTGGTGCAGGTGATGCCCAGGTGGTTTACTACTGGATACGCCTCCTCGGCGATGGCGTCGGCTGCTACGGTTGTGGCACAGTTAGTCCAACGTCGGCAACGTCGGCGATGACCGGGTTCCGTATTTTTCTTCTTAAAAATTAGGTTGCCGTGTATTTTTACTTCTTTGCCGACCTGGTGCAGGTGATGCCCAGGTGGTTTACTACTGGATACGCCTCCTCGGCGATGGCGTCGGCTGCTACGGTTGTGGCACAGTTAGTCCAACGTCGGCAACGTCGGCGATGACCGGTTCCGTATTTCTTCGGCTTGAATTGAGTTTGCCGTAGGGTTTTTCTTCTTTGCCGACCTGGTGCAGGTTATGCCCAGGTGGTAAATTATTGTATACGCCTCCTCGGCGATGGCGTCGGCTGCTACGGTTGTGGCACAGTTAGTCCAACGTCGGCAAGGTCGGCGATGGCCGGGGCGTATGGGTATTCTTAAGATTAAGTTTCGGTCCTGCTGGTACCTTGGTACCAACGCCGCGGATCAGCTAGGAACCACTGTTTCCTCACAGTATCGGGCTCGACTACGGCGTCCTTCCACCGGTGCTTCTTCAGCTACGCTATGCTTTAACTTCAGGTTCACGTATGCCCTCTTGGCATACCCAGGTGCTCGGCAGTTCCGAGTTCGACTGGCAATTTTACTTGGCGATGGTCGTCCGAAGAAAAGACTTATGCAGATTTTAAAAACCAGAATTACTGCTCAACGAATATTTAGTTGTTTACTGTCTTATGGTTCTGCACCGACTGAATATTCCCAGTGAAATCGCGCTTTTTATAGCCGATTTCCACGTGGCGAATACCACAACATAACTAAGTCCATAACTAACAATAAAAACTAACGACTAAGTCCAAAAATAACAATAAAAACTAATAACTAAGTCCAAAAACAACAATAAACATATTTAAAATCACTCTCTTCTTTAGGACGATTTTTCTTTTTCCCTGGTTCGAGGCGATTTCTCAACCTCCATGGCGATGTCGTCAATGGGTGGCTCTCCTCCAGGTGACCTGGTATAGGCCTCCTGTGGGTAGCTTCCTGGCGACCTGGGGGACTCCTTGGAGGCTTCAGGTGGCTTCTCTCTTGGCTGCCTCAAGACTGGGACGGCGACCTCGGATTGAGGGGCCGTAGTTTCTTCCACGTCTGGTGGTTTCTTCTTGGGCTGCCTCAATGGTACCTCGGCGACCTCGGGCTGAGGGGCCGGAATTTCAGGGATTTCACGGTTTTGGCTATGGAGCTTCTCCTCTTCGCTTTTAATTTCGTCCTCGAATTTTGGCGGTGGCGAGATTACATCGAACTCGTCCTCCTGGCCCACGTCTGGTGGCTCCAAAATTCTGTATTTCATTTCCTTAGCAACTTGGACCACGTCTGGTGGCTCCAAAACTTCGCATTTAGTTCTTTTCGCCTGCTGCAGCAATTGGTCAGCTGCACCTTCCTCATCTTTTTCCTGTATCAGCGCTACATAAGTTCTTTTCTTAAATTTCACGCCCTCCTCTGAGTCTGACGCTGGGGGTGAGGCATGACGCTGTCTCTTCGGACGAGGAACCCTCACAGGTGACCCATCCGGAAATACGAAACTCGGCTTCCTTGGCTTAGGTACGCTTGCTTGTTGCTGCGATTGGACAGCCGCAAATTCCTCGTTTCCCTCGTCCACGTCTTGCTTCCTCCAGTATACGATATCTCTGGTGGTGTTTCCCAGGTATACACAACAACGGTTTATGTCCATTACTACTTCATTATTTTTGAACCAAGGCATTCCCAAAATGACGTCTTCGTTTAACTCGTCCATAATCGTAAATTTAGTTAGCATGGTCATATTTTTGATCTTCACTCGCTGTTGTACATCTCCTCTTGTTGCGTGCTGGGCTTCGCCGCAGGCTAGCCTCATTTCGCCTCTTAGCGCTCTATTCCTAATTGACAGGGGTAGCAGCGTACTATTAATTATATTTCTGCTGGCCCCAGTATCGAGCAACGCTCTCACTGGGATACCTTCTACTATAACATCAATCCTCGGCAACGTCGCAGAATTTAAATTTAATAGCGTATTTGCTATTCCCCGCTTTCTATTTCTTCTTTTCTTCTTCCTTCTAGCTTTCCTTTTCCTAATTATCTGTTGCACGGGTAAGTTTTTATTATAAATATACCGAAGGTACCCTTCCTCTGAGGGTGGCATCCATATTTGTTTAATTTCCTTTTTCTTTTTCCGCTTCTGCCGGACTCCCTTTTGAGTTGGCGGAATTTGCCGACTTAACGGTGGCAGCGCCGAACCTCTAGGTTTGTCCTCATAGCTTGGCATTCCACCTTCTTCCTTTAATCGAGATGTCATCCGCCATTTCCACGGTGGCATCTCCTTTTCCATTATTATATTCATAGAATCATCAGTCGAGTCTTTTTTAGACTTGCTATGAATCTCCACGTCCATTTTACATCTTTCCTCCCATAATCGGCACTTCGCTCTTGTATTGAAAGCTGGGCACTCCATGGGCAGGTATTCAAATGATTTGCGAACGTTTAAGCCAAAGGGCCTAACGTCGTCACAGGGTTCTTTGTTACTCTTGTGTTTCGAGTAAGTCAACGAGTTGGGCGCCATGTCCTGGCACAATTCGCCTTTGCTTCCTCCTTCAAGGGGCATATCCCTGGCGGTTGCGCGGCTAGCGTCAGTCGTTGTCTCAGGGGCGGCGATCTGTGCAGGGCAGTTTGAGACCGCCCCAGGTCGTATTTTGGGGTCGGCCTCGGTGGTAGAGAGCATGTCGTGTGTTTCGTCGTCCTCGGCCGTCCGGGCTGGAGGGGTTTCGTGATGTAATGCCATATTCTCGGCCATTACACTTTTTGCCACGTGCTTTTTACGTTCTGCCGACCTGGTGCAGGTTATGCCCAGGTGGTAGCTTCTTGTATACGCCTTCCTGGCGATGGCGTCGACTGCTGCAGGTGTGGCGCTGTGTGTCCAATGCTGGCAGCGTCGGTAATATCGGTAATCGTATTTTCTTTACTTAAATTCGGTTTGCCGTTCGGTTTTGCTTCTTTGCCGACCTGGTGCAGGCTATGCCCAGGTGGTAAATTATTATATACGCCTCCTCGGCGATGGCGTCAGCTACTACAGTGGTGGCACAGTCCGTCTAGGGCTGGCAACTTCAGCTGGAGCTTATTCACGTACTATTCTTCCTTTAAATTATTCTGCCTCGTAGATTTCGCGTCTTGCCGACCTGGTGCAGGTTATGCCCAGGTGGTAAACTATTGTATACGCTTCCCTGGCGATGGCGTCGGCTGCTACGGTTATGGCATGGGTCATCCAATGTTGGCAACGTCGGCGATAACCGGTGATCGTAGTTTTCCTTCTCAAAATTCGTTTGCCGCTAAGTTTTCTTCGTCTGCCGACCTGGTGCAGGTTATGCCCAGGTGGTAGAGTATTGTATACGCTTCCCTGGCGATGGCGTCGGCTGCTACGGTTATGGCATGGGTCATCCAATGTCGGCAACGTCGGCGATGACTGGTGATCGTAATATGTCTTCTTAAAATTAAGTTTCGGTCTGGCTTGTACCTTGGTACAAACGCCGCGGATCAGCTAGGAACCACTGTTTCCTCACAGTATCGGGCTCGACTACGGCGTCCTTCCACCGGTGCTTCTTCAGCTACGCTTTGCTTTAATCTTCAGGTTCACGTATGCCCTCTTGACATACCCAGGTGCTCGGCAGTTCCGAGTTCGACTGGCAATTTTACTTGGCGATGGTCGTCCAAAGAAAAAGACTTATGCAGATTTTAAAAACCAGAATTACTGCTCAACGAATATTTAGTTGTTTACTGTCTTATGGTTCTGCACCGACTGAATATTCCCAGTGAAATCGCGCTCTTTATAGCCGATTTCCACGTGGCGAATACCACAACAATGTCAAGGTCACGGCCGAGATTCCAAGTGACCTTGAAAAAAGTTCAAGGTCATTTGCAAGGTGTCAAGGTCACGCACGAGATTCCAAGTGACCTTGAAAAAAGTTCAAGGTCATTTGCAAGGTTTCAAGGTCACGACCGAGATTCCAAGTGACCTTGAAAAAAAGTTCAAGGTCACTTGCAACGTGTCAAGGTCACGACCGAGATTCCAAGTGACCTTGAAAAAAAGTTCAAGGTCACTTGCAACGTGTCAAGGTCACGACCGAGATTCCAAGTGACCTTGAAAAAAGTTCAAGGTCACTTGCAAGGTGTCAAGGTCACGACCGAGATTCCAAGTGACCTTGAAAAAAAGTTCAAGGTCACTTGCAACGTGTCAAGGTCACGACCGAGATTCCAAGTGACCTTGAAAAAAGTTCAAGGTCACTTGCAAGGTGTCAAGGTCACGACCGAGATTCCAAGTGACCTTGAAAAAAAGTTCAAGGTCACTTGCAACGTGTCAAGGTCACGACCGAGATTCCAAGTGACCTTGAAAAAAGTTCAAGGTCATTTGCAAGGTGTCAAGGTCACGACCGAGATTCCAAGTGACCTTGAAAAAAGTTCAAGGTCATTTGCAAGGTGTCAAGGTCACGCACGAGATTCCAAGTGACCTTGAAAAAAGTTCAAGGTCATTTGCAAGGTTTCAAGGTCACGACCGAGATTCCAAGTGACCTTGGAAAAAAGTTCAAGGTCACTTGCAACGTGTCAAGGTCACGACCGAGATTCCAAGTGACCTTGAAAAAGTTCAAGGTCATTTGCAAGGTGTCAAGGTCACGTCCGAGATTCTAAGTAACCTTGAAAAAAAGTTCAAGGTCATTTGCAAGGTGTCAAGGTCACGACCGAGATTCCAAGTGACCTTGCAAAAAGTTCAAGGTCATTTGCAAGGTGTCAAGGTCACGTACGAGATTCCAAGTGACCTTGAAAAAAGTTCAAGGTCATTTGCAAGGTGTCAAGGTCACGACCGAGATTCCAATTGACCTTGAAAAAAAGTTCAAGGTCACTTGCAAGGTGTCAAGGTCACGACCGAGATTCCAAGTGACCTTGAAAAAAGTTCAAGGTCATTTGCAAGGTGTCAAGGTCACGACCGAGATTCCAAGTGACCTTGAAAAAAAGTTCAAGGTCATTTGCAAGGTGTCAAGGTCACGCACGAGATTCCAAGTGACCTTGAAAAAAGTTCAAGGTCATTTGCAAGGTGTCAAGGTCACGACCGAGATTCCAAGTGACCTTGAAAAAAGTTCAAGGTCATTTGCAAGGTGTCAAGGTCACGCGCGAGATTCCAAGTGACCTTGAAAAAAGTTCAAGGTCATTTGCAAGGTGTCAAGGTCACGACCGAGATTCCAAGTGACCTTGAAAAAAGTTCAAGGTCATTTGCAAGATGTCAAGGTCCGGCCGAGATTCCAAGTGACCTTGAAAAAAGTTCAAGGTCATTTGCAAGGTGTCAAGGTCACGACCGAGATTCCAAGTGACCTTGAAAAAAGTTCAAGGTCATTTGCAAGGTATCAAGGTCACGTCCGAGATTCCAAGTAACCTTGAAAAAAAGTTCAAGGTCATTTGCAAGGTGTCAAGGTCACGACCGAGATTCCAAGTGACCTTGCAAAAAGTTCAAGGTCATTTGCAAGGTGTCAAGGTCACGAACGATATTCCAAGTGACCTTGAAAAAAGTTCAATATCACTTGAAAGGTGTCAAGGTCACGACCGAGATTCGAAGTGACCTTGAAAAAAGTTCAAGGTCACTTGCAAGGTGTCAAGGTCACGAACGAGATTCCAAGTGACCTTGAAAAAAAGTTCAAGGTCACTTGCAAGGTGTCAAGGTCACGACCGAGATTCCAAGTGACCTTGAAAAAAAGTTCAAGGTCACTTGCAACGTGTCAAGGTCATGTCCTGGCACAGTTCGCCTTCGCTTCCTCCTTCAAGGGGCATATCCCTGGCGGCTCCGCGGCTAGACTCAGTCAATATCTCAGGGGCGGCGATCTGTGTAGGGCAGTTTGAGACCGCCCCAGGTCCTTTCCTGGGAACGGCCTCGGTAGTTGAGAGCATGTCGTGTTCTTCCTCGTCCTCCGCCGTCCGGGCTGGAGGGGTTTCACTGTGTAGTGCCATAATTTCGGCCAATGCACTGTTTGCCGTACTCGGCTTCTTCGCTGCCGACCTGGGGCAGGTTATGCCCAGGTGGTAGATCCTCGTACTCGGTGTCCTGGGGTCGGCACTAGGTACTGGAGGTGAGGCCTCACCGTCCAGCTCTTGGCGTCGCCTGTTTCCGCTATTTAGTCGAAAAACCACGTTTGCCACGTGGTTTTCGTCTTCCGCCGACCTGGTGCAGGTTGCGCCCAGGTGGTATTCGCTTGCACACGCCTCTCCGGCGATGGCGTCGGCTTCTGTTGGGGTGGCACAGTCCGTACAATGCTGGCAACGCCGGCTATGTCGGATTCTCGTCGTATTTCTTTTTTAATTTGGTTTGCCACGTAGTTTTCGCGTCTTGCCGACCTGGTGCAGGTTATGCCCAGGTGGTAAACTATTGTAGTTGCCTCCTCGGTGATGGCGTCGGCTATTATAGCTATGGCACGGGTTGTCCAATGCTGGCAACGCCGGCTATATCGGTTTTCCGTAGTTTTACTGCTGCAAATTACTTTGCCGTAGGTTTTTACTTCTTCGCCGACCTGGTGCAGGTTATGCCCAGGTGGTGAACTCCTGTACACGCCTCCCTGGCGATGGCGTCGGCTGCTACGGTTATGGCACGGATTGTCCAAGCTTGGCAGCGTCGGCGATGACCGGTTCTCGTCGTACACTTCTTCTTAAAACTAATTCTCTAGGTGGAATGGTGCTCGGAACGATTGGCCCTCCTCCGACGATCGTGAGCGGACTCTTTCCCCTAGGTGCTTGCAAAATCTGTCCGTATTCCAGGTACAAACTTCTAAGACGGCCAGGAACCACTGTTTCCTCACAGTATCGGGCTCGACTACGGCGTCTCTCCGCCGGTGCTTCTTCAGCACGCCTTGCTTTTAATCTTCAGGTTCACGTATGCCCTCTTGACATACCCAGGTCTCCGGAAGCTCCAAGATCAACTGGCAAAATTTTGGTGACGGTCGTCCAAAGAAAAAGACTTATGCAGATTTTAAAACCAGAAATAATGCTCAAACATTTACTTTACTTGTTTACTGTCTTATGGTTCTGCACCGACTGGCTATTCCCAGCGAAATCGCGCTTTTTATAGCCGATTTCCACATGGCGAATACCACAACAGTCACGACCGAGATTCCAAGTGACCTTGAAAAAAAGTTCAAGGTCACTTGCAAGGTGTCAAGGTCACGCACGAGATACCAAGTGACCTTGAAAAAAGTTCAAGGTAATTTGCAAGGTGTCAAGGTCACGACCGGGATTCAAAGTGACCTTGAAAAAAGTTCAAGGTCATTTGCAAGGTGTCAAGCTCACGACCGATATTCCAAGTGACCTTGAAAAAAGTTCAAGGTCACCTGCAAGGTGTCAAGGTCACGCACGAGATTCCAAGTGACCTTGGAAAAAGTTCAAGGTCATTTGCAAGGTGTCAAGGTCACGACCGAGATTCCAAGTGACCTTGAAAAAAAAAGTTCAAGGTCACTTGCAAGGTGTCAAGGTCACGCACGAGATACCAAGTGACCTTGAATAAAGTTCAAGGTCATTTGCAAGGGTCAAGGTCACGCGCGAGATTCCAAGTGACCTTGAAAAAAGTTCAAGGTCATTTGCAAGGTGTCAAGGTCACGACCGAGATTCCAAGTGACCTTGAAAAAAGTTCAAGGTCATTTGCAAGGTGTCAAGGTCACGCACGAGATTCCAAGTGACCTTGAAAAAAGTTCAAGGTCACTTGCAAGGTGTCAAGGTCACGACCGAGATTCCAAGTGACCTTGAAAAAAAGTTCAAGGTCATTTGCAAGGTGTCAAGGTCACGACCGAGATTCCAAGTGACCTTGAAAAAAGTTCAAGGTCACTTGCAAGGTGTCAAGGTCACGCACGAGGTTCCAAGTGACCTTGAAAATAAGTTCAAGGTCACTTGCAAGGTGTCAAGGTCACGAACGAGATTCCAAGTGACCTTGCAAAAAAGTTCAAGGTCACTTGCAAGGTGTCAAGGTCACGCACGAGATTCCAAGTGACCTTGAAAAAAGTTCAAGGTCACTTGCAAGGTGTCAAGGTCACGACCGAAATTCCAAGTGACCTTGAAAAAAAGTTCAAGGTCACTTGCAACGTGTCAAGGTCACGACCGAGATTCCAAGTGACCTTGAAAAAAGTTCAAGGTCATTTGCAAGGTGTCAAGGTCACGACCGAGATTCCAAGTGACCTTGAAAAAAGTTCAAGGTCATTTGCAAGGTGTCAAGGTCACGCACGAGATTCCAAGTGACCTTGAAAAAGTTCAAGGTCATTTGCAAGGTGTCAAGGTCACGACCGAGATTCCAAGTGACCTTGAAAAAAAGTTCAAGGTCACTTGCAAGGTGTCAAGGTCGCGACCGAGCTTCCAAGTGACCTTGAAAAAAGTTCAAAGTCATTTGCAAGATGTCAAGGTCACGGCCGAGATTCCAAGTGACCTTGAAAAAAGTTCAAGGTCATTTGCAAGGTGTCAAGGTCACGTCCGAGATTCTAAGTAACCTTGAAAAAAAGTTCAAGGTCATTTGCAAGGTGTTGTTTTGTGGCTCGGTCTTGGGAAACGGCTATAAATAGCGCGTTTCTCAAGACAGAGCTCAGTTGGTGTCGTACCTTGCAAGTGGCAAGACGTGCTGGGCCTTTGTCACTGGCTAAAAGCGGCATGGAGGTTTTATTTGGGGGGAAGTCCCTCGGGAAACCTCAAGTTAAGTTTGGCGTGCTGATGTAGCACCGGTGAAGGGCGCCGTAGTCGAACCCGATACTGCGAGGGTGCAGTGGTTCCTAGCCGTTCCGCGGCGTTTGTACCTAGGTACAAGCAGGTCCGAAAGAAGAAATATAGTGAAGAGGAAGATGGACAATTTTAACGTATGGATGCCAGCAACGTATGAATGAGACCTTCAGTCAAATGTTTTCCCCCTGGGCATCCTGCTCCAGGTGGAGAAGTAAAGAAAACCGAGTGGCGAAGAAGGATCAGGGAAGAATAAAGTTAACAAAGAACAAAACCGCCGATGCCAGGACTGGATGATGGGTGCCAGTCCTCCGACGTCGAGTGCCACTACGGAGAAGACCTGTACGAGTATATGCGACCTGGGCATAACCTGCACCAGGTCGGCGAGAAGCCAAAACCACGCGGCGAAGTGAATTAAAAGCGAATTAAAGATGAATAAGTACGAGACCGCCGATGCCAGGCCTGGATGACCGTTGCCAGTCCTCCAGTGTCGAGTGCCATTACGAAGACGACCTGCACGAGTGCATACCGCCTGGGCATAACCTGCACCAGGTCGGCAAGCAGCAGAAACCACGTGGCAAAAATGAATTTAAGATGAATAAGTACGAGACCGCCGATGCCAGGACTGAATGACAGTTGCCAGTCCTCCAGCGTCGTGGGCCACTACCGAGAAGACCTGTACGAGGGTATACCACCTGGGCATAACCTGCACCAGGTCGGCAAGCCGTAAAAACCACGTGGCAAAGTGAAAATTCCGCCAGCCCTGACGGCAGAAGGCGAAGATGCTCTATATTACCGAGGCCGCCCCTAAGCCGCTGCTTGGGTGCGGTTTCAAACTGCCCTACACAATATGCCGCCCCTGAGAAAACGACTGTAAGCTAGCCGAGGTACTAAGAACTTCCAGGGATAGGCCCCTCGAAGGAGGAAGCGAAGGCATCATTGTGCCAGGACAGTGTCAAGGTCACGACCGAGATTCCAAGTGACCTTGCAAAAAGTTCAAGGTCATTTGCAAGGTGTCAAGGTCACGTACGAGATTCCAAGTGACCTTGAAAAAAGTTCAAGGTCATTTGCTAGGTGTCAAGGTCACGACCGAGATTCCAATTGACCTTGAAAAAAAGTTCAAGGTCACTTGCAAGGTGTTGTCCTGGCACAATTCGCCTTTGCTTCCTCCTTCAAGGGGCATATCCCTGGCGGTTGCGCGGCTAGCGTCAGTCGTTGTCTCAGGGGCGGCGATCTGTGCAGGGCAGTTTGAGACCGCCCCAGGTCGTATTTTGGGGTCGGCCTCGGTGGTAGAGAGCATGTCGTGTGTTTTGTCGTCCTCGGCCGTCCGGGCTGGAGGGGATTCCTGGTATAATGCCTTATTCTCGGCCATTACACTGTTTGCCATGTGTTTTTCACGTTCTGCCGACCTGGTGCAGGTTATGCCCAGGTGGTAGCTACTTGTATGCGCCTTCCTAGCGATGGCGTCGACTGCTGCAGGTGTGGCACTATGTGTCCAATGCTGGCAGCGCCGGCTATGTCGATTTTTGTATTATTTTTACTTTAATTCGGTTTGCCGTGCGGTTTTACTTCTTTGCCGACCTGGTGCAGGTTATGCCCAGGTGGGAAATTGTTGTATACGCCTCCTCGGCGATGGCGTCAGCTACTACAGTGGTGGCACAGGCCGTCTAGGGCTGGCAACTTCAACTGGAGCTTATTCACGTACTATTCTTCCTTTAAATTATTCTGCCACGTAGATTTCGCGTTTTGCCGACCTGGTGCAGGTTATGCCCAGGTGGTAAACTATTGTATACGCTTCCCTGGCGATGGCGTCGGCTGCTACGGTTATGGCATGGGTCATCCAATGTTGGCAACGTCGGCGATGGCTGGTGATCGTAGTTATTCTTCTCAAATTTCGTTTGCCGCTAAGTTTTCTTCGTCTGCCGACCTGGTGCAGGTTATGCCCAGGTGGTAGAGTATTGTATACGCTTCCCTGGCGATGGCGTCGGCTGCTACGGTTATGGCATGGGTCATCCAATGTTGGCAACGTCGGCGATGGCTGGTGATCGTAGTTATTCTTCTCAAATTTCGTTTGCCGCTAAGTTTTCTTCGTCTGCCGACCTGGTGCAGGTTATGCCCAGGTGGTAGAGTATTGTATACGCTTCCCTGGCGATGGCGTCGGCTGCTACGGTTATGGCATGGGTCATCCAATGTCGGCAACGTCGGCGATGACTGGTGCTCGTATTATGTCTTCTTAAAATTAGGTTTCGGTCTGGCTTGTACCTTGGTACAAACGCCGCGGATCAGCTAGGAACCACTGTTTCCTCACAGTATCGGGCTCGACTACGGCGTCCTTCCACCGGTGCTTCTTCAGCTACGCTCTGCTTTAATCTTCAGGTTCACGTATGCCCTCTTGGCATACCCAGGTGCTCGGCAGTTCCGAGTTCGACTGGCAATTTTACTTGGCGATGGTCGTCCAAAGAAAAAGACTTATGCAGATTTTAAAAACCAGAATTACTGCTCAACGAATATTTAGTTGTTTACTGTCTTATGGTTCTGCACCGACTGAATATTCCCAGTGAAATCGTGTCCTGGCACAATTCGCCTTCGCTTCCTTCTTCAAGGGGCTTATCCCTGGAAGTTGCGCGGCTAGCGTCAGTCGTTGTCTCAGGGGCGGCGATCTGTGCAGGGCAGTTTGAGACCGCCCCAGGTCTTGGTTTGGGGTCGGCCTCGGTGGTAGAGAGCATGTCGTGCGTAGTTTCATCCTCGGCCATCCGGGCTGGAGGGGTTTCGTCGAATAATGCCATATTCTCGGTCATTATGATATTTGCCATGGGCTTCTCACGTTCTGCCGGCCTGGTGCAGGTTATGCCCAGGTGGTAGCTCCTTGTATACGCCTTCCTGGCGTTGGCGTCGACTGCTGCAGGTGTGGCACTATGTGTCCAATGCTGGCAGCGCCGGCTGTGTCGATTTTTGTATTATTCCTTTATTAAATTAGTTTGCCGCGTACGTTTCGCGTCTTGCCGACCTGGTGCAGGTTATGCCCAGGCGGTATACTATTGTTTACGCCTCCTCGGCGATGGCGTCGGCTGCTACGGTTGTGGCACAGTTAGTCCAACGTCGGCAACGTCGGCGATGACCGGGTTTCGTACTTTTCTTCTTAAAATTAGGTTGCCGTGTGTTTTTACTTCTTCGCCGACCTGGTGCAGGTGATGCCCAGGTGGTTTGCTACTGGATACGCCTCCTCGGCGATGGCGTCGGCTGCTACGGTTGTGGCACAGTTAGTCCAACGTCGGCAACGTCGGCGATGACCGGGTTCCGTATATTTCTTCTTAAAATTAGGTTGCCGTGTACTTTTACTTCTTCGCCGACCTGGTGCAGGTAATGCCCAGGTGGTTTACTACTGGATACGCCTCCTCGGCGATGGCGTCGGCTGCTACGGTTGTGGCACAGTTAGTCCAACGTCGGCAACGTCGGCGATGACCGGTTCCGTATTTCTTCGGCTTGGATTGAGTTTGCCGTAGGGTTTTTCTTCTTTGCCGACCTGGTGCAGGTTATGCCCAGGTGGTAAATTATTGTATATGCCTCCTCGGCGATGGCGTCGGCTGCTACGGTTGTGGCACAGTTAGTCCAACGTCGGCAAAGTCGGCGATGGCCGGGGCGTATGAGTATTCTTAAGATTAAGTTTCGGTCCTGCTGGTACCTTGGTACCAACGCCGCGGATCAGCTAGGAACCACTGTTTCCTCACAGTATCGGGCTCGACTACGGCGTCCTTCCACCGGTGCTTCTTCAGCTACGCTATGCTTTAACTTCAGGTTCACGTATGCCCTCTTGACATACCCAGGTGCTCGGCAGTTCCGAGTTCGACTGGCAATTTTACTTGGCGATGGTCGTCCAAAGAAAAGACTTATGCAGATTTTAAAAACCAGAATTACTGCTCAACGAATATTTAGTTGTTTACTGTCTTATGGTTCTGCACCGACTGAATATTCCCAGTGAAATCGCGCTCTTTATAGCCGATTTCCACGTGGCGAATACCACAACACCCCCCCCCCTTAAGAGCGGTAATTATGGTATGTTTATTTAACTGTACCCATCTGGTACAATTATACTGTATTTACAATCTCAAATTCTTAAAAATAATTAACTTCATAAACGACAAACAAATTAAATAACTAAGTTCATAACTAACCCTAAAACTAACGACTAAGTCCAAAAACAACAATAAAAACTAATACCTAAGTCCAAAAACAACAATAAACATATTTAAAATCACTCTGTTCTTTAAGACGATTTTTCTTTTTCCCTGGTTCGAGGTGATTTCTCAACCTCCACGGCGATGTCGTCAATGGGTGGCTCTCCTCCAGGTGACCTGGTATAGGCCTCCTGTGGGTAGCTTCTTGGCGACCTGGGGGACTCCTCGGAGGCTTCAGGTGGCTTCTCTCTTGGCTGCCTCAAGACTGGGACGGCGACCTCGGATTGAGGGGCCGTAGTTTCTTCCACGTCTGGTGGTTTTTTCTTGGGCTGCCTCACTGGTACCTCGGCGACCTCGGGCTGAGGGGCCGGAATTTCAGGGATTTCAGGGGATTGGCTATGCAGCTGGATTTGTGCGGGAACTCTGGTGGGCACATATCTCCACGGAACACCTCGTTGGTCATACTGAGTCTCCAAACTTGGAGGACATAAGTACAAGTCTGTCACAGGTGGCTCCACAAAAACCGCTATTGGGTTGGATTCTGGCAGTGGCGTACGTTTCACCGCGACTACTGTCCACCCTACATAATCTTCTCTTGGGCATCGGCCTTCTTGCCCATTTCTCAAACGCAAATCCGTCAACGCCGGTTCTCTTGCTTCTGCTAATTCTGCAACTACTGGTTGATCAACCCCTGCAGCTGTGGCGGCCGTTGAATCGAACAGCTCTTCTTCTTTGATTTCTATTTTGTCTTCAAAATCCGGAGGTGGCGAGATTACATTGAACTCGACCTCTTGGTCCACGTCTGGTGGTTCCAATACTTCATTTTTAATTGCTATGTCCCCTTGGATCACGTCTGGTGGCTCCAACACTTTATCTGCAATCGCTTCATTTTCTTGGGTCACGTCTGGTGGCTCCAATATTTCATATTTTACTCGCTTCCCTTGTCGCAACAAACGGTCAGCTGCAATTTCATCGTTCTCTGCTTGCAACAGCGCTACGCACGTTCTTTTATTAAATTTCACGCCCTCCTCCGAATCTGAAGTTGGGGGTGAAGCATGACGCTGTCTAAGCCGTCTTACTCGACGGTGCTGCCTACGGTCCCTTCGAATCTCCGTCATCGGTGATTCCTCATTTGTTAGCGTATCCTCATCGGTTGACGTGGTATCACTAACTGTTTCCTCACTATCTTCCATGGTGGCTGGAACTCTTATTGGTAAACTGCCAATAATCTGGCTTGTTGACTGAACCGGGTGTCGGTTTTCCGGATCTGCCAGGTCATCCACACAAGAAATATAGTCATTATTTCGGAAGTTATACAGCATTTTTTCCGGATCTTCTATTTCCTCTTCTTCTTCCGACGTATCTTTTTCTTCATCTCTTCCTTGAATACCACACTCTTGACGCAGGAGATCTTGGTCATAGTCCTCATCCTCCGCATGCAATGCGTACCACATTCCATCCTTCAACGCTTGGCGTTTATAGTCCGGTCCCTGCGAAGGATGATCAATCTGATATTGCATGGCGCGCATAATCATCGCTCCATGCTTATTAGTACCAGGGATTTCTACCGGTGACCCATCTGGGAATACAAACTTTAGCTTCTTCGGTTTAACGACACTCGCTTGTTGTCTGTTTGGATTTGGAATATCCCGTCTCTCCCACGTCCTGCTGTATTGTGGCCTATTTGGGGCTTGAGCCTGACCTCCTTGTTGTTGAGGCCTTCTTCCTTCTTCTGGACCGTCTCTGTTATACTGTGGCCTATTTGGTGATTGCGCCTGACCTCCTTGTTGTTGAGGTCCTCTATTATACTGCGGTCTATAGTAGCCTTGACCGCCTTGATAGTTCTGGTACTGGAACTGTCTAGATTCACCATTATCCCTGCCATTTTGAGTGTTAATATTCACTCTGGGTGCGGTGTACACCTCGGAACTCTTCCAATCCCGTTCCACCGTAATTGCAGCGTTCAATAGTTCTTCTGTGCTTTGACAATTCCAAGTACGTAGCGCAGCTCGCAACGGACCATTTAATCTACTCAGCAACAGCGGTACCACTTCCTCCTCCTGCCATCTCGGATTTATCCGTTGACAAATTTGTCTCTTGCGAATCAAAAATGCCTCCGCACCTTCTCCTTTAGCTTGGTCCTGGCCATATAATTCTGCGCGTAAGTGATTCACGCATTCGCTGTTGTTATATGCCCTAAGCACTGCTTCTTGCAACTGCTTCCAAGTAATCTGCCCTCCGGCATAAATCTTCATCCGGATGGCTGCTTGTCCGGTCATTTGTCTTATCGCCAGGTCCGTCCATTGGTATGCCGGTGCTCCGTTCTCTATGCAATATTCTTTCATGTGTTTTAAGAATAGCACCGGGTCCTCTGTATCGGCTCCTGCAAATCTAGGTGGTGGTGCCGGAATTATTCTCCTCGGTTTGTCAATCAGCTGCCCTATGGACTGGGCTAAACCCTCCATAGTCTTCCATCTCAATGTTTCCATGGCTTGCCAATCCTGTCCTGGCTCCGCTAGTTGTTCCTGTAGAGGTGGCAATGCCATTCCTCTAATTTTCCTTTCGTAATCTGGCTTCTGCCGGACTCCCCTTTGAGTTGGCGGAACTTGCCGACTTAACGGTGGCAGCGCCGAACCTCCAGGCTTGTCTTCATAGCTTGGCCTTCTTAGTTCTTCATCCAGGGTAGGTAGCATCCGTTGTTCTTCGGGTGGCATTTCATTTCCTGATAATTTTCTTCGAATTTCTCTTAACATAACCGAGGCTTCCTGGTTACATGGTATTTGTTCGTCACTTGACGTGTCTTCGGACTCATCATCCGAGTCTTCTTCGGATTCGCTATGAATCTCCACGTCTACACTGTACTTCTCCTCCCACAGTCTGCGTTTCGCTCTAGTATTGAACGCTGGGCACTCCATGGGTAGGTATTCAAATGATTTACGAACGTTTAGGCCAGCGGGCCTAACGTCGTCACAGGGTTCTTTGTTACTCTTGTGTTTCGAGTAAGTCAACGAGTTGGGCGCCATGTCCTGGCACAATTCGCCTTCGCTTCCTTCTTCAAGGGGCTTATCCCTGGAAGTTGCGCGGCTAGCGTCAGTCGTTGTCTCAGGGGCGGCGATCTGTGCAGGGCAGTTTGAGACCGCCCCAGGTCTTGGTTTGGGGTCGGCCTCGGTGGTAGAGAGCATGTCGTGCGTAGTTTCATCCTCGGCCATCCGGGCTGGAGGGGTTTCGTCGAATAATGCCATATTCTCGGTCATTATGATATTTGCCATGGGCTTCTCACGTTCTGCCGGCCTGGTGCAGGTTATGCCCAGGTGGTAGCTCCTTGTATACGCCTTCCTGGCGTTGGCGTCGACTGCTGCAGGTGTGGCACTATGTGTCCAATGCTGGCAGCGCCGGCTGTGTCGATTTTTGTATTATTCCTTTATTAAATTAGTTTGCCGCGTACGTTTCGCGTCTTGCCGACCTGGTGCAGGTTATGCCCAGGCGGTATACTATTGTTTACGCCTCCTCGGCGATGGCGTCGGCTGCTACGGTTGTGGCACAGTTAGTCCAACGTCGGCAACGTCGGCGATGACCGGGTTTCGTACAACAGTAGCGTTAAAGGTTCTAAACGCTCTGCTGCCTGGGGAATATATTCCCTCAGCCAGTTTACTAGGCCCAAAAATGACTGCAGTTGTTTTCTTCCTGTTGGTGGAGGGAATTTCTCCACATCGTTTAAATGTCTTCGCTGTGGAGTATTACAGTCTTCCTTGACTTTAAACCCTAAGTATTCTAACTCGTTCACCCCAATTACACATTTTTCTGCTCCGCATCTCAGCTGGTAAATCGAGAGTCTTTCCAACACCTTTTGGAGGTGTTGTCGGTGTGTTCTGTGATCTGGTGAAAAAATGATCACGTCATCCAAGTATACTCTCGTAAACTGCTGCAGTTCCCCACTTAGAACCTCCGACATTAGTTTCTGGAATGTAGCTGGCGCATTCCTGAGGCCAAAAGGCATTACATTAAATTCGTAAGTGCTTCCATCCAATAAACCAAATGCCGTCAGGTGTCTATCCGCTTCTGCTACTGGTATTTGCCAATAACCGGCTTTGAGGTCCAGCGTCGAGAAAACTCGGGCTTCTCCAATTTCTTTTAATGTGTTCGGGATTACTGGCAGTGCTGCCACTTCTTCTTGGGTCACTTCATTCAACTTCCGATAGTCCAAACAGAATCTCATAGTCCCATCTTTCTTCGTTACTGCTACCACCGGCGCACAATACTCAGAGGTGCTCGGCGATATTACTCCCGCCCGGAGCATCTCTGCTACCCGTTCTTGAACCGCCACTCTCTTAATTTCTGAAAGAGCATATGGCCTTACTCGAAATGGTTTCGTATTAGTCAATCGGATCCGGTGCTGGGTAGCTTTTGTTGTGTTTTGTTGTACACTTTCCTTAAATAACTCTGCAAAGTCTATCAAAATTTGAGTGTATTCTTTCTTGTCTATTTCAGGTACATACGGAATAGTGATACTATCCTCATCTTCTTCGTCTGCGTCTCGCTTCCCCCAGTATACGATATCTCTGGTGGTGTTTCCCAAGTATATACAACAACGGTTTATGTCCATCACAACTTCATTATTTTTGAACCAAGGCATTCCCAAAATGACGTCTTCGTTTAACTCGTCCATAATTGTAAATTTAGTTAGCATGGACATGTTTTTGATCTTTACTCGCTGTTGTACATCTCCTCTTGTTGCGTGCTGGGCTTCGCCGCAGGCTAGCCTCATTTCGCCTCTTAGCGCTCTGTTTCTAATTGATGGGGGTAGCAGCGCACTATTAATTATATTTCGGCTAGCCCCGGTGTCGAGCAAGGCTCTTACTGGAATACCTTCTACTATTATATCAATCCTTGGCAAGGTCGCAGAATTTAAATTTAGTAACGTATTTGCTATTCCTCGCTTTCTATTCCATTTTTTCTTCTTTCTCCTAGTTCTTAGTTTTATCAATTGCCTGGGTTGGTTGTCATCGCAAATGTATCGCCGATACCCCTCCTCCAAGGGTGGCATCCACATTTGTTTAACCTTCTTTTTCTTCTTTAGCTTCTGCCGGACTCCCCTTTGAGTTGGCGGAATTTGCCGACTTAACGGTGGCAGCGCCGGACCTCCAGGTTCGTCCTCATAGCTTGGCATTTCATATTCTTCCTCCCATTGAGGTGGCATTCGCCATTCCCATGGTGGCATCTCTTCTTCCATCATCATATTTATAGATCCATCCGCCAAGTCTTCTTTAGACTTGCTATGAATCTCCATGTCTATATTGTACTTCTCCTCCCATAGTCTGCGTTTCGCTCTAGTATTGAAAGCTGGGCACTCCATGGGTAGGTATTCAAATGATCTACGATCGTTTAAGCCAAAGGGCCTAACGTCGTCACAGGGTTCTTTGTTACTCTTGTGTGTCGAGTAAGTCAACGAGTTGGGCGCCATGTCCTGGCACAATTCGCCTTTGCTTCCTCCTTCAAGGGGCATATCCCTGGCGGTTGCGCGGCTAGCGTCAGTCGTTGTCTCAGGGGCGGCGATCTGTGCAGGGCAGTTTGAGACCGCCCCAGGTCGTATTTTGGGGTCGGCCTCGGTGGTAGAGAGCATGTCGTGTGTTTTGTCGTCCTCGGCCGTCCGGGCTGGAGGGGATTCCTGGTATAATGCCTTATTCTCGGCCATTACACTGTTTGCCATGTGTTTTTCACGTTCTGCCGACCTGGTGCAGGTTATGCCCAGGTGGTAGCTACTTGTATGCGCCTTCCTGGCGATGGCGTCGACTGCTGCAGGTGTGGCACTATGTGTCCAATGCTGGCAGCGCCGGCTATGTCGATTTTTGTATTATTTTTACTTTAATTCGGTTTGCCGTGCGGTTTTACTTCTTTGCCGACCTGGTGCAGGTTATGCCCAGGTGGGAAATTGTTGTATACGCCTCCTCGGCGATGGCGTCAGCTACTACAGTGGTGGCACAGGCCGTCTAGGGCTGGCAACTTCAACTGGAGCTTATTCACGTACTATTCTTCCTTTAAATTATTCTGCCACGTAGATTTCGCGTTTTGCCGACCTGGTGCAGGTTATGCCCAGGTGGTAAACTATTGTATACGCTTCCCTGGCGATGGCGTCGGCTGCTACGGTTATGGCATGGGTCATCCAATGTTGGCAACGTCGGCGATGGCTGGTGATCGTAGTTATTCTTCTCAAATTTCGTTTGCCGCTAAGTTTTCTTCGTCTGCCGACCTGGTGCAGGTTATGCCCAGGTGGTAGAGTATTGTATACGCTTCCCTGGCGATGGCGTCGGCTGCTACGGTTATGGCATGGGTCATCCAATGTTGGCAACGTCGGCGATGGCTGGTGATCGTAGTTATTCTTCTCAAATTTCGTTTGCCGCTAAGTTTTCTTCGTCTGCCGACCTGGTGCAGGTTATGCCCAGGTGGTAGAGTATTGTATACGCTTCCCTGGCGATGGCGTCGGCTGCTACGGTTATGGCATGGGTCATCCAATGTCGGCAACGTCGGCGATGACTGGTGCTCGTATTATGTCTTCTTAAAATTAGGTTTCGGTCTGGCTTGTACCTTGGTACAAACGCCGCGGATCAGCTAGGAACCACTGTTTCCTCACAGTATCGGGCTCGACTACGGCGTCCTTCCACCGGTGCTTCTTCAGCTACGCTCTGCTTTAATCTTCAGGTTCACGTATGCCCTCTTGGCATACCCAGGTGCTCGGCAGTTCCGAGTTCGACTGGCAATTTTACTTGGCGATGGTCGTCCAAAGAAAAAGACTTATGCAGATTTTAAAAACCAGAATTACTGCTCAACGAATATTTAGTTGTTTACTGTCTTATGGTTCTGCACCGACTGAATATTCCCAGTGAAATCGCGCTCTTTATAGCCGATTTCCACGTGGCGAATACCACAACAGTGTCAAGGTCACGACCGAGATTCCAAGTGACCTTGAAAAAAGTTCAAGGTCATTTGCAAGGTGTCAAGGTCACGACCGAGATTCCAAGTGACCTTGAAAAAAAGTTCAAGGTCATTTGCAAGGTGTCAAGGTCACGCACGAGATTCCAAGTGACCTTGAAAAAAGTTCAAGGTCATTTGCAAGGTGTCAAGGTCACGACCGAGATTCCAAGTAACCTTGAAAAAAGTTCAAGGTCATTTGCAAGGTGTCAAGGTCACGCGCGAGATTCCAAGTGACCTTGAAAAAAGTTCAAGGTCATTTGCAAGGTGTTGTTTTGGTATTCGATTTTCTTATAAATAGCCGACAATTTTGTATGCTATTCAGTCATTCACGGGGGTTCAAACTGATAAGATCAAATTAGCTGCAGTCATCATATGACGTCATAACTCGAGTTGATGAGTTATTTTCACAAGATTTAATTGTAAATACGTAGTTTCAGTGGAAAGTCCCTAAAGCATAATCTGGGACTTTCTTGGGTGTTGTCCAAATAAAAGTCGGACCAATAAAATAATTATTAAAGTTCCGAAGTTGTTTAATTTTGTGTTTTTAAGTTGAATAAATACTTAGGCATAAAAAGTGTTAATAGTTAGATATTATAAAGGGTCAGAATAAGACCATTATAATATACAGAGTTAGGAAAAAGTTTCAAAACATTTTATTTACGTTTTAACAAGACTGTTGTGATTTAGACACATGGCCTTAAATTACGCAGCAGTCTTTGACAGAATGCAAGACGTGTTGTTACCGTCTTCGCCGAGCGGCTTTCTGGAGGCCTGGATTAATGATGCCATGGCCGCATACTCGCCCAATGGACAAACTGAACTCTAGGAAGTTCGCTACGACTTGTCCGTCAACGTTACGGAGGTGGCGAAGGGCCCAGACCGAGATGCCACATCTGCACCTGGTGTCCAGGACCTGTTAGGGTTCTCTAAACCTCCGTCCGACTGCCGGCCGAGTGGCGAAGAAGTGGCAAGCGACTCAAACCCCGTGGGTGACTCACAACAGGCAATAACAACTAAGCCTGAAGAAGAGGATCTCTGGTCGTGGTGTGAAGATATACAGCCGTGGGGAATGCTGGGTGAAGCGGAAGAAAAACGAGAATATATAGAATTAGCTGATCGTCAGCGTATAAGAAACTGTAGTGCGCAGGCGTCAGAGCTACCTGGGAACGTAGGCGTCTTGCAACACTACAGTGTCAAGGTCACGACCGAGATTCCAAGTGACCTTGAAAAAAGTTCAAGGTCATTTGCAAGATGTCAAGGTCACGGCCGAGATTCCAAGTGACCTTGAAAAAAGTTCAAGGTCATTTGCAAGGTGTCAAGGTCACGACCGAGATTCCAAGTGACCTTGAAAAAAGTTCAAGGTCATTTGCAAGGTGTCAAGGTCACGTCCGAGATTCCAAGTAACCTTGAAAAAAAGTTCAAGGTCATTTGCAAGGTGTCAAGGTCACGACCGAGATTCCAAGTGACCTTGCAAAAAGTTCAAGGTCATTTGCAAGGTGTCAAGGTCACGTACGAGATTCCAAGTGACCTTGAAAAAAGTTCAAGGTCATTTGCAAGGTGTCAAGGTCACGACCGAGATTCCAAGTGACCTTGAAAAAAGTTCAAGGTCATTTGCAAGGTGTCAAGGTCACGACCGAGATTCCAAGTGACCTTGAAAAAAAGTTCAAGGTCACTTGCAAGGTGTCAAGGTCACGACCGAGATTCCAAGTGACCTTGAAAAAAGTTCAAGGTCACTTGCAAGGTGTCAAGGTCACGCACGAGATTCCAAGTGACCTTGAAAAAAGTTCAAGGTCATTTGCAAGGTGTCAAGGTCACGACCGAGATTCCAAGTGACCTTGAAAAAAAGTTCAAGGTCACTTGCAAGGTGTCAAAGTCGCGACCGAGCTTCCAAGTGACCTTGAAAAAAGTTCAAAGTAATTTGCAAGGTGTCAAGGTCACGACCGAGATTCCAAGTGACCTTGCAAAAAAGTTCAAGGTCACTTGCAAGGTGTCAAGGTCACGACCGAGATTCCAAGTGACCTTGAAAAAAGTTCAAGGTCATTTGCAAGGTGTCAAGGTCACGACCGAGATTCCAAGTGACCTTGAAAAAAGTTCAAGGTCATTTGCAAGGTGTCAAGGTCACGACCGAGATTCCAAGTGACATTGAAAAAAAGTTCAAGGTCACTTGCAGGGTGTCAAGGTCACGCACGAGATTCCAAGTGACCTTGAAAAAAGTTCAAGGTCACTTGCAGGGTGTCAAGGTCACGACCGAGATTCCAAGTGTCCTTAAAAAAAAGTTCAAGGTCATATGCAAGGTGTCAAGGTCACGACCGAGCTTCCAAGTGACCTTGAAAAAAGTTCAAAGTCACTTGCAAGGTGTCAAGGTCACGCACGAGATTCCAAGTGACCTTGAAAAAAGTTCAAGGTCACTTGCAAGGTGTCAAGGTCACGCACGAGGTTCCAAGTGACCTTGAAAAAAAAGTTCAAGGTCACTTGCAAGGTGTCAAAGTCACGAACGATATTCCAAGTGACCTTGAAAAAAGTTCAATATCACTTGCAAGGTGTCAAGGTCACGCACGAGATTCCAAGTGACCTTGAAAAAAGTTCAAGGTCATTTGCAAGGTGTCAAGGTCACGACCGAGATTCCAAGTGACCTTGAAAAAAGTTCAAGGTCACTTCCAGGGTGTCAAGGTCACACACGAGATTCCAAGTGACCTTGAAAAAAGTTCAAGGTCACTTGCAAGGTGTCAAGGTCACGCACGAGGTTCCAAGTGACCTTGAAAAAAAAAGTTCAAGGTCACTTGCAAGGTGTCAAAGTCACGAACGATATTCCAAGTGACCTTGAAAAAAGTTCAATATAACTTGCAAGGTGTCAAGGTCACGACCGAGATTCGAAGTGACCTTGAAAAAAGTTCAAGGTCACTTGCAAGGTGTCAAGGTCACGAACGAGATTCCAAGTGACCTTGAAAAAAAGTTTAAGGTCACTTGCAAGGTGTCAAGGTCACGACCGAGATTCCAAGTGACCTTGAAAAAAAGTTCAAGGTCACTTGCAACGTGTCAAGGTCACGACCGAGATTCCAAGTGACCTTGAAAAAAAGTTCAAGGTCACTTGCAAGGTGTCAAGGTCACGCACGAGATACCAAGTGACCTTGAAAAAAGTTCAAGGTAATTTGCAAGGTGTTGTTGTGACGCTCGACACGTGGAAATCGGCTATAAGAAGCGCGATTTCGAAGGGAACGATCAGTCCGTACAGAACCATAGAGCGACAAGCACCTATTACCATAGTTGAGCATTTGTTCCGGCTTTAAAATCTGTATAAGTCTTTTTCTTTGGACGACCATCGCCAAGTAAAATTGCCAGTCGAACTTGGAACTACCGAGCACCTGGGTATGTCAAGGCGGCATACGTGAACCTGAAGATTAAAGCAGAGCGTAGCTGAAGAAGCACCGGTGGAAGGACGCCGTAGTCGAGCCCGATACTGTGAGGAAACAGTGGTTCCTAGCTGATCCGCGGCGTTTGTACCAAGGTACAAGCCAGACCGAAACCTAATTTTAAGAAGACCAAATACGATCACCAGCCATCGCCGACGTTGCCAACATTGGATGACCCATGCCATAACCGTAGCAGCCGACGCCATCGCCAGGGAAGCGTATACAATAATCTACCACCTGGGCATAACCTGCACCAGGTCGGCAGAAGACGAAAACTTAGCGGCAAACGAATTCTGAGAAGAATAACTACGATCACCGGTCATCGCCGACGTTGCCGACATTGGATGACCCATGCCATAACCGTAGCAGCCGACGCCATCGCCAGGGAAGCGTATACAATAATCCACCACCTGGGCATAACCTGCACCAGGGCGGCACGACGTGAAAACTGCGAGGAAAAATACTTTTGAGAAAGAATAGTACGTGAATTAGCTCCAGCTGAAGTTGCCAGCCCTAGACGGACTGTGCCACCGCTGTAGTAGCTGACGCCATCGCCGAGGAGGCGTATATAATAGTTTCCCACCTGGGCATAACCTGCACCAGGTCGGCAAAGAAGTAAAACCCAACGGCAAACTAAAATTAAAGTAAAAATAATACGCAAATCGACACAGCCGGCGCTGCCAGCATTGGACACACAGTGCCACACCTGCAGCAGTCGACGCCATCGCCGGGAAGGCGCATACAAGAAGCTACCACCTGGGCATAACCTGCACCAGGTCGGCCGAACGTGAAAAACACGTGGCAAAAAGTGTAATGGCCGAGAATATGGCATTATACCACGAAACCCCTCCAGCCCGGACGGCCGAGGACGACGACGAACACAACATGCTCTCCACCACCGAGGCCGACCCCAGAAAAGTACCTGGGGCGGTCTCAAACTGCCCTGCACAGATCGCCGCCCCTGAGACAACGACTGACGCTAGCCGCGCAACTTCCAGGGATAAGCCCCTTGAAGAAGGACGCAAAGGCGAATTGTGCCAGGACAGTGTCAAGGTCACGACCGGGATTCAAAGTGACCTTGAAAAAAGTTCAAGGTCATTTGCAAGGTGTCAAGGTCACGACCGATATTCCAAGTGACCTTGAAAAAAGTTCAAGGTCACCTGCAAGGTGTCAAGGTCACGCACGAGATTCCAAGTGACCTTGGAAAAAGTTCAAGGTCATTTGCAAGGTGTCAAGGTCACGACCGAGATTCCAAGTGACCTTGAAAAAAAGTTCAAGGTCACTTGCAAGGTGTCAAGGTCACGCACGAGATACCAAGTGACCTTGAATAAAGTTCAAGGTCATTTGCAAGGTGTCAAGGTCACGCGCGAGATTCCAAGTGAACTTGAAAAAAGTTCAAGGTCATTTGCAAGGTGTCAAGGTCACGACCGAGATTCCAAGTGACCTTGAAAAAAGTTCAAGGTCATTTGCAAGGTGTCAAGGTCACGCACGAGATTCCAAGTGACGTTGAAAAAAGTTCAAGGTCACTTGCAAGGTGTCAAGGTCACGACCGAGATTCCAAGTGACCTTGAAAAAAAGTTCAAGGTCATTTGCAAGGTGTCAAGGTCACGACCGAGATTCCAAGTGACCTTGAAAAAAGTTCAAGGTCACTTGCAAGGTGTCAAGGTCACGCACGAGGTTCCAAGTGACCTTGAAAATAAGTTCAAGGTCACTTGCAAGGTGTCAAGGTCACGAACGAGATTCCAAGTGACCTTGCAAAAAAGTTCAAGGTCACTTGCAAGGTGTCAAGGTCACGCACGAGATTCCAAGTGACCTTGAAAAAAGTTCAAGGTCACTTGCAAGGTGTCAAGGTCACGACCGAGATTCCAAGTGACCTTGAAAAAAAGTTCAAGGTCACTTGCAACGTGTCAAGGTCACGACCGAGATTCCAAGTGACCTTGAAAAAAAGTTCAAGGTCACTTGCAACGTGTCAAGGTCACGACCGAGATTCCAAGTGACCTTGAAAAAAAGTTCAAGGTCACATGCAAGGTGTCAAGGTCACGCACTAGATACCAAGTGACCTTGAAAAAAGTTCAAGGTAATTTGCAAGGTGTCAAGGTCACGACCGGGATTCAAAGTGACCTTGAAAAAAGTTCAAGGTCATTTGCAAGGTGTCAAGGTCACGACCGAGATTCCAAGTGACCTTGAAAAAAGTTCAAGGTCACCTGCAAGGTGTCAAGGTCACGCACGAGATTCCAAGTGACCTTGGAAAAAGTTCAAGGTCATTTGCAAGGTGTCAAGGTCACGACCGAGAGTCCAAGTGACCTTGAAAAAAAGTTCAAGGTCACGCACGGGATTCCAAGTGACCTTGAAAAAAGTTCAAGGTCATTTGCAAGGTGTCAAGGTCACGACCGAGATTCCAAGTGACCTTGAAAAAAAGTTCAAGGTCATTTGCAAGGTGTCAAGGTCACGCACGAGATTCCAAGTGACCTTGAAAAAAAAGTTCAAGGTCACTTGCAAGGTGTCAAGGTCACGCACGAGATACCAAGTGACCTTGAATAAAGTTCAAGGTCATTTGCAAGGTGTCAAGGTCACGACCGAGATTCCATGTGACCTTGAAAAAAGTTCAAGGTCATTTGCAAGGTGTCAAGGTCACGGCCGAGATTGCAAGTGACCTTGAAAAAAGTTCAAGGTCATTTGCAAGGTGTCAAGGTCACGTCCGAGATTCCAAGTGACCTTGAAAAAAAGTTCAAGGAAATTTGCAAGGTGTCAAGGTCACGTCCGAGATTCCAAGTGACCTTGAAAAAAAGTTCAAGGAAATTTGCAAGGTGTCAAGGTCACGACCGAGATTCCAAGTGACCTTGAAAAAAGTTCAAGGTCATTTGCAAGGTGTCAAGGTCACGCACGAGATTCCAAGTGACCTTGAAAAAAGTTCAAGGTCACTTGCAAGGTGTCAAGGTCACGACCGAGATTCCAAGTGACCTTGAAAAAAAGTTCAAGGTCACTTGCAAGGTGTCAAGGTCACGACCGAGATTCCAAGTGACCTTGAAAAAAGTTCAAGGTCATTTGCAAGGTGTCAAGGTCACGACCGAGATTCCAAGTGACCTTGAAAAAAGTTCAAGGTCACTTGCAAGGTGTCAAGGTCACGCACGAGGTTCCAAGTGACCTTGAAAATAAGTTCAAGGTCACTTGCAAGGTGTCAAGGTCACGAACGAGATTCCAAGTGACCTTGCAAAAAAGTTCAAGGTCACTTGCAAGGTGTCAAGGTCACGCACGAGATTCCAAGTGACCTTGAAAAAAGTTCAAGGTCACTTGCAAGGTGTCAAGGTCACGACCGAGATTCCAAGTGACCTTGAAAAAAAGTTCAAGGTCACTTGCAACGTGTCAAGGTCACGACCGAGATTCCAAGTGACCTTGAAAAAAAGTTCAAGGTCACTTGCAAGGTGTCAAGGTCACGCACGAGATACCAAGTGACCTTGAAAAAAGTTCAAGGTAATTTGCAAGGTGTCAAGGTCACGACCGGGATTCAAAGTGACCTTGAAAAAAGTTCAAGGTCATTTGCAAGGTGTCAAGGTCACGACCGAGATTCCAAGTGACCTTGAAAAAAGTTCAAGGTCACCTGCAAGGTGTCAAGGTCACGCACGAGATTCCAAGTGACCTTGGAAAAAGTTCAAGGTCATTTGCAAGGTGTCAAGGTCACGACCGAGATTCCAAGTGACCTTGAAAAAAAGTTCAAGGTCACTTGCAAGGTGTCAAGGTCACGCACGAGATACCAAGTGACCTTGAATAAAGTTCAAGGTCATTTGCAAGGTGTCAAGGTCACGACCGAGATTCCAAGAGACCTTGAAAAAAGTTCAAGGTCATTTGCAAGGTGTCAAGGTCACGACCGAGATTCCAACTGACCTTGAAAAAAAGTTCAAGGTCATTTGCAAGGTGTCAAGGTCACGCACGAGATTCCAAGTGACCTTGAAAAAAGTTCAAGGTCACTTGCAAGGTGTCAAGGTCACGCAC
This sequence comes from Polydrusus tereticollis, assembly GCA_963920685.1. Taxonomy (NCBI): domain Eukaryota; kingdom Metazoa; phylum Arthropoda; class Insecta; order Coleoptera; family Curculionidae; genus Polydrusus; species Polydrusus tereticollis. The sequence goes on from OY987329.1 coordinate 145,283,764, forward strand.
GAGATTCCAAGTGACCTTGAAAAAAGTTCAAGGTCATTTGCAAGGTGTCAAGGTCACGACCGAGATTCCAAGTGACCTTGAAAAAAAGTTCAAGGTCATTTGCAAGGTGTCAAGGTCACGCACGAGATTCCAAGTGACCTTGAAAAAAGTTCAAGGTCACTTGCAAGGTGTCAAGGTCACGACCGAGATTCCAACTGACCTTGAAAAAAAGTTCAAGGTCACTTGCAAGGTGTCAAGGTCACGCACGAGATTCCAAGTGACCTTGAAAAAAAGTTCAAGGTCACTTGCAAGGTGTCAAGGTCACGACCGAGATTCCAAGTGACCTTGAAAAAAAGTTCAAGGTCATTTGCAAGGTGTCAAGGTCACGACCGAGATTCCAAGTGACCTTGAAAAAAGTTCAAGGTCATTTGCAAGGTGTTGTTGTGGTATTCGCCATGTGGAAATCGGCTATAAAAAGCGCGATTTCACTGCGAATAGCCAGTCGGTGCAGAACCATAGAACAGTAAATAGCTAAAAGTGTTTGGAGCATTATTTCTGGGTTTTAAAATCTGCATAAGTCTTTTTCTTTGGACGAACGTCACCATAAAATTTGCCAGTTGATCTTGGAGCTTCCGGAGACCTGGGTATGTCAGAAGGGCATACGTGAACCTGAAGATAAAAGCAAGGCGTTGCTGAAGAAGCACCGGCGGAGAGACGCTGTAGTCGAGCCCGATACTGTGAGGAAACAGTGGTTCCTGGCCGTCTTAGAAGTTTGTTCTGGAATACGGACAGATTTTGCAAGCACCTAGGGGAAAACGTCGCTCACGATCGTCGGAGGAGGGCCAATCGTTCCGAGCACCATTCCACCTAGAGAATTAATTTTAAGAAGACAAACTACGATCACCAGCCATCGCCGACGTTGCCAACATTGGATGACCCATGCCATAACCGTAGCAGCCGACGCCATCGCCAGGGAAGCGTATACAATAATCTACCACCTGGGCATAACCTGCACCAGGTCGGCAGACGAAGAAAACTTAGCGGCAAACGAATTTTGAGAAGGAAAACTACGATCACCAGCCATCGCCGACGTTGCCAACATTGGATGACCCATGCCATAACCGTAGCAGCTGACGCCATCGCCAGGGAAGCGTATACAATAGTCTACCACCTGGGCATAACCTGCACCAGGTCGGCAAGACGTGATAACCACGTGGCAAGAGAATTGAAAGAAGTGAATTAACGGAAATCCGACATAGCCGGAGTTGCCAGCATTGGACAAGCCGTGCCATAGCCGAAATAGCCGACGCCATCGTCGAGGAGGAGACTACAATAGTTTACCACCTGGGCATAACCTGCACCAGGTTGGCAAGACGCGAAAACTACGTGGCGAAGTAATTTAAAAAAGAAATACTGCGATAATCCGACATAGCCGGCGTTGCCCGCATTGTACGGATAGTGCCACACCTACAAAAGCCGACGCCATCGCCAGAGAGGCGGGTGCAAGCGAATACCACCTGGGCATTACCTGCACCAGGTCGGCGGAAGACGAAAACCACGTGGCAAACGTGATTTTCGGTCAGATAACGAAAGACAAGCGACGCCAAGAGCTGGACGGTGTGGCCACACCTCCAGTACCTAGTGCCAACCCCGAAGCACCGAGAATAAGGTTCTACCACCTGGGCATAACCTGCCCCAGGTCGGCAGCGAAGAAGCCGAGTACGGCAAACACTGCAGTGACCGGAATAATGGCACTACACAGTGAAAACCCTCCAGCCCGGACGGCGGAGGACGAAGAAGAACACGACATGCTCTCAACTACCGAGGCCGTCCCCAGGAAAGGACCTGGTGCGGTCTCAAACTGCCCTACACAGATCGCCGCCCCTGAGATATTGACTGAGCTGAGCCGTGGTGCCGTCAGGGATATGCCCCTCGAAGGAGGAAGCGAAGGCGAACTGTGCCAGGACATGGCGCCCAACTCGATGACTTACTCGAACATAAGGAGTAACAAAGAACCCTGTGACGACGTTAGGCCCGCTGGCCTGAACGATCGCAAAGATAGAATAGACATGGAGGTTCGCAGCAAGTCTAAAGAAGACTTGGCTGGTGGATCTATAAATGCAATGATGGAAGAAGAAATGCCGTCATGGAAATGGCGATTGCCGCCTCGATGGGAAGAAGAAGATGAGATGCCAAGCTATGAAGACAAGCCTAGAGGTTCGGCGCTGCCACCGTTAAGTCGGCAAATTCCGCCAACCCAAAGGGGAGTCCGGCAGAAGCGAGACAAGAAAGGAGGAAATAAACAAAGATGGATGCCACCCTGGGAGGAGGGGTATCGTCGATATGTTTTTGATAGAAATGAGCCCGAGCAGCGGACAGAGCCTAAAAAGACACCCAGAAGGAAGAGGAAGAAATGGAATGGAAAACACGGAATAGCGAATACGTTGTTAAATATGAATTCGGCGACATTGCCAAGAATTGATGTGATAGTGGAAGGAATTCCAGTAAGAGCCCTGCTCGATACTGGGGCCAGTAGAAATATCATAAAAAGCACACTCCTACCCCTGACGGTTAGGAGTAGAGCTCCAAGAGGAGAAATGAGACTCGCCTGCGGTGAAACCCACCATGCAACGAGAGGAGATATACAGCAACGTGTGAAGATTAAAAATATGACAACGCTAACTAAGTTTACAATTATGGACGAACTAAATGAGGATATCATATTGGGGATGCCATGGTTTAAGAATAACGAAGTAGTAATGGATGTTAACCGATGCTGTATATACCTTGGAAACACCACCAGAGAAATCGTATACTGGGGGAAGCGCGACGCAGACGAGGAGGATGAAGATAGTATTACTATTCCGTATGTACCGGAGATGGACAAGATGGAATATACCCAGATTTTAATGGACTTTGGGGAATTATTTAAAGAAAGTATCCAACAGAACACAACAAAGGCTACCCAACACCGTATCCGGTTGACTGATACAAAACCAATCCGAGTGAGGCCATACGCTCTATCGGAAATCAAAAGAGTGGCAGTTCAGGAGCAGGTAGCAGAGATGCTTCGGTCAGGAGTGATCTCGCCAAGCACATCTGAATATTGTGCACCAGTGGTAGCAGTAACAAAAAAAGATGGTACCATGAGATTCTGTTTGGATTACAGAAAGTTAAATGAAGTAACCCAAGAGGAAGTAGCAGCACTGCCTGTAATTCCAAACACCTTGAAAGAAATTGGGGAAGCCCGAATTTTCTCTACCCTAGATCTTAAAGCCGGATATTGGCAGATACCAGTGGCAGAAGCAGACAGACACCTAACGGCATTCGGTTTATTGGATGGAAGCACTTACGAGTTTAATGTAATGCCTTTTGGCCTCAGGAATGCGCCAGCTACGTTCCAAAAACTGATGTCGGAAGTTCTGAGTGGAGAGCTGCAGAAGTTTACGAGAGTATACTTGGATGACGTGATCATTTTTTCACCAGATCACAGAACACACCGACAACACCTCCGAAAAGTGTTGGAAAGACTCTCGACGTATCAGCTAAGATGCGGAGCAGAGAAATGTGTCATTGGGGTTAATGAATTGGAATATTTGGGATTTAAAGTCAAGGAAGACTATAATACCCCACAGAAAAAACATTTGAATGACGTGGAGAAATTCCCCCCACCAACGAACAAGCGACAACTGCAATCATTTTTGGGCCTGGTGAACTGGCTGAGAGAATACATTCCTCAGGCAGCAGAGCGTTTGGAGCCATTAACGCTACTTTTGCAGAAAGAAAAGCCTTTCCGTTGGAAGGTCAAACAGCAGGAAGCATTCGACGATGTAAAGAAGTTTATGGCACAACCAATGCAGCTATGGAGACCGCATCCAGGAAAACAATTCTATTTGCAAACGGACGCCTCGAAAATAGGAATAGGCGCAGTATTATACCAACTAAATGATCAAGAGGAACGACGTATCATAGCATACGCGTCCCATAAGCTTAATAAAGCAGAACAAGCATACCACGCGAATGAACAAGAGTGTATGGCAGTAGTCTGGGCGATTAAACACTTTCGACAATATTTAGAAGATGCCCCATTTATTTTAAAGACCGACTCCCAAGCATTAACGTGGTTGCACCGTTTGAAAGACACAAAAGCAAAATTGACGAGATGGGCATTACTACTTCAGGAGTATGCATTTCGGGTTATCCACTGTCTGGGAAAAGAAAATGCGCTTCCAGATTACCTATCACGGAACCCAGAAGATACAGTGAGAGATCCTGAGACATTTAATGAAGATAGAATGGTCCCACCGATGAAAGAGAAAAAATTTAAAGATGTAATAGCAATGTTCCAGCCCCAGGAGATTCAGAGCCTGGAAGAGCGAGTAAAAGAGGGACAAGACGAAGACGAGGAGATGAAAGAAACCAAGAGACAATGGCTACAGGAAGCAAAGAAACCACCAGAACAACAACCATCATGGTGGAATTATTATATTGTCCAGGACGACTACCTATTCAGATTACACTTGGATAGACTGTGCTTAGTAGTGGGGAAATTTGATAAACAAGATGTTTTTGAGGCCTATCATTCGTATAGTGAAGCCCTCCATCCAGGAGCACAAGAGACAAGTAGAGCTATTGGCCGTTACTACTATTGGAGTAGTATGGAGAAAGAAGTCCGGAAATATACAAGAGAATGTGACATTTGTAAGCAGATCAAGGCAGGAGCGCCTCAGAAGAAAGCTGCACTGGGGAGTATTCCAGCAGAAGCACCGTTCCAAGTAATCGCATGTGATATAATGGGTCCATATGAAGAAACTGGCAGAAAGAATCGATTTCTGATAGTGGCAATGGACGTATTTACTAAATGGACAGAAGCTATTCCGGTAGCTAGAGCAACCGCATCAAAAATCATCAAGTTCTTGAAAGATGAAGTGTTTAGTAGATACGGATATCCAAAGGAGATAAGATCAGACGATGGTGCTCAATTTAGAGGAGCAGTATTCGAACAGTTTTGCAGAACGAATCATATTAAATGGACATCCTCCCCCATTTATCATCAACAAGCGAATCCAACGGAACGAAGATGGCAGGAAATGAAGAAAGCCTTAAGCGCCGCCATTTTAGAACGACCTACTACTGTATGGGATACGCAAATTCCACAAGTCCTCTATGCGTTACGGACGCGAAAGAATGAAGCTACCCAGAAGACACCAGGAGAACTATTGTTAGGATATGAGTTGAAGAGACCAGGAGAATGGGCAATTGTGCGTGAGGAAATCGAAACAGTTCCACGTCCCGAAGAGATGGTTCGAGTTAGACAAAAGGCGAATCAGAACCAGAAAGCGTATCAGCAGAAGTACGCCCCCACCCCAAGAATACCAACTATCAGATTTAGAGTTGGAGAAAGGGTTTGGGTGAGAAATTTCGCCCCAAAAGTTCCGTTTGCACCAAAATGGATAGGTCCATATGAAATTTTGGAGGTCCTGGGATCTTCAACATATCAAGTTGATAAAGATGGAGCGTCCTCAAAGATCCATCTTAACAATCTAAGACGTGCCACAGTCCTGAGCGTGAGCGAGAGTAGCAGCTCAAGCACTGAGGAAGATAGCAGTCCAAGTGAGGAGGAAGAGCTACATAGCCAACCCCGTGAAGTCCCTGAAATTCCGGCCCCTCAGCCCGAGGTCGCCGAGGTACCATTGAGGCAGCCTAGTGAGAAGCCACCAGACGTGGAAGAAATTACGGCCCCTCAGCCCGAGGTCGCCGTACCAGCAGTGAGGCAGCCGAGAGAGAAGCCACCTGAAGCCTCCAAGGAGTCCCCCAGGTCGCGAGAGAACCGTCCACAGGAGGCCTATGCCAGGTCACCTGGAGAAGAACCACCTGCCGAAGCTAGAGCTACGGAGGTTGAGGAATCGCCTCGGACGAGAGAAAAGGAGAAATCATCTTACGGAAGAAAGTGATTTTAAAACCGTGTTTATTTAGACTTAGTATTAGTTTTTTTTGATTGTTTGGACTTAGATTTTTGTTGATTTTAGATTTAAGTTATTTTTAAGTTGAATTATAAATAGAGTATAATTGTACCAGATGGGTACAGTTAAATAAACGCCCCATAATTAATGCTCTTAAGGGGGGGGGTGTTGTGGTATTCGCCATGTGGAAATCGGCTATAAAAAGCGCGATTTCACTGCGAATAGCCAGTCGGTGCAGAACCATAGAACAGTAAATAGCTAAAAGTGTTTGGAGCATTATTTCTGGGTTTTAAAATCTGCATAAGTCTTTTTCTTTGGACGAACGTCACCATAAAATTTGCCAGTTGATCTTGGAGCTTCCGGAGACCTGGGTATGTCAGAAGGGCATACGTGAACCTGAAGATAAAAGCAAGGCGTTGCTGAAGAAGCACCGGCGGAGAGACGCTGTAGTCGAGCCCGATACTGTGAGGAAACAGTGGTTCCTGGCCGTCTTAGAAGTTTGTTCTGGAATACGGACAGATTTTGCAAGCACCTAGGGGAAAACGTCGCTCACGATCGTCGGAGGAGGGCCAATCGTTCCGAGCACCATTCCACCTAGAGAATTAATTTTAAGAAGACAAACTACGATCACCAGCCATCGCCGACGTTGCCAACATTGGATGACCCATGCCATAACCGTAGCAGCCGACGCCATCGCCAGGGAAGCGTATACAATAATCTACCACCTGGGCATAACCTGCACCAGGTCGGCAGACGAAGAAAACTTAGCGGCAAACGAATTTTGAGAAGGAAAACTACGATCACCAGCCATCGCCGACGTTGCCAACATTGGATGACCCATGCCATAACCGTAGCAGCTGACGCCATCGCCAGGGAAGCGTATACAATAGTCTACCACCTGGGCATAACCTGCACCAGGTCGGCAAGACGTGATAACCACGTGGCAAGAGAATTGAAAGAAGTGAATTAACGGAAATCCGACATAGCCGGAGTTGCCAGCATTGGACAAGCCGTGCCATAGCCGAAATAGCCGACGCTATCGTCGAGGAGGAGACTACAATAGTTTACCACCTGGGCATAACCTGCACCAGGTTGGCAAGACGCGAAAACTACGTGGCGAAGTAATTTAAAAAAGAAATACTGCGATAATCCGACATAGCCGGCGTTGCCCGCATTGTACGGATAGTGCCACACCTACAAAAGCCGACGCCATCGCCAGAGAGGCGGGTGCAAGCGAATACCACCTGGGCATTACCTGCACCAGGTCGGCGGAAGACGAAAACCACGTGGCAAACGTGATTTTCGGTCAGATAACGAAAGACAAGCGACGCCAAGAGCTGGACGGTGTGGCCACACCTCCAGTACCTAGTGCCAACCCCGCAGCACCGAGAATAAGGTTCTACCACCTGGGCATAACCTGCCCCAGGTCGGCAGCGAAGAAGCCGAGTACGGCAAACACTGCAGTGACCGGAATAATGGCACTACACAGTGAAAACCCTCCAGCCCGGACGGCGGAGGACGAAGAAGAACACGACATGCTCTCAACTACCGAGGCCGTCCCCAGGAAAGGACCTGGTGCGGTCTCAAACTGCCCTACACAGATCGCCGGCCCTGAGATATTGACTGAGCTGAGCCGTGGTGCCGTCAGGGATATGCCCCTCGAAGGAGGAAGCGAAGGCGAACTGTGCCAGGACAGTGTCAAGGTCACGACCGAGATTCCAAGTGACCTTGAAAAAAAGTTCAAGGTCATTTGCAAGGTGTCAAGGTCACGCACGAGATTCCAAGTGACCTTGAAAAAAAGTTCAAGGTCATTTGCAAGGTGTCAAGGTCACGACCGAGATTCCAACTGACCTTGAAAAAAAGTTCAAGGTCACTTGCAAGGTGTCAAGGTCACGCACGAGATTCCAAGTGACCTTGAAAAAAAGTTCAAGGTCACTTGCAAGGTGTCAAGGTCACGACCTAGATTCCAAGTGACCTTGAAAAAAAGTTCAAGGTCATTTGCAAGGTGTCAAGGTCACGACCGAGATTCCAAGTGACCTTGAAAAAAGTTCAAGGTCATTTGCAAGGTGTCAAGGTCACGACCGAGATTCCAAGTGACCTTGAAAAAAAGTTCAAGGTCACTTGCAACGTGTCAAGGTCACGACCGAGATTCCAAGTGACCTTGAAAAAAAGTTCAAGGTCACCTGCAAGGTGTCAAGGTCACGCACGAGATTCCAAGTGACCTTGGAAAAAGTTCAAGGTCATTTGCAAGGTGTCAAGGTAACGACCGAGATTCCAAGTGACCTTGAAAAAAAGTTCAAGGTCACTTGCAAGGTGTCAAGGTCACGCACGAGATACCAAGTGACCTTGAATAAAGTTCAAGGTCATTTGCAAGGTGTCAAGGTCACGACCGAGATTCCAAGTGACCTTGAAAAAAGTTCAAGGTCATTTGCAAGGTGTCAAGGTCACGACCGAGATTCCAAGTGGCCTTGAAAAAAGTTCAAGGTCACTTGCAAGGTGTCAAGGTCACGAACGAGATTCCAAGTGACCTTGCAAAAAAGTTCAAGGTCACTTGCAAGGTGTCAAGGTCACGCACGAGATTCCAAGTGACCTTGAAAAAAGTTCAAGGTCACTTGCAAGGTGTCAAGGTCACGACCGAGATTCCAAGTGACCTTGAAAAAAAGTTCAAGGTCACTTGCAACGTGTCAAGGTCACGACCGAGATTCCAAGTGACCTTGAAAAAAAAAAGTTCAAGGTCACTTGCAAGGTGTCAAGGTCACGCACGAGATACCAAGTGACCTTGAAAAAAGTTCAAGGTAATTTGCAAGGTGTCAAGGTCACGACCGGGATTCAAAGTGACCTTGAAAAAAGTTCAAGGTCATTTGCAAGGTGTCAAGGTCACGACCGAGATTCCAAGTGACCTTGAAAAAAGTTCAAGGTCACCTGCAAGGTGTCAAGGTCACGCACGAGATTTCAAGTGACCTTGGAAAAAGTTCAAGGTCATTTGCAAGGTGTCAAGGTCACGACCGAGATTCCAAGTGACCTTGAAAAAAAGTTCAAGGTCACTTGCAAGGTGTCAAGGTCACGCACGAGATACCAAGTGACCTTGAATAAAGTTCAAGGTCATTTGCAAGGTGTCAAGGTCACGACCGAGATTCCAAGTGACCTTGAAAAAAGTTCAAGGTCATTTGCAAGGTGTCAAGGTCACGACCGAGATTCCAACTGACCTTGAAAAAAAGTTCAAGGTCACTTGCAAGGTGTCAAGGTCACGCACGAGATTCCAAGTGACCTTGAAAAAAATTTCAAGGAAGTGTCCTGGCACAATTCGCCTTCGCTTCCTCCTTCGAGGGGCTTATCCCTGGCGGTTGCGCGGCTAGCGTCAGTCGTTGTCTCAGGGGCGGCGATCTGTGCAGGGCAGTTTGAGACCGCCCCAGGTACTGGTTTGGGGTCGGCCTCGGTGGTAGAGAGCATGTCGTGCGTAGTTTCATCCTCGGCCATCCGGGCTGGAGGGGTTTCGTCGAATAATGCCATATTCTCGGTCATTATGATATTTGCCATGGGCTTTTCACGTTCTGCCGGCCTGGTGCAGGTTATGCCCAGGTGGTAGCTTCTGGTATACGCCTTCCTGGCGTTGGCGTCGACTGCTGCAGGTGTGGCACTATGTGTCCAGTGCTGGCAGCGCCGGCTGTGTCGATTTTTGTATTATTTCTTTATTAAATTAGTTTGCCGCGTACGTTTCGCGTCTTGCCGACCTGGTGCAGGTTATGCCCAGGCGGTATACTTTTGTTTACGCCTCCTCGGCGATGGCGTCGGCTGCTACGGTTGTGGCACAGTTAGTCCAACGTCGGCAACGTCGGCGATGACCGGGTTCCGTATATTTCTTCTTAAAATTAGATTGCCGTATACTTTTACTTCTTCGCCGGCCTGGTGCAGATGATGCCCAGGTGGTTTACTACTGGATACGCCTCCTCGGCGATGGCGTCGGCTGCTACGGTTGTGGCACAGTTAGTCCAACGTCGGCAACGTCGGCGATGACCGGGTTCCGTATATTTCTTCTTAAAATTAGGTTGCCGTGTACTTTTACTTCTTCGCCGACCTGGTGCAGGTGATGCCCAGGTGGTTTACTACTGGATACGCCTCCTCGGCGATGGCGTCGGCTGCTACGGTTGTGGCACAGTTAGTCCAACGTCGGCAACGTCGGCGATGACCGGTTCCGTATTTCTTCGGCTTAAATTGAGTTTGCCGTAGGGTTTTTCTTCTTTGCCGACCTGGTGCAGGTTATGCCCAGGTGGTAAATTAGTGTATACGCCTCCTCGGCGATGGCGTCGGTTGCTACGGTTGTGGCACAGTTAGTCCAACGTCGGCAATGTCGGCGATGGCCGGGGCGTATAAGTATTCTTAAGATTAAGTTTCGGTCCTGCTGGTACCTTGGTACCAACGCCGCGGATCAGCTAGGAACCACTGTTTCCTCACAGTATCGGGCTCGACTACGGCGTCCTTCCACCGGTGCTTCTTCAGCTACGCTATGCTTTAACTTCAGGTTCACGTATGCCCTTTTGGCATACCCAGGTGCTCGGCAGTTCCGAGTTCGACTGGCAATTTTACTTGGCGATGGTCGTCCAAAGAAAAGACTTATGCAGATTTTAAAAACCAGAATTACTGCTCAACGAATATTTAGTTGTTTACTGTCTTATGGTTCTGCACCGACTGAATATTCCCAGTGAAATCGCGCTTTTTATAGCCGATTTCCACGTGGCGAATACCACAACACCCCCCCCCCTTAAGAGCGGTAATTATGGTATGTTTATTTAACTGTACCCATCTGGTACAATTATACTGTATTTACAATCTCAAATTCTTAAAAATAATCAACTTCATAACCAACAAACAAATCAAATAACTAAGTTCATAACTAACCCTAAAACTAACGACTAAGTCCAAAAACAACAATAAAAACTAATACCTAAGTCCAAAAACAACAATAAACATATTTAAAATCACTCTGTTCTTTAAGACGATTTTTCTTTTTCCCTAGTTCGAGGTGATTTCTCAACCTCCACGGCGATGTCGTCAATGGGTGGCTCCCCTCCAGGTGACCTGGTATAGGCCTCCTGTGGGTAGCTTCTCGGCGACCTGGGGGACTCCTCGGAGGCTTCAGGTGGCTTCTCTCTTGGCTGCCTCAAGACTGGGACGGCGACCTCGGATTGAGGGGCCGTAGTTTCTTTCACGTCTGGTGGTTTCTTCTTGGGCTGCCTCACTGGTACCTCGGCGACCTCGGGCTGAGGGGCCGGAATTTCAGGGATTTCAGGGGATTGGCTATGCAGCTGGATTTGTGCGGGAACTCTGGTGGGCACATATCTCCACGGAACACCTCGTTTGTCATACTGGGTCTCCAAACTTGGAGGACACAAGTACAAATCTGTCACAGGTGTCTCTACAAAAGCCGCTATTGGGTTGGATTCTGGCAGTGGCGTACGTTTCACCGCGACTACCGTCCACCCTACATACTCTTCTCTTGGACATCGGCCTTCTTGCCCATCTTTTAATCGTAGGTCCGTCAACGCCGGTTCTCTTGCTTCTGCTAATTCTGCAACTACTGGTTGCTCAAATCCTGCAGCTGTGGCGGCCGTTGAATCGAACAGTTCTTCTTCCTTGATATCAATTTTGTCTTCAAAATCCGGAGGTGGCGAGATAACATCGATCTCGACCTCTTGGTCCACGTCTGGTGGTTCCAATACTTCATCTTTAATTGTTATGTCCCCTTGGATCACGTCTGGTGGCTCCAACACTTTATCTGCAATCGCTTCATCTTCTTGGGTCACGTCTGGTGGCTCCAAAATTTCATATTTTACTCGCTTCCCTTGTCGCAACAAACGGTCAGCTGCAATTTCCTCGTTCTCTGCTTGCAACAGCGCTACGCACGTTCTTTTATTAAATTTCACGCCCTCCTCTGAATCTGAAGTTGGGGGTGAAGCATGACGCTGTCTAAGCCGTCTTACTCGACGGTGCTGCCTACGGTCCCTTCGGATCTCCGTCATCGGTGATTCCTCATTTGTTAGCGTATCCTCATCAGTCGACGTGGTATCACTAACTGTTCCCTCACTATCTTCCATGGTGGCTGGAACTCTTATTGGTAAACTGCCAATAATCTGGCTTGTTGACTGAACCGGGTGTCGGTTCTCCGGATCTGCCAGGTCATCCACACAAGAAATATAGTCATTATTTCGGAAGTTAAACAGCATTTTTTCTGGATCTTCTATTTCCTCTTCTTCTTCCGACGTATCTTTTTCTTCATCCCTTCCTTGAATACCACACTCTTGACGCAGGAGATCTTGGTCATAGTCCTCATCCTCCGCATGCAACGCGTACCACATTCCATCCTTCAACGCTTGGCGTTTATAGTCCGGTCCCTGCGAAGGATGATCAATCTGATATTGCATGGCGCGCATAATCATTGCTCCATGCTTATTAGTACCAGGGATTTCTACCGGTGACCCATCTGGGAATACAAACTTTAGCTTCTTTGGTTTAACGACACTCGCTTGTTGTCTGTTTGAATTTGGAATATCCCGTCTCTCCCACGTCCTGCTGTATTGTGGCCTATTTGGGGCTTGAGCCTGACCTCCTTGTTGTTGAGGCCTTCTTCCTTCTTCTGGACCGTCTCTGTTATACTGTGGCCTATTTGGTGCTTGCGCCTGACCTCTTTGTTGTTGAGGTCCTCTATTGTACTGCGGTCTATAGTAGCCTTGACCGCCTTGATAGTTCTGGTACTGGAACTGTCTAGATTCACCATTATCCCTGCCATTTTGAGTGTTAATATTCACTCTGGGTGCGGTGTACACCTCGGAACTCTTCCAATCCCGTTCCACCGTAATTGCAGCGTTCAATAGTTCTTCTGTGCTTTGACAATTCCAAGTACGTAGCGCAGCTCGCAACGGACCATTTAATCTACTCAGCAACAGCGGTACCACTTCCTCCTCCTGCCATCTCGGATTTATCCGTTGACAAATTTGTCTCTTGCGAATCAAAAATGCCTCCGCACCTTCTCCTTTAGCTTGGTCCTGGCCATATAATTCTGCGCGTAAGTGATTCACGCATTCGCTGTTGTTATATGCCCTAAGCACTGCTTCTTGCAACTGCTTCCAAGTAATCTGCCCTCCGGCATAAATCTTCATCCGGATGGCTGCTTGTCCAGTCATTTGTCTTATCGCCAGGTCCGTCCATTGGTATGCCGGTGCTCCGTTCTCTATGCAATATTCTTTCATGTGTTTTAAGAATAGCACCGGGTCCTCTGTATCGGCTCCTGCAAATCTAGGTGGTGGTGCCGGAATTATTCTCCTCGGTTTGTCAATTAGCTGCCCTATGGACTGGGCTAAACCCTCCATAGTCTTCCATCTCAATGTTTCCATGGCTTGCCAATCCTGTCCTGGTTCCGCTAGTTGTTCTTGTAGAGGTGGCAATGCCATTCCTCTAATTTTCCTTTCGTGATCTGGCTTCTGCCGGACTCCCCTTCGAGTTGGCGGAACTTGCCAACTTAACAGTGGCAGCGCCGAACCTCCAGGCTTGTCAAGGTCATTTGCAAGGTGTCAAGGTCACGCACGAGATTCCAAGTGACCTTGAAAAAAAGTTCAAGGTCACTTGTGTCCTGGCACAATTCGCCTTCGCTTCCTTCTTCAAGGGGCTTATCCCTGGAAGTTGCGCGGCTAGCGTCAGTCGTTGTCTCAGGGGCGGCGATCTGTGCAGGGCAGTTTGAGACCGCCCCAGGTCTTGGTTTGGGGTCGGCCTCGGTGGTAGAGAGCATGTCGTGCGTAGTTTCATCCTCGGCCATCCGGGCTGGAGGGGTTTCGTCGAATAATGCCATATTCTCGGTCATTATGATATTTGCCATGGGCTTCTCACGTTCTGCCGGCCTGGTGCAGGTTATGCCCAGGTGGTAGCTCCTTGTATACGCCTTCCTGGCGTTGGCGTCGACTGCTGCAGGTGTGGCACTATGTGTCCAATGCTGGCAGCGCCGGCTGTGTCGATTTTTGTATTATTCCTTTATTAAATTAGTTTGCCGCGTACGTTTCGCGTCTTGCCGACCTGGTGCAGGTTATGCCCAGGCGGTATACTATTGTTTACGCCTCCTCGGCGATGGCGTCGGCTGCTACGGTTGTGGCACAGTTAGTCCAACGTCGGCAACGTCGGCGATGACCGGGTTTCGTACTTTTCTTCTTAAAATTAGGTTGCCGTGTGTTTTTACTTCTTCGCCGACCTGGTGCAGGTGATGCCCAGGTGGTTTGCTACTGGATACGCCTCCTCGGCGATGGCGTCGGCTGCTACGGTTGTGGCACAGTTAGTCCAACGTCGGCAACGTCGGCGATGACCGGGTTCCGTATATTTCTTCTTAAAATTAGGTTGCCGTGTACTTTTACTTCTTCGCCGACCTGGTGCAGGTAATGCCCAGGTGGTTTACTACTGGATACGCCTCCTCGGCGATGGCGTCGGCTGCTACGGTTGTGGCACAGTTAGTCCAACGTCGGCAACGTCGGCGATGACCGGTTCCGTATTTCTTCGGCTTGGATTGAGTTTGCCGTAGGGTTTTTCTTCTTTGCCGACCTGGTGCAGGTTATGCCCAGGTGGTAAATTATTGTATACGCCTCCTCGGCGATGGCGTCGGCTGCTACGGTTGTGGCACAGTTAGTCCAACGTCGGCAAAGTCGGCGATGGCCGGGGCGTATGAGTATTCTTAAGATTAAGTTTCGGTCCTGCTGGTACCTTGGTACCAACGCCGCGGATCAGCTAGGAACCACTGTTTCCTCACAGTATCGGGCTCGACTACGGCGTCCTTCCACCGGTGCTTCTTCAGCTACGCTATGCTTTAACTTCAGGTTCACGTATGCCCTCTTGACATACCCAGGTGCTCGGCAGTTCCGAGTTCGACTGGCAATTTTACTTGGCGATGGTCGTCCAAAGAAAAGACTTATGCAGATTTTAAAAACCAGAATTACTGCTCAACGAATATTTAGTTGTTTACTGTCTTATGGTTCTGCACCGACTGAATATTCCCAGTGAAATCGCGCTCTTTATAGCCGATTTCCACGTGGCGAATACCACAACACCCCCCCCCCTTAAGAGCGGTAATTATGGTATGTTTATTTAACTGTACCCATCTGGTACAATTATACTGTATTTACAATCTCAAATTCTTAAAAATAATCAACTTCATAAACAACAAACAAATCAAATAACCAAGTTCATAACTAACCCTAAAACTAACGACTAAGTCCAAAAACAACAATAAAAACTAATAACTAAGTCCAAAAACAACAATAAACATATTTAAAATCACTCTGTTCTTTAAGACGATTTTTCTTTCTCCCTGGTTCGAGGCGATTTCTCAACCTCCACGGCGATGTCGTCAATGGGTGGCTCTCCTCCAGGTGACCTGGTATAGGCCTCCTGTGGGTAGCTTCTTGGCGACCTGGGGGACTCCTCGGAGGCTTCAGGTGGCTTCTCTCTTGGCTGCCTCAAGACTGGGACGGCGACCTCGGATTGAGGGGCCGTAGTTTCTTCCACGTCTGGTGGTTTTTTCTTGGGCTGCCTCACTGGTACCTCGGCGACCTCGGGCTGAGGGGCCGGAATTTCAGGGATTTCACGGGGTTGGCTATGGAGCTCTTCCTCCTCACTTGGACTGCTATCTTCCTCAGTGCTTGAGCTGCTACTCTCGCTCACGCTCAGGACTGTGGCACGTCTTAGATTATTAAGGTGGATTTTTGAGGATGCTCCATCCTTATCAACTTGATAGGTTGAAGAACCCAGGACCTCCAAAATCTCAAATGGACCTATCCACTTGGGCGCAAACGGAATTTTCGGGGCAAAATTTCTAACCCAAACCCTCTCTCCAACTCTAAATTTAATAATTGGTATTCTTGGGGTGGGAGCGTATCTCTGTTGATAGGCTTTTTGATTCCGATTTGCTTCCTGTCTAACTTGAATTATATCTTCGGAGCGTGGTACTGTTTCAACTTTATCACGTACAATCGCCCATTCTCCTGGTCTCTTCAACTCATATCCTAATAGTAATTCTCCTGGTGTCTTTTGGGTAGCTCCATTCTTCCGAGTCCGTAATGCATATAGGACCTGCGGAATTTGGGTATCCCATACTGTAGTAGGTCGTTCTAAGATGGCGGCGCTTAAAGCCTTCTTCATTTCTTGCCATCTTCGTTCCGTTGGATTTGCCTGTTGATGATAAATGGGGGAGGATGTCCATTTAATATGATTCGTTCTGCAAAACTGTTCAAATACTGCTCCTCTAAATTGAGCACCATCGTCTGATCTTATCTCCTTTGGATATCCGTATCTACTAAACACTTCATCTTTCAAGAACTTAATGATTTTTGATGCGGTTGCTCTAACTACCGGAATAGCTTCTATCCATTTAGTAAATACGTCCATCACCACTATCAGAAATCGATTTTTCCTGCCAGTTTCTTCATATGGACCCATTATATCACACGCTATTATTTGGAACGGTGCTTCTGCTGCAATACTCCCCAGCACAGCTTCCTTCTGAGGTGCTCCTGCCTTGATCTGCTTACAAATATCGCACTCTCTTGTATATTTTCGGACTTCCTTTTCCATACTACTCCAATAGTAGTAACGGCTAATAGCTCTACTTGTTTCTTGTGCTCCTGGATGGAGGGCTTCACTATATGAATGATAGGCCTCAAAAACATCTTGTTTATCAAATTTTCCCACCACTAAGCACAATCTATTCAAGTGGAGCCTAAATAGGTAATCATCCTGGACAATATAGTAGTTCCACCATGACGGCTGCTGTTCTGGAGGTTTCTTTGCTTCTTGTAACCATTGTCTTTTAGTTTCTTTCATCTCATCATCTTCGTCTTGTCCCTCTTTTACTCGCTCTTCCAGGCTCTGAATCTCCTGGGGCTGGAACATCGCTATTACATCCTTAAATTTTTTCCCTTTCGTTGGTGGGACCATTCTATCTTCATTGAATGTTTCCGGATCTCTCACTGTATCTTCTGGGTTCCGTGATAGGAAATCTGGAAGTGCATTTTCTTTCCCCGGACAGTGGATCACCCGAAATGAATATTCCTGAAGCAATAACGCCCATCTTGTCAATTTTGCTTTAGTGTCTTTCAGACGATGCAACCACGTCAATGCTTGAGAGTCGGTCTTTAAAATGAATGGGGCATCTTCCAAATATTGTCGGAAATGTTTAATCGCCCAGACCACGGCCATACACTCTTGTTCATTTGCGTGGTATGCTTGTTCTGTCTTAGTAAGTTTATGCGACGCATATGCAATAATGCGTCGTTCCTCTTGGTCGCTTAATTGGTAGAGCACTGCACCTATCCCTATTTTCGAGGCATCTGTCTGCAAATAGAACTGCTTCCCTGGATGCGGTCTCCATAGCTGCATCGGCTGCGCCATAAATTTCTTTACCTCGTCAAACGCTTCTTGTTGTTTGGCTCGCCAACGGAAAGGTTTATCTTTTTGCAACAGTAGCGTTAAAGGTTCTAAACGCTCCGCTGCCTGGGGAATATATTCCCTCAGCCAGTTTACTAGGCCCAAAAATGACTGCAATTGTTTTCTTCCTGTTGGTGGAGGGAATTTCTCCACATCGTTTAAATGTCTTCGCTGTGGAGTATTACAGTCTTCTTTGACTTTAAACCCTAAGTATTCTAACTCGTTCACCCCAATTACACACTTTTCTGCTCCGCATCTCAGTTGGTAAATCGAGAGTCTTTCCAACACCTTTTGGAGGTGTTGTCGGTGTGTTCTGTGATCTGGTGAGAAAATGATCACGTCATCCAAGTATACTCTCGTAAACTGCTGCAGTTCCCCACTTAGAACCTCCGACATTAGTTTCTGGAATGTAGCTGGCGCATTCCTGAGGCCAAAAGGCATTACATTAAATTCGTAAGTGCTTCCATCCAATAAACCAAATGCCGTCAGGTGTCTATCCGCTTCTGCTACTGGTATTTGCCAATAACCGGCTTTGAGGTCTAGCGTCGAGAAAACTCGGGCTTCTCCAATTTCTTTTAATGTGTTCGGGATTACTGGCAGTGCTGCCACTTCTTCTTGGGTCACTTCATTCAACTTCCGATAGTCCAAACAGAATCTCATAGTCCCATCTTTCTTCGTTACTGCTACCACCGGCGCACAATACTCAGAGGTGCTCGGCGATATTACTCCCGCCCGGAGCATCTCTGCTACCTGTTCTTGAACCGCTACTCTCTTAATTTCTGAAAGAGCATATGGCCTTACTCGAACTGGTTTCGTATTAGTCAATCGGATCCGGTGCTGGGTAGCTTTTGTTGTGTTTTGTTGTACACTTTCCTTAAATAACTCTGCAAAGTCTATCAAAATTTGAGTGTATTCTTCCTTGTCTATTTCAGGTACATACGGAATAGTGATACTATCCTCATCTTCTTCGTCTGCGTCTCGCTTTCCCCAGTATACGATATCTCTGGTGGTGTTTTCCAAGTATATACAACAGCGGTTTATGTCCATCACAACTTCATTATTTTTGAACCAAGGCATTCCCAAAATGACGTCTTCGTTTAACTCGTCCATAATTGTAAATTTAGTTAGCATGGACATGTTTTTGATCTTTACTCGCTGTTGTACATCTCCTCTTGTTGCGTGCTGGGCTTCGCCGCAGGCTAGCCTCATTTCGCCTCTTAGCGCTCTGTTTCTAATTGATGGGGGTAGCAGCGCACTATTAATTATATTTCGGCTAGCCCCGGTGTCGAGCAAGGCTCTTACTGGAATACCTTCTACTATTATATCAATCATTGGCAAGGTCGCAGAATTTAAATTTAGTAACGTATTTGCTATTCCTCGCTTTCTATTCCATTTTTTCTTCTTTCTCCTAGTTCTTAGTTTTATCAATTGCCTGGGTTGGTTGTCATCGCAAATGTATCGCCGATACCCCTCCTCCAAGGGTGGCATCCACATTTGTTTAACCTTCTTCTTCTTCTTTAGCTTCTGCCGGACTCCCCTTTGAGTTGGCGGAATTTGCCGACTTAACGGTGGCAGCGCCGGACCTCCAGGTTCGTCCTCATAGCTTGGCATTTCATATTCTTCCTCCCATTGAGGTGGCATTCGCCATTCCCATGGTGGCATCTCTTCTTCCATCAACATATTTATAGATCCATCCGCCAAGTCTTCTTTAGACTTGCTATGAATCTTCATGTCTATATTGTACTTCTCCTCCCATAGTCTGCGTTTCGCTCTAGTATTGAACGCTGGGCACTCCATGGGTAGGTATTCAAATGATTTACGAACGTTTAGGCCAGCGGGCCTAACGTCGTCACAGGGTTCTTTGTTACTCTTGTGTTTCGAGTAAGTCAACGAGTTGGGCGCCATGTCCTGGCACAATTCGCCTTCGCTTCCTTCTTCAAGGGGCTTATCCCTGGAAGTTGCGCGGCTAGCGTCAGTCGTTGTCTCAGGGGCGGCGATCTGTGCAGGGCAGTTTGAGACCGCCCCAGGTCTTGGTTTGGGGTCGGCCTCGGTGGTAGAGAGCATGTCGTGCGTAGTTTCATCCTCGGCCATCCGGGCTGGAGGGGTTTCGTCGAATAATGCCATATTCTCGGTCATTATGATATTTGCCATGGGCTTCTCACGTTCTGCCGGCCTGGTGCAGGTTATGCCCAGGTGGTAGCTCCTTGTATACGCCTTCCTGGCGTTGGCGTCGACTGCTGCAGGTGTGGCACTATGTGTCCAATGCTGGCAGCGCCGGCTGTGTCGATTTTTGTATTATTCCTTTATTAAATTAGTTTGCCGCGTACGTTTCGCGTCTTGCCGACCTGGTGCAGGTTATGCCCAGGCGGTATACTATTGTTTACGCCTCCTCGGCGATGGCGTCGGCTGCTACGGTTGTGGCACAGTTAGTCCAACGTCGGCAACGTCGGCGATGACCGGGTTTCGTACTTTTCTTCTTAAAATTAGGTTGCCGTGTGTATTTACTTCTTCGCCGACCTGGTGCAGGTGATGCCCAGGTGGTTTGCTACTGGATACGCCTCCTCGGCGATGGCGTCGGCTGCTACGGTTGTGGCACAGTTAGTCCAACGTCGGCAACGTCGGCGATGACCGGGTTCCGTATATTTCTTCTTAAAATTAGGTTGCCGTGTACTTTTACTTCTTCGCCGACCTGGTGCAGGTAATGCCCAGGTGGTTTACTACTGGATACGCCTCCTCGGCGATGGCGTCGGCTGCTACGGTTGTGGCACAGTTAGTCCAACGTCGGCAACGTCGGCGATGACCGGTTCCGTATTTCTTCGGCTTGGATTGAGTTTGCCGTAGGGTTTTTCTTCTTTGCCGACCTGGTGCAGGTTATGCCCAGGTGGTAAATTATTGTATACGCCTCCTCGGCGATGGCGTCGGCTGCTACGGTTGTGGCACAGTTAGTCCAACGTCGGCAAAGTCGGCGATGGCCGGGGCGTATGAGTATTCTTAAGATTAAGTTTCGGTCCTGCTGGTACCTTGGTACCAACGCCGCGGATCAGCTAGGAACCACTGTTTCCTCACAGTATCGGGCTCGACTACGGCGTCCTTCCACCGGTGCTTCTTCAGCTACGCTATGCTTTAACTTCAGGTTCACGTATGCCCTCTTGACATACCCAGGTGCTCGGCAGTTCCGAGTTCGACTGGCAATTTTACTTGGCGATGGTCGTCCAAAGAAAAGACTTATGCAGATTTTAAAAACCAGAATTACTGCTCAACGAATATTTAGTTGTTTACTGTCTTATGGTTCTGCACCGACTGAATATTCCCAGTGAAATCGTGTCCTGGCACAATGATGCCTTCGCTTCCTCCTTCGAGGGGCCTATCCCTGGAAGTTCTTAGTACCTCGGCTAGCTTACAGTCGTTTTCTCAGGGGCGGCATATTGTGTAGGGCAGTTTGAAACCGCACCCAAGCAGCGGCTTAGGGGCGGCCTCGGTAGGATAGAGCATCTTCGCCTTCGGCCGTCTGGGCTGGCGGAATTTCACTTTGCCACGTGGTTTTTACGGCTTGCCGACCTGGTGCAGGTTATGCCCAGGTGGTATACACTCGTACAGGTCTTCTCAGTAGTGGCACTCGTCGCTGGAGGACTGGCAAAGGACAACCAGTCCTGGCATCGGCGGTCTCGTACTGAATCATCTTTAATTCATTTTGCCACGTGGTTTCTGCTGCTTGCCGACCTGGTGCAGGTTATGCCCAGGCGGTATACACTCGTGCAGGTCTTCTTCGTAATGGCACTCGACACTGGAGGACTGGCAACGGTCATCCAGGCCTGGCATCGGCGGTTTCGCACTTCATTAATCTTCAAATCATCTTTAATTTATTTTGCCACGTGGTTTCTGCTGCTTGCCGACCTGGTGCAGGTTATGCCCAGGCGGTATACACTCGTGCAGGTCTTCGTGGTAGTGGCACTCGACGCTGGACGACTGGCAACGGTCATCCAGGCCTGGCATCGGCGGTCTCGTACTTCTTTAACTTTAAATCATCTTCAATTCACTTTGCCACATGGTTTTGGCTTCTTGCCGACCTGGTGCAGGTTATGCCCAGGTGGCATATTCTCGTACAGGTCTTCTCCGTAGTGGCACTCGACGTCGGAGGACTGGCACCCATCATCCAGTCCTGGCATCGGCGGTTTTGTTCTTTGTTAACTTCATTCTTCCCTGATTCTTCTTCGCCACTCGGTTTTCTTGCTTCTCCACCTGGAGCAGGGTATGCCTCCAGGTCCAACCCCTCGTACGCGTCACCCAGGGCGATGGCGTCCGGCGCGCCTCCAATCCAATAGCGGCACCGTCGGCCATGTCGGTATCCGTCGCACACCACTTGGTTGCCGACCTGGTGCGAATTATGCCCAGGTGGAAAACATTTGACTGAAGGTCCCATTCATACGTTGCTGGCATCCATACGTTATAATTGATTCATGTTCTTTTTTTCTATATTTCTTCTTTCGGACCTGCTTGTACCTAGGTACAAACGCCGCGGAACGGCTAGGAACCACTGCACCCTCGCAGTATCGGGTTCGACCTCGGCGCCCTCCACCGGTGCTTCTTCAGCACGCCAAACTTTACAACTTGAGGTTTCCCAAGGGACTTCCCCCCAAATGAAACAACCTCCATGCCGCTTTTAGCCAGTGACAAAGGCCCAGCACGTCTTGCCACTTGCAAGGTACGACACCAACTGAGCTCTGTCTTGAGAAACGCGCTATTTATAGCCGTTTCCCAAGATCGAGTTCCACAACACCCCCACCCTCAAGAGCCTTTGTCACTGGTGATCTATTTAACCATGCCCATCTGGCATGATTATACAATATTCACAATACAAAAATCTTTTCCAAACAAATACAAACAACTTAACAACTAATACAACAACTAAAACTAATACTTCTTCGTTTCTTCAACGTTTCTTCCTTCTTAACATCGTCCCGGCGACCTCGGTCTGAGGGGCCGTGGTCCGGTCTTCATCTATTCGTTCACAGCGTGCTGCATGCGTCATCTCAAAGGATCCCTCTCCATGGAACAGTACCAGGTGATTTCTCATTCCTCCATAGGAGATCCCCTTGATAGACGTCTCTGCACAATGACTGTTCAATATTTGGTCCATCTGACTTAACAATTCTGTCCTCATCAGTTCTTGTCTATGATATTCGACCCAAATTCAAGCCTCCCCACACTTTTCGCTCTGCTCTGATGTTATTTGCACGGCGTTCAGCAGGTCGGGTTGTCAACGTTCAACGATAGCTTAGGCCCAAAGGACCTAACTCCGTTAGTGGGTTCTTTTTCACTCCTATCGCCTGAGTGAGTCAACTAGTTGGGCGCCATGTCCTGGCACAATGATGCCTTCGCTTCCTCCTTCGAGGGGCCTATCCCTGGAAGTTCTTAGTACCTCGGCTAGCTTACAGTCGTTTTCTCAGGGGCGGCATATTGTGTAGGGCAGTTTGAAACCGCACCCAAGCAGCGGCTTAGGGGCGGCCTCGGTAGGATAGAGCATCTTCGCCTTCGGCCGTCTGGGCTGGCGGAATTTCACTTTGCCACGTGGTTTTTACGGCTTGCCGACCTGGTGCAGGTTATGCCCAGGTGGTATACACTCGTACAGGTCTTCTCAGTAGTGGCACTCGTCGCTGGAGGACTGGCAAAGGACAACCAGTCCTGGCATCGGCGGTCTCGTACTGAATCATCTTTAATTCATTTTGCCACGTGGTTTCTGCTGCTTGCCGACCTGGTGCAGGTTATGCCCAGGCGGTATACACTCGTGCAGGTCTTCTTCGTAATGGCACTCGACACTGGAGGACTGGCAACGGTCATCCAGGCCTGGCATCGGCGGTTTCGCACTTCATTAATCTTCAAATCATCTTTAATTTATTTTGCCACGTGGTTTCTGCTGCTTGCCGACCTGGTGCAGGTTATGCCCAGGCGGTATACACTCGTGCAGGTCTTCGTGGTAGTGGCACTCGACGCTGGACGACTGGCAACGGTCATCCAGGCCTGGCATCGGCGGTCTCGTACTTCTTTAACTTTAAATCATCTTCAATTCACTTTGCCACATGGTTTTGGCTTCTTGCCGACCTGGTGCAGGTTATGCCCAGGTGGCATATTCTCGTACAGGTCTTCTCCGTAGTGGCACTCGACGTCGGAGGACTGGCACCCATCATCCAGTCCTGGCATCGGCGGTTTTGTTCTTTGTTAACTTCATTCTTCCCTGATTCTTCTTCGCCACTCGGTTTTCTTGCTTCTCCACCTGGAGCAGGGTATGCCTCCAGGTCCAACCCCTCGTACGCGTCACCCAGGGCGATGGCGTCCGGCGCGCCTCCAATCCAATAGCGGCACCGTCGGCCATGTCGGTATCCGTCGCACACCACTTGGTTGCCGACCTGGTGCGAATTATGCCCAGGTGGAAAACATTTGACTGAAGGTCCCATTCATACGTTGCTGGCATCCATACGTTATAATTGATTCATGTTCTTTTTTTCTATATTTCTTCTTTCGGACCTGCTTGTACCTAGGTACAAACGCCGCGGAACGGCTAGGAACCACTGCACCCTCGCAGTATCGGGTTCGACCTCGGCGCCCTCCACCGGTGCTTCTTCAGCACGCCAAACTTTACAACTTGAGGTTTCCCAAGGGACTTCTCCCCAAATGAAACAACCTCCATGCCGCTTTTAGCCAGTGACAAAGGCCCAGCACGTCTTGCCACTTGCAAGGTACGACACCAACTGAGCTCTGTCTTGAGAAACGCGCTATTTATAGCCGTTTCCCAAGATCGAGTTCCACAACACCCCCACCCTCAAGAGCCTTTGTCACTGGTGATCTATTTAACCATGCCCATCTGGCATGATTATACAATATTCACAATACAAAAATCTTTTCCAAACAAATACAAACAACTTAACAACTAATACAACAACTAAAACTAATACTTCTTCGTTTCTTCAACGTTTCTTCCTTCTTAACATCGTCCCGGCGACCTCGGTCTGAGGGGCCGTGGTCCGGTCTTCATCTATTCGTTCACAGCGTGCTGCATGCGTCATCTCAAAGGATCCCTCTCCATGGAACAGTACCAGGTGATTTCTCATTCCTCCATAGGAGATCCCCTTGATAGACGTCTCTGCACAATGACTGTTCAATATTTGGTCCATCTGACTTAACAATTCTGTCCTCATCAGTTCTTGTCTATGATATTCGACCCAAATTCAAGCCTCCCCACACTTTTCGCTCTGCTCTGATGTTATTTGCACGGCGTTCAGCAGGTCGGGTTGTCAACGTTCAACGATAGCTTAGGCCCAAAGGACCTAACTCCGTTAGTGGGTTCTTTTTCACTCCTATCGCCTGAGTGAGTCAACTAGTTGGGCGCCATGTCCTGGCACAATGATGCCTTCGCTTCCTCCTTCGAGGGGCCTATCCCTGGAAGTTCTTAGTACCTCGGCTAGCTTACAGTCGTTTTCTCAGGGGCGGCATATTGTGTAGGGCAGTTTGAAACCGCACCCAAGCAGCGGCTTAGGGGCGGCCTCGGTAGGATAGAGCATCTTCGCCTTCGGCCGTCTGGGCTGGCGGAATTTCACTTTGCCACGTGGTTTTTACGGCTTGCCGACCTGGTGCAGGTTATGCCCAGGTGGTATACACTCGTACAGGTCTTCTCAGTAGTGGCACTCGTCGCTGGAGGACTGGCAAAGGACAACCAGTCCTGGCATCGGCGGTCTCGTACTGAATCATCTTTAATTCATTTTGCCACGTGGTTTCTGCTGCTTGCCGACCTGGTGCAGGTTATGCCCAGGCGGTATACACTCGTGCAGGTCTTCTTCGTAATGGCACTCGACACTGGAGGACTGGCAACGGTCATCCAGGCCTGGCATCGGCGGTTTCGCACTTCATTAATCTTCAAATCATCTTTAATTTATTTTGCCACGTGGTTTCTGCTGCTTGCCGACCTGGTGCAGGTTATGCCCAGGCGGTATACACTCGTGCAGGTCTTCGTGGTAGTGGCACTCGACGCTGGACGACTGGCAACGGTCATCCAGGCCTGGCATCGGCGGTCTCGTACTTCTTTAACTTTAAATCATCTTCAATTCACTTTGCCACATGGTTTTGGCTTCTTGCCGACCTGGTGCAGGTTATGCCCAGGTGGCATATTCTCGTACAGGTCTTCTCCGTAGTGGCACTCGACGTCGGAGGACTGGCACCCATCATCCAGTCCTGGCATCGGCGGTTTTGTTCTTTGTTAACTTCATTCTTCCCTGATTCTTCTTCGCCACTCGGTTTTCTTGCTTCTCCACCTGGAGCAGGGTATGCCTCCAGGTCCAACCCCTCGTACGCGTCACCCAGGGCGATGGCGTCCGGCGCGCCTCCAATCCAATAGCGGCACCGTCGGCCATGTCGGTATCCGTCGCACACCACTTGGTTGCCGACCTGGTGCGAATTATGCCCAGGTGGAAAACATTTGACTGAAGGTCCCATTCATACGTTGCTGGCATCCATACGTTATAATTGATTCATGTTCTTTTTTTCTATATTTCTTCTTTCGGACCTGCTTGTACCTAGGTACAAACGCCGCGGAACGGCTAGGAACCACTGCACCCTCGCAGTATCGGGTTCGACCTCGGCGCCCTCCACCGGTGCTTCTTCAGCACGCCAAACTTTACAACTTGAGGTTTCCCAAGGGACTTCCCCCCAAATGAAACAACCTCCATGCCGCTTTTAGCCAGTGACAAAGGCCCAGCACGTCTTGCCACTTGCAAGGTACGACACCAACTGAGCTCTGTCTTGAGAAACGCGCTATTTATAGCCGTTTCCCAAGATCGAGTTCCACAACAATCGCGCTCTTTATAGCCGATTTCCACGTGGCGAATACCACAACACTTGCAAGGTGTCAAGGTCACGACCGAGATTCCAACTGACCTTGAAAAAAAGTTCAAGGTCACTTGCAAGGTGTCAAGGTCACGCACGAGATTCCAAGTGACCTTGAAAAAAAGTTCAAGGTCACTTGCAAGGTGTTGAAGCGAACAGATGCGTCTACGTTCCCAGGTAGCTCCGACGCATGTGCACTCCAATTTAAAATTCGCTGACGATCAGCCAGTTCAACATATACTTCTTTAACTTCGTTTTCACCCAGCATTCCCCACGGCTGTACATCTTCACACCACGACCAGAGATCCTCTTCTTCAGGCTTAGTTGTTATTGCCTGCGGTGAGTCACCCACGGGGTTTGGGTCGCTTGCCACTTCCTGGCCACTCGGCCGGCAGTCGGACGGAGGTTTAGAGGACCCGAACAGGTCCTGGACACCTATTGGCAGCTTGGCATCTCGGTCAGGGCCCTTTGCCACCTCCGTATCGTTGTCGAAAAAGTCATAGCAGACTTCCTGTAGTTCTGGGTGCCCTTTAGGCGCTGGTGTATCCATGGCATCGATGGTCAAGGCCTCCAGAGAGTTTCCCTGGAGGTCCGTGTGCCTGCTGGACGTCTTAAACCCCATAGCATCGAGGAGCCAGTCCTCCAGGAAGCCGCTCGGCGAAGACGGTAGCAGCACGTCTTGCATTCTGTCTAAAGCTGCTGCGTAATTTAAGGCCATGTGTCTGACTCACAACAGCTTTGTTAAATCGTAATAAAAATAGTTCAAAACTTTTCTCCTAACTCTGTATATTATATAAGTCTTATTCTGACTCTATATAATAGTTAACTGATAACACTTTTATGCCTAAGTATTTTATTCTAACTTAAAACACAAAAGAAACGACTTTGTAACTTTTAACACTTTTTTATTTGTCCGACAATATTTATAACAACTCCCATAAAAGTCCCAGTTTATGCTTTAGGGTACTTTTTACTAAATGCGTAATTTGAATTTAATTAC
Organism: Polydrusus tereticollis; assembly: GCA_963920685.1. Taxonomy (NCBI): domain Eukaryota; kingdom Metazoa; phylum Arthropoda; class Insecta; order Coleoptera; family Curculionidae; genus Polydrusus; species Polydrusus tereticollis. The sequence goes on from OY987329.1 coordinate 145,311,034, forward strand.
TTTAAAAACAACTCATCAACTCGAGTTGTGACGTCATATGATGACTGCAGCTAATTTGATCTTTCTTACTTGAACCCCCGTGAATGACTGAATGTAAACTAAAATTGTCGGCTATTTATAGGCAATTTGAGTGCTAAAACACCCCCCCCCCCCTTAGAGATCACATTAGCTGTCGTCGAATTGACAACAACAGCAAAATATTTACAGTTACAAATTTTACTTCCCTATATCTACACTTTTCTTCATCTGTTTCTTAGAGGATTGTCCTGGTGTTGATCGCCATCCCTCTGGCCGTAGCTCCATTTCTACTCTATGCTACGCTTTAGAACGTTCGGGTCTGGAGGATCGTCTTGGTGTTCATCACCATCTCTCTGGCTGTGGCTCCGTTGAAGTCATCTCTGCGGCTCCTGGCTTGGTTCAGCAAGGACTGCAGCTGTAGAGGCCATTCTTCTCTGGTCATCATTAAAATTCTGGTTTTCATTCGTTGGAATGGTATCATCGTAGCGGCTACTAAGCTCTCTGCCGTGCCAACCGTTGTTATGTTGGTTGCATGGGCTATCTTCTCCCTGTACTTTGCCACATCTGGCGCTAGCATCAACAAACTGGGTGTTCCCCATCTGCTAATCACTTCGGCTTGTACAAATTCTATTAGCGAAGCTGGGTGAATACTTCTGTGTGGTCTTGCTTCTATGAATCCACTGAATACATCTACAGCACAGTATAGCGTTGTAAATCTACTGTGTCTGGCCTTTGGTAAATCTTCAATTATTGTAATTAAAACTGCGCCCCACGGTTTTAACATTCCGTGGCACAGGTCATCTTCTTTGAAATGCTGACAACACAAACACTGACTAAAGTGCGTGTCCACATCCTTTTCTATCGACGGCCACCATAACCACTTCTTGATAATCTCTTTCATTCCTTGTCTAGTATTGTGGCGTATTCCATGAGCCAAGTTGAGGATATTCTTCCTGTGGTTCCTCGGACACCACACCGCCACTCCGTCGTCTCCTTGACGCCCCACAACTCCAAACCGATCTACCAGCGGCACCCTCGCATCCTTCTTGATTGCGTCCCGTAGGTCCCTGGCAACCGGATCGATTGCTTGCGCCCCCACGATCCCTAGGAGTGCGGTTATCCACCGCCCATCTTCCGGGGCCTCCTCCTCCAACTTGCCATGTAGCCACAAGACTGTCTCCGCATCTACTCCTGTTTGATGGGACACCACTTCAGGCACGTCACATTTCTTTATTTCATCTTTTGATGTTAATTGGGTTTTCGACCTAGGCGCATCGAAGGGCTTTAAGTCTTCCTTGCCTTTAACGGTCTTTTGCTCGGGCGCCATGAAGCGAACAGATGCGTCTACGTTCCCAGGTAGCTCCGACGCATGTGCACTCCAATTTAAAATTCGCTGACGATCAGCCAGTTCAACATATACTTCTTTAACTTCGTTTTCACCCAGCATTCCCCACGGCTGTACATCTTCACACCACGACCAGAGATCCTCTTCTTCAGGCTTAGTTGTTATTGCCTGCGGTGAGTCACCCACGGGGTTTGGGTCGCTTGCCACTTCCTGGCCACTCGGCCGGCAGTCGGACGGAGGTTTAGAGGACCCGAACAGGTCCTGGACACCTATTGGCAGCTTGGCATCTCGGTCAGGGCCCTTTGCCACCTCCGTATCGTTGTCGAAAAAGTCATAGCAGACTTCCTGTAGTTCTGGGTGCCCTTTAGGCGCTGGTGTATCCATGGCATCGATGGTCAAGGCCTCCAGAGAGTTTCCCTGGAGGTCCGTGTGCCTGCTGGACGTCTTAAACCCCATAGCATCGAGGAGCCAGTCCTCCAGGAAGCCGCTCGGCGAAGACGGTAGCAGCACGTCTTGCATTCTGTCTAAAGCTGCTGCGTAATTTAAGGCCATGTGTCTGACTCACAACAGCTTTGTTAAATCGTAATAAAAATAGTTCAAAACTTTTCTCCTAACTCTGTATATTATATAAGTCTTATTCTGACTCTATATAATAGTTAACTGATAACACTTTTATGCCTAAGTATTTTATTCTAACTTAAAACACAAAAGAAACGACTTTGTAACTTTTAACACTTTTTTATTTGTCCGACAATATTTATAACAACTCCCATAAAAGTCCCAGTTTATGCTTTAGGGTACTTTTTACTAAATGCGTAATTTGAATTTAATTACTTTAAAAACAACTCATCAACTCGAGTTGTGACGTCATATGATGACTGCAGCTAATTTGATCTTTCTTACTTGAACCCCCGTGAATGACTGAATGTAAACTAAAATTGTCGGCTATTTATAGGCAATTTGAGTGCTAAAACAGTGTCAAGGTCACGACCGAGATTCCAAGTGACCTTGAAAAAAAGTTCAAGGTCATTTGCAAGGTGTCAAGGTCACGACCGAGATTCCAAGTGACCTTGAAAAAAGTTCAAGGTCATTTGCAAGGTGTCAAGGTCACGACCGAGATTCCAAGTGACCTTGAAAAAAAGTTCAAGGTCATTTGCAAGGTGTCAAGGTCACGACCGAGATTCCAACTGACCTTGAAAAAAAGTTCAAGGTCACTTGCAAGGTGTCAAGGTCACGCACGAGATTCCAAGTGACCTTGAAAAAAAGTTCAAGGTCACTTGCAAGGTGTCAAGGTCACGACCGAGGTTCCAAGTGACCTTGAAAAAAAGTTCAAGGTCATTTGCAAGGTGTCAAGGTCACGACCGAGATTCCAAGTGACCTTGAAAAAAGTTCAAGGTCATTTGCAAGGTGTCAAGGTCACGACCGAGATTCCAACTGACCTTGAAAAAAAGTTCAAGGTCACTTGCAAGGTGTCAAGGTCACGCACGAGATTCCAAGTGACCTTGAAAAAAGTTCAAGGTCATTTGCAAGGTGTCAAGGTCACGACCGAGATTCCAAGTGACCTTGAAAAAAGTTCAAGGTCATTTGCAAGGTGTCAAGGTCACGACCGAGATTCCAAGTGACCTTGAAAAAAAGTTCAAGGTCACTTGCAACGTGTCAAGGTCACGCACGAGATTCCAAGTGACCTTGAAAAAAGTTCAAGGTAATTTGCAAGGTGTCAAGGTCACGACCGGGATTCAAAGTGACCTTGAAAAAAGTTCAAGGTCATTTGCAAGGTGTCAAGGTCACGACCGAGATTCCAAGTGACCTTGAAAAAAAGTTCAAGGTCACTTGCAAGGTGTCAAGGTCACGACCGAGATTCCAAGTGACCTTGAAAAAAAGTTCAAGGTCACTTGCAACGTGTCAAGGTCACGACCGAGATTCCAAGTGACCTTGAAAAAAAGTTCAAGGTCACTTGCAAGGTGTCAAGGTCACGCACGAGATACCAAGTGACCTTGAAAAAAGTTCAAGGTAATTTGCAAGGTGTCAAGGTCACGACCGGGATTCAAAGTGACCTTGAAAAAAGTTCAAGGTCATTTGCAAGGTGTCAAGGTCACGACCGAGATTCCAAGTGACCTTGAAAAAAGTTCAAGGTCACCTGCAAGGTGTCAAGGTCACGCACGAGATTCCAAGTGACCTTGGAAAAAGTTCAAGGTCATTTGCAAGGTGTCAAGGTCACGACCGAGATTCCAAGTGACCTTGAAAAAAAAAGTTCAAGGTCACTTGCAAGGTGTCAAGGTCACGCACGAGATTCCAAGTGACCTTGAAAAAAAAAAGTTCAAGGTCACTTGCAAGGTGTCAAGGTCACGCACGAGATTCCAAGTGACCTTGAAAAATGTTCAAGGTAAATTGCAAGGTGTCAAGGTCACGACCGGGATTCAAAGTGACCTTGAAAAAAGTTCAAGGTCATTTGCAAGGTGTCAAGGTCACGCACGAGATTCCAAGTGACCTTGAAAAAAAGTTCAAGGTCACTTGCAAGGTGTCAAGGTCACGACCGAGATTCCAAGTGATCTTGAAAAAAGTTCAAGGTCATTTGCAAGATGTCAAGGTCACGACCGAGATTCCAAGTGACCTTGAAAAAAAGTTTACGGTCACTTGCAAGGTGTCAAGGTCACGCACAAGATTCCAAGTGACCTTGAAAAAAGTTCAAGGTCATTTGCAAGGTGTCAAGGTCACGCACGAGATTCCAAGTGACCTTGAAAAAAGTTCAAGGTCATTTGCAAGGTGTCAAGGTCACGCCCGAGATTCCAAGTGACCTTGAAAAAAAGTTGAAGGTCACTTGCAATTTGTCAAGTTCCCGCACAAGATTCCAAGTGACCTTGAAAAAAGTTCAAGGCACCAAAGTCACCCGATTTAACTCCGCTCGACTTCTTATTGGGCTACGTTAAAGAGAGAGTATACAAAAATAAACCACAAAATTTAGAAGACTTGAAAATAAGAATAAGAGCCCTGATTCCGCAAATTACCCCAGATATTGTTACTAACGCCCAAAGAGAGTTTGTGGATAGATTGGGTCATTGTAGAGCTGTGAATAGATACCACTTCCAACATTTATTAAAATAGGCAGGCATATTCCTTTATTGTAAATAATGTTCATGAAATAAAATAATATACAGGGTGCCCAAGATAAGGAGGGCCTCTATGGGGATCTCGGTTATGGTAAGAGCTACAACTTTGATTAAATGGGGAAAAAGTTGCGCAATCAGAGGACTAATAATATGGCATAAAAAAGTTTTAGTAATATTTGTAAGTTTTGAGATATTAAATAAAAACTGATATTTTGGATTTTTGATTTTATTTTTCTTTGGCGTTATTATTAAAGTTAGAGCAAAACTGACAAAACTCTCTCACAGCAACTTGTTATGAACTTAAAGATTACATCGCAATTTTTTTTATACGACGTTTCGTTTCCAAGCAAACACCATCAACTTCATTTTTTCTAATACGGCCCTGATTTCTTATTGTCAAATTTTGAGAGCATTTTTTATTCTTAATTCAATGATGTACCAGACAATGTTGTTTAATTACGTTTCGAGCCTTTTTAACCATCTTTATGAAATTTTCAGGGTCCGGACCTGGATCCTAGAGTGTTGCATATGCTTTTTCAGCTTTTTTAATTAAAAAAATGAAAATGATGGATGTAGAAGGTAACAACGTAATCTTTTTAGTTTCATTATGAATTTAAAAAAAAATAATAAAATTACATAATAGATTTTTAATTATTTATTTAACATTGTAAAATACTGATTCCGAACCCATAATAATTAAACTTTAATTAATTGAAATAAAACTAACATTAACTCATTAAAAATTAATTTTCCAAAAGGTGTTCAAAGTGATTTCCGTCGTTCTCCAAACATAAATAGGATCTTAAAACTGTATTATTTAGGACATTAGTTAACATTTGTGGCGTTACGCTGTGAAAGGCTGCAAGCACTAGTTGTCTAAGCTCTTCTTCTGTTTCAAAATTCTGCTTATAAACACAATTCTCGATATATCCCCAAAGGAAAAAATCAAGCGGGGTTAAATCTGGGGAACGCGCCGGCCAGGGTGTTACAGAATAAGTGCTGATACTTTTTTCTGGAAATCTTGCTGAAATGTACTCTCTAACTACCCTTGAATTATGTGCAGGTGCACCATCCTGCTGGAACCAAGTGTCGCGTTGTTCTGCCAGAGGTAAATTATCCAGAGCCTCCTCTAAGTCATTTTGGAGTAAATATAGGTAATGCTCAGATGTTAAATTATGTTGATAGAAAAAAGGTCCTATTATTCTTGTTCCCAAAATTCCAGCCCACATATTAAATCCGAAACGGTATTGGTGTCTTGATTCTTTGAATACACGTGGATTTTCCTTAGACCAGTAATGTACATTTTTTCTGTTAAAGATCCCGTTTCGATTTACCATGCTTTCATCAGACCAAATTATCTGGTAAGGAAAATTTATGTTTTCGTGGCATTTTCTGGTGTACCATTCGCAGAATGATCGACGTCTTTCTGCATCACCTGGCCTTAGTCCTTGACAAATTCTGTATTTATATGGGTGAAATTTTTGTTTGTTTAAAATAAATTGAGCAGTTGATTTCGCTACGCCTACATTTTCATCAATTTCTCTAGTTGATACTCCAGGGTTTTCAGTAACAGCTAATAATACGCTGAAAACCTTTTCCTGGTTACTATTTTTTTTCGGGAGAGCATGGGTTTTTTAAATGCACCGTATTCTTTAAGGTTAGTTACTAACTTACTGTAAGTCCGTTTAGCTGGTTGTCTCCTTTCCGGATATTTGTCCAAATACATCCGCTCCGCTACATTACAATTTTCTCCGCTTAAAATAAAACATGATAACATATCAAATTTTTCTTCATTTGAATAATAACCTGCCATATTTAGTTCAACTGAAGTAATGCCAAATTGTCTGACACCATACCTACTCATTTTTTTTTCCAATGCCTACTTCGCTAATTTGGGAAAAGAACAATACTTAGTTTGCAACAGCGTAGATTTGTGTTGTTTCAAAAAGAAAATAAACCCAGGAAGATTTTATTTTTTTTTAAACAGTATCGTAAGGTTTAATTAAAAAAGCTGAAAAAGCATATGCAACACTCTAGGATCCAGGTCCGGACCCTGAAAATTTCATAAAGATGGTTAAAAAGGCTCGAAACGTAATTAAACAACATTGTCTGGTACATCATTGAATTAAGAATAAAAAATGCTCTCAAAATTTGACAATAAGAAATCAGGGCCGTATTAGAAAAAATGAAGTTGATGGTGTTTGCTTGGAAACGAAACGTCGTATAAAAAAAATTGCGATGTAATCTTTAAGTTCATAACAAGTTGCTGTGAGAGAGTTTTGTCAGTTTTGCTCTAACTTTAATAATAACGCCAAAGAAAAATAAAATCAAAAATCCAAAATATCAGTTTTTATTTAATATCTCAAAACTTACAAATATTACTAAAACTTTTTTTATGCCATATTATTAGTCCTCTGATTGCGCAACTTTTTCCCCATTTAATCAAAGTTGTAGCTCTTACCATAACCGAGATCCCCATAGAGGCCCTCCTTATCTTGGGCACCCTGTATTTAAAATTTTAAAAAGTCTCATTTCGTTTATAAAAACAAACTTGAAATTGATGCTGATTTCTTGAGACACCCCATACGAATGGAAATAAAGTTGGGAATAATAGAAATATCTGTGAACAGGTTAACTTAAAAAACAAACGCTCAAACAATTCAATTTTTATTTTTAATTTCATTGAAGATGTCTAATTTTCAATTGTCAATAATTCGTATACAGTTGAAGATAGGTATAGGACATCATAAACGAAATCTGTTTAGAATCTTGCGTAGAATCAAAAAATTAAATAATATACAGAGTATTCTATTTACAAAAAGTGACATTGACGTTCATTTATGTAACACCCTGTATATTCTAGTATTAGCTAAAAAAATGCAAAAATAAAAATAAAAATCGACGTGTCTGAGCGTTTTTTTTTAAGTTAACCTGTTCAGAAATATTCCTATTATTCCAAACTTTATCACCACCCTGTATATTTTCGACAAGGAAGCCAAAATTAATGTCAAAACTCTCAAATTTGACATCCCCTTTAGGAGCATAAAGTAAAACTTGAGTTTTTTTGACATTTGGTCTTAAATTATGTTTTCTGCTATACTAGGACATATTATTAAGTTCCAAATTTATATTTGCTTTGACTTCACTATAATCTAATTGGTTAGTGTAAATAAGTTAAGTATCATCTGCACACGATTCGGTCCGAGAGAACTGGGCAGTCTTTTCCAGGTCAAAAGTGTTTAATAAATATAATAAGGGGCCAGATAATAGAGCCCTGTGGTACTCCTGAGCCTACTTTCCCCATTGCCGATGCACCCGCAGCTAACCGAACATATTGTTGCCTGTAAGTCAAGTAGATATGTTTGGAAAAATGAAAGCGCCTGATCTGTTAAGCCAAAACAGTTTAGTTTAGCACATAACAATCTGTGGTCTACGCAATCGAATGGCATTGAGAAGTCCAGCAGTATCAATATTGTCGCCATCCTGCCATCCAAGCCCCTAACAATCAAGTTTCTTACATGTAACAATAAAGATGTTGTACTGAATCCAGTCCGAAACCCACACTGAGTTAGAGGTAGCAGTCCATTATCATTTGCAAAATTATATAATTGCTGGTATATGGCTCTTTCGAAAACTGTACTTAATATTGGGAGTAAGCTTATCGGCCTTAAGTCACTTACTGAATATGGTGAAGCGATCTTTGGTCCGTGTAAATTATTGATGTTTTCCAGACTGACGGAAAGTGACCAGCATCAATATAAACATTTACCAAATGAGTTATGTAATTAAGCAAAATAGGCAGACTTAATTTTGTCATAATTAAGGAAATATCATCTATTCCAGCAGCATTAGATTTTAGAAAACCAATAATTTTATTACATAATCTCTGGAGAGTAACCGAAATTCTAGGCGCTTTGTGTTAAGCCTGTTATTTCCAAAACAATTTACTAACTCGGAGTTCGCTTTAGCGCCAGTAAAAGATGTCATAAAGTAATCATTTATGCTGTTAGGGTTTTGGAACCAGTCTGGCAGCTCTGATTTGGACTTCAGCAATATTGTGGGAATCAAGTTGTATTTTCAACTCCCAACATTAAAAGTGAGGCTTTGAATTTTCCTCGGGTTTAGGTTCTTTCACTGGTTGGTTTTCTATATTTGGCTAAGTAAATTAGACAGTAAGATCACATTTAATTTGGCGTTTATTTATCCAATTCGGCACTTGTGTTTACAAGATAACTTTTTGATACATGATTAATTACTAACTTTAGTACAGAACAACATTACTATATTTATTACTTGGTGCTTCTTGTTAAGCGAATGCAATTGTCATGTCCGACGGACGATGACGAACGTTAATTTTGACGTACGTTTACCTTCTAATGGTTTAACTCGCAGTCGGTCCCGAGGAACCGAAAGGTGCTCCGTCTGATTCTGAAAACATTGGTTGCATTTAATTTAATTATTTTTATCGCATTTGAGCAATCGTTTCTCCAACACATATTTTAAATATGCCGCCTTTCTTGACGTACGGATGCGAGAGCAAAATTTCCTATTGTTTTATAATTTTTCCAAGTCTGTTTTAAATTTCTGAAAGGCTATATCTCTTTCTTTTAAAATTCTCTTGAGCGCATCCGTAAGCCAAGGTGCAGGAGCACGACTCAAACATACAGTTCGCACTGGGCGCGTGAATGCTAAATATATTGCAAATATTTTCTGTAAGAAGGGTAATTTTATTTTCTATATTAGGAATATAATAAATTTTTAATTAGCAAAATTAACGATTACAAAAAAAAATAATCAGAGCCCCGACTACACCAATGAGTTTTAATAAGTTGTGGAGAAAAATAAATAAAAGAGTCTAATAATCTTACCAAAGTCACTTCTAATAGCGATGACGACGTCTAGTTGCACCATCACATCACGTCGCACACAGTAGAAGATATTTCCGCAATCTGAAACGATGGAGAAAAATTGATCAAGTAAAGTTTTGGAGGAAAAAAGGAAGTTTAGATTGAAAGATTATATGATTCAACAATGCAGGGTAATAAAAATAATAGGTTAATACTACAGTTGCGTTTATAACGACGCCATATTGAATTTTTTAAATAGCAACCCTCATAAATAACCACACTAGTGAATTGCATTTCGCGATCCTATTATTAAATTTCTCACTTCCTTAATCATGGATCATTTTTATTTTGTAACCAACCTGTATATTTCAAATATTCATATTGAATAGTATAACCTTTTTAAAATGCCTCATATATAGAGAAATATTTTTCGTTCTACAAGCAAAAAAAGTTAATATCGTTGCATTTTACAAACCCATATTTGAAATTAAAGTTGACGAACCTTTAAATAAAAAGTAACATGATCACTAATCACTATAGCAAATCACATGAAACTTTTTGAATTTTCCGATCGTCTTGCACTTACTAAATGACTATTAACATGAACAGTGCTAAATGTATCGTACCGTAATAATACGCGATATGTTGTCTTTAAGATCTACTAGCGGACTGTTCTCCCATTCCATAAATTTATCATTTCCCGCTCATTATTGTTTTTTAAAGTTTATATAATCCTTATATTCATCTGCAAGACTACCTACCTATCCTAATAAATAATCAATACCAAATATTAATCATCCCACAATATATTAAACCTAGAACGGTCTATTATGTAACATTATTGCAAAATTATTGTACCTATTATTAGTAAGTAATCTAATAATTAATTAAAATGGTAACTTAATTTTTTTGCTCCCATTTGTAAAACTGATTTAATGATAATAATAGCAAGCATATAATGATGACTGTTATTCACGAGGATGATGTTTATGATACGAACCGTAGGCGAGTGTCATAAATCATCCAAGTGAATAACAGCCATTTTATGCGAGTAGAATACTATACTTTGTCCAGGATTACCAAATAATTTTAGCTACAATTAAGTACCACATATCCTTATTTTTAAATAACTAACATTGAATTAATAACATTGAAACAATATATTGAACTTCTCACTAACTAGCAAGAAAAATTATTTGTTAACATTAATATTAATATGAAATAAAACAATGCAGTCTTCCTCCACAGTTTAATTGTTATAACATAAAAGTTATTAGATTCCCGACATGTTTCGAGCACTTAAGTACTCATCTTCAGGGGATACTGAAAGGATAATATAAATTTGAGAATGAAAAGAAAAAGATAAAGAAGGACTTACCCAACATCGAGTTTAACTTCGAAATAATAAGTTAAACTCGATGTTGGGCGTTGGGTAAGTCCTTCTTTATCTTTTTCTTTTCATTCTCAAATTTATATTATCCTTTCAGTATCCCCTGAAGATGAGTACTTAAGTGTTCGAAACATGTCCGGAGTCTCATAACTTTTATGTTATAACAATTAAACTGTGGAGGAAGACTGCATTGTTTTATTTCATATTACATTGACTCCACTGAAAGTATGGACTATTTTTTCAACATTAATATTAATGTTTGAATTTACACAGTGTGTTAAGTTAAACGTAGGAATCGAACTTAAATCTACATTGATATTTTGGAACAACTAACCTTTTGACGTTTCAAATTAAAATTAAAAACCAAAGCGCAATTGCCAAAATAAAAACAAGGTGTTGCCATAGCGACAAGCGCTGTTTCTTATTGTGCGTATGTACAAAATCCTATTGAAATTATATGATTTCATTATACATCATGTATAATGAATATTATACACTGGTGTATATTGGATATTATTATTATTAAGGAAACACATGTATAATGATCATGTTATATAGTAAGTAGTCTTGGACAAAAATATTTTTTCAGTACTAACCTATAACATCGCCATTATTGACCGATTATTAACGTTAGAAATAGTTTTTCTCTACCTTATAAGTTATTATTGACCATGGTCAATAATAAGGCATCGAAATCCATTATTGACCGATCTTCAAGAATCTATTTGAACGCAGGTAACTTGATTTTTTGATTCTACAACATGAATAACCTGAAAGGTGATTTCTTGTGGTTAGGAAACCAGATAATTATAAAATATTTTGCCAATTCCAAAGCGCAGGTAACTTGATTAAAAAATATACTTATACCTACCTATAATGTTTTATAATTATTATTAATGCTGTAAAGATAAATGTCTTATAAAAGTTTGTAGTAGTGGAAAAAATATTATATTAACCACGGTTTAGACAGCTTATAGCCCTCGCGTCTTAAATCCCTCGTCGCTTCGCTCCTCGTGATTTAAACTTGCCGCTCGGGTAGTGATGATGGCTGTCTAAGCCTTGGTTAATAATATACTATTAGGAAAAGGGGGAAAAAAAGTCAAAAAGTCTTTCTCCACTAATTTAATAGTGTGCTATTAAAGGCTCAATTTTAAAATTAAATTGTCTCTACATGTTTCGAAGGTAGTAACCTTCATCTTCAGGAGACCAAAGTAGTGCTGCAGTTATTATTAGCAGTAGAGAGAAAACTGTTGGTGGAAAATGACGTTGATGGAGCTTTTTTTATATAAAAATATTTTGACAAGATATTAATAATTGAATGTAATCAGCATGCTAAAATTGGAATTGAAAGTGGAATGTTATATTTAATTCAAAGTTTCTGAAAAGACACTGTCAATCTGTGGTCGAATTTAAAAAGGGAAGATATTCGTTATTTGAAAATCATAAGTCAGGATATATAAAAAGGATCTTTTGGACATTCTAGGTCTTGTTAGAGAAAGATTTTTGTTTGTGATTTGTTTTATGAGAAATTCTGTTATAAGAAAGAAATTTGTAATTAGTAATGAAATAAAATTATTAATAATGCCTGTACTTACATAATGTTGAAATTTCATTTGTAAAATTAGTTATTGGAGACCTAGGGTCCCGTCACCTTGCGTTATGTTCGTCCCATTATGTAGGGAAAACAATAGAATTTGATTTAAAATAAAATTATTAAAAAAACAGATCTTATATTTTATATACCCTTAAAGATTAAAATAGGGAGACGAACACAGTTAAAATGAAAACGTGACAGCGTGTTCAGTCATTTTATAGTCGACCGTTGACAGCTTGAGAATAAAATGGTTGACAATGTCAGTATAATTGCAGTAACGAAAAAGGTATGAAAAAATTTTCCTATATTTCAACTCCACTTCGAGAATGGACTATTTCTTTAATTATTAATATAGGTACTATTAATCGTTATTTGTGAATAAACGACGAGGTTTATCGACTCGGTGGAGGAGTAACTATTTTATTGTCGTTAACACGGCATATTTGGTTTAGTAATATCTGTTAAAACAAAAAAGATATGCCAAAAATAAAATAGGGTTTTCAGGTAAAGTGCCCTCTGGTGGCTTAGTAAGGCAACATTTTTGTAACAGAATGATATAGAAATCACCAAGGTAAGTCTCTGTGCCGAACCTCAATTAGGTTGTTAAAGAAACTAATTGCCGTATATTAAAAATAAAAGAAAAAAGTTTGATGGGCTGTAACTCGGAAAATATTGACATTTCGATTTTTTGCTAGATGACTTATTCCCTTTATTGCGTCACATGTACAATCACCTGTCCACGTATCCTAACACATTCTCTTAACACCCGGTATATACAGGGTGTTAATTAAGTATGTTGCTAAATTCAAGGGTGTTATACCTTGCTAAATTTTAGGATCAAAAGTATATATAAACATAGGTTCGCCACCACTTTATTTTTGAGATAAAGAATGTTAAAAATTTGAAAAAAATAAAAATTAATTATTGTACAGGGTGTCTCATAATTAATGAAACACAGTAAAACTGCAGATTCCATGGGTAAAAATATTGCGATTTGGCCAAACTTAGCTTAATTCAAAAATTGATAATAACCGATATAGGGTGTCCAACTGAGAATTCTATTTTCGATTTTCCTAATTCACTTATTTTTTAACCAATATTTTAACATACAATTTTGTCATTGGGGGATTTTCAGGGCGAGAAATTAAAATTTGTTAAGAATTTTGATGTAGATTGTAGGTATAGGTATATAAAAACAAGTGTATCTTTCTTGCGGCTTACCATATTTATGCTTTTATTAAAAATGTCAATTTTCTCATTCATTTTACGCAATTAAGGTGTACTTTATAAATGTCGCTCTTTCAGAAAATTGTATGTTAAAATATTGGTAATAAAAAAAAAGTTAATTAGGAAAATCGAAAATAAAATTTTCACTTGGACACCCTGTATTTGTTATTATCAACTTTTGAACTAAACTAAGTTTAGCCAAGTCGCAGTATTTTTACCCAAGAAATCTGCAGTTTCACTGTGTACCATTAATAGTTATAAAAAATATATGTTTTAGACCGCTTCAGATATTATTTTCAGTTTCACTAGGTACTATAATAACTAGGCGTAAAAATACAAATTTTCATAAAATATTTGGGCTACTTCCACCAGTGGCGTCCGGGCAAGTATACCTTTGGATATTTTTAACGAGAGAAATGATACGCCATTTTCATAATTACGCGATATCACTGAGCCAAAATTGTTCCTAAACTTTTCTTCGTGTGACGAACCGTTAAGAAGAAATATAATATCAAAAGGTACTTTGACTTAGACATTGAACGTACGAATATAGTATTCGTATAACCCTGATACTACCTACTGTGCAAAAATATTTGTCAAATTAATATATCAATAGATAAATGGTGGATATTTATTGCGACCGTGCAAAAGGATATATTATAGATATATTAGTAGACGGACGAAACGAAAAAAAAATGTCAATAACTTAATAAATTTAGCTGCCGGCCGCTTTGCACGTAGTGGACGCCGGAGTCTTCCCCAACATGCCGGCCCTTACGGAACCATATTATACAGGGCTGCCCAGAAGTCCGGAATAAAATTAATATAGCCGTAACCTGTAACTTTTGGGGAAAATGCTCGGACACGTCAATTTAGTTTTATATATGCTCACATTTTGACGTTATTCGCTTGTATTTTTATAGACATTTGTCAAAGATATGACGACATCGATTTTTTTTTAAATGGAAACATACAGTATGCTCATAAATTTTGGCGCGATTCTGTCAAGCTATTTCAAAATGGCGACTGTTAAAAGTTTAAAAAAAATGCCTATTTGAGTAAGCGGAAATGATAAATCTTTGATGTTTTTTTTACCTTTCAAGGTAAGAAATCTTTATTGTTTCACGTTCTGATATTTTGTGACATTGTAACTTAACAATAGTTATAATTTATTTGTTATTTTTTCAAAAAAAAAATGTAACGAAGCAAAACAAAACACAACAAAAAGGTGGTTTAACGTGGCAAATGCTAGAATATGTCCTCCACCCTCTACTTGGCATGCTCCCAGACGATGGTAAAATCCGTCGACCAGGCCCGTATCCAGAAATTCGTTTCGGGGGGGGGGGGCTCAAGGACGAAAATCATTCAAAAATGTGTACTTATTTAAATTAATTTAGAGCAAATTAACACATTAAAACTTAAATCATTATGTGACGTTTAATCTATTATTATTTATAGTGCAATAAAAATATGCAGTACAAGGTGTACAATAGACAAAAAATTTTCAAATTTCGGGATTTCGGGTTAGTTTCGACGGAATTTAGAATGGCTTCAGCCGGTATGTTATGTGTCTCCAATCTAATTTTGTTTTTCAAATCTTCAATATTATTTGACCTATTTTGGTAAACTTTTTCTTTTAAATATCCCCAAAGAAAATAGTCTAGAGGCGTTAAGTCTGGGGACCTCGGTGGCCATTCAATTGTACCACGTCGTCCAATCCAGCGACCTGGAAATATCTGATCTAAATATCTTCTCACATTGACACCAAAATGCGGGGGAGCACCATCTTGCTGAAACCAAATTGTTTCATTAGGTATATCTGAATGGCCCTAAAATTCTTTCTGGGGCCGCTAAGTATGCTCTTCAAATATCCATCGTGGATTTTCTTGACTCCAGAAACGATAATTATGTCTGTTAACCACCCCGTTTAAATAGAAAATAGCTTCATCCGAAAATAATATGTTCTGTGGAAACCTATTATTCTCGTCACACCGTCCCATCATTTCTTCGCAAAATTGCAAACGCCTATCATAGTCATATTCTAAAAGCTCTTGGACAAGACATACTTTATAAGGGTGGTATTTTTCTGCTTTCAAAAATCTTCCAATAGTACCTCTAGATGTATCATGATTTTGAGCCAATGAAACTGTTGAAACATGCGGATTATCCTGTGGAGATAATGCAATATACAATTTTTCATCGTCGCCTAAAACACGTGACCGTCCATTTCTAGGCAAGTCCTTTACTGTGCCATGTTCATTAAATGTGTGGAATATTTTACTAACAGTGCCCTGTGAAATTTGATTTTTCGGATATTTAGCATTAAATAAATTAATTTTACAAGTTCACAATGTCACAAAATGTCAGAACGTGAAACAATGAAGATTTCTTACCTTAAAAAAATTAAAACTTTTAACAGTCGCCATTTTCAAATAGCTTGACAGAATCGCGCCAAAATTTATGAGCATACTGTATGTTTTCGTTTAAAAAAAAATCGATGTCGTCATATCTTTGACAAATGTCTATAAAAATACAAACGAATAACGTCAAAATGTGAGCATATATAAAACTAAATTGACGTGTCCGAGCATTTTCCCCAAAAGTTACAGGTTAAGGCTATATTAATTTTATTCCGGACTTCTGGGCAGCCCTGTATGTAGAACCGAAGGGCCTAGCCCGCACTTTACATTCTAGCTTATACAGATCATGTTTGCTTGCCTTTCCCACTGACTAGAAACACAAACAATGCAATTTCCCCGCGGACGATCACTCTTTTGTACCCATGCTATCTGCTCAACCCGAAAACTCCCCCGTCTCTGTCTCCGGAATTACAGAAAGAAGTTAGCTATGTTCCGTTTCCGACAAAGGCTTGCAGGTGCTAGCTTAAAAGGTCCTTTGTACTGTACACTACTAGGTATTCTCGCCCTATACCTACATATATTCAATCTTTGTCTAAATGGGTTTGGAGTCTGCGGTCCAAAAGCTAAAAGGGCTAATATTTCTTATATTTCAATTCAGTCATGTCGCTTTGCATATTATACAAATATTGTTTTTAAAATTGTAAAATGAATCATATAGGTACAGGGTGATCGGCAAGTCGAAAAAGACGTACCTATATGGAAAACGGGTAATATAGGATCGTTTTGAAAGATGTACTAAAGTCAATGGAACAATTATATTGTCAAAAACAAACATCTTTTTATATTAAATGCTTCTGTTATTTTTATGACCAGAATAAAATATGTATTTGAGTAAAAGAAAAATTCAAACATAGACCGAGACGTAAAAAAATGTGTCCTTTTAAACGTAAAAAAAGGTCGCAGACAGCGCCATCTACAACTGGTATGACTTTTTTGAGAAATTTGAATTTCTCATCCTAAAAAACCTCCAATAACCAAATTTTGTGAAAAAAGTTTGTTTTTTTCAAAGATATTTTAAAAAATCGAAAAATAATTTGAAATCTTGACAATCTTGGTTGTTGTGAAGTTTAGGACTAACGTACGTATTAAGTATGGGTAAATACTAATATTTTTAAATAAGAATCTGTGGCTTTGCGGTGTTCCATTAATTAGTGGACACCTTGTATACAGAGGGTTACTTAGTGCTATCCCATATATAATCCCAAGGGCGCATTCCTGAACCAAATTCAAGTAGAAAAGTTTATATAAACGTGTCATCCTTTTACCAATTTTGGTCAAATTTGGCAGTGCTGTTCGCCGCGATAAGACGCTACGTTAGCACTAACTAGAAACTAGATGATAATAATTATGAGTTCCAGTGGCGTCCCGGAGGGAGTCTCACGAATATTGACAAAGAAAATGTACGCCACGTACTTTTCTAAGAATTTTATATAATTTTCGGATTAAGCAGCTAAAAATACAACTTTTTTGTCTCTTAATATTTTTTCGTATCTTACTTCGTCTTCGAAGAAAAGAATAATAGCCAATTCATTGCATGTCGAAAAATTGATAAAGTAAAATCAAGTTAACTTTGATTGTTGCTAGGAAATTTTGTTTTGTTGTTATGAAACATAATGTTTTTGACTTTCCGTGACAGTTTGTTATTATTTTTCCTCTGGTCAAAAGGTAGGTTGTGCCATTAAAAAAATGATAAATTATTATTCTAATTCGGAGATGACACAATTCACAAATGCATTTTCTTTATGGTCTTGCCAATGGTAACTTCACGAAGGCCCGGCGACTCTATCAAGAAAGGTATCCTAATCGTGTCCTTCCAGGCAGAAACATATTCATAAACATTCATCGTCCTCTGACTGAATCTGGCAGTTTCAAACGTAATACCTCCGGGGGAAGACCTCGTATAATTCGAACTCCAGCAGTTGAGGAGGCTATCCTACATGTGGTCGAAGAGAATCCAGTAACTAGTACGAGAAAAATTGGTAGGGAACTAAATAATTGCTATCAAATGATTTGGGGAATTTTTAAAAAATCTTCGTTGTATCTTCATGCACGGTAAAAAATATCCACCTGGTAAAAATCATTTCAGGAGTGGTAAAAAAAGTAGTGTTAATGTTAACACCCGGATCAACATAATTTACTACATTTTTACACTCACATGGGACCAAAGTTGTTGTATTAAATTTGCCTATGAATTTAACTCTTTAAAAAGTTAATGTTGTTAAATGGGTGTTATTTATTCCATTTTACACTATATCAGGAAAATTAAATACAATGACAATTAATTACAGCATATTATATAAATACTTAGGTCTTAGGTACCTACCTACATATTTTACTTCATAGATCTCTAAATAAAAAAATACAATTAATATAATACTCGTCATTTTTATTCTTTTATATTGTTCCAAAGCATACTTTTATTTAGTTGTTTACGTGTTCTAAGTATACATATATTTATTATGCTATTTGCTTTGTTATAAGCTTAACAATGAGGTACATTAATCGTAGATACAAATATATGTTTATTTTACTAAATTGTTAAACTATAATAGGTGTGTCATTTTGTTCAACTAGTTATAATAATAAGTGTAAAAAAATCGCAGGGATTGCCAGTTCTGTTCACGATAGTGTAAATAATGTACCTACCCAAGTACCCATAAATTAGAAAAATTATCACTCATCAAAAAGTAAAAAAACCATTCAAAAATATCTTTTTTACCAGATATACTGATTGGTTAATATACCCTATTGAGTGTGGTCCTATATGTACCACCATTGGGTGTTAAATTTAACACTCAATTTTTTACTGTGATGCTATTACAGAGGCACACTTTCAGGAACAGTTTTCTGTCAACGTTTGGTTCGGTATCATAGGTGACTATTTGACATTTCCAACATTTCTTGTGAATATTCTGTAAAATTGATAATATTTTTTATTTGTAAGATTTTAAAAAATGGCTTATTAATAAATATTGTAAGTCAGTGGCGTACATCTTTTTTGTCAATGTTATTTGTAAGACTGCCCCCCAGGATGCCACTGGAACTCATAATTATCATCTAGTTGGTGCTAACTTCTTCAAGCGTCTTATCACAACGCACAACCTGCCAAATTTCACCAGTCGGCTAAAGGATCTTTGAGATGTTAATAAAAAGCCTTTTATTTTTAAACTTGAAAAGCAGACCTTTTAGGACACATGTTTATATGAACTTTTCTACTTGAATTTGGTTCAGAAATGCGCTATTGGAATAACGGCCTGTCATTAAGTACCTAACACCCTGCATACGAAAAGGGATTTTTAAAATTAAAATTGATTTTCTTAAAATTGTGTTTTTTAAAAACGCCTTTCCCTTGACCCAAAATATAACTTGTGAAGTAATGCATCAAGACGTGATTCGGCAGTAATTGTGTCGAAAAATGTGTTTAAGTTTCCTGACAGAGTGGCGAAGGTTTATTAAAAAAAAACTATATCTAATCTTGGCAAGATGAATCTCTAAAAAGTGTTAAAAGGTCGTGGTCCGGGAAAAAGGTTCATTATTTATTTTGCATATCGGTTCCTCAACATTGTAATGATGTTATCTTTAAAAAATGCAAAGTGATCATATCTAAGGACGGCTTTTTATGAACTTGAAATATATCCATTCGTCTTCGATATAGGCCCTCGGAGTTTTAAGTGAAAAACCCTGTAGATATAATAATATATTTAACATAAAATATTTCGTTGATATGCAAAAGTCACACTGTGTTTATCAAAATATGAATATAATTAATTTATTATGATGTACCAACGAAAATATCTCGAAAACGGTTAGAGATATATACGTCGGTATACCTTGCTAGCTTAAAAATAACCCTTCTTTAAAAATTTTTATTGAAACGTATGATTTTACATCAAAGTATATGAAAAAAGTTCATACTAATATAGGTCCGTAAATGCTTCCATACGGAGCTGGCAACAACAGGCCATTAAAGATGGTGTCATCAAAGCGTTTTATTTCTTGAATTTCTAGTATCTAGTTACAATGCAGAATTGAAATTTCCCATATTACAACAGCAACAAAAGGGTGGTGGGAAAATTAAGGTAATACATTTTTTTCGCCGTTTGTATTTTCGCTATTTTTTTAAATAAATTATAGGTATAGTTCCTTGAATACTTTTACATAAACAAGGTCATCTGCGTATATCCTCGAGCCTGTAGCTCCGTATGTAAGCATTTGCGGACCTATGTTAATATAAACTATTTTTCATATTTTTTTATATAGAATCATACCTTGAAATTCGTCATCATCATTTCCCGACACCCTGTACCTACGGGTGAACGGTGAAGAAACTGTTCTTTTCGAGTTTCATGTAGGTACATCCCATTTTGTAATATTGTCTTGTAGTCTTGTGTCTTGTGTCGCGATCTTTCTTAAGCTGTTTAAAGAATTGTCAGCAATACCTTGTAAAATGTGCTCTCCTGAAAGGCTTCTCACTAGTTCTCACCAACACGTCGCGGCGTCGCGGCAAATATTACCCTGAATAAAATATTTTAAAAATAAATTCGTTAACTCGAATAATTACTCTCTAATCATTATCATCTTTCACCTGTTTCCCTTAGGCTCCGATCAACCCTTTGAACGGTTTTTTTAGCTTGGCAATGTTCGGGCTGGAAATCTTTCAGAATAAAGTCTTCTCTTCGAAGAGTTAGACAGCGCTTCACCATAAATTAAATGCATATCAGCATATTCTGCGTAAGAATATTTTCCATGCTTTTTTAAAATTATTTTACTTGCAATAGGCAACCAACTAAACAAATACAAAATCCTGGTCGAATAAACAATAAACAATAACAACAAACAGCAACTATTGCAACTATTAAGGATTGAAGGCTATCAGCTATCATGCGCTGTTTAAATACATACCTACTTCTAAGGCGATTTTAAAACATTAGGTTCTTATCTAGTGTATATTCTGATAAAATGATAATCTCCTATTCTCCTATCAGTTTATCGCATTACGCAGAAGGTTTATTCGTTTATTTCTCCATTTTTGCGTTCTAATGAACACCTCGTGCAGTATTTATAGTCGGGGCCAAACAATTTACAATAATTAAACGCACAAGTGAATCATTCATAAGAGTCAGAGTGGTTTATATATTTTGTTCTAAATAAACGAATTAGTGATTAAGTGTTTATTTTATTATGCAGTGAACGTTTAAAAGAAAAAAATGTCAGGAAACATTGGTATGGAACAGTTGATAAATGTAGTAAACAAGCTGCAAGATGCCTTTACGCGATTGGGTGTACAACTGACGGTAGATCTGCCACAGATTGCGGTGGTAGGAGGGCAAAGTGCGGGAAAAAGTTCGGTTCTAGAAAATTTTGTTGGGAGGTAAGCAAATATTAAGAAAAAGATATAAATAAAATGATAATACCTACTAATAATACTAATATAAGAAATATTTTGTGAATTGCACCGCAAAGTTAAAAATAACTGTTTACTCATCATCATGGACACACCTAATTAAATAGTTGTCTGTAATTTAGTGTAGTAGGTTTAAAATAATCAAAATTAACTGCTGCTCAATAAAATAAATGTTGTTTAGGTTCAGAATATTAGAAAGC
This sequence comes from Polydrusus tereticollis, assembly GCA_963920685.1. Lineage (NCBI taxonomy): Eukaryota > Metazoa > Arthropoda > Insecta > Coleoptera > Curculionidae > Polydrusus > Polydrusus tereticollis. Next base: position 145,332,586 of record OY987329.1, read on the forward strand.
ATCAATTTTAGTAGGGTCGTAAGGCCCCATTCGCCAAATTTGAAATCTGGATTCCTTAGTCTAAACTTAGGTTTTTGATGTACAGTGTGTAGAAGATTTGTTTTTTATTCCGTGCTTAAAAAAATGAAAAAATGTTTCTACAAACTTACGTCCGGAAATGTTTCGTTTCGGAGATACAGGGTGTTGCAATTCTTGAGCGGAACAAAAAGTATGTACGCCACTGACTTTATTTTTTTTTGATAAGAATGTTATGTAGGTAGTTAAATGGCTATGGCGAATCTAAAGTATCTTTTGATAATTTTTTGGTTTCGGCTTTGTTTAGGAGATAAATGCAATTTTATTAAACTCTGATATGGGCCTAACGTAACGATATGCAAATAAATGTAATTTATTCTTTTATTATTCTTTTTCTCAAGAACGATTGCTCGTGATTTCTACCAAGTAGGTACGCCCTTTCCACGTAAAAATGATAGAGAAATTTATTTCTTTGCTTCAAAATGTAATGTAAGCACCTATAAAAAAAGGTTCCTTAAAAGAGTAAAAGGCGCCCTCTACAAGTGGGAGCCATACTAACATCAAATTCCAATTTTGCATTTCAAAAGTCCTACCAGATTTCTAATTTTAGTTTAAATATCGACATAAAATTATTTGGAAAAAACAAGAATAAAAATAAAACTGTCCTGTATCTCCGAAGGAACTTTTTATTTATATTTTTAACCAGGGAAACTCATTCTGAATTTTTTCGCAGTATTAATGAAACATCCTATATAAGGAAAACATCGAGGAAAACATCCTGTAAATAAAAAACTATAAGTTGTAGATGTCTTCCTCTGTGGTTCTAACCTGATTTTGGGCTAAAGAATCTAGTGTACCTAACCAAAGACTAATCATGTTGTAAACAAACTTTTATCCTCTTAATTTTCTGTTATACATGGTGTCCCAGTATATGTGGGCAATCTCCTGGAATCAGATAGAACACATAAGAATAATTGGACAAATTCCTGTGCATTTGTTTTCCTACGCCCCCCCCCCCCCCAGTGATACGGGTCCATGATGCTTACTAGGTAAGTCTCCTTAAAATGGGCCCTTTTAATCACCTTCGACTTTTTTAATTTGCCAGGGACGGACTAGCTCTAACACAGTAATGTTAATTTTTTACGACCTGTACGATAGAGGCGCAACAATAATAATATACCTACTCTTGATCGACATCAATTAAATGAACTATTTACGAAAAAAAAAAAAATTTTGTTCAATATGGTTTTTATTGAATAATTTTGTATGTCGGTTCAACATGAGCTCCTTCTACTCTTGCATTCCCTAGCTCTAAGAATTGAAGATTGTTAGACCCTCCACAATGCCTCAACATTAGTTCTTATCTCGCGACAATGAAAATTAACCATTTACAATAAGTTTTCTCGATTGTCTATTTGATTGGCATAGACTAAAGTTTGCAAATAGCTCCACAAAAGGAATCTAATGGATTTAGGTTAGGTGATCGAGGAGGATAAGCCACTGGTCCTCCTCTTCCTATCCATCGATTTTCGAAGTTCCTGTTTAGGTGTTCTTGAACTACTAGACTAAAATGTGGCGAGGCATGAACCAGAACCACATATCACGTTGTATGGAAAGCTACATCTTCTAAAACTGCTGGCAAATTGTTTTAAAGAAATTTCAAATATAGTTCTTTAGTTAACCTTTTTGGCAATACAAATGTTGCCCGATGATTCCGGCCCACACGTTCAAATTGATGCTGATTATGCGTTACAATGGAAACATGGGGATTTTCTTCTGTCCATAAATGCAAATTGTGGAAGTTTATGATGCCGTTTTTAGAAAATCCAGCTTCGTCGATAAAGAGAACTGAGCCAATGAAATTTGCATCGTTTCTGTGCCGGCCTAAAACCCTTTTTGAAGATGGTACTGCTGCTCTCTAAGGATTCTAGAGACCGTCGATTTGGGGCAATCAAACTCGACAGCCAATTTTCGGACACTAGCAGAACGATCTGCTTCTACGGCATTTAGATTGTTTTCTTCGATACCCTCACCGCGATGGATTTGATTTCCACAATTGTGGCTGACTTTGTTTAACATTCCTAAAATTATTTACGACACTTTACATTAAATCTCTATCATTCGATAAGTACAAGTAAAAAATAAAACATCGGGCAGTTTTTTCCTGTCTCTCTCAAACGACGATCCACGCTTTCGGCTTTCAACGGTTCTCCTATCACGAATTCTTCTATTTAGAAATCGTTCTTCATAAAGCCTTCTGGCTGCTAAGCTAAGGTATTACATGATGCACGTCCATACATTAAATGCAAATCGACATATTCAGCAAACGTAAATTCCTTTACTAATAAACTAACGAAGAAAAACAAGAAAAAATCATATCGAAAATTTCTAAACACTTTATTTTCAGCTGACACTAAATAAATAAATATCCTTATTTGAATCGGTACATATCAAAATAACCGTAGCAGCAAAAAAGGAATTTTAAGATTGCAACCAATGCAAGAAACCATATATTGAACAAAAATTTTTTTCGTAAACAGTTCATTTGATCGATGTCGATCAAGCGAGTACCTTTTTTTTTAGTTTAAAGTTTAAGCTACCCTTCCTGAGGCCGTGTTCCCCAACGAGTATAATATCCAAACATTCAAGACCAACGTGAATCGTTTCCTGCGCACACGCACCGCTCGCAGAGCGTCATAAAGGATTAATCCTGCAGTTACTATACTATGTTAGAGCTAGTCTGTTCCTGGCAAACTAAATAAACCCAAAGTAATTAAAAGGGCCCATTTTACGGAGACTTATTTTCTTATTTAGTAACCATCATATTAAAAAATTAGTAAATTACACCCAGTACTTCAAAAGTTATTTAAAAATAAACGATTTCCAGGGGCGTTTTTTAGGGGCCCGATCTCCGTAGGGGGAAGGGCGTACGAAAAAAGAATGTATAGTAAATTGCCAAATTATTGTAATGTGTTCTATCTAAATCCGGGAGATTACCCATATATTCTGGGACACCCTGTATATTTTTTATTAATAATTGCACGCAATTGATTAGTAATTCAAGCCAAACATTGTGTAGTGCTGACTTTCATTGTTTAATTATTTAATCCTATCTGATTTTTGGAAATTTAATAAAACCTATCAAAATTCCCAATTAAATAGTCGTCATAAATTCTCCTTATATAAATAAAAATATAAACTTCTTAGTATTTTGGGATGACGCAAACGTCCGTCAAGAAACCTCAACCTCTATAAGTAATTAGTTAGCATAAGATTATTTTTTCTTTGTTGTAGAAATTAGAAATTCTCGAAATTAATATACCTAGGGCGACTTGCTTTTCTTAGTATCACATTTACACATTTCATTTGATTTTAGAGACTTTTTACCACGTGGAACAGGAATCGTCACTAGAAGACCACTTGTATTACAATTAATAAATTATAAATATGGTAAATATACTTATGTCTGAAGCATAAAAACAGTGTAGTACTTTTGATTAATTATTTATTTATTAATATTAGCATTCAAAAAAAATATCTGTTAGTCAAATTATGCATTATATTATTATCTTCTTTAGAATATGCCGAGTTTTTGCATCGATCAGGACAAAAATACACCGATTTTAATGAAGTTAGAAGAGAAATCGAGGCTGATACCAACAAAGTTACTGGAAAAAATAAAGGAATTTCCAATTTACCCATTAATCTTAGAGTATACTCTCCAAATGGTAAGATTTCAAAAATAAATTATAAGCAATACAATTTTTTTATTGATATCAAAGAAAATAATACGCAATAATAAAAGCTTATATGCCAATTTATCTTTCTTTACCATAAAAGGGATTGAAAAATTACCACCGAATAAGTTGTTATTGTCTTTCGCCTTAATTACAAATAACTAACATAGTGCGCATTATTTGAGAGATACTTATACCTACATAGTATTTTAAAGTGCTGTACCTATTATATTCGGTTTTAGTAGTTAGAAAACTGTTAAAGAAAGCAACATAGTCACGCATGTTTATTGTTTGTTGAATTACGTATAATAAAGTGTTGTTCGATAATTTTATATTTGCGTAAAATAACATTTTTTCTAATTTCTTTCTTCTAGTCCTCAACCTGACGCTCATAGACCTTCCAGGAATGACCAAAATTCCCATAGGTGATCAGCCACCTGACATAGAACTCCAAATAAGAGCTATGATTCTGGAATATATAAAGAGAGAGTCCTGTCTGATTTTAGCAGTCACTCCTGCCAATACGGACCTGGCAAACTCAGATGCGCTTCAAATTGCCAAGGAAGTTGACCCACAAGGTTATTCACTTAATATTTTAAACTTTTGTTTCGCCAACAGTGGCGCTTTTTAAGATAATTCTGTAAGAAAACGACTGTTGAATCCATGTCAATTCAACACATAATATTCGAAACTACCTTCATAATATTTATATTTTCCAGGGTTTCGAACCATAGGAGTTTTAACAAAACTGGATCTCATGGATGAAGGAACTGATGCAAAAGATATTTTAGAAAATAAGCTATTGCCTCTTAGGCGAGGCTACATTGGCGTGGTAAATAGATCTCAAAGAGATCTTGAAGGGGGAAAGGATGTTAAATTGCAGATTGCAGCGGAACGGAAATATTTTATCAGGTAAGAAGCTTGAAAAAGAGATTTATTTCTTTAACGTTTAAAGCATCATAATTTAATTTATTTTATAGTCACCCAGCATATAGGCACATGGCAGATAGAATGGGCACAATGTATCTGCAAAAAATCTTAAATGCTCAACTAACAAATCACATTAAAAACACTCTACCAGGATTGAGGGAAAAACTACAAAAACAGCTCTTTACTTTGGAAAAAGATATTGGTGATTTTAAGAACTACAAACACGATGATCCTAAATTAATAACTAAAGCTTTAATGCAGTAAGTACAAGCACACCTCGATCTGACTATCGTACACACATTCAAATTTATATCGTATGCTTACAGAAAAACTCACCATGTTAAAATATGTAGTTTTGAGTCAACGTCAAATTTTTACAGTATTACTTTTTAAACACTTAAGGTGGATTTATAAACTCGAAAAGTTGGCGAGGTTGAGGTTCAGTTGGTGTTGGAAATAGGAGTTCAATTTAAACTAAAGGGAACACTCAGTTCCATTTATACACTCGTTCATGTTGTTCATGTAAAGCTCATGTAAGGTTCGAAAACTTCCCGGGTAGTTCGAGATAATCAATTTTTATGCTCGGAATTCGGAATATCTAACCTCACAACTTGACCATAACTTCAACCTCACCAACTTTTCGAGTTTATAAATCCAGCTTTAATAATTCTTTAACTATATGAATATTTATATATAAGAATGCTTAAGAATCAATTGACAATAAATTTTAATAATGATAAATAATATGACTAGTGACCTTAAGTCCGTAATAGAATTTATTATTTGATATATTTGACTGATGCCACATGACAGATAATAAAAAAAATGTTATTAGTTAATTTCTGTCAAAAATGACGCAAAATCCCGAAAATATTAAAATCGTAGTCAGGTATTTTAGAGTTTTTTTAATAGGAATAAAATAATAGCTGTTATATTTTTAGATTGGTCCAGAGTTTTTCCCTAGAATTTGAAAAAGCCATTGAAGGTTCCAGATCCAGTGAAATAAATACAACTGAATTATGTGGAGGGGCAAAAATAAATTCTTTTTTCCACGAGAGACTTCCTTTCGAAATAGTAAAAATGAAATTTGACGAAATCGAAGTTAGAAAGCAAATCGAAATAGCCATTTGTAATATTCACGCTATTCGGGTGAGCACAAGTTCAACATAAGTTTGTCAATCTTCTTATTTAATACACAAAGTAAAACACAATTTTTGTTTTAAATGGGATTGATACATCATGCAACGCTGAAAATTAAAAAATGAACCAAAAAGACTTTTTTAATAATATTAAGTGAAAAATATAATAATAGTATTATCTCTTTACCTTTGCCAATCTTGTGCTATAATAGTTCTGTGATAATACTCGTGTACGTAGTAATACGGTATTTATTGTTCTATAATTTAATTGAAAATAATTATTTAGTTTTCGTGCTCTTTAGTTTTTACCATAGACAAGAGAGATGTGTATACGGGAAGGATAGATAGACAATTTAACATACTTAATTGATTCCCTAATAGCGCTATACGCGACTGGTTGAAGAACTAAATGTAGCAGTGGCGGGGTGTCACGCGTGAAAATTTAAATTTTATAACTTTGAATTCAAATTTTCGCGCTTCGAACTCTGGCGGAAAAGTGAGGAGCGCGAAAATTCTGAATTGAAGTTAATATATTCGAGAGGAAGTTATAACAACGTTTCATATATGGCAACAAGCTTTAATATTATCAGATATTTGTATAAATAGGTTTTAAACAAGAAACAGCAAAGAGATAATAATTATCCCATTGTAAATGAACTTGCAGGGCCTAAACTACGTAAATGCTTTTTATTCTTTCCACAGAAGTAACATTTATAAGCTGAAGAGATTTTATCTTCAAGTTTTCCCCATGTTTCTGTACTTCCGGACGTCACAAAATTTATAAAACTTGACAGCAACATATAAGCTTGTGAGTTTTTCTGTGCAGCTTCTTAATATTGGGCTTGGCTCGCGGCGTCTTGGAGTATAAAAATACTATTTTATAGTAAACGGTGTTGAATATGATTTGAACTTAATCTTAATCCACTGATAAAAGAATCTCTTATATAATCATTGCAGTTTTCATCGGCAGCCTTAGAATTGCAGTCCTTACTAAGTTGTTTTAATTCTTGTAAATATTTACTTATTGACTTACCAGACTGTTGTTTTCTAATAGTCAAACAGTGTCTGGGAATATCTCGTTTTTAGGCATGATTAGAGTTTTAACAGCTTCTTCATACGTTTTATAATCGATAATAAAATCGTAGTTTGTATGACTTCCTGATAAAACTAATTAAAAGTTTCAGTTTACCATCATCGTCTATGTTTTTGATAGGTAACATAAAATTGTCATATGTTACCCTGCAATGGATTCAAGCTGGATTTATAAACTCGAAAAGTTGGCGAGGTTGAGGTTCAGTTGGTGTTGGAAATAGGAGTTCAATTTAAACTAAAGGGAACACTCAGTTCCATTTATACACTCGTTCATGTTGTTCATGTAAAGCTCATGTAAGGTTCGAAAACTTCCCGGGTAGTTCGAGATAACCAATTTTTATGCTCGGAGTTCGGAATATCTAACCTCACAAACTTGATCATAACTTCAACCTCACCAACTTTTCGAGTTTATAAATCAAGCTTTATTCTTGAGCAGCTTTGGGAGAGTTCTGATCAGTGTCAAATATTTTACGTCGTAGAAGTTTATCCATTCTAGTTAAATAAATTCAATAATACGTTTTACTTAATTAGAACACAGCATGATATTAAATAAAACATTTTGACAACTATTCATAACAATTTAACCAAGTGGTACAACAAACAGGTGCACTAAATATAGTAAAGTCGTTACCAACGTCAGGATATGAACGACCTTATAAAATAAAATCCCTACAATAGCGCCATCGGCGTCTGGTTGAAAAACTAAACGAACGGAGAACGATCACCATTTAAGTTATCCCAGCCCAGTTTTTACTTCAAAAAAAGACTTTTGTCATAATGCCATTTCAACAATATTTTTGTTCTGTCATCTTCGTCGCCATCTCACTATTTTTTAACTGCATTCACATCATTTTGCATCACTCTAGCTTTAAAGTCAAGCATATTTCCAACTTGAAAGTACTTTCGAAAAATCGATATAGAACAATATTTAGGACGAGCTGATAGAACTTATCCTTTAACTGGTAAAGTACATATTTTCGAAAACGAACGCTTTACGATTCCATTTTCAGTCTTAAGTAACGCAACTCTTTACGTCACGACGGGAAACTCACTTTGCCTAATTGCCAACGTAGGGGTGGTTGGTTGTCTTTTTTAATTAACACCATCATTCCTTCCTGGAATGTGTCATTCGATTGTCGCCATTTTTGCCTCCCTTGTAATTCTAAAATATATTTTTTACTACACCTTTTCCAGAAGTGCTGTTTCATTTGTTCCAAGTGTTGGTAGGGAGACAAAATAATTTTGTCAAATAGTTTTCAGGTAAAGTTGTTACATCAAGATTTCGTACCTACATTAGGATCTTGTTGATCAATAAGTGTGAGGGTGTTAGTTACAAGGGTCATGAGGGTTAGAAGATAGAGTAAAAAGAGGACGGAAATTTAATATGGCTTCTACCTGGAGAAGAAGAGTATAAAAATACTCGTAAGTTAAAAGAGTTTCTCTAATTACGCGTTTTAAATAAAACTTCATTTTCTTAACTCCGGCCTCCCACAGACCCCCAAAATGTGGAGAATGAGGCAGTAGAAAAGACTAATCAATTTGTTCATTGGAAATAATACTTGTAAGATCTCCGTGATTGTTTTGTAAAAAAAATTAAAAAGTCTTTAAGCTTAGAATTAAATTATATATAAGTGGCTTCAAATTCTTATTTTTCTTTACAGGAGCTTGTAGTACACTGTTTATTATTCTGTGCAAAGTCTGACACAGGTGCACATAGTCCCATAATACATATAATTTGGCGTGAAAATTGTAAAATTTAAATATATTTGTTTTAGAAAGGTCTGTTCACTCCAGATTTGGCATTCGACGCCATTGTTAAAAAACAAATTGATGGTCTAAAAGAACCTTGTTTTAAATGCGTTGATTTGGTCATTATGGAACTGCTTAATACAACACATTTATGTACACAACGGGTAGGTATTCAATAATTATGTTTTAATAAGATTGAACACTACAATTTAAGAGTAACAGCAATGCAACAAAAAATCGCTGTTAATAAATATGCTGCGTAAAATGTGAGGAATATTAGTGTTCAGTCTCCTTTAATTGATCTTGTTTGGTTTAATATTTTAATTGTAAACTTACTTTAATCAGATGTCCCGTTATCCAGTTCTTAGAGAAACGGTTGAAAGAATAATCTCCACGCAAATACACAAAATGGCGCAGCGATGCAAAGATCAAATCTTACTATATGTAGATTGTCAACTTAGTTATATGAATACCAACCACGAAGATTTCATAGGCTTTGCCAAGTAAGTTTAATTTTAACTTGTGAAAAACGTTTCCTTAATATTTCATTTTGGGGTTGACTTAAATTATCATTAAAACTCTAAATATTTCTTGAACTTATAGTGCCGAAAATCAAGTGTCAAAATCGACGAGTCGTACAACCACTGCACCAGGTAACCAGGTGATAAGAAAAGGTTTCATATTTATTCACAACCAGAGTTTCATAAGAGGTGCAAAAGATTTTTGGTTTGTATTGACCTCGGAAAACTTGGCCTGGTTTAAAGACGAGACAGAGAAAGAGATACAGTATATTTTGCCTTTGAATGACGTTAAAGTTAGAGATCTGGAACCTAAGTTTATCTCCAGAAGACATATTTTTGGTCTATTTTACACAAATGGAAGAAATATTTATAAGGTAAGATCATAAGACCAATATTAAATGAACAAAAAATGTAAGGATGGTCGTAGGTATTTTATTATACGAATGAGGAAATTAATTATACTTTAAGTAATAAGAAAGTCTCAAGTACTTCAAGTTATATTACGCAGCCCAATTTGGAAGATCATCTCCCTCAAGTTTCTGTGTTTAATGTTAATACTGGGATTGATGTGAACTCGGAGGTTAAGGCTTAGGTTATATCCAAAATTGTCTCGTTTAGCCGGTAAAGCGCGTCAAATATTTGCAAAAATATTGGTTTTTCCTAAATTACGAGAAAACCTGCTAATCGATTTTAATGATTTTTAGTATGTAGACTAATACTATAAAATGACGTTTTCTAGTAGTATATTATAGTCACCGACTGTAAATAAGTGGAAGTGTTATAAAAGTGATATAATACGTCAATATTTTTGTCGAGTGACTTGATGTATTTGGAAGCTATTTTACCTCTTGAATAGTTTTCGTTGGATGAGCTGTTTTGCCAGAAAAAAATATTTACAATTACCTGCATACATCAATTATTAACAGTAATAATAAAACAAAGTAGGTACAACAAAGTTGGAAGTATGTATTAAAAATATTGTAAGAAACTAAGTAAAACGAAAAAATTACTTAAGCAAATGTGTAAAATGACCGCCATCTTGCTGAATACACTTATTAACACTTCTTAAAAAATGATATTGGACCCTATTTAATGTCTCGGGGTTATTAAAATGGTTGCCTGCATTCAAAATCCGAGTCAATAAATCATGGCGTGTGTTTACCGGAGTCTTGTAAACTTCTGTTTTAATAGCGTCCCACATATTTAACTCCGGAGAACGTGGTGGCCATTTTACTGGTGCATCATTGTCCCTTCCAATCCATCGGTTGGGATATTGATGGTGTAAGTATTGCCGAACGGCAACGGAAAAATGGGGCGGGGCACCATCATGCATATACCACATTTCCCTCCGAAGTAAAAGGGGCAAATTTTCCAGAAGAATTGGTAATGTGTCTTGCAAAAAATTTAAATAAATATTTCCATCTAACCTGTCTGGAATAACAATAGGACCAATAAGGTAACGATCAATAATACCTGCCCAAATATTTAATTTAAATTGATGCTGATGCTGTGCAACTTTAATGGCATGTGGATTTTCATCAGAATAAATATGTTCGTTATGCAGATTGGTTACTCCAGATCTTGTAAAGCACGCCTCATCACTAAACAATATTTTTCTACAAAAATTTGGATCACGGATTCTTTTAGTTCTAATAAATTGACGAAATGTAAGCCGCATGGGGGGATCAGTCGATAAAAGTTCTTAGACTTTTTGCAGGTGATATGGATGTAACAACTGTTCTTTCAAAACCTCATTGACAATCGTTTTAGGAGCATGTAACTTACGTTCTAAGCGACGGTTGCTAGTACTTGGTTCTTCTTCAACTATTTCCAGAATGTTCTCTTCTGTTTCCACAGTTCGAGTTGCTCGCATACGACCCCTGCCTTCAAATTTTGTCTTGAAGCTGCCCGTTTCCCGAAGATGACGCTCGATATTGGCAAACGTTTGGTGGTTTGGTATTCGATGGTTAGGAAATCTCTCCATGTAAACCCCAACACTCTGACGCCCATTTTCTTGACAAAACCCACATACCAGGAGCATGTCAACCTTCTCAGAGTTCGTATAATTTTCCATGTTTAATGGTAAAATAAACTTGTAATTCAAAAATGTTGATCGTATACTTAGTCAATTTCATAGACTGGTGACAATTTGGCAATAATTGTCGAATTATTAAATGCCATAGCAACAAGGTCACTAAAAAAATTATTGTTACATGTAATTTGATTTTAATTTTATTACTAATGTTAATAATTGATGTATGCAGGTAATTGTAAATATTTTTTTTCTGGCAAAACAGCTTATCAAGCGAAAAATATTAAAGAGGTAAAATAGCTTCCAAATACATCCTGTCACACGACAAAAAATATCTGAGTTGTCATAACGCCGTTGATATAAAAAATCAGGAGAAATGTTGTCGTATTTTATCACTTTTATAACACTGCCACTTATTTACAGCCGGTGACTATACTACTAGAAAACGTCATTTTATAGTATTAGTCTACATACTAAAAATCATTAAAATCGATTTGCTGGTTTTCACGTAATTTAGGAAAACCCAGTATTTTTACAAATTTTTGACGCCCTTTACCGGCTAAACCAGACAATTGGATATAACTAAGTCGGCTTAGATCGACCTATTTTGACGTCAGAAGTCTGTCGTCAAACGTTGTACACGTATTTTCCGGACACCCTGTATATATTATGTAGTATTGTATATTTACTGGTATTGTAATGAAATGTATGTAATTTTAATAACGTGTACAACCATCTTTTGTTGGCTACTTTTTTCAAGTATGAAATATAGATTTTGATTTTGATGCCTGATTTATATTTAAGGATAATAAACAGTTGGAACTTAGCTGTAATTCTTTGGATGAAGAAGATTCGTGGAAAGCCTCTCTTTTAAGAGCCGGGGTTTATCCAGAAAAATATAACGCTGATGGTCAAAAGGTAAAAACTTTTGTAAAATTTGTATATTCTTAATATTAAAAGTATTTATTGGTTAATTATTTCGGACGTATGGTTTTAGGAGGAAAATGAAATTAGGAACACCGATCCTCAACTTACTCGACAAGTAGAAGTAATTAGAAATCTGGTTGATAGTTACATGGGTATTGTAAATAAAACAACTCAAGATATAATACCGAAAACTATAACCCACATGGTTTTACTTTCGACCAAAAAGTTTATTTTTGAAGAATTATTACTTCAAATATATTCTAATGAAAACCAGGTTAGTTTCTGATCTTCAGCATTTTTTACAGCGACCACTGAACTAGATTAATTTAGATTTTTACTCCTGATCGCGAATAAAAACAAATTTCTGAAATGTTTTTGGCAATAATACATTATTTTGGGTATAATTAAAGTTTTAAAAAAATGAAGGGAAAGAGTATTATTGGTACATACTAGGTACATAGCACCTATATCATCTTATCATCATACTTAAAAACGAGTAACAATAAAGGATCGCGCTTCTAAAATTCTGTGTTTTTTAAAAAATCAAACCCAAAACTTGCGTTTTTATGTCTTGGATTCGCATATTTTCTGTTATACCTACATTCATATTACAGCTACGAGATTCTTATTCGTATATTATAAGATTATATTTGCCTCGTTTCCGTAAATAAAACATATGTAGTATCCCTCGTAGAGTGGATCCGAACACACATTTACTAAGAAAAAATCAATATGCCTTCTCAGCTCTAAGCGCGCAATCTTTAACCCAATCATTCTTTCTTAGTGTGTTTCGCCGAATACACACGTTGATTAGTGCGCGGTATTAAATTACGTTTTGAGTGTTTAGACTGATTAGTTTATTTTAAAGATGCCGAAAAATTCTCATCGGGATAAACAAAATAATTCGGGATGGGAAAAATAATTTACGAATTTACAAAGACGAATTCGTTTTTTGGAACTTGAACGGGAAGTGTCGTTATTACATTCACAGAATCAAAGTGTTTCGGAGAATTCTTCTTGCTCCCGTAGTTCTTCAGGAAAGCGTTCTCGTTCCCGGTCTCCGGAGCTTTCTTCCTAATTACTCCGAGACATTACTCCCAAGCCAAAAAGGCGCTGTGTCAGGCGCATACAAAGCAGTTCTTCTGATTCATCTACGTCAGAAGGTAAGTGTATTAATTTTTGTACCGGCTAGTGGATTGTAAGTCTGCTTATGATGGCAGAATATTTTTGATCACGATGTCAAAAATCTATTCCCTCTACATACCTCTGTTCACGATGGCAGGATATTTTTGATGACGATGTAAAAAATCTATTCCCTCTACATACCTCTGTTCACGATGGCAGAATATTTTTGATCACGATGTCAAAAATCTACTCCCTCTACATACCTCTGCTCACGATGGCAGAATATTTTTGATCACGATGTCAAAAATCTATTCCCTCTACATACCTCTGCTCACGATGGCAGAATATTTTTGATCACGATGTCAAAAATCTATTCCCTCTACATACCTCTGCTCACGATGGCAGTATATTTTTGATCACGATGTCAAAAATCTATTCCCTCTACATACCTCTGCTCACGATGGCAGAATATTTTTGATCACGATGTCAAAAATCTATTCCCTCTACATACCTCTGGTCACGATGGCAGAATATTTTTGATGACGATGTCAAAAATCTATTCCCTCTACATACCTCTGTTCACGATGGCAGAATATTTTTGATCACGATGTCAAAAATCTATTCCCTCTACATACCTCTGCTCACGATGGCAGAATATTTTTGATCACGATGTCAAAAATCTATTCCCTCTACATACCTCTGCTCACGATGGCAGAATATTTTTGATCACGATGTCAAAAATATATTACCTTCTATATAAATCTATAGATCACGACGTCAGATTTTTAGAGGTTTGGTTTTTTTCTCCTCATCCTGATCTCCATTGTTTCAAGCTTAATCGCATGGTACAGGCAGCATTAGAAAAGACAAAGAAATCACAGACGGTTTTAGTTAGAGATAACAGATTGGCACATCTCCAAAAGGAGTTAGGAGTGGCTTTAACAGCAATTGGTCAAACAGTTACTTCTCTTCTTTTAGATGAGGGTGATAAAAAAGAACATATTGAAAAGTTGAGCGACGCGGGGCGCATTCTGTTGGAAGTGTTTTATCTAGAAACGCTGTCCCGGCGAAAACTCGTCGCCTATGATTTAAAAGACCCTTGAAGGAGACCCTTCATAATGCTCCAATAGATACTTGGCTTTTTGAAGAAAAATTAGGGAAGAGAATAAAGTCTGCTAAAGAATTGGAAAAGTCGGGTGCGGAGCTACTAGTAAATCCACGACAAATATCCCCAAAAAAGCATTTAAACTCGAGAAGTCTGCTCCGATCTACAAACCTGGGTTATCAAAGCACTCTTTCACCCCAGTTTTTCCAACAAAGAAGAACGACGTGGAAGCAGGCACAACAAACTTATCAAGCACAACAACCTTACCCTCGACGCATGGTACAACAGGTATCCCGACGACGGGATGCGGGCAAAATATAGGCTTCCATTATTTTATAATACTTGGTGTAATATAACTTCAGACAAAATAATATTGTCATGGATAAAAGGTCTTAAGATACCTTTGTTAAAGAAACCTGTACAAATTGTAGCACCTAAGGAGCTTCATAGGTCACACAATTGAAAGAAATACAAAAGTGTATAAATAAATTTTTAAACATTGAGGCCCTAACTAAGGTTAAACCTTGCCAGGGACAATATTTATTAAATGTTTTTTTTTAGCACCAAAGCCAGATTGTTCACACAGAATGATTTTAAATCTAAAATCTCTAAACAAATATGTCTCAAATTATCATTTCAAACTAGAAGAGCATAAAACGGTAACGCGGCTTATTAAAAAAGATTGTTTTTTTTTGCACCCTTGGATCTCAAGGATGCATATTTGCTCGTTTCAGTTGCTCAGTCATATAGGAAATATCTCCGATTTCAATTTAAAGGAAATTTTTACGAATTTAAATGTGTACCTTTTGGTTTCAGCTGTGCCCCTTTTGTTTTTACTAAAATAATGAAACCTATTGTAAGCTATCATAGACAAAAAGGAATGCAGTCAGTGTTATACCTAGATGGTTTCCTTCTTTTAGGTGCCTCCGTACCAGATTGTACAAATAATATTTTACAAACAATTAGTTTATTGGAATCATTAGGTTTTATTATAAATTACTCTAAATGTCAGTTCGCTCTTTTATATACAATTCAAAGAATATGACAGTTTATTTGCCTCAAGAAAAGAAAAAGAGAATTATTACCTTGTCTCAAAAATACATAGGGACACTAAATTCCGTTGGTACGGTAGTTCCATATGGTTTTCTTTATACTAAGCTTTTGGAAAGAGAAAAGTTTTTAGCTTTACAAAAATCTAAAGATGCTTCCAGAAGTGGTGGGGCATATACTGCAATAAAGAACGATGTCACGGGTACTGGAATACAAAAGAACAATAATTCCATGTAAATTATTTAGAAGTTTTAGCTGCATTTTTTGGATTACGTTGTTTTGCAAACAGTCTTTCAAATTGCAATATTCTGTGCAGAATTGATAATACCACTGCTATTGCCTATATTAATCGTATGAGAAGTATTCAATTTCCTGAATTAAACTCTTTTTCGAGAGGAATATGGCAATGGTGTGAACAGCGTAACTTATTTATTTTAGCTTCTTATATTAGCTCAAAAAATTATATTGCGGATTTTGAGTTTCGAAGATTACCAGTAGAAACGGAATGGGAATTAAATCCAAAAGCATTCGAAGAAATTGTTAGCAAATTGAAATATCCTAATATTGATTTATTTGCTTCTAGAAATAACACAAAATGCGAAAAGTTTACTTCTTGGTTTAAAGATCCAGATAGGTGTGCGGTTGACGCTTTTACAATTTCTTGGAAATATCTAAAATTTTACGCATTCCCACCTTTTTCATTAATATTACGGTTTTTACAAAAAAAAAAAAAAAAATGTCAGATAGAGCCGAAGGAATCGTCGTTGTACCAAACTGGACAACACAGCCTTGATTTCCGGTTTTTCTATCCTTACTAAAGAGCGAGCTGATTATATTTAAACCAAGTAACTCATTACTTCTCTCCTTTGATAGAAACCGCCACCCTCTGCACAGATCACTGTCACAGATTCTACTATTCGCCAATATAATTCGGGTCTGAAATTGTGGTGGCAATTCTGCCAAGAGGGGAAAAAATTTTGTGTTTAATATATCTGTGCCCTTAGTGATAAATTTTTTAACTTCCCAATTTAAAAGGGGAGCATCCTATGGGACATTAAATTCGTACAGATCTGCTATTGGTCTAATCTCTTCCACGGACCTTGTGCATGATGTCAGACTTAAAAGATTTTTCAAAGGAGTATTCAGCCTTGATTCAGCCTTAGACCTACCACACCCAAATATGACACCAATTGAGACCCATCTAACGTAAAAATTACCTTCGAAACCTATCCAATGACAATATCTCCTTAAAAATATTATCATGTAGATTAGCGACCTTGCTAGCCTTAACAACGGGCCACCATAGAAATTTGTAATATTGAAAAATTCACCAACTTCAAATTAAAATTGTTAAAAGGATAAAGGCGTCAGGACCGAATAGATCTCGACCAACAATTACGTTGCCTTTTTTCCATGCTGATCCCCAAGTCTGTGTGGCAAAAACTCTTTTACATTATTTAAATATAACAAAAGATCTAAGAGCACCTGACTGTCAGAATTTTTTATTGCTTTTAAAAACCCCCTTAAAGCAGTCTCGACCCAAACTATAAGTAGATGGATAAAATTTATATGAACCAAAAGGGGTTTGGACACAATATTTTTACAGCACATAGTACCAGACACGCCGCTACATCAGCGGCTGCCCGGAAAGGCGTCAACATTGACGTAATTCAAAGGTCCGTAGGATGGTCCACTAAATCTCCGACCTTTGCGAAATTCTATCAAAGGCCTTTAGCCAAAAAAGGAGATTTTCTTGAAACAGTTCTTAATGTTTAAAATATTATTATTTTGTGTAATTCTAATGTCTAAAATGCTTAGCTGGTCGTGCGTTTATCTAAGGATGTTGATTTAAAAGAAAATAAAAAAGTATCGTATTACTAAGACTATGTATATTTCTTTCTCCAGGGATTGACGCCAGCAAAATAAACAACTTAATTTAAGTTCGATAGTTTAGATTTTAGTGAATGAATCATTGGTTTGATAATATAATATAAGTTTTCTTGTTGAATATAGGTACTACATAAAAAGATTTGATAAGTCTGAGGAAAAATGATTGTTGCTTAAGGCTTTAAATATCTACATATGTTTTATTTACGGAAACGAGGCAAATATAATTACAAGATTAAACGAACTTACCTTAAGTGAAGTTCAATCTTGATTATATGTAGCCTCGTTGAAGTAAATAAAAGTCCCTCCCTAACCCTAATAGGCCCCCTTACAGCAACAATCAAGCTTTAAAAGAATGATTGGGTTAAAGATTGCGCGCTTAGAGCTGAGAAGGCATATTGATTTTTTCTTAGTAAATGTGTGTTCGGATCCACTCTACGAGGGATACTACATATGTTTTATTTACTTCAACGAGGCTACATATAATCAAGATTGAACTTCACTTAAGGTAAGTTCGTTTAATCTTGTAATTTTACTATAATTTTAGAAAGACTTAATGGAAGAATCGGCCGAAGATGTTCAAAGGAGGGAGGAAAAGATGCAGATGTATGAGGCATGTAAGGAAGCTCTCGACATAATAGGAGAATGCTCTTTTAACTTTACAAGCAACTTAATAAGTAATGATACTTACCAACCTAAACCTTCTGCTGAAGTTAAAAGAGGTAAGTTGTATTTTAAATGTTTCATTTATGTTAATACATTTTATCAAATCAAGTTTTTTTATTTTATATTTAAAATTTTTTTTAGGATATAGGCTATCTACTCCTCCCCCTCTAGTATCAAGGCCTGCCCCACCTCCACCGCCAGGTAGCGAAAGCGAAGAAAATATATATAATAATATTTAATTTTAATATAAAAATTCTGTTTTTTTTTAAACATAAAATGATATATTAATATATCATATTATTCCACTAATGACGTTTATCACTAACTTTTAAATTATTTAAAAAACTGTTAAATATTTTGTTCATTCGTCTAGTATAATTTAGATCTACATGATGTTCGAAAACTGTTGAAAAACGTTAAAAGCATCTTTGATATATTGCTGGAGTAGTAACTTATTTTAGTATATTTTGGTGGGTTAATAATAATAATTTCATTTGTATTTTTTAGATTTAAAAAGGTATCACAGTATGAAAAATTTAATTCCAGACTTTTATGTTTTATCGATTCCTTAAGCAACGTTTGTTTGGGGGTTCATCCGTGAGTACAAAATGTGTGTTGTGCTTGTATCTTGTATACGTCAAATCGCTTTTCAAAATGATATTTTTTACTGTGCTTTGAGGTTGATTTAAGTTTTTCATTTTGTCATTAATTACAAGAGTGTTAAATTTTTCTGCAGTTACAAACTCCAATTATCTAGTTTCACCTGATAACGTGAGTTTTCAGGGGTACTCATTACAAATTTGTGACATTTTTTAAAAATTCCCGATATAATAACCAATTTTTTTAACTAGTGATACTTATATTATGTAAATATACTTGTAAAATAACAAAATTCAATATTTTACTTTATAAGTAGGAACATTGAGTAAAGAACCGACAGAAACGCAATACCCACAATAATAGAATTTTAAATCAGCATTTGGTTTTTATGTTTGTTTATTGTTTCTTGTTATGTACCTATTTTGATTGTAAGTAACAATCGTAAAAAACGTATCCCTACTATATAAATAAAAATCTTTTTTTTTTCAGGTTTTAGGTTATATAAAAAGGATATTAGTGGCAAATGTTTTTTTTTGACAAGCCAGAATTGCAAACCAAATTATTGCATATTTTTAGGTTTATTAAGTGACTGCGCTGCCAGAAAAATGTTTACCTATATGAGCATAATGGGTTCTAATTGAGCAAGACGTAAACATATTTTGTTCGTCGTCTAAAATTAAAGTATTATTACATTATTTATTTTATAAATAGGAATCATATCCAAATACCTTTTCTTATTTTGTAAATTATAATTTCAGTTTTTGTTTTACCTATTGGTCAAGAATGTATTATTATTATAAGATTTTATTAATTTTTTTAATAAAAAAAAAAGTATCTAACGAAATCTGGAAATATTATTTTATGCATATTTTATATAATAGTAAAAAGTGGAGTACAACCGATAAATAGCCGTCCTGATATCAATACCATGGCAGGGAGCAGTGCCATCTTTGGAGAAATAACGGAACTTTTAAGTTGTTTTACAGTGCTCCTAAATCAAAGTAATTCCAGTTTATTATTAGATTGTTAGGAGGACACTGCTTGGTCTATGTGAATAAAATCGTCTACGGTCTTGCAAAAATTTGAAAAACAATTAACTAGGTAAAAAATATGTGCGAGCCCAATGTATCACAGGAGATAACCCCGTCGAAAAGCAGAAAACACTTCTCTGTGAGAACTAAGGAAGTTATAAACAATGTTTATTCAACTCTCATTGAACGTGCGGTCAGCAAGCAAGCAGCGTTAGAAGAAACGGCCACATTAACAAAAATTCCAACATCAACTGTATGGAAAATTGTGAATAATCCCATTTTAGCGAGGAAAAAAAGAACCGATACTGGCATGGTAGATGGAAGTAAGTGATCGAGATATAATACGGCGTAAAATTTATAAGTTATACGAGGAATAAAGCGTGCCTACATTAGATAATTTAATTAAGAGGCTTGACAAAGATGAAACCGGCGTTAAATGTGGCAGAACAATGTTATGGAAATGTATCCAACACATGGGTTTTAGATTTAAAAAAATTAACAAAAGACAAGCGTTAATGGAATCCAGTAGAATTCGAGAATGGCGATCCGAATATCTACAAAAAATTAGTATTAACAGAGATCAGCAAAGGCCGATTATTTACTTGGATGAAACCTGGTTCGACATTCCCCGGAAAAGGGCTGGGTTGACTTAAGCGGCAAGTGCAAAACAAGCGCGCCATCAAAAAGAGGTAAACGAATTACGATTTTGCATGCTGGATCTAAAGACGGATGGATTCCAAATGGACTTTTTCTGTCTGCAAAAAACATTCAAGATTCTTCTCTGGATTACCATAAGGACACCACTGCTGATTTAATTGAAGATTAGTTTAAAAACAAGCTAATTCCAAATATACCTCCGAATAGCGTAATTGTAATGGACAATGCAAGCTACCATAGTAGGCAGTTGACCAAGACTCCCTCCTCAAATGACACAAAAGCAACAATCCAAAACTACATGTGTGATAATGGCATTAAATTTATTTTCAGGAAGATTACACCAAAAAGCAATTAATTGAGGTTTTACAAAGTTTAAAACTACAACAGGAATTCTTCTGTGATAATTATGCAAAAAATTTAGGGCATACAGTTTTAAGGCTTCCACCATACCATTGTATATTTAATCCCATCAAACATGTTTGGCACCAACTGAAATCTGCCATTCGTCGTAACAATATTTGCCCTACTATTAACCCCAGTGTACTTAAGCTTATAGAAACTGAAGTTTTTAACATCCCTTCACAAAGTTGGGCAAACTCTGTTACACATGTTGAAAAACTGGAAAAATCCTATATCCATATAAACAATATAGCACAAATAATAATTAGAACAGATGATGATAGCGATAGTGATATTGATATATTGGGTGAATAATTATTATAAGTACCGAATAATTTGTATATTTTTGTAATCATAAATATAATTTTTAATAATAAAATAACTTGTAATTTCAATATTTAAACATAAATAAAATATTATTTATTTTAATGTCTTACTTATTTTTATTACAAACCCTGATTAAATTCTAAGCAAAATACGAACCTGTTCAGCCATATTTCAATTTTACAGCTGGCCCGGGTCTTTCCTAATAGGGATCAGTTAGTCACTTTCTTATATCTCTGAACAGACTTTACAAAAATGTTAAGCGTGCCGTTTAAATGTGCTTTATTTGATTAAAATTAGTGCTCATAAAGATTATAGCTATATGTATTACATATGTACTACATTTCCTTTTTAATACAATTTTTTAGATAACTACAATGTACAGGGTTTTTCCTTATAGGAATGGGTGGCACCCTTAAAAATTTTATTACTTGAGATAGAAAAAAAAAATGATGTATACAAGTTGCAGGATAATTCCTCAAAATTTTTAGTTATTTAGAATAATAAAAGAACATTGCAAAATTTAAAAACGTGGTAACTTATGGTTTTTTAATGAAACACCGTATATATTATCACACCTTTCAAATCAGTTTAATTTCCACATTCCAAAAATATATAATACGTTTATGTTCCGACCAGCCGTTTTTACGTTATTTCCAAAAACATTATGAAAATGTCTTTGCTTATTTCACATAAAATAATTACGTATAATTAGCCGTGCTTGGCACAGAATGGTGACGCTTTATCCCACTGACCATAGATTATAGACAGATGAAAAGTTACAGAAGGTTTAGGAATAAAAGTAAATATTTAATTGTAACAAACGTTTCAATAAAATTGTTAACATGAGAACCTCGAACTCGATTACCTGGATATGTAATCCTGTACTTCCACCTCGTTTTTGAAGCATTGTTATCAATTAAATCATGAAGTTGTATTACACGAAGTTTTATTTGAGCACTGAACAGGATTCACCAGATAAGTGAAAAAAAAACTGAAGAATTGAACAACAAACAAAATTCGATCGGGAAGAAAAAAAAAGCATCACAGTGATTTTTAATTAAAAATATCTCAATGTACCCAACACGAGAATCTCAAATTCTCTATGGATTTGTAAGTGACATTAAAATGTCAATTACACAAATCAAACCAATATCGCGTAGTGTTAAAAGTAATTTTTAAAAAATATATTTTTCACACTACGCGATATTTGAGCGCGGAACAGGATTTACCAGATAAGTAGAAAAAAGTTAAAGAATTGAACAAACAAAATTCGATCGGGAAGTGTCCAAAAATAAAGCATCACAGTAATATTTGATTAAAAATATCTAGAACACGAGAATTAAAATGAAATAACTTCAAAAAAGCTAGTCCGAACTTACAAGTATTATATATTTTTGAAATGTGAAAATTAATATGGTTTCAATTGTTTAGTGTTCCATTTTATTTAATTTATTATTAAAAATTTTAAAGAATAATTTAACTCTTGTATTTTTTTTTATCTCAAGAAATATAGTTTTTTAAGAGTAGTAAATTATTCTATGGGAAACCTGATTCGAGTTGTACAGGGACAATGAAATGGTACCATAAAATTGCCTTTGAAAGTATTGTGAATGCTACTTCCTTTACCAAGAAATTACTAGAAAAAAGTGAACATGTGTGAACAGTGCAATTTCGTGACGCCGTGATTGATAAACTCCTAGATAAAAAGAATAGTCAAAAAGGTAACAACTTGTTGCAAGGAGTGTCCAAATCAACCAATATATTATTTGGAATGTTTCAACATTAAACACAAAATATAATGTAAGTATTCAAGTATTTTTGTTTTACAACTTTACCTTAAAAATATTGTAATGTCATTTAAACTTTTGTAATAAAAATAAATCATACATTATATTTCATTGTTATTTATCTTTATTACAAAAGTTTAAATGACATTACAATATGTTGGATAAAGAAAAAGTTTTATAGCTACACGTGGTATTGCCCTGCATTCCGATACTGGTCTTGACATAACTATTGTCGAAACGTACAATTTAACAGATGAAGAAAATTTTCGTGCCTTAGACTTAATATAAATTTAATCTCATTAACAAAAAACTAGTGAAGATATGCTGAGAAGTGTTGGGTAGTTTCATAAGCCCTACGATGCTCGAAAATAATTACAAGATCAATAACGGTTTCTGTCGCCAAACCAAAATTATAAATTAAATTAACTGTAGGTGTTGGGGGAGGGGAGGTTAAATTTCGCAGAAAAGCACGTTTTTACGACATTAATTAAATTAGAAAATTAATTGCGAACAAAAGAAAACAACCAAAAGCGTTTTACAGGCTATGAAATACACTTACAGCGAATAATTATATAGTAGGTAGTTCTACAATAATTATTGTAACACAGGATATCCCAAATTCGTTGAAAAACATAAGGTCAATGACCCTATATTTGACATCTTCAATCAATCAATCAATCAATATATTATATGCTTTATTGTTCAAGAAAACTGAATCCTTAAAATATAAGTAAAAATAAAATAAAAACAAAAACATATATATGTACAAACACATACGCATACAAACATATATGCACATACATCCATGCAAACATAAAACGCATTGCAACAACAATAAAATTAACACAAACCAGCTATAAAACGTCACTGTAATAATCATCCAGACTGTGGTAGGCTTTCTGCAATAAGATGTCTTTGACATTTTTCCGAAACTGGCTAACGTTTAGAATTGATTTCAGTTCATTACTTAAATGATTAGGGGACAAACTAATTGAAAAGCCGTGTTGAAATAAAGGTCCCCAAATTTGACAGGTAAAAAAAGGTTTTGCACATTAATTTTTACCTAAAAGTGTACCAAAAATTGACATTCATGTGTACCTATATTTAACATATTTTTTTTTATATAAATAGATAGGTACCTAAATAAAATTAAAATTACTAATAAATGTTATTAGTAAGAACTCATTTGTAATTTTTGTTGCATCTATTAATAGGTAGTCAAATAAACAAAACATATTATATAAACTAATCTTTTATTTTAATAAAATGAATACAAACGAATGTCTTTAAATAAGTTTATCTAGATCATTACAAAATTCAAATATTTTTTGACCTCGGGCACAGAAGAAATGACTCTATTGTTTAGAGAGGTTGGACGAATAATTTTTTCTTTTATATCTTGTAAAAGGTACCATAATTCGTCCGAGTCACTAGGCCATTTCCAATGGTTTAGGCCACTTCGTGCCATAACGGTAACAAACAACTTGTTGTAGCTTGAAGCTTTTGTAACTTTTCCAGGAAGTCTTTCACCCTCATATTCAACTATAACGTAATCATTGACATTCATTTTTGCATCAATTTATCGATTAGGTTCCTTTGTTAATTCTTCGGTATGAGTTTGTTTCTGCTCCGTTTCTGCCCGAAAATAGTAGTTTTCCTATTCAGTGCGCAAAGTTATGTTTTCCCGCACGCGAAAGCAGTTAGACGAACGACGCGAAGCGGAGTTCGGATAAGCTTTAAGTGCGGGAAAACTACTTTGCGCACGTGTTAGGAACAATATTTTTTCTACGAGTGAAATGACTATATATTTTTTTAATTTTAAATTTTTATTGACATCAAAAACAACTATATCCCCCTTTGTTCGCACCATTTGGAAAACAACTCGTACTGTTTCTCGTATTTTTCTCGCGATTTGGCAGGCAGCAATTGCAAACTAGCCATGTTGGCGGCTTCTAGGACATCTTCTGGAAGTTCTTCTTCAGTGATATCCATTTTTAAAACAGTTTTTTTTATTTTAAATAGGTGAAAATGCTAGTGAAAATTTTGAAGAAGACCTCTAAACTGACATGAAAGCGTTGTATGACAATGTATTTTGGTTGCTAAGGGAACAAACCGCATTTGACACAAAAATACTTGATTTTTTTTAACTTGAACAAAATTAGAGGAAAATATAATAATGCAGATTTCAAAAAAATTTTGAGCCGCACGGCACAATACTTCGGTATAGTTTATAAGGCAACACATAAACCACCTGTCAACTTTGTCTTGTTACAATATTTTTGTATAAATATCTAAAAAAATTATAAAATATAAGAAAAAAACGCGTCTATAATATGGTAATTTTGCTTTAAAATAAGTGTGCGGGAAAAAAAATTTCCCGCACAGTGTGCGGGAAAGTGCTACGTTGCGTATGCAAAAGTGTGCGCAAAGTAGCTTCTTTGCGGTCACTCGTAGAAAAAATATTTTTCTTTATACACTCTCTTTCCTTGACTAGATCTGCGAAGTTTCTTACTGTTGACAATGATTTCCTTATTTTCATCCCTTTGTTGCCTCTTTTCTTCCCGTTCTCTCTTTCTCTCTTGAATAGCTTTTTCTTTTTAATTTTTTTCATTTTCTTTCTTCAAATAATATTCCTTCCATTCTTCTGACGAACAGACTCTAGTTGACTTTTCGTTAGTACTTTCTTTTAGCCAAAATAAAATAGACTTAAAGGGAGAAGGTATCACGGCATTATTGGTTTTGTTAGTTTGAATATTCTTAGTATTATGTTTATTTTCTTCAATTTTATCTTGTGTATCCACTTTTTCCTTTTTGAATTTCTTCATTAATAGCCTTTTTTTCTAGTTGATTCCAGTTCACAATCCTTACTTCCATTAAATATTTTTTGTAGATTCTATTCTATTTTTGTGTGTTCTTCAAGTTTCTTGTTGTCTCATTTCATCTTTATCTGTATTATGTAATTTATTTCCCTCTGCCGGTTCTATTCTATTTTTTGTGTGTTCTTTAAGTTCTTGTTGCCTCATTTCATCTTTACCTATATTATCTAATATATTTTCCTCGGCAGGTTCTATTATATTTTCTGCTTGTTCTTCAAGTTCTTGTTCTCTTATTTTGTCTTTATCTGTATCTTCTGCATATAGACCCATGTCTATTATCACATCATCCTAACTTATATCTTCCACCGCGATATCGTTTGCAATTTCAATAATTATGCTGTTTGCGTCTTGTTGAATATTTTCAATTTTCCTTTCTTTCTTATTTAACCTTTTCCAAAGGAAAAATAAACTAGTATCTTTATATCTTTAGTCCTTCCTTTCCACTCAGAGCAATTCAAATTTTGTTTATTTGAATTATCACCTAAATGCACAGGAAGTGCCTAACAATTATTAGGTATTTAATTCATAATAACCCTTACTAAAACCTGGCTGTTCTAACGAATTTACGGCAATCTTTTACTGCTCTGTTAGTTGAAAACAAGGAACTTATTAACTCCCGGTCGGTCTAATGCTTATAAACGTTTTTTGATTTCTTCTAAAAACGCCAGAAAACTCATAAATAAAATTTTCTGCAGTCAAAGATTACCTAAATACTTCTTGGATTAGTTTCGGATAATTTATGAAACATAATCGTGATTCTCATCAGCAGAATAAGCAGCTTTAACCGATGGATACCAGTTGTGTGTGCCCGTATAGTAAGACAAATCCGAATTGAATTTTATAATTAAATTATTCGCGGCTTCCCTTATAGGATACATTACGAGACCAGGATAAAAAGACGCTGATTCTTGAAATAATAAAAGTTGCTTCAGCTTCGAAACGAAGGACAATCGACACATTTTTGACTCTTAATTTATTTTATTTAGTCCTCTAAATCTAGTACCTACCCCAAATCAATTTTTGCGTCAATTTTGAGACATTATAAATAACTAACAAACACATAATATACACGTCACAATTTTATATACAAAAAAAACAAATTTGATAAGTAAGCCACAATTTCGAAATAACAGCAGTAGAGGTGTTCGGCTTTTATGTGATCTTTCCCAATCAATCTTCTGGCGAGATTTATATAAGAACACACCAAATGTTACGAATATAATATATTATCGAACTTTTCAAATAAACGTCATATTAGAGGAATCGAAGCTTACTGGGAAATAAACTTCATAGGTAAGTCGTTAAAACTTATATCAAGATAACGGAAAAGTTCTCGCTGTTGTGCAGATATGATTAAAGTTGGCCCCCCAAAAAACAGTCTGAAATACAAGAATACATTCTGAATTTTATTTGAATTATTTAAAACCACGATTCGGAGCACTTAAGTTATGAAATTTCTATCTGGGCAACGTTTTTTTTTAATGGGTAATTTTCAGAATTATATTTTTATACTTATTTTCTTCTTATCTTGTTGAACCGCCCTCTATGGTTATATATAGTGATAATAATAATAGATGATTTTTATTAGCAGATTAAATACTGAATTTTCTAAAGTAGTTATTATATAAATGTTTATGAATTATTTTAAAATAAATGAAATAGGCACAGCCTACTCTGGAGAAGTTCAGCCGTCTGGCTACTCTTACTTAACCAACGGTAGGCTCATATAAATGATACAAATACATATAACACAATACATAAAAAGAAAGAAGAAGCAAGACACTATATACGTGATGAACTACACTTTGCATCTGTTCCCCTCGCAGAGATACGGTCTACAGATAAAGTCACAGTATATGAAGTGCGATAACACCAAACTTTCACAAAGAGTTTTCTTTAAGTCAGTAGGCGATTACTATATAAAAGTTTAAGCGAGGTGAATGCTTTTTCGTGAATGCCATTAGGCCCAAGTCTCTAACATAATTGACACAGTTGAAAGGAGTGTCTAAAACTTGCAGTTTTAAGCTGTTCTTCGCATGGTATCTTCTAGCCTTGGTACCTATACATAATAACTGAGATTTTTTAGAGTTTAAAATTAAATTCTGTTCCTCTGGGAGTGATTTATTGTTTTCGAAATCATGAGTAATATTGTAAGTCGCTTGAGCTATGCCTGACTGATGAGAAGAATAATAAACTTGTGTGTCATCAGCATAACCTTGTGTTTAACAATAAGTTGTTGAGGTTATTATGTCAATAGTATAAATTATAAAAAGTAGAGGAGACAAGACAGAGCCCTGAGGCACTCCAGAATGAATGATTACGCTGCTGGACTCAACACTATTACACGAAACCCTCTGAGAACGGTTAATATTTCAATATTGCACATAAAAGCCTATGGTCCGTAGTGTCAAATGCCTTGGAATAATCTAGCAGTACAAGCACACTCACCATTCCCACGTTGACCGCTTTTATGGCATCGTCAATAACCGAAGTTAGTGCAGTAGCTGTACTAAAACCTTTTCTGAAGCCACATTGGGAGTCGGAAATTATATAATTTTCTGTAAAGAAGGCTAAAATCTGTTTGTACAGAACTTTTTCCAAAATCTTTAAAATTGTGGGCGGGTTGTTTAAGGGATGCTTAGAGAGTGAGAGCTTTACACTTTCAAATCTTTAGGTACTAGGTAAATATTATATTTTAAATTAAAACCAACGGATGCATGCAATCAATAAATCAAGTATTTTATGTTACGGAATTGTTGGAATAAATGTTACACTTGTAAACTGACACTAAAATATTAATTCTAAAGCAAGTTTTTAGTTGCAAGCTGTTCGTTTTTCGTTTGTGTAAGATTTTTTTATTTTAAAATTTAAAAGTTTATATTAGCCGGAACTGGTCTTATAAGCTTTTCATTGCAACAGCTTTTCTTTACCCCTTTTTTCACGAACGTAAAGCATGACACACATGCTAGCGGATAAAACAAAATATACCTGTGAAGAAGGTGCGGACGTGTCTAAAATATGTGGAAAGGAACCTTTTGAAACCTTTCCATGTCCATAAATTCAAATTTTCCAGAGATGTAATTCGAACGGGCAGGTCCTAGGAAATATATATAGAGATTTAATCAAAATAAATGTCTTTGAGACGTGACGGCTGGCTTTCCGCAATTTGGCACTTCCAAGTAAACAACTCGATTATAACCCAAACGATTTCAAGATTTATGATTTTAATTGCTTTTCGAAAGGGAGAATTTTTAAGTGCAAATTACGGAGACAGATTTTTTTTTTACTTTTTCGTAAATGCTCTGTAAGGATAGAACAAAACGTAGTAGGAAACTTAGTTTTTAATTCAGTAGATATTATGTTTTTGATACATAGGTATCAGACCATTTTTTTTTCCAAAAAATTGGCCAAACCACCAATTTCTAGTACGTTAAGTTTACTTAAAGTGCCCAATAAAAAGCCCTTATTACTTCTTTTTTTTTTTCTCTCTTTTTTTCCAGTTAAAGCTTTAGAGTCTTCTTTATATTTCCACAGAACTTTTTTTGAGGCTGATCTTCGCCGCAATATAGCTATACTTATGATCTAGCAATTAGGTATTAGTATTATAAAATTTCACCACGTGGTTCCCGTCGCCGAATGGCGTATCTGACAATTCTACGAAATCTAGTTAGGTTAACATTCTGACTTATTTTAATGCTCTTGTGACCAAATGACGTATCTGAATCTAAAATACTTTTAAGCAAACATTGAATTTTTGTTGGGACGTATATAAACTTCACAAAACAGTTAGAACTTCAAAGAAATTTATCTCCGCTAATTTCTCGTGCTATAAAGAAAATTTGGGGATTTGATGGTACCCAGCCAACTCAATGTAGTTGTTCGACTTGCAAGAAGGCAACATTCTTAGGAGGTTTATAATTTAAAATATTCAGATTTTTTGGATTTTAAGGTTTTTTTCAAAGAGTTGCGCATTTTAAATATTAGAAATGATGGCGCTTCTCAAGAATTTGCTTGGTCAGAAATGGTTGAAAACGAGCCTATGAAACCTTTTTTCAAAGCAAGTCACTGGAGAGCTGAATATAATATATAGATCCGTTTTACTAAAACGCCAAACATCATGTGCTTTCAATTCAAATGTTCCAAGTGTGTACAATGTTTCACCTCCAATTATGGCTGCAAAATATCATGACTTAATGTCATTATGTACAGGTGACACACCCGTAGTTCAACTACTTTAACATAAGAAATTTTACTGTTCTTCCTTACCTTATTAAAGGATGTTTTATAATGCTTGTACTCCTTAGTGTTTGCATTTTGTTTATTTTGAGTTTTTAGTGTGAGTTTTTTTTTAAGTTTGAGTTGTAGAGCTTTATCTATTATTTTCGCAGGCCAAACAGAACCTACCTACGATAATTGAAGAAATATTTAAAGGGCTTACTGTTAAATATTTATTCCATCACCTAGAAGAGTATCTGAATAAAAAGGACAATATGGCGGCCACATACTGCCATTATGAATACTTTTCACTAAAATAACGACTACCCTCGGACCAAGAGTAAAACATTAAAACCTCAATCAGTTTTAGCTAATAATTACCCTGTACGCGAACTTTGACGCTCTAACAAAATCTTTAAGCTGCTCTACTGAAAAATTCCAAATATTTAGATCCGCCCCTTGGCGACGAGAACGACGCTATGTGAAGCATTTAGAAATCACAACAATATTTGAATTTGAATAACACCTTTTTGCAGGTAAAACTTTGAATTTTTTCTTAAGTGTTCAGGAAGTTTCTTTTCGATTTCCGACTTTTACTGAATTTTAAAAAGTGAACTGGCACAGGTTAAGGAGTCTGTCCTAATCTATAATATTGATGCCTTCAAGTCACCTGAAGGCAATCGAGCAACCGATTTTATACCCCAAAAAAAGTAAATTTAAATTTAAAACAAATCATTCGTTTAGTATTTTTACAGCATAAGCTATAATGGCCATTCGTAAAGTTCTTGAATCTTCACCGAAAAATAATAATCAACAAGAACCCACCGATATAGCACCTTGGAATAGTAATAATACCAATTCGGTTTAGAGAATTATTGCGTAGTAACTTGTTTTGCAAAAAGTATAATTATAAATTATAATGCTTATTTGGGTAAAAGCTCGCACATGTCGGTCTAATCGGCAATGAGGATATCGATTTACTAGCCCAAGAGAATGTATTTGACGGTGTATCTACTAATAACACTCATCTTAAGCGATGCACACCTAATACTGAAAGTTACTAGCTTTCAGCCATTCTGTGACCACTATTATTCGTTTAAAAAGGGGGTCATGCATGCCTGCTAGCTATCCTGAACATTTAAAGAAAATTGGTAATTCATCTTCTGATAAATGATATTCTTGTCAGGTCAGTCAAATGTGATCTTAATCACATATTTCTTGAATGCAGTATTTGTGCACTTGAATAATACTATACAGGGTGTAACAAATTCGTTTATCACTAGAGATACGAGATACGACGACGGTTAAATGGGGGCAAAGTTACGTTCAGTGATGCTTAGTAATAATCCATAAAGAAAACACTTAGAAACAATATTAGGACCACACGTTTTTAATAAAAATTTAAATGGGTAAAGATAGCTCAGTTTTTAAGTGTAGATTTTCAAAAATATTTAGTTGAAATCCCTCTGGTGCTGTTCCGAAATTCGTGGTTTCAGCAAGATGGGGCTCCTCCCCATAACACCCTTGGAGTACGAGATTTTCTAAGTAATGAGTTTCCTCAAAAATGAATAGGAAAGAGAGGTGTTGTAGACTTGCCAGCAAGATCTCCGGATTTGTCGCCACTTGAAAATATTTTTAAACATTTAATCAATAATTGAATTATTCTTTTTTTTATTGTGAACTGTTTATAATTAAATCGAAATTACTCTTGTTTAAGCGTGTATTTTTATTTTAATACTACACTTCTTATAATGTTTTAATTTTAGTATTATAAGATATGGCTTATTAAAGACGTCATTAGCATTTTGTTAATTAATCAATTTTCGTTTTGACCAATGAAGATGCTATTTTAAAGTCATGTGGTTACAGCGAAATGTCAAATGTCTTTTATTTGTCGCATTTGGGCTCTTCGGTGTTTACGTCGCCCCTATTCCGTCATTTGTATTTGGATTTTCTGTTTGTTTTAAGCTTGGTATTGTGTTATGCGCCAGAAATTGAAAAATCAGAAATGGATAGTATAGAGAATGATGACACTTATTTATTGTTACTCGAGTTTATCCAAAATCATGAATTTATCTACAACTTAGGCCATAGAGATTATAAAAGTAATATGTAATATAATAATACCATTTATTAAAAACTGGAACAGTCATTCTTGTATATTTGAAAAACTGTGGGGTATCTCAAGACCTCATCTTTTTAAAATAATCATATCCACCTGCCCCTATTCTCCTCACATTTATTGGTCGCGTTTTAAAGCGGCGATTGCTACGCCTTCTCCTATAAGCCGCGTAAAACAAAAATGTCGCCGCAAACAGGGTGTAATAATATAACATTTTTCCACAGCACGGAACTCAAAAACGATTTAATTTTTATTTGAAATCGAACAAAATTATAAACAAAGAAAATAATAATTTACAATCTGTCAAAATTTTAAAGTCAAACTTAATGTCAGTATTCTGTATCATCCTATTGGACAAAAATATTAACCAATCAAACAACAACTTCGCTACTGACTTTATAAACGCCATATTCTGGCCTGTCGAATATCGAACCTCACCAACTTGACCATAACTTCAACCTTATCAACTTTTCGAGTTTATAAAACCAGCTTTAGCTTTATAAAACATGACACTTGATATATTTTCTAATTGACATTCTTTTTGCAAGTCAATATTTAAAATTTTGTAAATTTTGGTCTTCTTCTGTCAACAACTAATGTTACTGTCGGTGTTTATGCAACATACAGTCATTGAATGTCACCATTATCATCAAATCATTACCAACTTTTAAAAAATCAGTTTCGTAAAGTGGAGCATCTTTAAATTTGTTTGCATTTCATAAAGTAGTCAAGAATAGGATCCAATCCTCTGCAACTATGCAAATCAGCGTTGTAGTTTTAAAATGCAATGCTAGCAATAAGTTATATATAAATAGGATATTGTAAAACAATACTAATTAGTTGTAACTGTATAGTTAACGTAAAATTAATAAAAAAGGTATTTTTTAAAAGTATCAGTGACGTTATAAACCCTTAATCGGTGTATTTTTGTTTATGTGTTATTATTAAATTTATACTGTAAGCAGAAATATGTTTCAATATTTACTTCTACTGTGGAACTGGCTGTATGGCCTTTTGGTCAACACAAAAACAATTCAGACAGGACAATCAATCATAAATGGCTAATCATATCTGTGTGAATTATCAAAATTTGAGGAAAATTATTTTCGAAACACTGTTTGTTTTTAAAAAAGCTTCCTCTCATTATCTGGCAATAAAATAAAATACCGGATAGGTATTTTTTGTTTTTATGATTTATTGCAGTCATTTGTTTGCTATTAATAAGTTGATTATTATTTTAATATAATGTATGTAAAATTAAAGGTATTTTACGATTCACTTTTACTTCCCCTAAGTGTACATTTTTTATGTAGGTATTATGTAATATGTTGTGGTAGCCCATCCGCATTATCAAGAAACTATTCTTGAATGCCTAATTTATTAACTTAATAGATACACAGACAGATTGTGACGACAATATGTTACGAACAGGATTATTTTTGTTTGGAGTCTTTACCTATCTATACGAACGTTTTACACAGTAGAGGGTTTTTTAAATTGTAATTAAAGTTACATATAATACCTAAAATCATGAAGATAATATTAATATTATACGTTTATGTACAGGGACATTTTTTTAAGTGTCTCACCCGATTGGCGATTTTCCTGCTGACTATCATAAAAAACAAATTACATATTTCTCAATGATTTTCGATAAGGAAGCCGAATTTAATGTCAAAAAATACATAGATTTACAAATTTGACAGATGAGACGCCATTTTGAATTTTCTTAAATGGCAACCCCCATAAATAACCACACGATTGGATTGCATTTGGCGATCCGATTCTAAAACTATATAGTTGTTGACACTTATTTTCAGCCGTTTCGGAAATACGGGCGTTCCTAATTTGCCTCCATCGATTTTGTCTTTTAAGTGTCTCACCCCTTTAATAAATAGACCTTCTAAGGTGAACACCCTAATTTTTTTCACAGTGACACAATTTCGCGTGAGTAAGCGATCTACGCTATAGTCAAATCCGACAGACGTCAAAAAGTGACAGACACGACGCCATTTTGAATTTTTTTAAATGGCAACCCTCATAAATAACTAGACGATTTAATTGCATTTGGCGATCCGATTCTAAAACTATATAGTTGTTGATATTTATTTTCAGCCGTTTCGGAAATACGGGGGTTCCTAATTTGTTGAATCTGTTTTTTCTTTGTATATATTTCAATATTGCAGTGTGTTCTTGATCAGCAATGAAAATACATGTTCATTTAACCGATGGAGGCAAATTAGGAACCCCCGTATTTCCGAAACGGCTGAAAATAAGTGTCAACGACTATATAGTTTTAGAATCGGATCGCCAAATGCAATCCAATCGTCTAGTTATTTATGAGGGTTGCCATTTAAAAAAATTCAAGATGGCGTCGTATCTGTCACTTTTTGACATCTGTCGGATTTGCAATCCAATCGTGTGGTTATTTATGGGGATTGCCGTTTAAGAAAATTCAAAATGGCGTCTCATCTGTCAAATTTGTAAGTCTATGTATTTTTTGAAATTAAATTCGGCTTCCTTATCGAAAATCATTCAGAAAAATGTAATTTGTTTTTTATGATAGTCAGCAGGAAAATCGCCAATCGGGTGAGACACTTAAAAAAAATGTCCCTGTACATATTACAGAATATTACATTTTCAGTAATGTGTACCTAATATTTTGTTGCTAAAATCTAAGTGAAAGTTGAATTAATTTATTCCTTTCTTCAGCAGCGAGCTTCTAGTGCAAATTTGGCATTAATATTTCTTATTTCTTGTAGAAATGATTCGCAGAGAGTATTGCAGAGGAGGGATATAAAGGCAGTTAATAAAAGTGAAATAAATAATGAAAGCGACAGTGCGGTGGTTGCTTAAAGTAACACTCACGCAG
Source organism: Polydrusus tereticollis (assembly GCA_963920685.1). Lineage (NCBI taxonomy): Eukaryota > Metazoa > Arthropoda > Insecta > Coleoptera > Curculionidae > Polydrusus > Polydrusus tereticollis. The sequence continues at coordinate 145,367,447 of OY987329.1, forward strand.
GCAAAATGGCAAATTAGTGTTTAATTAGAGAGAGGAGAGAAATATCGTGAAACAGCTGTTACTCTGTAACTTTCTAAGCCTTTAAACACGTAACTGGTTCAGTAGCGTACTCACAGTTTTTATGCGAATGATTTCAAATTAACAATTTGGGTAAAGTATTTAAAATATCTTTCCAACCAAAAAGGCTGCAGAGGAGTGTACATTAAACTTTTTTATTTTAGTAAAATTGATTGCTGAAAAATACGCTTGTTTTTGTTTAAATTTAAGAAAAGAAATATAATCTTTTTACAATCCAATTACAACTTGCATTGCATTGTGGAGAAAGTAATAAACGGTTTTGTTTACTCGGAAAACCTGATTCTCATAAAAAAAAAAAGTTGAGCTGAAATAGTGAGGCCTATAAATATAAGTTTAGTATAGATCGTACTTTTTAAAATTTAGATAGAAGCTATACACTGCGAGTTTGTAACTTGGAATAAGTTTAGTTAGTCCAGTATGGTTTTTTTTTCTGGAAAAATGCTCGGACACGGGTATTGATATTTTAAGGTATGGTATTTTCTATTTAAAAAAGATTGATACAGTGTGTCCTAAATTAGAGATAGGACTTCATCGAGAATTTTTTTAAATGGCAACTCTAGTATTTATTTACAATTTTTAAACAGCATATTAACTTACACATAACTGTTAAATTTCAAATTTTTATTTATTGTCATTTATAAGATATGAAATAAAAATTAATTACTTTTATAACAAAAAATACTTCTGCTCGCTTTTAAAATGTTTCTGTTAATAAATGCTCAAGATGGTGTCCATTATTATTTGGCAATATCCTAAACGAAAGAAAAACTCGGTTTGAACATTTCTAATAACTTCGGGAGAAACTAACCAATATTCATGTCTTATCCGTGCGTTCAACTCCTCAATATTTGCCGGTTTTGTCCTAAAAAATTTGCTTTATAAGTACCCCGTAAAAAGTAGTCTAAGGGAGTAAGGTCTGGAGACCTGGGCAGCCATTTAATGGATCCCTTTCTATCAATCCGTCTGCGTGGAAACTCTACATCCAGATATTTACGGACAACTCTTGCAAAATGAGGAGGCGCACCATGCATCTTGTTGAAACCAGATGTTTCTATTCGGGACATCAAAGTCGATAGGATCAGGAAACAGTAGAGCCAAATTCGGAACCAGTCCTTCCTGCAAGAATTCCAAATATCTCGCCCCATTGAGATTTACTTCAAAGAAAATTGGTCCTACAACTTGATTACCAACAATAACTGCCTAAACATTGACTTTTCTGACTATTGAGTGTCGCCTTCCCTCATGCAATATAGATGTCATCTGCCCAATAAAGGCAGTTTTGTCGGTTAACGTTCCCATTTAAAATGAACGTTGATTCATTAGCAAAAATAATCCATGTCAGGCATTGAATTCCGACCCAGATTACCTTGTTTGACAGTTGAATATTTAGAACAGTTATAAGAGAGGATTATTTAAGAATGTGGTAACATTTCTCCAGAGATGCTGGTAAACGCTTTTCAAAGTATGAGAGACGTGTGAATTTATGCTTGAAGCACGGCGGTGACCAATTTTAGTATTTTCTATAATTTGTATTTTCCTTTCTTAATAATCTTACTTTGGTAATTTTGTAAACAACAAAAATAAATTAAAAAAAAAAATAAAAAAAAGTGTCCATATTTCTCTAAGAGACCTGAATATAATATTCAAGCAAAAGAACCAACACAAAGTCCCGGTCTCAATAAATTTAATATTTAAAACAACTAATCGATAACATGTTTCGCCTTTAAGGCATCATCAGACCTAAAAAGAAGTCAATAATCACGTATAAAAGTAAACAAATCTCCTAGTAAACCTACCTGATACACCAAAACAACATTTAAAAAAATTTAAAAACGAATGAAAATGTCAAAGTATAAAACAAAAAAATAGATAAACGTTAATGTTGTCAATCAAAAGAATTTGGCGGACCGGGGAAAATTTATAGGTTAAATGTTGGTCACTAGCAGTCCGTTGTTAGTAATTTAAGTTGTTAAAAATAAAATAAGGCTCGAAATTAAAGACCCCATTAACGCAGGTAAGGATAGGGCTCTTTTTGGCTTTCGTTATTTCTAGTTTTTCTAATAGATCTAGTTTTTTACTCTTGTTTAAATGTCGCTTAAGGGTGTCACTGGTCCTGAAAGCTACTGCGATGTTGTGAGGTTTAAAAAAAGGTGTAAACAAATATAAACTAACCTATAACATTATACATGCTAATACACAGGATCACAAAAATTATAGAGCTCTAACTTATTTCGGCAACATTGGTGTGGACCCTCTTTCAAGATCAGGAGTTTATTTGCTACATTGTGGAGATTGTCCGGCGGTGCATGTTGGACAATCGGGCAGGAGAATCGCCAGCAGAGTTCATGAACATCTTAGCTTATTTAATAAATACCAGAACACGGATATAATCAACACTAAGTCTGCTTTTGCGAACCATCTACTTCAATCAAAACACCAGTTCTCGCCATCTGAAAGTGTTAATGTTTTGCATGAATGTCACAAGAGTAAAAAACTAGATCTATTAGAAAAACTAGAAATAACGAAAGCCAAAAAGAGCCCTATCCTTACCTGCGTTAATAAGGTCTTTAATTTCGAGCCTTATTTTATTTTTAACAACTTAAATTACTAACAACGGACTGCTAGGGACCAACATTTAACCTATAAATTTTCCCCGGTCAGCCAAATTCTTTTGATTGACAACATTGATGTTTTCGATGCCGGTACTTTGGTACGCTCGTACTTTGTGTTGATGGCTGTTACATTTTGGGCTTAGTTTGCTCTTTAGGTGACTGCATCTTCCCCCCGTTCAATATACATTGGACTTATTTAACAAACCTTATACTTTTAGTTTTTTGTTATACCGTTTTTGTTTATATACAATAATTCTTAGTTTAAGTTCTAACTGTCATGTAGTGATGTAATTGTAACGTTTATCTATTTTTTTGTTTTATATTTTGACATTTTTATCCTTTTTAAAATTTTTTTAAATGTTTTTTTGGTGTATCAGCTAGGTTTACTAGGAGATTTGTTTACTTTTATGCGTGATTATTGACTTCTTTTTAGGTCTGATGATGCCTTAAAGGCGAAACATGTTATCGATTAGTTGTTTTAAATATTAAATTTATTGAGACCGGGACTTTGTGTTGGTTCTTTAGCTTGAAGAAAAATAAATTTGTTTTTGTTTACTTATTTTAATATGTAGAGTAATTTTTTTTACCTATGAACAAAGTGGTACCGTTATTTATTTCTTAAATTATAAATTAATAATAAAAAACAATTAAGGCAATAATTTATATTGTGTATAAGCACAAAAACATTGACGGTTCGATCTGACCACAAAATAACACAAAACACACACAAAACTGAAAAGTTCGATTTATATTGTTTTACTCGGGAATGGAAGACAATTGAAATTTCCAAGCTTTGTAAAAGTCAACAGGCTTCAAATGCATAGGTACAATAAAATTGTGATATTTCCAATTTGCTAGTTTGCTGTTTTTTGTCTTGCTTGCTGTTTTTATACTTCGTTAGTAACTATAATTTTACAAAATATTTTATTTTGTTTTATTTGTATAAATTTGGCTAGTCATGTTTTTCATTTTAAAGCGGAAAATAATACGTGGCAGTATTGCCACAGTTACCTTTAATTTTTTAAAATTACAAAAAATATTTAGTTTCAGGTTGGTGCAGATTATTATATAATATAGTTGTCGGACTACAATATTCAACAAACAATTAAATTAATTAAAATATAAACCAAATATTTTTGTAAATAAAATATAAATACGAAATGGGAAATGAAGAGAATGTTAATATATTATGAAAAAGGCTAGCTGTCACAAAAAATAAATTCGGAAATAAAAGCATTATAATATATCGCGCTAAACAATCTATGAATAAATTTAGATGTAATTTAAATGCATGTTTTTTCATTAAAAGCACTTTTTAATATTTATTTGGAATAATTTTAAATTCAATTGAAATTTTAAAGTGATTTATTGAGAGCTAATCTGGAACAGTCATTTTAAACATAAATAGTAAATCAAGAATAAAGTAAACCTACGTGGTTATACATTATTTTTTTTTAAATTATCATCTAAAGATTAACACCCTATTACCATAAGATTATAGAAAACTCCAGTAGAGATATTTTAAGGGAATTGTAAGCAAATGAAATACGCGGAATAATACATTACTTGCCTATATAATTGATATATAGCTAGTGTTAACTTCAATATCAAATCCGCAAAAAAGACCGAAATTATCACCACCCGCTGAAGATATTTATTACCAATTGGCAGTCAAAACTTAATAAACGCCTCCTCTTTGTGTTTATGTGATTATATTAGGCGAGCTGATATTGACTTAGTAATAATGCTTTAAAAAGTAGAAATTGATTTTTAAAGTTTCAACGTATACGCTAATAAGAAATACGATATCGGATTTTCTAATTATTAAAAAATTACACAGACAATGACGATCTTATGTTGGAAAATTTGTATTTATTTTTAATTATTTACAACCCTGATGACGAAAAGTAAAATCGTTTTGCTCTATGTCGATTTAGAGTTTTTATATTACTATACTCAATTATTACAATTTCTTAAATATTTTCCTAAATATTGCAGTCATATATAAGTCTTATTCACGTATACAATTCGGCTTGGTTAGATTATCTCAGGTTAGACTTAAGCTAAGAGAATAATAATGTACCCGAAAATGTTGACAAATGTATTTCCCTTCTTTGCGTACAATATGATTAATTAAACACAAATCAAATACATTTTCTATTTTCCCGTTTAAAATATGTAATATTTTTCGCAAAATCTTGGTGCAATTAGTTGCTGGAATCCGGAGAATGTAGTGGCATTAACATTACATATTATTGCTGTTGCAATAGATTAACTTCATAGAAGTTTCGATTTAACGGAACGGATTTAGATAAAGCGACAAAGTGTGGTGATAGTAAGAATTGTATATTCTTTCGCTTCTTGTATTAATTAAAATTATTTTTCTATTGTAAGAAAATCATAGGTGATACATAAAAATACATTGTACATAGTATATTAACGTGACCAAAGTATTAAATTTAAAAATCCTTTACAAGCCTTAATTTTGTAGATGTAAGTAATAATATGCGATATATTATTTCCAGCTACACTATTTTTCGAACTTGGTTTTACGATTACTGCAAAATCCAATACAACATGTTGTTTAGCAACTATTGGGAGTTCGCAAGAAGTAATAAATCCTGCGGGCTTTGTTGAAGGCAACTGGTTTATTGCTGTTTAACACTGATTGGGCCCTTCCAAATTGACATTAGGGTGGGGAAACATTGAGTTTGATTAGTATACATTAATGATTAATTCCCGCCAACATGTAAGATAAAGGAACAGCAGCCAGATTAGGAAAAGAGTACAATTATTATTACAAAGTAGACTTTTGGGGAAATGCTATAATAGGAGTCTGAAGTGCTGGAATACATTAAGGCACAAAACAGGGTCAGGATATGAGACCATAACGGTAAAAAGGTATGATATATTTTTAACCTAAACAAGTATATTATATCATTATTATTTTTTATGTAGGTATATCTAGTTTAATATTTGCAGAAAATAAGCCTTAATGTTTGGTTTTATATTTCGAAACAGCCTTGGATCGTAACCGACATGACGTTGTAAAAAATATTGCTGTCTAAAAATATAAACCTTAAATAAAATGACTGCCATTTATAAAACAAAATCCAACCTGATGAATTATAGTTGTCATCACGTAACCTAGCAAGCTTCCTACCCTTAGAAGAAAAGACCTGCAGTGGCGTAGGTATCAATACCTTTATATAGGTACTTTGCAATTTGAATGCTAGAAATTTGGAACCATACAGTGGCCACTAAATCGTCAAACACGAAAAAAGAAGAAAACGTTTAGCCCTAAAGATAAAGGGTTTTCTAGTTTAAGAAAACAAGTAATATTTTGGTTAAAGATGAACTAGGTATAATATACACAGAAAAAATAAAATTCTTACAAAAAGGCAAATAAACAATGAATATTAAATGAAAGCTGGTTATTTTGCATCAAATATACAGAGTGGCAAAAGAGTCGCGCATAATGCCTGTAACTTTTGAATTACCTTATAAACGAAAAAGTGACCTTTATGAAAGTTGTTCAGTAAATTATTCCCCACATATATACCTGCATGAATTTTTTCTGTCATCTCTAGTTTGGTTGACATAGAGACCAACTTACTTTTTTTAAATGGAACACCCTGTATATGATTGCATATTTAGATTCTACTGGGAAAACTCTGAATTTTTTGTATTTCAAATTTTTATTTACTTAAAATTGTAACAAACTTTATAATAACAAAATAAATAGCTTAGAAAATTGAACAACTTAACATCGGAATAGTAAACAAGTGAAACATTTTCAGTGGATTAGGTGTTCAAGATGACCACCAATTTCTGCTAAGCAGAGCGCCAGTCGATCTCTGATCCCGTTTACAACGTTGAAAAGGGAGTCCTCTGGAATGGGAATGACCCGAACTTTAGCACTAATTTTGACTTTTAAAGATTTGGATGGTTAACGTAGACTTTGTTCTTTAAGTGTCCCCACAAAAAGAAGTCGAGCGGGATTAAGTCCGGGGATCGCGCTGACCAGTCAATAGCACCTCTTCTGCCTATCCAACGTCCTGGAAATTGTTCGCTTATGTATGCTCTATCTTACTGGAACCATACCTGTTCGTTTATGCCACTATTTACACCCGGTAAAACCATTCTGCAAGAAGGAATTATGTGATTCCTGAGGAGGTCCAGATATTTTTCGCCATTCAAATTACCATCTATGGAAAAAGGTCCCACAATATGTCTACCAACTATGCCCGCCCAAACATTAATTTTTTCGGGCCTCTGGGTATAACCTTCCTGGAACCAATGAGTATTCTCAGCAGACCAATAACGATAATTGTGTCTATTAACAATGCCATTTAAATGGAAAGTAGCTTCATCCGAAAAAATAATATTTGTTGCGAAGTTATTATCGTTATTGCATCTTTCCATCATCAGCTCACAAAATTCAGCTCTACTATCAAAATCGTACTCGTTTAACTCGTGCACCAACTTTATCTTGTAGAGATGCAACTTCTCCTGCTTAAACAAATTTTTCACTGACTGATGAGACACATCAAAATCCATTGCCATTGGCCTGGATGATTGTGTTGGATTTTCATGTATTGAGAGCATGATATCCAAAGCTTTGTCTCCCCCGGTTGCTGTTTTAGGTCGACTTGATTTAGCGGCTTCCCTAACACTGCCTGTTTCTTGAAATTTCTTTTCCACTCGACACACCGTTGACTGATTTATTGGAGGCCTATTTGGATATAATTCATTGAAAAGTTGACAAACCTGATATTGCGATCTCTTCATATTTCCGTAACCGCTCATTATTAAAATTTGAACTCTCATTCAGATGAACTATAGTGTAAACAAACTAGAAATAAGACAACAGAAAATTAAACAGGAACTCAAAATTGAAACCTCTTAGGTCGCTGTCATGAAAACACCTTGACTTAACTGGTGGGTATTAGGTAGGAATAACTATAATCAGGAAGTTTTTCATTTTTGAGCTGTCATTATCTCGGAAACGGTTGTAGATACGTGAAAGTTTCAAATACAAAAAAAATCAGAGTTTTCCCAGTAGACTCCCAATATGCAATCATATGCAGGGTGTTCTATTTAAAAAAAGTAAGTTAGTCTCTATGACAACCAAACCAGAAATGACAAGAAAGATTCATGCAGGTAGAAATGTACGGAATAATTCAGTACTGAACAACTTTCATAAATGTCACTTTTTCGTATACGAGGCAATTGAAAAGTTACAGGCATTATGCGCGATATTTTGCACCTCTGTATATTCTTTACGAAAGAAATAATATTAACTTTCTCTAAAACTTTAAAATTCTTTAAATATATTTTTGAATCGAACATTTATTCTAGATACAAATAAGTAGTGATGACGCACTGGGTTTATTCGCTAGTGGTTACAATAATTTTTACTGCGTGGCGAATAGGGTTGCTCACTGGTTCGTTAATTGTCTGCTACCCTGATTAAAGCAATTGTTTACTTAAACCCTTGTATTTTTATTCCTTAATGCAAGTTATGGTACACTTTTTCCCTAACTATCACTTGAAGGTATATCACAGAAACGCCCCGACATCGTATAGGGAGTTCAATTTCTTAAGTCAGATAACGCCGAATTGCTAGGTGCTTAGTTTTACTTAAAAAGAGCGTACGCAAAAGCACTTGCTTCACGAAGCCATCTTGGAATGTACTACTCTCTCTTGATCGTTGCACCGTGCTTCTTGTCTCTCTCTCTCTCAACCGGCGCGCGATTACGACTCAACCTATCTCTCGCCCAATGAGGAGCTAACAAACAAAAATAGTAGATATTGAGATCGCACGCACACAGCATTTCCCGACCTATTTTCTTTGACGTGTTGACACATGTTTTCCCAACAAGTAGGGTACTTTAATATAGAAAACTTTACTACGTAGAATTATTCCTCCAAGTTTCATAACGTATTTTCCGATCCGCCTTTTTTAAAATCAAGTAAGATACACTTGAACAAAGAAAGTGTATATTCAGTCTTAACTGGATATGTCTAACACTTTCCTAAGTTAAATGAAACAACGACGTTTATATTAATGAAGAATTTGGTAATTAAAATATTCTTGACTGAAGTTCTATCTTAAAAGAGAAATTCTTCATTTATGAACACGAAAATGTCTTGGATGAAACCCGTGGATTTCTTCCGGTGAATCAAAATAAACAAGAATATAATATGCTGTAGTAAAGAACAAATTTTCTCCGTTATATACAAATCACTAAATGTCTTGGATGAATGCAAATTGATTTGACTAAAGCATCATTTTTTTCCGTGTATAAAAAATAGTGAAGATAGGTACTTCAACGAACTTTTTTAAATAAATTATCAAACAAACAATTAATAAAAAACATACAGCAAAGAAAAATATTAGCATGTTCCGATGTCCCGAAACAAAAATGTCCACACATTTATAAAAGTGTATTAGTGCTTAATAAAATTCAGTGTGAACGAGTCGAAAGTATAAATCAGAACATTTCCAATTGTCCAACCCTTTTACTTCGTTTATAGGCGTTAAAAAAATAGGCATCGCCTTTACTGACTGATCAACAAAGCGGCATTGTTCGTGTACTTAAACAACTTTTAAGACCCCGACGGCTGTACTTTGTGATACGTCCCTGCACCACTTAAAGTGGAAGAAAGCCTAGCACGCAGGGACGACGCGGACGTGATGAATCGTCAAGGTGAGCTGCAAATTTAGACCACACCGATTAATCATGCCATGGCTAAAAGATCCCCAAACTTTTAGCAGTAAATAGACCGACATCTTTATACCTGCTATCTATAATATACTCAAATATATATAATATATACCTTATTATTATTTTTTAAATCGACCTAATAAGATTTCATGATAATATTTCCCCTAATGTCAAAACTATATTATACTATATGCCGAGGATACTACTATCCTTGATATTAAAAAAATATCAAATCAGTATAACAAAGTACAGCGGAAGGATTTAAGAAGAAACAATAAGTCTGAGGTCTAAAAAAAACAAACTCTTATTACTTACAAAACTGTTATTGTATCTATGCCTTAAATTGCCTTGAATTTGTTATGCAATGCGCTTTAAGTCTAAGCATTGCAGAATTGCCAGTAGCGTAACTAGGGAAGGGGGCAGGGGGCCCCTTAGTTGTGTTTGGTCTCCCCTGAGATATTCCTTGAAAAATTAAAACAATAAAATAACGCTTTTCTCGAGAAAATAGGTTAATTATACATGGAAATGCAAGTTGTCTGATGCCTACATTAAAGTATATTATATTTGTTTTTCAAGCATGCCATTCGGAAACCCCTCTTATTCTAATCACACACTTCCAACCAACCGGTACCTATTTGTCTTAGTTTAGTGTCGAGAAAGAATACATACTTTAAGAAAAGTTGCCATAATTCTGCCCATTTCAAGTGCAATGTGTGAGAGATCATTATCTGCCATGAGAAGAAAAAGGTGTAGTTCCCTTAACTTATGCAGAGGTTATACTCGTGTTAGTTTACAAAAGAAAGATCAATTTGTTTTTTAACAAAATAAGTGAAATGTGCACATTATGGTTCGGTTGATAAAGTTTTCCTGCAACAAACTAACAGAAAAAGAACGAGAAAATATGCTAAACAAGAGGGACGGGTGCCAACTCACGAAGATAAAAAAACTAAATATTGTTTGCTGCCAGCTTAAGCACATAAAACAGTTTAGTTCTTATAAAAGGATTAAGAAGGGCAGTTGAACCAAATTAGCCGGTAAGTCTGAACGCTGCTGAAGTCGATTAAGGACAACTTCACCGACACCATCTGGGAATTTCACTTAAACCCGATGAGCTTTTTGTTCGAATTTAATTACTTGTGGCTGGAAGGCTCCAATTTAAATAGTTTCTTATTTGGATTTGTGGTGTTGTACAAACTTATTGTTTAATTCTTATTGAATATACGAGTATAGACAGTTTAAACTTTGTTATTACATGCAAATATCCAACGAAAAGTATCGCATAAAAGTTCAATAAGCGCACAGAGCACATGACGTTATTGTGCTAATAGATGATAAATGGATATGAACTAAAAACCAATCCGTCAAATTATGCCAATATGCCATAAACCTAAACCCAATTAAGGATATTGTTAATGGATTGATGGTAAATAAGTTAAAGGAAAATGGCTTTAAAATGCATCTTAATCAGACAGAATATGGATAGGCATAGATGGAAAGGACCTGCATTATGCCGAACTATCAAGGGCGTACATATGGGGGGATAGAAGGGGTAATTACCCATTCCCCCCAGAACAGCAGAATAGGAAGACATCCCTGTTGATTAGCAGACCGTAGCGGTAAGTAGCGCGTAGTGGAATTTATAGTTTTATTAAAACTTAAAAATAGTATTTTAATTTGTTTCCCCCCCCCCCCCCTAAACCCCAACATAAAAAAAAAACTATCTACGCCATTCTACGCCCTTGCACCGGACGTCCGGCCGGACTATTTTCATATCGATTAGCTTGCCTATTACCAGTAAAGACGATATTATTTTGATCTTCCTCACTGTACCCGCGGCGCGTATAAATCTCGCCAGATCTTGTGTGACCTCCTCTGTGTTGAGTCAAGGGCGAACCCTTTGAGGAATTGAGGACGATATGAAGAAGTTTGTCTTCCTCGAAGGTGTATGTGTCAAAAGGAATTTGGTAGGTTTGCAGGAATTTTATGAAGTCGTTCACTGCAGTCAGAAATATTTTGATACCCTCAGAGGTAATTTTTGCCTCCTTTAAGACAGGCGAAACATGGTTCTAGTTAGTTTGTTATGCAACACAACTGGTACGATTTTGGGAGCGTTTTTCCGCTAGTGCGAGGGTTGGTTTGGGGGCTAATTTTGGGCAATTAATTTTGCATCTTGGGGATTGATGTCGGAAGAACTCTGACTAATGTCAGAATTGTGAATTGGGGATTGCGCGGGGCGGAGGGTTTGTCAAGGGTTTTCTGCATTTTGCTCAACAGAATGTTTCACCAGGTCGGAGTTTTGGAATAAGGAGAGGGCGTTTGGTATAAGGATTTCCTCGAGGGGGTGAATGTCTATTTTGCATTTTTACTAACCTTTTAATTTATTTGATCTGCTGGGCTCAGGTCAGGCCGATTTTCAGTGTGGAAGCCCTGTAATGGGACACTAGGACAGGAGGTCTGTAAATTAGATTCACAGTTGCCAACCTTGCCCTACCTTGCTTCCCACGTCGAGAACCGCAAACGAGACCTATTTGCTAGTCGGCGATCACTGATGTCGATATATCTGTAATAAAAAAGAATTAGTGGAAATATTGCTCAAAACACTAGTGCATAGACTTGACTAATAATTTAATCGAATTTCAGGCTTGGCACTGAAAAATACTTTGCCTCAAAGTCGAAGATGGCGTACTAAAAGGCACTCGTATCTTCTGGCGCTCGATGCCCACTGCGCAGATCTGCTCACAATTTAAAATGCTGCAGCAAGAGTCGACTGATCGAATTTCTGGGGACTGCTTCACCGCTTTAACTTATATTCTATTTTATAAAGTATACCTAGACATCCATTCTCGAATTAGGGTAATAATCATATAAGGAGACGTGATCTGTCTTCTGTCTTCTGTCAATTCTTTCTCTTAAAATTGTTTAAACCTTGTTCTTGAATTTGAAAACGACTGTTTACTTTCACCATGAATTAGGAAAACGCATTCTCTCGGAATTTTCCAAGAGAACGGGATTATATCGTGAGAAGTGCGTGGACGAGCATCCGTGTTTAGTTAACAAAAACATATATGATGTGACTATAGGACGTGGGACAGTCACTTCTTGTGAGAGCATTCACTTCTCTTAAGTTGGAAATAGACGTCCGTACTATTGTCAAGCACTGGTATTCGATGCTTACGGCGCTATCATCCAGCGAAGTGCGGGAATTTTCCAAACTTGTTTGTTTGAATCCCCGAATGTAACACAAACGAGTGAATATTTACGTTATCATCGGAATAAAATAGATTATAATAATGAATGACCTACTGGTATTTTATAATTATAATTTCTTTTGAATAAATCTACGCTTTTATAAAAGACAAAAAAAAACGGACGACCGCTAGAATAGCCAAACATGCCTGATTAGGTAAGTATAATAAAAATTTTAAAAATTACTTAAATTAAAGAGAAGGTGCTAACTGGTTCCAAATTCGCCATTAAACTAACAGTCAAAAGATTTAATTGTAAATTGGAGTTTACCTATATAATATGAAAAATTAAAAAAGATATAAAGTATGAAAACAAAAATTAAAGTTGGCTTATTTTGTTTCTAATTTGACCCGCTGACTTAATCTTGAATTATTCTGAGCAACTTTTCATAAAGAATTTGTTGATATTTTATACAAAAAGCTTTAAAACAAAACGATTTTTTAAAAATAAAAATATGACAATATTTACTAAATAAGCGGGGGGAAACCCCAAATCACTAAATCCTAGTACAAAGTGACACGTGCGAGCCATCAAAAATCGATAACAAAAATGCCAGTCAACCTGAAAGAATTGCCACTTTTCGGCACTAGTTCAGTAAACTGAGACAACTTAAACGAATAATGTAAGAAACCAAAGTTAAGGCATTTAAACAAAATATCTTTTCGATCAGTTCCTAAAATTTGAATACTTATTTGAAAGGGGCTCGAAACCTGTCTACTACAGCCTTCGGTCGATAAAATATTGCTATGTTTAGTGGATATTAAGGTTTGATTTTTATTGCGCGGAAATGGTAAATGATATTTTACCATTTTCAAAGAACGTTTAGTTTTTCTTCATTTAATGGATACACATTTTATTACAAGGCTATCAATTCATATTAAAAATGTTAAATAACGAACGACTCCATTTGTTACACCTCTTCTATTCTCTTAGTTATACCGTATGGCATTAATGCCACTAAATCGTCGCCAATGACAGAATTAATGATCTCATAAACTTCAATTGAATTGAAACGATGAATCGAATGGTCTTTGAAGCTTTATTGTCGCGGTATTATCAGGCATTATAAATCTTCTAAGTTGGTATCCTTGGAAACAAGGGTATTTTACTAAAACTAGATTGTTTTGCTGCTTTTATTAGGTACCAATTTTTCTTGTGAAATAATTTTAATAGATTAAAGAATTAATCATTAATTAAAGACACCACTTCATTAGATCTTTGGTTAATAGTCAAATCTGAGTAGGTAAAGCAACGCGTTTCTTATTAGGCTGTAATGCCAGAGATGCAACCTTTTTGTATGCTGGAAGACCAGTGTTTTCAACCTGGATTTCGTAAGGTTTGGCATCAAGAGGTCAATAAAACATAAATAGTAGTAAATAGTATCACCCCACAAGAAAATGTGAAAGTATTCGTAGAACTCCCTAGTGATTTATTTTTCTAATTTTCTTTATGGTTTATGATTCTACTGCATCGAACTGTTGTCTTTTAAAATGTTTAACAACAGCTTATTAGCTCCAGCGAAACTGCTAAGACACTTACAAATAAACCATAGTGAGTACAAAGATAAACCTGTGGAATTCTTTTAACGTCGGTTAGTGGAAATGAACAAAAATAAAAAGAATGTATCCTCTCTAGTGGGTAGCGGCGTCAATGATAAAGCAAGTAAAGCCTCACTTCAAGTAAGTTCCGTGCATAATAGATGTTGTTGAAATCATAATTGAGGAAATGCTTAGTAATAATATCAAGATGGTGCCACTTTCAAATTATACCGTACATAGTAGAATTCATGAAATAAGTGATGAAATGAAAAATACAGTTACTCCAAGGATAAAAGGTAGTAGTTGGTAGGCATTACAACTTGATGAATCAACAGACATGGCACGGCTTGCAGTACAACTCGTTATTGTTCGGCATACCACAACTTTGTGGAAGAAGAAATGCTATTTCGCAAACCTCTGAAGACTCATACAACCGGAGAGGAAATCTTCAACTTGGTCGATCCTTATATAACTGAAAAGAAGCTTAATTGGAACAATGACTGGCAAATACTCTAAAAAATTTTGTTCCGGAAATTGATGGTAGCCACTGTCTTATTGCAATTATTGCTAGCATTAGCAGTAAAAAAAATTCCACTCAGTCTTGAAAACGTTTTGGATGAAGCAGTAAAAATCATAAATTTCATAAAATCCAGGCCTTTAATTTCGCGAGTTCTCGCAGCTCTCTGTGAAGAAATAGGAGCTCAGTTCACTAAGCTCTTGCTACACACAGAAGTGCGGTGGCTATCTCGAGGAAAAGTTTTGGTACGCCTCATCAGTCTGTGAAATGAGGTTTTGATATTTCTTAGTGACTTCTCATTTGAATTGTCACCAAGATTAACTGAAATGAAGTGGTTAAAACATTTGACCTATCTTGCAGATATATTTTCGAGTCTCAATGAATGCAACATTTCACTTCAGTGACTATCTGTGACGGTGCTTGTACTTTACGACAAAATTAAAGCCCAGTTAAAAAGAATACAGTTTTGGGAATCCTGTATAGACAGAGGTATATCTGAGTGCTTTTCTATACTCCATAATTTTGTAACCGAGTCAAGAATCCCACTTTCAGCAGAAATTACGTTAGATATAACCAACCACCTTAACCATTTACAAATTTCATTCAAAGAATATTTTCCAACATGAGAAGAGGATCTAAGCTGTCCTCGCAATCTATTCTCGGTCACAATCAAAAATCTGCATCAACTCCTAACCCTAACAGTAAAACAAATTGAACAGTTTATTGATATAGCAGCTGATTGTAACCTAAAAACTACTTTTAACTCGGCTACTTTTTTAGAATTTTAGGCCCAGCTTAGATGTGAATACCAAGAAATTGTCAATTGTGCTGTAAAAACACTACTATCATTTGCTACAACTTACCGTTGTGAAGTACGATTTTCTAAGTATACTATGCTCTTACAACGACTGATCAAAGAAATAATTGTTGTGATAAATAATTGAAAAAAATATTAATTTTGGTGCTAGAAAAAAATAGAAGTGCTTCAGGGTTCCTCCTTCTACAAAAGGTTGAGAAACACTGTGGTGGACAATTTAAAAGTATGCTAAAATTCCCTTGGTTAACTTAAAATATTAAATTTGATCAATAAAAACTCTATTGTTTATATTATATATGTACTAGCATTTTGGCAGACTTCCATATAATTGATTTTGTATCCGAAAGCTATAACCTGACGAAAGAAACTAAAACATAAAAGAACGTTTTTTTGTCAAAAGAGGTCCTGATTCCACTTTCAAAGTTATTTGCGTTTTACGAAGTAAATTGTTAGTTATAAAACCTAACTTTTATTATTTGTACGGAGGAATGAAAAGTTTTCCAGTATTTGATATTTATCTAATCTTGTATATTTGAAGTATATAGGGTGACAGCGTTATGCCAAAGTACTTTTATTACTTTGTCTTTGGTAACTGAACCGACACGATGCGACGCCCAGCTCGGGCATAGCGTTGTCTGCAACTGTGACGTGTCTTTGCAGGTTTTCCTTTGTTATTATTGTGACTTTGTAGTCCATGTCAGAAGACGCAGGTATGCTTAAAAATAGGTGTTTTTCTCAGAGCCTACAATTATGTCCATTGACAGTATCATGAAGAAAAAAAGAGAATTTATCAGAGAATCAAATGAACGTTAAAATTAAGTTGTGAATTGCCAATGGTTAGTTATTATTAACTCGTAAAATTGCAAACGATGTTCGTTATCATCTTTATTAAGTTCGGTTAATTCAGGTTAGTTGAATCCAAATTACCTCGTTGAGGTAGTGGGAGAATAAAAGTTTCGCAGTATCATCAGAGAACGCGCTTTACGCACGCATCGGGGTCGGACTACCGCAAGGCTCACTTCTGTCCCCGATGGTGTACACGCACGATATACCGCGAGATAGATAGATACAAGCTTTAGCTGTTTTCTGACGATACCGCAATAACTGCTATTTCTAAACAGCCATGGCTAGTCGTCACTCGTTTACAACGCCACATTAACCAGCTTGAAAAGTGGCTTTAAGCTTGGAGGATTCGTTTGAATCCTGGCTAAAATAAAGGCCATCTTTTTCTCAAAAAGGCTCACAGTCAATGGGGTTACTCTGAATTGGTGCTAGGAAGTGAAATACCTACGACTTATCTTTGAGACTGAACTGGAGGCTGAATACAATCAACATAGTCAGGCTCGTTCTGCATCAATTAAGTTCTATTTACTCCATGCTTCTCACAAGTGGAGTAGTGTACTTATGGTACGCCATCATGGTGCAACTTAAGCAGAGCGGATAATTTTGAAGTGTTTCAAAATAGAGCATTTAAAATCGCAGGTGCACAATTAATAGAGTGTTGGCATAATGATTTTAAAATACAGACAACACAAAGGGTTAATAACACCACCAATGCACAAGACAAAGCTCTTTGAAAGACCTTTTACATACAGCATAGCAAACCTATATAATTCTCTTCCTGCCTATCTAAAGCTGATGTCCCCTCTCAAATTTCGTGATAAAATTTATAAATATTATTTTGAACGACAATGCATGTAATTTCATTTGTATTAGATATAATATATCCGGTTGCCTTACGTGGAAAATAATAAGCTATTGTTTTTATGTTACGCCAAAGGAAAAAAGGTCCTTATTTATTGATCCATGGTTAAGTAGAGCAGGGTAGGCGAAAGAAATGGCTAGTCTGCCACTGGACTTCGCCATTTTTTACATTACACTTATATAGGTACTATGACTTAACTATATTTATATTGTAAACATTGTAAACCTAGTAATGTAAAAATAAAGACATTATTATTATTATTATTATTATTAAACGAATATTTCTTAAAAATTATTACTGCATGACTATTACAGCCGAATGGACGTTTCGACGAACAGACTCACATACAAGAACCAGATCAGACTCAACCTACAAGCTACCTACAGACTGGCTGCCTATGTAAGAGACCAATTACCAGTAGAAAGGCACTGGAGACCGATGGAGAGGCACTATCCAATACCATCTAAAAGACGGTTAAAGGCGCCAAAGCTAGCAGCCCCAAAAAAATCCAAAGAAACACCCACGACAAGCAAAAGCTTTTGTCAAATTAAAAATTCCTAATTTCAATGAAACTGCAGAATAAGCAAGCGAAGAAAGAATAAATGTCAATGACATAAAAACCCCCTCAAGATCCTGTGTTTGTAAGTTCGTGAACCACTTTAATTTAATAGGGATGAAAGTTATACTTTTTTAAAATTGTGGATGATTTTATGCGAAACACCCGATATTTCTGACACTTTCCTCGTGCTGTGTGGGATCGATCGCAATATAGCCCGAAACTGCAACTTCTACAGCTTTAATTCTTACTGGGTTTTTCACATTTCTTTTTTTGTTCAACACTAATCCTGTTTCACGAACTTTTGCTACTTTTTTCCACACGTAAGTATGAGACAAGTGTACTTTTGTATGTAATTCATTATAAGTCAGCGCGACAGCTCGAGCACAATCGTTATTATTTCTAAAGAAATGTGAAATAATTTGAACCCTTTTTAGATGATTATACGTCATTTGAATCAGTAATTATTGAACACAACGAAATGTATGAATTGGATCGATGCCAAAAACAAACTGTTAATAGCAGTTTTTTCGACTGAAGAAGTGAAATTCCAAAGCACTATTGTTAAGATACTATCCTTTTTTGCGTAGTTACCATTCATCTGTTTACATTTAGGCACAAATTTGTTTACCATAATTTCTCGAAAGGCACTCAACCACATTCAATTCCGGGTATCACCCGACCCTCCTGTTTCATTTAAGATTTTAAGGTTCAAGCAGGGGAGGTGACAATAGCAAAAATAGATCTCTCCTTGAGAACTAACCGTTAACGTGTCCGAGCGTTCATTCATTTACCAGACAATAAACCTGGGTAGAAAGTTTTCGATGCGCCACCCTATACAGGGTGTTTCAGAAGTACGGTACGTAACTTAAGGAGGTGACTCCTTATGATATTCTAAGAGAGAAGGTTCATATGAACATGTGTCCGTTTTTGAGTGTTATTTGTATATTTTTTGTATATGCAATAAATTGGTTTATATTTTTTCTCTCGAAAACGAAATAAGATAAGAAGAGAATTCAGGGAACAAAGAAGTTGTATTATTAGTTGCAAAATCCGAAAAAAAAATATCAAAAATAAAAAAAAGTCAGCGGCGTACATTTTCTTGTCAATAATATTCATTGAGGTGCTACCCGAGACGCCACTGGACTTAATAAATTTAATCTAGTTAAGGCTAATTAAGTCCGTTATCATTATGAATAACGGTAACAAATTTCAATAAAATCGGGAAACAATATTCAAAAAAATTATAAAAAAACTA
The DNA here is from genome assembly GCA_963920685.1 of Polydrusus tereticollis. Classification (NCBI taxonomy): domain Eukaryota; kingdom Metazoa; phylum Arthropoda; class Insecta; order Coleoptera; family Curculionidae; genus Polydrusus; species Polydrusus tereticollis. The sequence goes on from OY987329.1 coordinate 145,386,505, forward strand.
TTTTTTTTTAACTTTAACACCTTGTATATCAAAAACGGGGAAACTCCGGACACATGCTTATATCAACTTTTTCTCCTAGAATATCATAAGGAATCACACGCACCACTCTCAGAGCGCCATAAAGGATTAATCCTGCAGTGCTGTGCCTTATCATGAAAAAAAAAACTAGTTCTAATATTAATTTAATAAAGCTTTTTTTTTATTTGTTTATCACGTCTGTTGAAAATTGGTTAATCATATTCTATTGAAGTATTTAGCAAATCCTTAAGAAGCTACACTAATATCCGGTAGGTATTAGTTGTTTATATATCCAAAAATGTTTAAGTTATCCATTGATAAACTTGCAAATGAATCAACTTCAACAAGACAATTTTTTTTTATATATTTTATATTTTCGCCTATATTTTTGTATGAAAGTTCACACATCGATAACGGACAAAAACTGCCATATGGTTATGTTGGTCCATTTGCACCGAATGTCTGTGAAGTGACCCATACGGAAGCTTTTCTTTTTTGTTCGGCCAGTTAGAATGGGAAATAAACCGATAGCCCCGGTGGCATTTAGTTAGTTTTTGTCCGGTATTTCGTCCCGACATTGAAATAAATTGTTGTAAAGATAGAATAAAACCTGACGAAAATATGCCTCTTAGTTATAGAATTACACACATAACCATCAGACGTGAGAAAATGAAAATATATAGGATTTGGGAAAGTCGGTTGATTAGATTGACGAAATGGCACTTATTATAATTTATTTATGAAGCGTTTTTAAATGCAACGACAAAAGAGTGACAAAAGATATATCCGATTGATGCATTTCGTAGAATTTAAATAACACTTTTTCTAGTTTATTAAAATAATCATTAAACAGAAACAGAGAAAATAATATTATTATTTTATTGGTAAAAACTATTAACAAATACTAGTTTAGGGTCGAATGTCAACATAATATTTAAGTATATCCACGAACTTTTATTCAAGTGTATTGGGTATCAAGTTTTGGCTAATATTTTGACTTACAGAGCCTACAAAGACGGGTAAAGTAACTTAATAATTTATAAACTGTATAGTACGGTATACTGTATTTTATAATTAAAAGTTACTTCTGTAAAAAAATGTTTAAATCTATTCAGTGTACAGGGTTTTCTTTTATATTTAGACCCCTATTTAGAGGAAAAACTATAAGAGATAGAAAAAAACTTTAAATATGAAAGTTTTATGATTTTTACTGAATCATCAGAATATTAGCAAAAAATTATTAAAATACTATTACAATGCCGAAAAATATAAGCAACTTATGTTTTTTTAAATGGAACACCCTGTATTTATTTCATTAAAATTATAGATCTTTTTTTCCTGATTACAAAAATATAGGGTTTGTCTATATTAACTCCAACCAGTTTTAAGATATAAACGATCAAAATTTTAAGAAGTTGTATTTAGTTTCTAGTCTAGAATGCTTTGGAAATTAAAAATGATAAAGGTCTGTCGCCATTGAAAACACATGTTATTATGACATTTTTGTCGTTGTTTGCTTGTATTAAACGAACATTTTGCTACGTACTTAAAACAATAACATGGGATATTCTACAGCAGAAAAATTCGATATTATCCATCTATATTATTCTAATAATAGAAATCCATCTACAACTCTTAATGAGTACCACAGGATATTTCCCAATAGAATTTTACCTTCCAAAAGCACTATTAAATATGTTGTGAAAAAATTTGAAGAGACCAAAAGCTTAGAAAGGAAAAAGAGGACAGTAATGAGAGATGAGCAATTAGATTTAAATGTCTTGCTGTTCTTTGAAGGTAAACATTCTAGTTTATACTAATTCTTAAATCCTACAATAATTACTTAAATGTTGTATTACAGAAAATCCTGAAAATTCTATACCAGATGCAGGCCATTTTAATAAATCCCTATCAAAAATACACGAAATTTTGAAAAAATACGGATATCATCCATATAAATTTTTACCAGTCCAAAACTTAACAGAAGATCACAAGAGACAGCGGCTAGAATTTTGTTTGGATGTTTTAAGAAGGCGTGAAATTGATGGGAATCTTTTAAACAAAATTTTATTTACCGACGAGGCAAATTTCAGCACAGCTGGTATGTTTAACCGAAAAAATAAACATTTTTGGGCAACTTCAAATCCCCACAAAATTCAGCCTGTTAGAATTCAGGGTCGTAGGTCTATAAATGTGTGGTGTGGCATTATAGGAAATAGGGTCATTGGTCCAATAATTTATAATGGGAGTTTAACTGGTCCAAGATATATGGAATTTCTTGAAAATGAGATTGAAAACATTTTGGAAGAGCTTCCTCTCAACCAACACGCTACGCTCATTTGGCAACAGGACGGTGCCCCACCCCATAATGTTGTACCTGTTACAAGATACTTAAATGAAAAATATAATACGTGGATTGGAAGAAACGGACCAATAAGGTGGCCGGCAAACAGCCCTGACTTGACGGTTCTGGACATTTTTCTTTGGGGCTATTTAAAAAATAAAATTTATTACAATAGGCCAGAAAACGTTCAAGTTCTGGAACAAAGAATTCACGAAGAAATTTTGGTGCTAAATAGGGACTTTCCAGTGTTCATTATGAACGCAATAAATCATAAGTTATTAGGAAACATTCAAAAATGTATATTAAATGAAGGGGGTTATGTTGAAAATCAATAATTTTCTATGGTTCTGCATTTTTTCTTTATTTTGTATTAAATATATTTTAAAATTTCATAAAAGAAAGTATTTTTAATTTTTATTTTATATCGCTAATATCTTAAAACTGGTTGGAGTTAATATAGACAAACCCTATATTTTTGTAATCAGGAAAAAAGATCTATAATTTTAATGAAATAAATACAGGGTGTTCCATTTAAAAAAACATAAGTTGCTTATATTTTTCGGCATTGTAATAGTATTTTAATAATTTTTTGCTAATATTCTGATGATTCAGTAAAAATCATAAAACTTTCATATTTAAAGTTTTTTTCTATCTCTTATAGTTTTTCCTCTAAATAGGGGTCTAAATATAAAAGAAAACCCTGTACACCTTAACTAAAATAAACCTTAAGATAGTAACGGAATAAGGTAGGTACTATACAAGTTATGACCAAAATTTTAATTTACTTAGGTACACAAGATGAGGTATTAAGAATCAAATTTAAAAAATGTAATTATATCTACTTGTGTTTCTTTGAAGGTTAGAGATAATGGTGGATCATCACTACATTTCAAAAACCTCCAGTCACCTACTGAACAGGATAAGAAGCAATAAGAGTACTTATACTACTTTGGAGTTAAAACTGAACCCATCTCGGTCATGTTCTATTAAACCCTAGGTAGTACAAATACGATTCTAGCTTCTTAGCTTATTCAGTATTCACCTAAAGATGACTGGAAATGTTCACTAGTTGAAACGGTGAATAATAACAATAGAAGTCCAAAACACGTCTATTATTATAATTCTTTATTTGAAAAAAAACAGGGTAGGTACATATTGTATTATTTTTATTTTCTGCGTTGGTTTTAAATTCTCTTTTTCAATAAATATGCAAACATCCGTCTGGATTTATTTTTTGGTAAACAAACAGAGAAATAAATTAAAACACAACAACTGATATTATCTCTGATTTGCAATTCCGATCAAGTACTCGAAGTAATCCAGCGAAAAAAAGCATACAAAATCTGTGCAATCAAGGCAACTGGCCAGGGAAAACACTAATCAATTTTGTGAAGCTAAATTGTTTAATTGAAAGGTAAATACCACAGTTCCGGGATTTAATCACTGACAAAACTACCTAACCATAATAATGCAAAAACTGTACTACTGTCTTTTGGGATACTAAGAAACGGCAATCATTAACATAATTTATATTATGTATTTCTTCTCACTAAAAAATATATAAAAACCGCTTGTCTTTATTTCTCGTCCACTTCTCTGCGTCTAAGGACAAGATTTGTAGACTGAATATCTTAATTTAAATTCAAGCTTTCCTCAATTTTCATCTCTCGCAATTGAAAATTCGTTTTCTATATGAGAAACGTCTCGATTCCTTTAAATCAGATTTGCCACTTACCTTTCTGGACAAGTTAATACAACAAGTAATTTAAGGTTAAAGTGATTTTTTCTGTCAATTTTATTTTGTACCGAAGGACAGATTTTGGAAAAGCCAAAATAGCAAAAATATAACGAGCTGTTATGATTTTCTTAATAAAGATAACATAATACCTACTTGACCTTTAAATTTGACCTAACCTAACCTTAACGAAAACTGTAAACACTTTTTTCTTTAAGATCTAATATACGGACGACATTTAACTTTGTTGACTCTATACCGTCACCTTAAGGCACAAAAGTGCTGGGAATTGTTTTTGATCAGGATATTAAGTTGCATAAGCATATAGAACAAATATATCGCCCCCGTAATCATGAAGTGGCACAATTCAAAATTTTGATAATTTAAGTTTTAATCATAAAACGACCCAATATTGTGCCATCCATTGATCTAACATCGACCTACGTCAAAATATCAATTCTGCATTTGTACATTTCTACTTGAACCAGTTTAGTACTAACAGATTTAAGAAAAATTTTACAGAACTAGTCCGGTAAAAAAATTTCTTTATCGGACTGAAACTTGTAAGTTCTAGTTTAATCAATGTCAAACACACAATGTTTCCACCAGTAAATATAAGCACCTTTCAAATATACGACGCAGAATAAAACTTCATTATAATTTCAAAACATAATTATAATTTTCAACAGAACAGTATGAAATAAAATATTGTACGTCATTCGTCCGGCAAATCCTTTACAGTACATATTCGTTTCAAAATTCCAGACTTGGCTCCTTCGTCGCCTCGTCTCGAAACATTTCACTCATACTGTAAAAGTTGATTTACCGGACTTAAACGTAAATATCTATTATTTCATACTGTTCTGTTGAAAATTATAATTATGTTTTGAATTGGAAGTTAGATCAGAAAAACATAATTTCTTAAATGGCAACATTGCATTCTTACAAATTTTCATACTTCTCGTGATTATAAAAAAACAAATAGTACCATTTTTTGATAAGAATTGCAGTTTACGAGCCATTGACGTTTAAAATTTCTTTACAAAAGGTATAACTTAATTTCGGCTAGGTAGTTATTTCAGAAAACGCTTGTAAAGAAGAAGTGTTGTAATTATTACTTGAACACAGTTTGTGCTACCAGAAAATTTTTAGAGACGCTTAAGAAATAACTGCAGATTAAAGAACAAATACCTATTTTGAAAAAAAAAAGAGTAGCGTTCCAGTTTTAAACAGGATTATTTTGGAAAACAACTTAATTTCCTTGAATATTTTTTGGCTTGCCCTCTACTTTAAATCGGCAACGAGAGTTTAATGCAACATTAAATTAGCTTTAATTTAGGTAATGACAAACCATGCTGCCAAATGTTCACCTCATTTCGAAAAAAAAAATTTCACACTTCCGTTAGAATAGTTATTTAGATCTAACAGTTTTTCTAAAATTCGCCAAATCGACAACATGATCATCCAGAACATGATTACGTGCTATTGAAGATAATGAACCTTTAATAATTTAATTTTCGTTTTCTGTTAAACAAATATAAAACAATAATTTGTTTTCTCCATATTGCAGAAGAAAAAAAAATTTAAAAATGTTGATTTATAAAATCACTATCTTACAATGGCTGTAAATAAAAACTACTCTCCTGGTTAATTGAGATCTGCATAGATATTACCAAGAACGTGTTACGTCCCATCATGTCTGATATTTTAGCTAGGGAATAAATTTTCCTAAAAGTGGAATAAGCCTTGACAGAAATATGTCCGTGGCTTGGTATTACATCCGCAAGCGGAATACGTAAGTAACAGAAAAATAAAAAAGCTTGCTTAGTATTATGAGGAAAAAATGCCTAAGATACTGTGTATTCTTTTTTAAAAGCCTATTCAGTTTCCTTAATTAAATGAAAGTCGAAGATACCTTGTTGTCTTTATTAAAATGTATTTTTTGAAAAGAAAAACAATTTTAAGATTTTAAAAACTTGCCCATTTCTGACTTAAAAAGACTTTTTAGGTTTGCAGAAAATTTATTATAGGCTAATTCAAAAGTATTTTAGAATGTATTATTTTAGGAAGAAAAGTTCCAATTCCAAATCTATGGTCCTTGAATTTTGCTTTAGACCAAATTAACCTGAAAAATTATTTTAAATTTATAATTATAATTATTATTAAAAATATAATTATTACACTGGGTTTAACTTATATTATAAACTATATCAAAACTTTCCACTTAATACGAAAAAAAAATGGTCGAACCAGAGTCAGTAATGGCGGAGTAAGGAATACCCTTATCTGAAACATTATTTATTTAATATAACGAGGTAAACACCGGAACGTAAGATAGTGTTTACACCAATACCTTTATTATTGGAGCGTTAATTAATTATTACCGACGAATAAACATCATTATGTATTAATTATTCAGCAACGAACGGTAGGAACAAATGATTGTGGATATAATAACCGGTGTAAATATTTTTGTCTCTATGTAGTCTCGAACACGAAGTTGATTTTAATGAATTAATTGTTTAGAAATTATTGTTGGTTAGAGGGATAGTATTTTTTAATTATTTAACAGCTGGATTCAGATTTAACTTACACTTTAAAATCGATGTAATTTGATAAAAACGGTTTTCGGTTTATCAACCTCAGCAAGTCTAAACCTTTTCTTCTACCTCTATGAGGAAGCCAAAAATAACATACGTGTCTATTTCCTAAAAACTTACGCCTGCAGATGCAGATATTTTTTATAAATTTAATAAGTGCATGTTGTTCAGGTTAGTTAAATGAAAAATAATCTCAGACAAGCTTAACAAATTTCTGGGAAGTAATAGGAATAAAGTAAAGTTTTCATTTCATATTTAAAAAAATAAAGCAAGCAAAATGTGGGTTAAATAGCTTCATTAATTCTGGCAAGTTACAAAATCTGTGCATCGAGGTTTGCAACGACAAAATCTGGAATAATGCACTGGAAACTGGCTGGGATGCACTGAAACACCGCTTAGTTGCTTTCGGACTTTATTTTTGTGGTCAATGAAAGGGAAAATGTAATTTATAAAGGCGCTAAACCTACTAAATCTCGTATGTGGGGTATGTATAGATAAAATTTAATTTGTATGAATATTTCAGATCTCGCAAATCATCAAAGACTGAAAATTAAGAATAACATTTTAGTGTAGCTTTAGCTAGGTTAAAATTTTAAAAAACATTGGTGCAGATGTAGAGGGTTGCCCACCGAAAACTTTTGACCCATCAAGTCTATTTCAATAAAACAAAAACGCTCTTATCCGTAAACTTTCACTTTTAGGTAAGCCTTATTTTTTCTCTATCCCCCCCCCCCTCCACTCCTGCTTTTACAATTTTAAATAGAATAGAAGATTGTGATCCACAACTAATTTTTAATATTGTTACATTTTGTTTTCCTGCTGTTTCTTTCTTTGCTTACTTACTTACTTACTTCAAATGTATGTCATCCAGAATTAATTGTTCATTACTTTGAAGAAAATAAATACTTTACTGAGCTTAGTTTGGATTCCGTCAGAGGAAGGGCACAACACTGGATATTATGGACCTCGTGAGGTATATCATTAGATCTTTTGAAGAATGGCAGTTTGGTGCTGCACTATTCCGCGATCTCAACAAGGCCTTCGATGTCAACCTCCTCTGAAAACTTCAATAAAGCTGATGAATTTATATCTTTCAGATACAAACCGGGTGGTGAGAGTTGCTGGAGTGACTTCCTCAGAGAGCAAGTTAACTATTGGAATGCCCTGAGGATCGGCTTTAGGACTCATCCTCTTTCTAATCTACATAAATGAGGATACGCTTGAGGAAGCGGTAGATGGGTTGGCGATGGCACTGGAAAGGGTTGAGTTGTGGTTTAGCGCCAACATGCTACTTCTGGACAAAGATAAAACAAGCAAGATTGTGTTTTCGATGAAAAATACGGGCATCGTCAATAGGGATATTACCCAGGTAAGATTTTTGCATTTACACCTGGATCTTAAATTGTCATGGGAGGCGCACACATTAATATAGTTGCTTAAAAGCTTAGAAATGGTTTGCATGCGATGTGTGGACTTGCTGAGTATATCTCGAAGAGTGTTCTGAGAGCTGCATATTTTGGCATCTTTCACTCTGTCATGGTGTATGCAGTCCTTGTTTGGGGGCATGCAGCTCAGGCCCGAAGAATCTTTGCTTTGCAAAGAAAGGCAATAAGAATCATCTCTGCATTGGGTTTTAGAGATGACTGTAGGCAGAAATTTGTAACGCTTGGAATATTTACCTTTCCATGTATATATGTTCTGGAAAATGTTATGGATGTGAAAAAGTATGGAGATCTGCACCGGACTCACGGGGATATCCACGACTACAATATGAGACATGCGGATGACTTTATCGTCAGCTACTGTAGGTTGAAGAGGTGTCAGTATGACCTAAGATACCGGACTGCAAAATCTTTTAATGTATTACTTTCAGAGATACGAAGCCTACCAGTAACAAAATTTAAAAACAGGGTAAAGGCCATGCTAGTCAGTTTATCACTTTTTTAGTTCACGGTACTATCAATCGACATCATTGTATATATTAGATGCATTGCAATCCTAGAATCTTAAGAAAAGTAAAGTGCATACTCAACATCCCGATAAATTAAATTTATGGGCTGACATTTATGGGAACTGTATTATTATCTGGACATTTAAGTGGTGAATGGTGGTAAATGATTGTTAACTTTTGTTAATTGTTGTCGTTGTCTTATTACAAACATTTAAAAAAATAATCTTGTACGCAAAAACCACTTCTTTATTCAATTCTCTAACTGATTAACATGCGAAACCTTTAGACAAATTTTATAATGATCTTATTTATATAAAATCATACACGCACTTTTGATAATTCGTCTTTCCGAAGATGTCAACGTCTTGTGCTTTTCGTCATCCAGGATCCAGGAAGAGAATTCGGCTTGGGCAAGCGCAATGCTTTAGCGCCCCGACGGGCGTCTCTGAGCGTCAGTAGCATCGCGGCGCCCCAAATAAACTTTTGCTCGGTTGACGGACGATCCGATTATATAAAATTCGGTTCGAAGCGCGAAGTTTTTTGAGAAAGTTTCGACAGAGTTGGGATTAAATATTGATAAAGGTTCAGGTGTCTAGTTCAGGTGTTTGTATTGTGTGGTCACTTTGGGAAATAAAGAATTAATGACTTCTACAAAAACTACCCTTGAATATTTGTGAGTATTTAGTTTAAGCAACTCCTGTTAATAATTGCGTTAACTGTAGGTAATGTTTTTGAAAACAGTTTAAATATAAATATGACTGGAAACAATAATATATATACCTTTATTAGATAGCATCACATCTTTGCTGAATTTAGTGAAGTCCAATTTCTACAAAATTTTGGGAGTCGTTTTTTTCTAAAATATGAAAATATTCTTTAAAAATCCCTTCCAACGTAACTAAAACAAGTAAGTAATGAAAAATTGCATTCATATAATATGCCGACAATAAAAAAAAGTGTTGCAAACATTTTCTGTTAGTGATACTGAAGCAGATTTTGCTTAATTTAGAGAACTTTATAACCTTGTTCTATTAAAAAGATTTTTAATTTCGTAATATTTTTTGAACATTTCTGAAAATCGAAGTAAAAATAATATGGGTTTGTTTAACTGTCAATTTTTTACTATCTACAATTTCAGCTTTTAATAGTAGCAACTTTCGTAGCAGCTGTAGTAATAAAAAGTGGAAAAGTGGTTTCTTGATCTATAGCCGCTATTAAATTGAGTGGCATTTTCACCTAAAATATTTAAATTTAATTTTTTCTACAGGAGTTAAATCTGGCAGTGAAAAGAAATGTTGAAAATCGTTTTTTTCAAAACTTGATAAAATGAATCACTAGGTTTTAAAGAAGAAGAAGAACGGAAGAAATAGGCCAATTTTTAAATGTGTCCATATATTTTCCATTTCCAATGTGTGTTGCGGGTAACAATTTCTACTTTAGCACTAAAAGGTACCATTTTTTTGTGCCAGTTTATAATACATCCACTATTCGTTTGTTTAATAATATAAATTAGGTATACACTACGTAAAAAGTTAAAATTTTGAACCAACAGCTGTTAAATATTTGGAAAAATGAAGACTCCTGGACAAATTATCACAGTATATTGCTTGTATATCATGGTTACCATTATATCCTTCTTGAATAATAATATACACTTTTTCCTCGACTTTTTCTTTATATTCAAAACCTAAACCAAGAGAAACGACACCATGCATGCGGTCTGCGACATCATTACCTACCTGGTAGAAACCTAATTAAATCGAAATAGCTAAAATGGAGAGAGCAGTCACATCAATCTAGTTTAGCAAAACGACATTTTAAATTTAGCTTTTTTAATGTCACTCGCTTTTATATGGCCCCGGCAACCTAATAAATGTAGGATATTTTTCATGTCGCGAAACCCACCAAATATAAAATATACCGTCAAATAAAACACGAACGATGCGGTATATGGTACGACATATTTTGGATGTTAAACATCGTTCATAATTTAAGGGCTTTGAATTTTAAATAGAAAAAAAAAGCATAGCTTTAATAAAGCATTAGAGTTACCTCACTCAATCTATACGAATATACAGGTATAGAATTTTCGGCGGGTAAACCTGCAATATGGCGACGGACAATTCATGTCAGCACACTCCAATCGCCTATAACTGAAGACAAGAAGTTGCTAGGGTTTCACACAACAACTTATTCAAATCGAATTTAAAACATAAATAAAACTAATTTTCAATAGATAGATCATATATCTGTCATGTTCTTCGTGTTCATATGTGTCAATATTATTCCTACCAAAATTTAAGTAGCTGGTATATAACTTTTGTCAGATGATGACAAGTCGCCCATCTTGCAGGTTTGCTCCATAAAAATCCTATAGTCAATTTGAAAACAAATACCATGTAATATTTCTTCCTCTGTGGACACTTCGTGAAACATGTTAATTTAGACCTGAAGAGGGACAACTATAAAGGTATTTGTTTTTGTATTAAATTCAACCCCCTGACCCCCAGGACACCTAACCCTAAATCTTAAATGACAACCCCCACTTAGTTGGTCATTTTTGAACTCCATAATATGTAAATTAAGACAAGTATTACCGTTTTAATTTTTTTGTCAAACAATTAAGTACCTACCCGCACATTTTCACAAAACGCTTAAAACGGAAATGCAATAAATCTAAATTGAAATACCGTAACTTTTAAGGGGACAACGACCCCCTCAAATAAATGTTTATGAAGGAAGTTAAATTTAGGAATCCTTACCTGTGTGTTACTTTATGAATTGTTCTTCTGGATTTCTCTCTCTCTCTTTCAAATCAGGCATTGCCTGTAACTTGTATTAGTCATTGGGACTTTTATTGGCCAAACTTCAAATACGGAAATAGATTTGAGCAAAGCCCTGGATCATTTAAAGAGGGTATAAGCGTCTTTTAGATTTATTCTTCTCTCAACTCAAAAAGGCTGGATTTGTCGAGGCTTCTATCGTTAGTGCCTCTCCACTATTGATGGAGGTATCCAACTCTTAGGGAATTTGTAAGTGGAGTCCGGTGGTGATTGCACATGTGTACTTGTAATTACTGGGTTGGTGGATACGTCCGTACGTTTGTAGTAGTTCGTTAATATTTTGTCATAACATTCCGTCAGTGTCGGTATTTCAAAGTCGCTGTGAAGTACTCTATTTACAGTATATCTTGGAGCTTCCACTATTATTTCGTAACATTTGGAACTTGTTATGCGCTGTCCTGCTTAAGGTGCACCATATATTGGCACTCCATAAGTCAGGACCGGCCTGATAAAAGTTTTGTTTAATCAACTTCAGTTCTATAACCTATCTTGCTCCTTTTATTTAACAGGCAGTATACAGAACAAAGCTGATTGGAACCTTTTTTCAATCTTAATTCCTAGTTCTTTCTCCAATTTAGTCTTTTATCAAAAACAAGTCTCAAAAATGGTTAACACAGCCGATATTCAAACTGCTCGCTGGCCCTTTAAAGTGTTTCAGGTAAAATAGCCCTACATTTTTGGATAATCCTTTGCTGGAATTGTTCAATTAAATCTGGTTGTGGTTTGAATAGAATAGATTTCAAGTCACCCCACAGAGGGAAATCGAGTGGTGCCAGATCTGGTTTAATAGGTCCTCTTCTACCAATCCACTGCTCTGGATAATGATTATTCACTCCAATACTTGATATGTAATCGTATTTGAAATGTAGCAGATGTTCATCTAAAGTAAGATCTTCATTAACGTTCCTTTGATTTTCTATCGCATGGATTATAAGAGGCTATATAGTCCTGTCTAATATTTGCGCATACATTTCACCAGTTAAATGTCCGGGTATAACGAGAGGACCAATGATGGTATCGCCTAATATACCAGCCCAAACATTTAATTCTTGAGGATTATGTGTATGCCCCTCTCTCAAACTGTGAGGATTGACTTCGCTCCAGTAACGACAGTTTTATTTGTTGACCTTACCATTACTAAAACAAATATTTTTTATTAACTGGGGCTGAGCAATAATCCTCTTACTCATAATTTCACAAAACTCAATACCTCTGTCCGGACGATTTGTAGCTTTTATGGATGAAACTAGTGAAAATTCAATACTTTTCTAACTAATGTCTGCAATAGTCCGGTTAGCGTTTTAGTTACACAAAGCGACATGGGAGATAGTGCAAACTGACCATTAACTTCAATCTGAGTGGCATCACCAAGCAATCTTGGTTCATTCCATTTTCTATTCAAAACAGATTCGGTTTCTTAAAATATTTCTCCTAGCTCTCGGATGTACTTGTGTCCTGGAAGTCATCATTAAATACAGACGCCGTCCCACCAAAGCAACAATTTACGGTTCTATATATAAAAATTATTTCTATACGTTCAGCTATATTATACTATTGAAATCGTACACTCCTTCTAGAACTTATTTTCACTAATCGAACTATGACATGAAACGCATAAATTGACACCTTGCGACAAAATATAGGAATGCATTTTTATTACTTAAATATGCAATAAGAGATAAGCAAAACAACGCCGAAAAAATTTTTGATTAGAAGCGACCGAATGTAAACAAGCGAAAGAATTTTGAAAGATCATAATATCACTTAACCTACTGTTGCACATTTAAAAATAAGTAGTTGCGACCACTGTTAAAAGTTGGGGTATTTCAATTTTAAATTTACTACATTTCCGTTTTTCGTGAAATGTGCAGTTAGGTACTCAATTGTTTGACAAAAAAAAATAAAAAAATGATAATGCTTGTCTAAAATTACATTTTTGCCGAAATTCGAAAATAAGCGAGTAAGTGGGGATTGTCATTTAAGATTGTAGGGGTAGGTGACTGGGTATCAGGGGGTTGAATATAATTTAAGAACAAATACCTCAAAAGCTATCTTCTTTCAGATCTAAGTCGACGTGTTTTACCAAATTTTCAGAGTGTCGGAATTTCTTACGGAAAATGCCGTTAGAGCAAGAGCCGAAAGAAGATCGTGCAAATTAATAACTGACACTCGTAGTTTAGTATATTGTGAAAAAAACAATAATATATTGATGAATTATGAAGAACAAAATTTATCATTTTTTATAGTTTATTTAAGGTGTCAAGAAAATGCTTTATATTTGATCTTGTGAAAGCCGGCATAAAGTTGTTAGACTAGCCTATTCAACACTGCAAGATTTCATTTCTAATGCTTGATGCTTGTAAAACCGGCCACTTGCGTTGCAACAGACCTGTGAGGTACATCTCTGCAGGTGCATCGGTACAGGCCAACCGGAACGTGTGTATGAATAAACTGCACAGTTATAAGGACCTGTACAGGCGACCGTAAAAGTATCGAAAATCAATTTGGTGTACCTGTGCCAGAGTGCGGCCTCACGGTATAGCGGAGCGTGTATGCGGACTTGCCTGTGCAGGTTCTCAGTTTGTGTTTAAGCGCACTGAAAGGAAGACTGTGGGTTCTTGGCGACGTACTTGGAGAGTTTATAGAGATCTATAAATTTAAGCAGTGTTTTTGACATATTAAATGCAAGAAATACCATGACCACGGAAAAAGGGAAACCGCTTACAAAAAATTGCGGAAGAAACTAAAGGAAGTAGATCTTGCTGCTAATAAGGATCCGGTCATATAAAAAATAAATAATTTAAGAAGCAACTAGTCGTCATCTTTCGATGCCATTGAACTGAACTGAGGGAATCATTGAAATTGACCGTATGTAGTAGCGTATGTGGATTGTTCAGGTCTCCGGTCTACCTGCACAGGTGCCCCTCACAGGCCAACTGCAACGTGAGCAGCCGCCTTAATAATGAAAAATTAAAGATACTCAATAAGCTTTATACAATAAAGGATAATTCATTACGCAAATCTTTAAACAACCCTTTTAAGAGAACTGATTTATTTTATCAGTTTAAGCTTACTAGAAAAGATCAACAGTCAAAGTCAGATTTGAAATTGTCTCCCATATGAAAAATGCATGCTGTAATTTATAAGTTTTAAGTATCACTGTAAAAATAAATTAAAAAATTCTTCACATAAAAAAAATATAATTTTAAAGAGTTTTTATGCTGAAATAATGAGCAAACCGAACATAACATTTTCAAAATGTCGATGTGTGATGACTAAACCAGGCCTATCCAATTTTGGTGAAATTTATGAGGATGTGATATTAAAATAATATGATTCGAAGTTGCACAGAAACGGGCAATAAAATAAAATATCTAGCGATATCTGAAAATAATGCATGCATTTGATTGAAAAAATGTAGAGGTATAAGATTAACTTGACTATCTGACAGCTCGCTTGCAATTTTTGTTAAACCAAGGCTTATCATTGGTAGGGCACTTTCTTGAGAAGTGAACGAAGGCTTCAATAGGGTTGTGGCCAGGTGTAATTTTTAGAGCTTTGCGGTGATTGTGTACAGATAGGGATTTTAACTTATGAAAGCTCCAACAGACTAGCAAAATCACCATCTGAGTCTGGACTCCGAGTTGGTCTGCTTACGAGTTGAATGAACAGGCAAAGGAAGTAGATGAACTTGGTGATTCTCCGCGTTGAAATTTTAAACATTAATAGATCAAAGTCTTTAGACTTCAGTGTCTTCTGTCATTGACACGAAATGTCACTGCGGACCAAGAGACAAAAACCAAAGTTGCGTTTAAATCATTGATGGAAGTCGTATCCAGTATATAAATATAAATAGCCGTAAACGTATTTATCGATCATCTTACCTTTGTTTCCGTTAGTATGATTACATGGGGTTTGGTAGATTGTAAAATAGGGCATCTGTATGCGCCTTTATTGCGGGGGGTTGGTTGGGGTAAATGTGTATAACCGTTGTTAGTTAAATACTGTTTATTAAATTTAAAATGTTCCTAATTATAATACCATCTGAACTTGACTTCAAGTTTGCACTTACCCAGTATATTGCCAGTACCAGAACGTACTTTCTCAGCAAAATTGTTGGTGTTTAGTTTAATGTTTCGTGTTATTATATGCAAGGATGTATAAATAATAAATTTAGATAAAATATTAAAAATTAGTATAAAAATGATATAAAAACGATATTGGTTAAACAAGATTGTAAGTGTTAATGGACTGCATCGATATTCGAGTTCAGTGTGATTGTTTTACAAGGGCACCCTTGGTTGTCGGAAATATTGCATTTTGAAATAACTTCGCTTGATGAGGCGCTAGAACTGGCCTCCGCCCGGAGATCCGATCGAGAACAAGTTTACCTTCTGAATTGCAAAAGTAGGAAGTTACTAGGAATTTCCAATGGAAATATACTGTCTATTTTTTGAGGTTTTATCAACATTTTATTTTTAAAAGATAAGAAATACCTAATAAAGAAACCTCAAAATCTCAAATTTTCTAAGAAAAATCTAATCAGGTTATACCGTTACAGTAGAATTGTACTATGGACAACTAGTCATAAACACGTACTATGTATAATGTATACTTAGTTCTACATTAAATGTAATCTATATAATATGTTAGTTAAATTTAAATTAACCTTTACATAAATTTAGTCCCCACTTTCTTTCTCAGAGGGCAGTAACTGACGTATACAACTAACTTTTAGCATAGTTATATAGCTAATAGCTAGTATTACATGGTTGTTTTGAATGACCATAACAGCTTGTGTATAATCCTAAAACTATAACAGTGATGTTGTAAAGTGGAAACATCCAACAAATTTGATGCCTAATTTACAGCCCCGGTGTTCTGCTCAAAAGTAAAAGGGGTCTATGTAGCAGATAACGTTTGAATAAATTTGTCTTG
The DNA here is from genome assembly GCA_963920685.1 of Polydrusus tereticollis. Classification (NCBI taxonomy): domain Eukaryota; kingdom Metazoa; phylum Arthropoda; class Insecta; order Coleoptera; family Curculionidae; genus Polydrusus; species Polydrusus tereticollis. The sequence continues at coordinate 145,402,934 of OY987329.1, forward strand.
CGGAAATATATTTAAATTCTGTTTAAAGGGCAATGGTTTGCAACTAAATAAATGGTTATTAATAAAGCAAAGTTCTAGATTATCTTTTGCGATCTTTGAAGCAAGTTTAACTAGGACAAATAGCTTTTAGTTTAATGGTGTGAAAATGGTGATTATTTTGACACCCGTTTAAGTTATATGGGATGTTAAACGATAATCTGTTTAATAGTATATTAATGTACAAGTTTTATAAAGCATCATTTCAGCGCACGGGTTCATGTTAGAAAACTTGCCGCTGTTTTGCATTTTTACTTAAAAAAAAGATTGGTCATGCTTTAATAATTTCAATGGAATTTATGTAGTACACTTACAATTGTACACATTTTAGCAATAAAAAGTTGTGGATAGTTTTACAAGAGGCGAAACCTCCTATATATTTATATTTTGTACGGGGTCCTAATTTTAAAAGACGATATTGAAAAATTAACTTTGAATTTGAAAATGCCAGGCTATTTATTTTAACCCGAGGAAAATTTAACTTGTAAATTAGGCTTTAGGGAAAATATGCTGGCAAAGACAAAAACAACAAAGTTGTTATTAAAAACTGCTTTTTAAAAATACGTGCAACATTTTAAAATTATTCAGTTTAAACACCATCTTCTATACAAGATGCATTAAGTCAAGTGCCCTTTTAGAATTATCTCGAGAACTAAATGAGATTTTTACGAAAACTATGATCTCAACAAATGATGATATTTGTAAACTCTGACATAGTAAGGCACTGAAATTTGGTTGGGATTTGGGCAATATCAGGAGGCTTTTTACGCTATGGCCAAATATCAGTTGCAACATACAGGGTGCACTAAAAACACAAGTATTTTAGTTACTTTCAAAGCTTTCTAATAGTATTTTTTTCAAATGTAAAATTAAATCTTGAATTCTAGATTTTTTCCTTTAAATATACCACATATTTAAAAATTAAATGGATTAAGACTGCGTGATCTCGGAGGCCAACTCCGATCACAAAAGTAGCTTGACACATGACAAATACTAAAAACCGTATGCGAATAACTTGTTTAGGGGCTTTTTTTTAATTAAATGCTTATACGTCAGAAACTTGACTAGTTAGGTATAAATATGATAATAAACAAAAATTAAGAAAAAATTTCAACAGTATTTTAAATCAGTGATAATATATAGGGTGTTCATTTGAAAAAATAAGGCAATGAAAAAGCTGACAGACTAGCCAGGAATGGAGCTCCTCAGAACTTCAAGCGTCCTGAACCCGTCGTAAGCGTATCCAAACAGATGGTGAAGTCAGCAATAAACAGATGGTTCCTATAACTAGCCTAAACCAGTGGACCACTATATCTGGCCAGAGACACGCAAGGGCAACAACAGGAAATCCCTCAAAGCAATTAACAACTGATATGCTGCATTTAGGATGCACTTAGATAATACAAGTCATAGGCTTACTAATAGGCCACTGTCCTTTGAGAAAACACATGCAGTGGATTGGTATTTACGCCGGACCCATAGAATGCAGACTATGTGGTGAAGAGGAGGAAGCCGCCTTGCACATTATTTACAACTGCGATGCGTTGGCTAGCATAGAACTCCATATATTCGAAGCAATTCAATATGGGGCTACTCTCCCACATGAAAATCTTGAAAGGAAGCTACTGGATCTAATCAAAGGAATCGGACTTTTCTAACAAGAGGGGGGGGGGGGGCAATAAGCTCTAAGGTTACAGTCCAAAGAATATCAGGTTAACCTTTAATTAACCAATAAACTATGTCAGAGTAACAGATAGGTATAGGAAAATAGTAAGAAAAGTTGTTAAGGCACTAATTGAGATTCTAAAAATTAAATAAAATGATATAGAGTAATTCATCATATCAAAACAATTGTAAGATATAGGATCTCCTATTTTAAAATATACGTGTTCACGTTATCCCGCTTTTGTGACACACTCGTATATTTGAAAATAATTTCCAAATATAGTTTCCTAAATAATTTTGTAGACCAGAGTTGCAGGACCCAGTATATTTTAATAGTTTTCAAAATGTCGCCTGTTTGCTAAACTTATATTAAGCTGGCATTTATTACATACAGGTCGACACACCAGTCCGTGGCTACTGGGAATTGGTAAGGGGGACGGAATCATGGGCGTACTACACAGATATCTTTTAAATGCAATAAAATTAAGAAATTATATTTTGGCATGAAGAAAAACAGCCTTATGATTGATTCAGTGATAATGATCCTTTAATTTTGGTCGTATTAATGTCAAAGGTAAACTAAGACGTGTTTCCTTTGATTGTACACTATGTTGCCATATTTCCATGTCATTTCAATATCAACATCAAGTCCAACTTTTGTCAAATTAGAAAAAAAAATGGATACTTAAGTAATATATTATTATTGTTATTATAGTCGGCTTTTTGACTACAATAATATCATATTTGATTTTTATTTCTGAATGAATTAATATTTTAATTAAAATGTCGTCTGGTTCATTCAGCAATATTCAGCATACAAACTAAGTTCAAAGGATAATTAAATTTAGCTATGTAGTCTACACTCAACAGGTCTTATGTAAATATCTTATTAAATATGGGTGTCGGCTAAAATCTAACCTAATGGCAATGATGGCAGCTAAACAGGATTCCATTATAAACAATATTAATTAAATGAAACATTTTTGGCAGTTGAGGTAAGTAAAAGAAAGATTAGAACTGAAATATTTGTTTCTGTTTCTATGCTCTGTCATCGTACTGGTAAAACTGAACAAACCTTGAAAAAATCAACATGCGTGATTACAGCAGCCCACTAAACATTTTAAAAAAATAAATATTATGTTTAGTATTTATTGTTTATTTGCTGTGATACAGTCATGTCGAATATCATTCGAAACAAATTGTGCCTGGGAAAGTGAGTATCTTGTTTTTATTCAATCAATTTATCTAGCAAGCTCGTTCATATAATATTTTTGACAAAACCATTCACCTGCAGTTCGTGATTTTGTCGTAGAAAATGTCATTCACAAAACTTCATAGCAAATAATTACATTCTGTAATATGAAAAAATAATTCATGGAGAGAGAGGAGCAGCCTGCATTAAGGGGTTAAGTCAAGAATTTTGAAAATTATTATTATAAATGACAACGGAAACTTTTTTTTGGAAGCTTTCATTAAACACTAGATAAACTGATAAATTAACGAAACTCCTGTTTACATGATTTTAGATTAAACTGTTAGAGGTTCTCGTCACTGCTTGTGGTTTAAAATGATCTTTTACACAACAAAACAATTATTCATATTACACAGTTTCGAAAAATATGTGGTTGAGGCTTTACAGGATCATTCTAGCAATAGAAAGCCAACAAGTACCTAACAAAAAATGAAAATCGTAATATTTTTTAGTGTTTAACTGATTTTTAAACAAAAGAATATATTTTGCAAATGCAGAAAAAAAATTAAATATCCGTATACAAAAGGGTTCATTCTGATTTGCGACTAAGCGGTCAGGTGTATAGACCCTTTTTTGTTATCTGTTATTTTGTCTTTAACACACCATGTTTATTTTTGTAATTTCTGTGAAAAGGATATAGATAAGCGAGAAATGAAATATGAATTTCAGATAAAGGGCCTTCTGATAGCACAGTAAAGCAACGTTTTTGTAACGGAAATATAGAAGTCACAGTCTCCGGGGAAAATATTTACTTGATTAAAGGTACATAGGCTTAATATTACTTGTTAAAATGCACAATGAAGTCCCATTCCTTTTAGTCAGACTCTATGTCCTTACCGATGAGCCGTAATACAGCGAAACGCGTGCAAGGATTGGGTCTGATAGGAAGAAAAGGGTTAAATTTCTTTAGGCTCGTTTATTTGATTAGTTAAGAAATACTCGCAACATGTTAAAAATATGGGAAACAACTTTGAACTCGAGAAATATTGATATTCTCCGAACACCTTCTATAATTATTTGGAAATGTTCTGAAAAACAAACCAAAAACAGATTGCTAAAAAAAAAGCAAAAAAAAAGTTTTTTTCTTCATTTTTAGCCTACCGCTAACCCCTTTGTCTGTAGAGGAGAAATCGATTTTAACTAATGCAGCCGTTTATCAGTTCTATACAAACTGAGTTCGGGCAATAAACAGCATTAATTAGTTTTTATTTTTTGATAATGGAATAATCAATATTAAATATGCCCGGTGTAGCTTCGTTTATGAAACAAAAGTTGTAAATTTATAAGCGGCCAAAAGAATGGAATTAATTAAGCCAGTTTTACAATACCAAAATACCATTTATAAAATTAAATTTTGTGTCACTTTACCGCATAGTTTTTATTAGTATTTTTCTCTTTTAGCCCAACCCAGGTTTACTAGAGAATTGCCTTTTCTTGTTACTTCAATATTATGATATTTTTTTTTTGTATTTATTAAAACTAAAGCAAATTGTTCGGATATTCTTTGGGTTTAGTTGTGATGAAAATTGTTTCAAGTTTAGGGAGCTGCAGCTCCATAGCATCCCTCCCACCACCTCACTGCCACGAAATATATTTGCTTAATTAACTAATAAAAATAAACTAACATTACCAGAAGAAAGGATAACCTGAACTAACCTTTGCCAGTATTTGGTTAAAAACGCTAAAATATTATTTAGGATAAATAGTAACGAATATCCCCTAATTAACTGTATGACGTTCCAATTTTCTATTCCTCTTAAGCTGAGCTAAGAATTTTTGTCGCAGAAATATGATCTATAGAAACTGTCCGCACAAACGAGAAAAAAATTGTGAGGAAAACATAAGTATCCGCGCCATTCTTAAGGGCTACGACTCTCGGTAGGTTTGCTTGGAGGGTCGCGGCGAGGACCAAAGCTACTCGTCGGGGTGTAGGCGGTGGCATAGTCTTCCAGGGCCGATGTTCTCGCGTGCCTATTTTGTTAGCTTATGCGTTTCGATTCGCATTCAGTGCTTATTAATCATTTATTTGTTGCGGGCGCGGATGCATCGATAAGAAATAGTTAGCACTTACTATTTTCAATATGGAAAATTATAAATATGTAAGAAAGCGGAATATACGTTTGTCTTTTAACGGAAAAATAGGTTTTGCTAAGAGAAGAAAAAATGTAAAATTCAATTACTATGTTTACGAAGATACTAAATAATAATCTTATGAGTAAGAATTCTATTCTTATAGCACAAATAAGGAGAAACCTGTGGTTATAGTAACACCCAGATGCTTGATGATGTTTTTTTTTAATAATTTTCTCAATTTCTTTAGAAAGTTTATAATAAAAACAAAAATAATTCAATAGAAACAAATGATTTATTAGAGCTTTTTTCACATGTTAACCATTTTTACTTTTAAAAAATCTCAGAGATTCAAAGTCTATTAATTTTCTAAATAGGCAAAGGTTGCTGTTTTGTTTTTGTCTAGTAGTGTGTAGTAGGTAGGTACATATTTTAAGCCTCAAGGCATGCCGCATAGAGCCTGCATTTTTTGCTGGAGTTTTTATACAGAAGAAAGAAATGTGAAGAATAATGTTATATTTGTGGCGCTTACTTTACCTAATACTGCGAATTTCCCTGTTACTTGTATTCACTGGTACAGGGTTATCCAACCAAGACTGGACAAGGCGATTTTTTGACTTTTCCTGTACTTTTATAAAAAAACTGAAATAGCCATCTTAAGTCATTTTCTCCCGCGAATTCGAATATCTTCAGCAAAAAACAATTGAACATTAAACAAAAGTACTATAGGGGTCACTTTGATATTTTTTTAAATGGGATGCCGTATTTTTAATGAGCTTATCCGATTTCTCATATAAATTTTGATCTAAAATGTTGGATTTTTAATTCAAAAACGCCTTTTTTCTTCAGTTTTAATTTTTTTTTTTTTTTTTTTTTAATTTTTAAATCAAAATTTATATGAGAAATCGGATAAGCTCATTAAAAATACGGCATCCCATTTAAAAAAATATCAAAGTGACCCCTAGTACTTTTGTTTGATGTTCAATTGTTTTTTGCTGAAGATATTCGAATTCGCGGGAGAAAATGACTTAAGATGGCTATTTCAGTTTTTTTATAAAAGTACAGGAAAAGTCAAAAAATCGCCTTGTCTAGTCTTGGTTGGATAACCCTGTACATATAATATAGACATAATATTATAGTAATAATAATTTAATTATATAGGGTTATAAATGTATGACTATAAAAATCATTGTCAGTTGTGACACTAGTCCAACAAAATACTATGAACGTACCTAATAGTATATTATGTTACAAGGACGAAAAATGCAGTATTTCGGACGTATTGCGGGAGATTACTGGACGAGGCAAAGCCGAGGCCAGTAACCCGCATAGTCCGAAATACATTTTTCGTCCGTATAACATACGTTATTTTTTATCCGATTGTGTTTTTGCTCGGATTATAAAATAATGTAAAAATTAAGAAAACCAATATTGTTCATCTTGCATTGTAATTTTTTGTCCCTTGAATGTTTGAACAATGAAACCTGTAATATGCGTATCCATGGATCTAACAAATAATTAAATTAATATTATCAACTGACGTTTTATCAATCAGGCGATAGTTTTAACTAATCTTTCGTGTTCTGCTAGTTTTAAAACCTGAAAAACACAATTAAAAATGGAAATAGACGATGATCTTATAGAAGGTACACCACCTGACATTCAAGAAACTGCCAAGGAAGTAATGTTACATTTGTTGCCACAAAAATCTAAGGAAATATATGAAAGAGCTTTTAAAAAATTTATGGATTACCGGCAAGAAAAAAATATACAGTCGTTCTCCGAAAACGTCTTCTTGGTCTATATGGCGGAATTATCGAAAACTATGAAGTCATCTACTCTGTGGTCGCAGTATTCTATGCTACGTGCAGTGGTAAATGTAAAACAGAATATTGATATATCTAAATACATGAGATTACGAGCATTGTTGAAACAAAAAAGTGTTGGATATTGTCCAAAGAAATCAAGGATCCTAACTAGAGAAGAGGTTCACAAATTCCTTTGCCATGCTCCAGATGACAAATACTTAATGTTGAAGGTAAATGTAACTATATAATAGTATTTTAAATTTCTGACTAACAATTTTCTTAATTACAGGTTGCTTTTATTTTTGGAATCGCGGGCGCATGTCGTCGAGAAGAACTGGCTCATATGAAAATTGATGACATACAAGATTTGGGAACGGCTTTGTTAATAAAAATTCCCTATAATAAAACAAACAAACCGAGATCATTTACGGTGACTGGAGAATATCTAAAGTATTATAGAAATTATCTGGCTTTACGTCCAACAAATATGAGTGATGGGCGATTTTTTGTGTCTTATCGCAATGGAAAATGCCATAAGCAAGTTGTCGGTATACACAAATTTGGCTCTATACCTATCAGGAAATAGCATCTTACTTAAAACTGCCGAATGCCAAGGAATTCACGGGACATTGTTTCAGAAGAACATCGGCCACATTACTTGTAGATGCGGGAGCAGACATAACATCTCTAAAACGGCATGGAGGCTGGAAGTCTTCGGGAGTAGCCGAGGGCTACATAGATGATTCCTTAAGTAATAAGTTAGAGCTGACCAAGAAAATATTCAACATTCCACAATCTGACCTGCAGTCAGTCTCGACTCAGGTGTCGCAATCCGTCTCCCAATCGAGTTCAACATTGGAGAATAATATCATAACGGAGACCAAAAATTATAACACATCCTCAAAATCAAATTTACATCACCCCGTTCTTGTTCAAAATTGTTCTAATTGTACATTTAATATAAATATTGTAAATAATTGAATAAAATAAACTGTTGAAAATATTTTAGCGTCCGACAAAATGTTTTTCGGACTAGGACGACAAAGGTTGCCTAGCTACCAGCGCAATAATCAATACCTTATTGAAAAGGTTACCTTTTCGTCCAAATATCTGATCTATAAAACGTCATTTTTTGACACAATCGGATAAAAACATTATTGTTGCGGTATTTTCTGTAATATATAATTTCACAGACATCAATATCACTTTATTTATTAGGTAGGTATGTAAATTTTAACAAATTTGAACCATAGTTTTGAACGATTTTTTTTTTAACGGACGGTTTGTGAATATTAAGACTTAAAGGTCTCAGACTGATATAATATTACTAGCCTCTATACAATAATAGCTGCTAAACTTTTGACATAGTTTGGGCATATTGCATTTAATATATTAAATTTGCTTGTATATTAACAAAAAAGTATATTATATGGGGACGAAAGGAAAATCTGGTGGAGAAAAACGTTTTGGTTTCGTCCCCATACTTTGAACTCCACTTTAAGCATGGGCTATTTCTACAAAATAAAAGTATATACATATATATTGTTAATTTATTATTATTCATTATGTTTTTTTTTCATAAAATACAAAAGCAATATAAAATATACTGTTGTTTTTGAAATTTATTTTTGGTGTATAGTAACTATACCTACTTTAGTAAATATACCAAAGCAAAAAATAAGTTTTATTCAATAATATAATATAATTACAATAAATGATTTAACAAACACTTAAAAAGTCCCATGTTCAAGGCGGGATTCATACCCGAGACGTCTCGATTGCCGGGCGAAATCTCTACCACCCGACCATGGAGGTCGACTACAACTGCCTTCAGACTTAATACCTACTGCACCGTTCGGAAGTTGAGATTTTATTTCGATTTATCGATGTTTAAAATAAACATCGATGTTATCAAAAAAAGATCGAAACTAAAACATCGATGTTAATATTTCTTTAAAGTAACACATAAGAGATACATGCAAATAAAGATTAATAACATTTTAAACAGAACCCCATTCACCCCTACCCGCAGGGTTTGCAACTGTTGCCAAACCACTGAGGCAACACCCCATACACACTTCCAAACTTACATCAGCAGAAACACCCGCGGGTCTCGCGCCAAATATTTGCTCGAAAACACCCCTAAAAAGGGTGTATTTGTCTTTTTGACCTCCCACTTAGATCGAACTGGGACCCTGCCCATCGTGTTCTGCGTGAAAAATTGCCCTTACCTTGATCAAGTTTGGCCACCAACCTGCATAATTTGAGTGGAATATAATATCACATTATTATGGTAAAAATATACATTATGATATTCATTTATACATAAAATATAGATTTAGAAACTAACCATGGGTTTTTATTGACCGTACCAAAATATCCGCCCTAACTAACCTACCTACTAAAATCAATTCCTGTCTATTTATATTACACACTAGAAATTAACATCCAAGCTGAGAATCAAAATTGTGTGACAATCGTAGAATATTAAGCAGTAGCTTTGAGTACAAAATGGCTATTATAAGTGACAATGGCGCGAGATGTAAACATACTTTTTTCGTTTTTACTGAAAATCAGCTCTTTTATAAAATATGTATTTCTTCTTAGAGAAAATGACACCAAAAACTGCAACATGTAGGCATTGACAAACCCTATGATACTGCTAATTTTGGAAACATCATTAAACTCATTCTAAAACACGTTTTTAATCTGCAGACACGACTAACCTCCGAAAATTACATTAAGGTTTCAGCATAAAATAATTAATAAACGCTCCAAAATCCCCGAGTCCGTCCACACATAGTTGGCTCCGCCTTCCAGCGTGAAACGTGCGATTGCGGTAAGTTTCGCCTTGAAATCCGCAAGAGCTCGGTAGCCGAAGGCCGTGTTTTGAAAACGGAGGGAAAATGATATAGACCAACTTAAATTTTTTTTTTTAATTCGATTAGTTTGGTTGTAAAGAAAATGGTAATAGCCATGCCGATGCGGAACGTTTTTTAAATTTTTTTAATAGTTTATGAAAAAAAAACTGAGTACGTCGGCCTTACTTCGTCTAAAAAAAAGTGACAACGCATCGGCGTATATTAATATTTACCTATATACCATTCCAAATTTGAAATCCATTGGACTATAAATAAACTCACAATTCATTTTCTGCTATGTATCGTCCACAACCGTAGTCATCAAAATATTGGTGTAAAAAAACGCGCGGTTATTAATGGTTGTGCGCACTTATAAAAACTTAAAAAATAAATGTTAAAATAAAGAGACCTCTTTTAGGCTGGTTTCACATGGACGCCCGTGTGCGCACGTACACGTACGTTGGTCGCCGCGCTTAAGTTTACATTGAGATGACTTTTCGTAGCCGCGCGTTATTTATTTCGGTCAAGTTTTTACATTCAATGAGAATGGACGTAGCAGATGCTGTGTGTTTGTGGGTCGTATGAAGAATGATGAGAAGACGAAGACAAATAAAGGAAAGGAAATATTAGGTTCATCCAATTTTACAAATAAACATAAAGGCTTTCTTTAAGTCTACCCTAAGTCATGAGTGTTGGTAAGCTTCACAGAACAATGAAGGTTAAGGTTTGTTACAGGCAGCTGATTTGGATTTGACATTTGAACCAACCGTGAAAATCTTTTGGTCGAAATCCATGGAAGCCGACGAATCGGTAGCGGTTGGATCATATTAGGTAACCACTCCGGAGCAGTTTCGTCTCTCGAATGCGCCCAATGTCACCTAAATATTTTGCGAATCTGTTAAATATAATTAAAGACGACCTTAAAGCTGATGAGCACGCAATAAGATATTGAATTTCACCACAAGAAAAACTAATAGTTATTTTGAGATAAGTTCGTTTAAATTATTACCAAGTATACCAAGTGAAACCCAATGTATAGAATTTCCACTCGCACTTCGACGCGCGTCTAAGCCCGAAAATAAAATCTTGCGTCCTTTCCACGGTGACGGGCGTCTTTATGAACGGTAAATAGAAAATTTGTATACCTAAAAAAGCGCGGTCGACAAACGCGCGTGTACGCGCGTCTACGCGCGTCTATTTGAAACCAACCTTTAGTTTTATCAATTAGCTTCATCTGAAAAGGGTGTCGGCATCCGTAGTTTGCGAAGGTCGTTGTAAGTTACTTGGTTCATAATACCTGTGGTGCGTCTTGTTAATATCACTCCAGGTGGGAATTTCACTATTTTTACACTTTGCCTTTGAATGGGATTATCCAAGAATGGCCATAAACAAACAATGAATGAATGAATAAATGCAGGTAAATTATGGTCCTTACTTAAAAATGTCTTAAAGTAAACTGCAAATCCGGAAGACGTATTTTCATTATTAAACTAATAGTTTGGTGATTTTAAACCGATTTTTACCGGATTCAAAATGAGAGGGTTAATCCCATAAAACAAATTATGTTCTAAAGACTGTATATATAGCCACTCTAGTTAGTTTTAAGCTTAGTAATTGTTCTTACTTCGTGTGTAATACAGCGTTTATTTAATCGTGTGTGAATCATGGAAAATATGTGCGAGTCCAATGTATCCCAGGAGATAACCCCGTCGAAAAGCAGCAAACACTTTTCTGTGGAATCTAAGGAAGTTATAAATAATGCTTATTTAACTCTCATTGAATGTGCGGTCAGCAAGCAAGCAGCGTTAGAAGAAACGGCCACATTAACAAAAATTCCCACATCAACTGTATGGAAAATTGTGAATAATTCCATTTTAGCGAGGAAAAAAAGAACCGATACTGGCATTTTTCCGAAGGTAGATGGAAGTGATCTAGATATATTACGGCGTAAAATTTGCAAGTTATACGAGGAACAAAGCGTACCTACATTAGATAATTTAATTAAGAGGCTTCAAAAAGATGAAACCGGCGTTAAATGTGGCACACCAACGTTATGAAAGTGTATCCAACATAATTATGGGACAAGTCTTAATGGAATCCAGTAGAATTCGGGAATGGCGATCCGAATATCTACAAAAAATTAGGAGATCAGCAAAGGCCGATTATTTACTTGGATGAAACTTGGTTCGACACATATGATACCCCGGAAAAGGGTAAACGAATTATGATTTTGCATGCTGGATCTAAAGACGGATTGATTCCAAATGGACTTTCTCTGTCTGCAAAAAAACATTAAAGATTCTTATCTGGATTATCATGAGGACATCACTGCTGATTTATTTGAAGATTGGTTTAAAAACAAGCTAATTCCAAATATACCTTTGAATTGCGTAATTGTAATGGACAATGCAAGCCACCATAGTAGGCAGTCGATCAAAACACCCTCCTCAAATGACACAAAAGCAACAATCCAAAACTACATGTATGATAATGGCATTTATTTTCAGGAAGATTACACCAAAAGGCAATTAATTGAGGTTTTACAAAGTTTAAAACTACAAAAGGAATACTTCTGTAATAATTATGCAAAAAATCAGTTTTAAGGCTTCCACCATACCATTGTATATTTAATCCCATCGAACATGTTTGGCACCAACTGAAATCTGCTATTCGTCGTAACAATATTTGCCCTACTATTAACTCCAGTGTACTTGAGCTTATAGAAACTGAAATTTTTAACATCCCTTCACAAAGCTGGGCAAATTCTGTTACACATGTTGAAAAAGTGGAAAAATCATCATATAAACAATATAGCACAAAAAATAATTAGAACAGATGATGATAGCGATAGTGATATTGATATAATAAGTGAATAATTATTATAAGTACCGAATAATATGTATATTTTTGTAATCATAAATATAATTTTTAATAATAAAGTAACTTGTAATTTCACATTTAAACATAAATAAAATATTATTTAATGTCTTACTTATTTTTATTACAAACCATGATTAAATTCTAAGCAAAATACGGACCTGTTCGGCGATATTTCAATTTTACAGCTGGCCCGGGTCTTTCCTAATAGGGATCAGTTAGTCACTTTCTTATATCTCTGAACAGACTTTACCCGCTAAACTATAGTCTTGTAAATATTTGTCTTTGTCCAGATATTTAACGATATCACTCCAGTTTTTCAAACGGGTTTTAGGATATTTAATTCTGGCCCTCGAAAAGCAGATGACTTTGTGTCATGTAAACGAATTTTTTACTTATCTTAACCACAACTGTATAAAAGTTTGATATGGCGTTGCAGCTTCGAGATTACCAACCGGAGTTATTTGGCGGTGGCAATGATCGCGGTATCGTCAGCAAACAGATATAATTATTGTGCTTGAGTCAATTTTAGAATATATAGTAGATATTGGTTGTACAGAGCCGGTGCAGGGGAAGCCCTTGTGTACTCCGGCCCTGACCTGTCTAACAGTCGATATCGTATTTTTGGATGAAACCACGAAATATCTGTCCTCCAGAAAGGAGCGAATATCGTTTATTAGGTAACTATAGGCATACCTAACCTTATTAATTTTAGTATTAATTAGTCATGCCAGAGCTTGTCAAAACGGTCGAAAAGAACCGTTCACTTGTGAAAGCGGCAATTGAAGCTCTGCAATGAGCAAAGAACAAACTGCTCTGGAAGAGCTTGTGATTTAGCGTAGCAACGAAAGGAATTTTCACTTAGGTGAATTGAACAAATCTAAAAAAACGCCACTCTCTCTTAGAGTCGTTCTAGTCGATTTTTAACGGTTTATCGAGCTAAGATATATCTCGGACTCAAAAAATTAGATTACTTCTGAAGTCAAGATTCCTTTTGTCAAAGAAAATAACAAATATTCCTATATTTGTTATTTTCTAACCTGACTCGAATTCCATTTATCAAGCAAACCGTCAACATGTTTTAAAATCTGTTTTTAGACCTGATTGTTATTCACAAAGACCCGAAATGGATTTAAAAGTTTTAATATATTTTTTGAATAAATATAAGAGCGGCGCCACCATTCGGAAAACTTTACAAAAGTCGGAACAATGGATGATCGTGGGAATGCACAGATTCTTGCTAAGAGAAAAAAAACTTAATAAAAATAATTAAGTAAAATATTAGGTAAAGCTTAAAGAATTTTAAATTATTGTGCCTTGGTATCAAACTTTCTTTTTGTGATGATACGACCTACAACCAAAAAAAGCACAAATAATAAAATTGAATAAGAAAAAAGATCCTCGCGTTCCTTTATTGGTGGAAAGTATACAACTGTCAACCTAAACAAATTTTCGACAACTTTACTTGGAATAACAACTTATCCTTTTGTTAAAATGTCAGCCACTTTACCGAACGTGTAGTATCTTTTAAAATTCACGGCACGCTCTTGTATCTTGAATTTGTGAATATCGATTCCATTTCGCGTTACGGTTTAAGTCAAAGGTTTTATTTAAGCTATTTTATTTCATAACGGATTTTTAAATTTGCGAAATGGCTGATATTTATTTGATACTTAAGCCGGAATGTATGCGTTATACGAAAATTCTCCATAAAGCGTAAAATGACAACGTGTCTAAAGGTGCGTCCAAACTTGTGACAAAACCCCGTGTCGTGACATCGTCGCGAACTTCTTCGTGTGTAGGCTGGACGGTACTTTGTAATCGCAACACGTAACATTGCCGCGTTTACCGCATGTCATTAGTCCGTTATATGTCTTTTCGGTTTCTTGACGTCGCACTATTTTTATTAAAACAAGCGGGGCGCACATAAATTTGCGACGATAATACGCAACGATGAGACATGATGGGGACACGGATCGAAGTTTTCCCCGGCAGAAAAATGTTCGCGACACGGTCATGACATGAGGTTTTGTCACAAGTCTGGACGCACCTTAACACATCATAACATCCATGGGGTGTAAGTGTATGTCGAACAAATAATTACCAACATAAAATATATTAGCTAGTAGTCAGTCAAAGTAAGGTGGGGTATTTTTTAAGATCTAATAATAAATATAAAATTCACTTCAAATTAAAATAATATATTTTATGTTAAAAAGGAAGTGTTTAGCTCTTCTTAATTTCGTTAAAATGTTCAACCTAAACACAAAGTAGGAAAAGTTTATAAAATTAAAACGCCAGAATTTAATTTTAAAAGTGCTGAGCACCGAATGCTATGCTGATTGATTTATGTTGCCTTGCAAGAAAAGTACTTTTATTATAAAATATTATCAACGTGCCAGGCTAGCATTTAAATGTGTAGATATGTAGGTAAAAAAACAGTTTGTTAAAAATTTATATAACACATAAGTACCGAAAATCCTTTTATTGTCCTCTGAAATTTCGAAAAAACTACATATACATAATATGCAAAAACCCAATAGAGGTTAGGAATTCTGACTTTATAACATACTAACTGAAAATCTGGCGCGTAAAATAAGTAATAATTTAAACAGGTTAAACGAAGTGAAACTCTTTATAAACGATTTTAATTTTCGTCAAACACTAAAGTAGAAGGAAAATAATGAAAATATTTACACGATATGATCATGGGTATATTAAAATGCTCTCATTTTTTAATTTTTTAATGATGAATTTCGCTTCGATTAATTCTTCATTTGAAGTATCTTCATATTACCATATCTAATCTCTGAGATATGACTGTGAAATCACTCTTTATCGTCAACTTTAGAAGATAAGAATGTCTTCCGACCATCTTTTCAAACTTTACAATGTTAAACTATCAATTCTATAATAAAAATATCTTTAAAGCAATTTGTCTCATTTTACGTTCTTATAAGCGCTTTGAAATGTGCCAGCAATTTAAACAACAAGTATTTGAGAAAGTGCAACAATGCGTATTGCGTCTTCTTTGTTATATTTCAAACAGAAGTTGTGAAGCAGCTAACGTCTTGTTCGCTCGCATGTAACGAACACAGCATATTTGACACCTTGCTCGTATGTACATGAATATGGAGAGTTTCTTTGAAAATGTGTAAAATCTAAAATCTATACAAGTATAGTAATTATGTAAAACTTTATTTGTTTATTATTAATTTTAAAAAATTTGAATTTGAGTTCAGTGGCCTAACACTCACACAAAAGACCCTATGTTCTATATGAGTATAAATGTAAGAATGGCGGATTTGGTAAAAAATGGATCATATACGACAACGATATCATACTTAATAGGTATTGTGTAGGTCTTAATAAAGGATAAAAAACATAGTAAACACGAATTTAATAAACGTTTTGTTATCCGCAACAGTTATCATTTTTCCCTCTTATATTCTTATTAAAGAACTTTAATAAACAAACCTTTATTTTAGGATAAAAAAGTAAAGATAAAAACTTTAATCAAACTCGAAGAGACGAGGGCCTAAGTATTATTAAACTAACTTTTATTATCCTGCTTACAATGAAAAGTAAAAGAAAATGTTAGCAAAACAAAACTTTTTAAGTAAATGAAAGTTTTTCTAGAAATATTTTATTACCTTCGTGACTGTTTTTAAGTTTTTGTATATAATAACATACTCTAGTATATCAAAAATATTTTTTTATTTATATTTTTTGTTTTCTCAAACAGTAATTTCGTTCTCTTTTTTAAAATATTAGCCATAAAACCCATACTAATGCCTGAGTAAGGGTAAGTTCGCCAGCAACCATAAAATAATAAGTGCATATTTTATAATTATGAACATACACCAAGATTTTACTTATAACTAGATTTCATTTATAGCTATAATAATAAAAAATGATAATTAAACAGATCAAATAATCATTATAAATATTTTTGTTTGGCTTTTGAGGCTAGACTACCTTTATGATTTGATAAGTTTTAAATATATCAGAAACTAAAGACGTTTATGCACAGTAATGAGTATAAAAAGAAAATCAGAAACACTAGAGTGTCATATCGTCAGTAGTATTCCGACCAAGGCGGGTAATAGTTTGTTTGGCCTACAATTGTCTGATTGTAGCATGATAACCCAACGACAATTTGCCTTAAATGCAACCAAGCCAAGGATGCTTTGTTTGGCCTACCGCCGTTAGTTCTAAGACCGTAAAATGTTTAAATATAAACCTAGAAACTACTCTAGAGCAAAAAATGTATGATTAATAGTGCTCGGGACACATAAATTTTAAAAATGCGATATATGAGCACAGGCGTTGTATACCTTAAATAATAAATCATGACCGGGACGCTGCTGCGGCCTATACTCTCTATATGCAATAAAGTAATTTCTTGCGACATGACAGTTTATGCAAGTAAATAAAAAAGAACGTCAACTGTATACCGGGTGTTGCATCGTCGAGCGGGACATAGGAAATCCCATGTAATTTTAAATGGGGTCAATTATTGGCTTCCCTAATTATTTTAGAGAAAATTCTATTTAGGTTTATTAAAGAGCACTAAAACCCACATTCAAAAGAATAACTTTTGATATTTTTGATGAGCCCGTTTACGGGTTATCGCCGATTTCTTTTTAACTATTTCTCCTTTTTATGGCCCCGTATTTGCGGGCACCAGTCAAGGCAAAAGATGACTGTCAAATAAAGTTGTCATTTTGAGGAATATTTGAACATCTTCTTAAATCCTAAAGTTCTAACAATTTAATAGTACTTACCTATTAATTAGTAAAATATTGAAACATGTAAAATGTCATAACTAACCTTGTAATTGGATACTTTATTTTAGTTTTATTCATATTCATTTGTACTCATAAATACACCTTTAATATTTTCGATGTACGAGTTTTTATAACAATAAAGCACACATTTCAAAATGACAACTTTATTTGACAGTCATCTTTTACCTTGACTGGTGCCCGCAAATACGGGGTCATAAAAAGAAGAAATAGTTGAAAATAAATCGGCGATAACCCGTAAACGGGCTCATCAAAATTATCTAAAGTTATTCTTTTGGATGTGGGTTTTAGTGCTCTTTAATAAACCTAAATAGAATTTTTCTCTAAAATAATTAGGGAAGCCAATAATTGACCCCATTTAAAATTACATAGGATTTCCTATGTCCCGCTCGACGATGCAACACCCGGTATAACCAATGATCTAATTTAAATTATACACGGTGCACTGATTTTTTAAAATTTTGGTTTGTGCATATTGTGTCCGTATGAACAAATGTACAGGGTGTCCGAAAAGTCTTAGTATAGAAAAAACCACATAAAGCTCGAGTGCTAGTAAAGATAGAGCTACTGAATAACTTATTATTCCACAAATTTACTTTTACGAGTAATTTTTCAATCCTCGTGAAATGTGACGCTAGGGAGCTAAGGTAAATTTTTTTAAATTTTAGTGATGCCTCATTATTGAAAGAACTTTAAATGCAGTCGGCACACGGTGGTTCTTTGCCGATGCATCGTCATAACCATAACGTGACTAAAACCATATGAATCGAATCAAAATTACGAGGATCAAAATGTCAAAACAATGTCTAAGTTCATAAACGTCAAGATTTTCGTGGCTAGCGTTCAAACTCAATAATAATACAAGTATCCATAATAACTTACCGCCAATACGACAGTACGATAAAAATAGCTCTGAGAACAAGAGTTTACAGGATTAAATTGAATTTCAAGGCACAAGCACTGTTTAAAACAAAATAAAGTTGGCAGATCAAAACTATGATTTCGACATCAACGGAAAACTCTCTAAATATCTTTTATCTCTGCCTAGCAAGTTACTTTCAATTCAAGACGGATCGGGCAAGCCCGCTCTATGTATTTATTCATTTTTAAGGCTATTGATAAAACTAATTGGTCTTGTTCTATATCGATTTCAAATCAAAATAAAAGGTCTGGAATTCTGACAACAAATTCTCAATTATATTATCTGTCTAACTGACAAAATCATCAGGTAACAAAAACATATACAGTTCATTTGAAACTAAACTTTCTAAACTTAACATTCTCCCCGCTAGTAATTTTCTAAACTTAACATTCTTCCAACTTAAGTCTACATATTTTCGAAACGGGTCTTCGTTTTACTCCGGTACGGGTCTGTACATCTACTACTCTTATTCTTCCGTCTCTTCCAGAAATAGCTGCTGTTGCTTACCAAGTGATAATGCCTCTTTTTCAAAGGTAGGCGTTGCTCGTTCGAGTTATTGACCTTATTCACAGTGGTGCTGACACTCTGCTTCTTCTTCTCCACGTGATCGGTCGTGCGTCTCTTCTTAGTAACCTTCTTCAGGGTCTTGAGAATCTGTTCCGGGACGTTCTCTTTCGGCTGCTTAGTGGCGATCGCACAAAACTTAACGAAATCCACGATCAGTTTCTCAATTTCTTGGTTGATTTTCGGGTCGGAAGAAACGCTCTGTTTCAGAAGTTTAAACTTCCTTTTTTTGTGCTTGTGCTTATGTTTTGAGTGGAAGATCTTGGGCACTTTGAGCGTGACACTCTTGGCTTTCAGGTGGGTTTGTTTCGTTGTTAACACCACCGATTTGCTTCTTGCTTTACCTTTTAAACTTTGTCCACTCTGGTCGTGTACACTTTTCACTTCCACAGGCTCATTCCTGTGTTTAGGGGGCCGTCCGGGTTTCCTACTAACAGGAGGCCGTCCTACTTTACGTCTAGGTGGGTACAGCACCCTGTCCGCGTTCGTATACAGCACCCTATCGAATTGATTCGATGTCACGGGAACTTTTGTGGCGGGCACTTTTTCCTGTGACGAATTTCTACTGCACTGCTTTTCCTGCAATGATTTTCTACTGGACTGCTTTTCTGGAGAAAAATTTCTGTTGTGATGCTTCTCTTGTGATGCTATTCTACGAGATCGTTTGTCTTGTGACGACGTTCTACTGTCTTGTGACGGATTTCTACTACTAGATTTCTTCTCCCGTGACAAGTTTCTACTCGACAGCCGTTCTTGTGACACATTCCTACTGGGCTGTTTCTCTTTCGACGCAGTTTTGCTTGAATGCCTCTCCCGCGACGTATTTCTGCTATAAAGCTGCGACAAGTCAATTTTTACAGTTCTTTCTAAGATTTCTAGAGCTGTTGTATCCGATTTACTCGATATCTTTGAAGTACATACTCCGAATGACTCTATAGTAAATGGATTTTGAACTAGGTCATGAAGCTTGTCGTAACTCTCTTGATGGCATATATGGAAGGTAAACTCATTTCTGTGGCATAAGGTACTTTTAGCTCGTCCATGAACAATCCATCCTAAAGTGGTTTTCGTCGCTATCGGTGAATCTAAAGGACCTTCGCAGACTTTGCGAGCTACAGTTAAATGAATATTATCTTGTCCAATTAATATCATCGGTCTTTGTTTAATTTCAGTAAAGGGAATATCGGTCAAATGTGAAAAGCTTCTCATTTTGTCCGCATATATGTGCTGTTCGGGTAATGCCAGATTATTTATAGATCGCACACCAGTCATTTTAGTGATACGAGCATTTCTGTGAATTCCAGATATATTTATGTCGAAACATCTCGAATTTGTATGCGTCGATTTCATGTCATTTGTCCATTGGACACAAAGTGGTACATTTTCACCTCTGACACCTAAGCGATCAGCTAAAGAACTGTCCATCAGAGTGACTGTTGCAGCTTCGTCGCATAAAGCAACAGTTTCTATTGTTTCACTGGGTCCATGAAGCGTGTTGTTCACCATCCTCAACAGTACATTTTTGGAGCCTTGACCCATTGCTAAAAGCGTCTCACGAACATTATTTACATTTTGCTTAATTTCTTCAGGTTTGTCTTTATGTAGAAGTTTATTATGTCCTTGTTTGCATCCGTTAATATTGCAAATTTTTCTTTGTTGGCATTTGCTTGTTTGGTGTCTACTTTTAAAACAAGAAAAACAAAGTTTTCGGTCAGTAATAAATTTCCAGCGTGAGTCTATATCTTCTTTTTCAAATTTTCGACACTTTTCAATTTTATGGCCATTTTCTTGACAAAATGTACATTTTTCTTCTTTTTCTCGTGTCGTATATGCAAATTCCTTTGGCTTTAACCTATATCTGTTTTTCGGTGGGATAACAAAGCTTGCTGCATTTGAAAGTTCCAGCAACCAATCTGCAAATACTGCTAAGTCTGCATTTCTGTTTTTCATTATAAATTCTCCCCAGCGAAATTTTAGTGATTCAGGCAATTTTTGTACTAAGTCTTTTAAAAGTTGTGGGTTTTGAAGATGACTTATACAATTTAGGGATTTGATTGTCGAAACTAAGCAAGAAATTTGGTTTGAAAATTTAATCATACCTTCATAATCATTTTCTCTTACAGGATTTGTCATTGTTACTTTATACATAATTGTTTCTATAATTTGATCTGGTCTTCCAAAGCGCAATTCCAAAGTTTTAATCACTGTATCTAAACTATGTGGTGAAATTAACATTCCAATTACTGCACTTCTAGCTTCACCGCGTAGGCATTTCTGAAGCTTAATCATTTTCTCTTCATTTGTATATTTGCATGCTGTAGAAATTCTAGTAAAATGTGAAATAAACAATGGCCAATCAGCAGAATTTCCGTCGAAAATGGGAAAATCTCGTTCTAGATATCGTCTTGAATCTGGTTCTTCATTTTTCTTAATGTTTACAACATTGGCTAAGGTTTCACATAGTATTTCAATGTCTGTTTTGTCTTTTTGTCGTACATTTATTTCTTTTGATTCAAATTGGTTTGGTTCACAATTTTCATTACTAAATTTTTCTGGTAAATCATTAACCCAATTTTGAATTTTATCGGTTATGTTGTATATGTCGAAACACTATCAAAATTTTTGTCCGACTTTTTACTCTGTGTATAATTTGATTCACTTACTACTTCAGCTTCACGTAGTTGCTTTTCCATTTCTAAAACGTGTAGTTTTTGTTTTAGAACTTCTTCCATTACACCTTGTTTTTGTTTAAGAACTTCTTCCATTACAATTTGTTTCTTCTGTTCAATTTCTAATGCGATTTTCTTTCTCTCAATGTCAGCTATGCTTTTGGATGACTTAGAAATTCTCGTATATTCTGAACGTAAATCTTTACTCACAGTTTTCTTTCCTTCAGACTCTCCAGCTGGTGTTGTCGAAGGTACAGCTGTCAAAGGTCTGGTCAAATTGTCATTATTATTACTTTTTCTAGCTGCATTACTTCTAGTCTCACTTCTGGATACTCTATAGTCGTCATCTACACTTACTTTTGGTATGTCTGTATTTACCTTACGTTTAGAGGTAATTTCTGGCCAAACAAAATTAGGATCTAGGTGTCTTACACCTGTCTGTCGTCTACCTGAACTTTCCATTAAAGCTGACTTTTTTTTTTCTCTCAGATTGTTTTCTTAGTGGACTGTAGTCTTTTCCAACGGGCTTTTTCTTAGTCTTTCGAAGGACCAATGATAAAACTAATGTCTTGTTCTATATCGATTTCAAATCAAAATAAAAGGTCTGGAATTCTGACAACAAATTCTCAATTATATTATCTGTCTAACTGACAAAATCATCAGGTAACAAAAACATATACAGTTCATTTGAAACTAAACTTTCTAAACTTAACAGCTATAATAAATAAAGATGGGAAGTTGTATCTCACGTTGATCCATGACGCACTGGCAAAGATTCACCGTTCCGACTGTAAGATATATTTTACCGCAAACCCAATGACCGTATCATATCTTAATTCATTTATTTCATTGAAATGGCAATGGTTGTAAATGACTAAGAATCGTGAAAAAATTAAATTCTTATTTTTTATCCTAGGTATTAAGTATCTTAAAAAATGTTCAAAATTACCATCATGAACTTCTTGGGAGTAATAAAGTCGCTTTTTTAACTCATGGCTCACATTTTCGGAAAAGGTGTAAAGAAAAATTTTTTCTTTAAAAATTTGTAGGTCTAAAATGAATTTAAATACGGTCCTTGGATTTGCGGTAGAATGGTTATTTTTTAACGTCCTTTAAAATGAGGCAGTTACCACCCTTCGTAGTAGCATTTACAATTTTGAACATCAACCCACTAAAGTCAACTCCCAAGCTGGTTCAACAGGTACCCTAAATGAAAATGTGGACCACTTGAGCAGTATTACCCCTAAAATATAGTAACTACGTGATTAAAACTGCTGACCAATCTGCAAGCAGTCAGTACTGCGTGTTTAGGAATTTTTAACGGTATTACCTTTGCAAGACTAAATATTATTCATACTTCGACAATTACCCCAAAAATCTCAGTTTAGAGAAGGTAGCGCCATGTTTAAAAAAAAAAAAACTTACCCCTTGCCCCTAAAGAAGCGAAAGTTGCTACTGCCTAGATATTATAGAATTGGCGGCTTTCCAGACTTTAAATAAATCGATATATATTGTTTAATTATGCATTAAATTATTTATGATAACTAACCAAAAATTTTAGAGAATTAGGTTAACGGGTATTAGGATAAAATAGTATTGTTTGTAATACTAAAATTTCAAGTAATTGCGTAAGAAGATTAGGAAAGGTATGTTTTTTAACAGGTACCGAGTTTGGCTTTGGCCTCTTTGGCTAGATCATATAAATAGGTGGTAATTTGGAATAAACTTCATATATCGTGTGTGTGTATATGACCTTAATAAGTATATTTGTTTAGTTTAACGCATCAGTATTTGCTGTTAAGCCGTATATAGTGTTCACAGTATTATAAGATTAGTAATAAAATGGCGACATTCACACCAACAAAAAGATGTTCCAATAATTATCCACTATCAGTGAGTGAAAAACTTATTATTTTAAATGTACATAATTGCATAAAATACGATTGTCCGAATTTTACTGTACAAGAAACTGTCGACCGATGTTCCCGAATGACCGGAGTTGGAAAGTCCACCGTTTTTAAATTGTTGCGGGAGAGAAAGACAGCAGGTCAAGTGGAACCTCCCAAGAAAAGTCCAGACAGACCAGTAAAAGTCCTTGATGAAGACACCAAAAGTGTAGTTCGAAGAAGTTCACTCTTTTTATTTTATAATAAATAAAGACACACTAAGTCTCGGTCTCAGTCAGTAGGTAGTGATAAGTTAACATTTCTTGTAAACAGGTAGTTAGACGACCAGAGCTACGCTCGCTTGGGTAGGGGGCTGCAGCCCGGCAGCCCCCCCCCCCTTGGTTGCGCCACTGATGGAAACGGTATGTTAAAAGTTAACTTGTGTGTTCTATTCTATTCTTACCCAATTCACTAAAATTATATTTATAAAGCTCGACTTTTAAGAACTCAAACCTTTAGTAGTTTTCCAAAGAAGTGTGTAGTAATTCTAGTGTATGCACAAGATTACACAATAAAACTAGTTAACAATAATATGTGGCTAGTAGCGAAAATTGATCAAACCCTTGTTACTTTTAAATGCAAAGATATTTATCTGATAACCAGAATTATTGATAGTAATTCTATAATGAATTTACAACCCGGATGTACAGCTTTTATTAGAAAAACTAGAATTCAAGTACAATTAAAGTGTCAGAATGGTATTATAATTATTTTTATTCAATTAAAGTGTCTAGACCTAAAACCAATTTAAATTGGAGAACTTAAGCTAGAAGATCTAGAGATACATAGATCGGATCAATACTCTAAGGATTTTGATGATCTGATTAATGAACCTTTAGTCAATAAATATATGCCTGAAGTGAAAACCGGAACGCTCTATCTTTAATAATAATTCAAATATCCACTAATAATCAAAAATAGAACACCCTGTACATGTTTTTAATAATTTAACTTGTAAATAAATATCAAGAAATGTAATTTTGTAACATAAAAACATTTCACTTTAATCTTGATAAAACATTTTCTTTAAGGAAACAAAATTTAATGGAAATAATATTTCTCTTGGCAGAGATGTTTGAACCGTAACTTCCAAATTCTTTTCGTATTACAAAACTTGTATGACACGTTTAATATAAAACTTTTAAAATTACTTTGTAGGAAAAACTACCCGAAAATTTTAATAACACGCTTTGAACACAGATTTATGGAAAATACTTTTACATCAGATTTGAACTTTCCATGGAAAAACTTGATATACGAAATTTATATTTTTTGGTCTTATATTTATGTTGCTATATATACCGAATTTTATTGCTTTACAAAAAAAACATCTTGTTAAAATTTATTGGATCCTATATAAAAATATGTTATATTTTATATTTACAAATATTTCATCCATAGAAAGAAATTGTGTTTTCATTGAATGGCCAAATAATTGAATTAGAATAAATAAAAAGAATATTTTAGTATGAGACTAAAAATAAAAAACTTAATTTACATAAATTGTTGACTATTTTAGTAACAATGATTTCTATTTATTTTAACAATAAGCTTCCTTATGCCCGTGGAGAATAGGACATAAAAGTGGTTACCATCGTAAGTAATCAAACTTACGAATTATTCTTTAATCAGAATTTTTTCAGAATAATTAGCATTTAAACTTTAACAGCCCATTATTTCTCATAATGGTGGCCCGTAACACCATTATTATGCACTAATGCATTAAATAAATGCTTCCTGAAAAGCCAATGAAAATTAATGGCGTCATCATAAGTGTTTGAAGCTATTAGTTGTTTCAGTACACATATTAGGTATCATAGTTACGTAAATCATGGAACGGTATAGGGTAGATTGTATTAGACATTAAATTTTATGATAGTTTTACCATTTATCTCCCAACTTACATTAAAATTTTGATGATATTCAAATGTATGATAACGAACTTATTTTGTACTGCGTGCAAACTACTTTAAAATAATTTTAAAAGTTTATTTTCAATTAATGAGTAAGGATGGCCAAATTGATCACCTGAGATTTCTAATTTATATAATATAATAAAACGGTTACCTGGTAAACAATCTGGATGGGCTCGGCTAAACATCTGCAACATTGCATACGTCCCCACAGTAATTTCTGAAAGTAAAAATAAAAATGGTTGTTATGTATAGTCTAATTAGATTTAAAACCGTTGTACGTCATCAATAAGCTGATAATTGTCAGTCCGTAAGAAATAACGAGGAAATTAAAATTGGACAAAAAGTATTAAAACTTTATGCGATTTTAATTTACTATAAAATTAAAGTATTCTTCTTTGATACGAACCCACTTATTTATAGCAAATATTTTGTTTATTTAAGCTTGTAAAAATTAATATAATTTGAATTTTATTGGCCGATAGTTGGCAACACAACTGTTAATGGTGCGGTGGCGCCAGCTCGTTCGTTGGCTTTGTTTGACGTTTATGCGAAACTAACCTCAATTATTTTGTGATTTGGTGTTGCTTTGCGTCTATTTTTTTTAACAAAAACTCCAGATATTTTCATAAAAAGCGTTAAAAAACTTTTCTTGTGAGATCAACAAAAGTGTACATACATATCTCTGTCGATTACGTTGTTTACTCTTTGTGAAAAATGCCAAAGCATTTAAATAGCCGGTGCAAAGAGCTTATAGCCTCTCTAATAAGCTATTTTCAGTAAGAACTTAACAACAATGGCCCATTGTTACCCTTGACAGCAGTTAGAGAAGTAAACTTAAAGAATGTCTTAAGATCTGCATATTTTAGTTCCAATTTACTAATTTTTATTGTGTAGCAGCTGCCCTAAATTTGAATATCTCCACTGTAAGCGCAGTTTCAACAACAGTTAAGCGAAATACATTATTAGAGTCACCTAAAAGAAAACGTTCTTATTTAAAGAAAGTTGTAAATGTGTCAAGATTGGATATAAGTTCTATCCGTGACACTATTTATGGAATATATGAAACAAGTAAGTTGTATTATTCAAAAACTAATATTTTACATTGGTTATGCGCATAAGCTTTAATTTTTTTTAGAACATCATGTAGCTTTGACAACTTTAAGTAAGAAAATAAAAGACAGGCAACTGTTTGATGGTTGTCTTAACTCTTAAGAAGCAGGAAATAGGCTTCGGATGGAAAAAAGATGAACCGAGGCGAGGACTTATGGAACTTTCCCATGTAGCTTTCAAACAATTGGTATTTTTGAAAGAATATGTTAAAGAAAAAGAAGCATCCTTGTACCAATTCGTTTTCTTGGATGAAACATGGATTTCCCAGAATGGTACCATTGGTCGATCTTGGCAAGATAAAAATAAAAGAAGTGTTAGATCTACTACAGTTGATGGTAAAAGGTATTATGCAGTAAACAAATATATAAACTATGAGATGGTTTTGTTGAGGGTGCAGAGGAGATTTTTTCTTCTAAAACCAAGCTGAGTGACTACCATGGAGAAATGAATCAGCAAAACTTTTTACAATGGTTTGAAAACCAATTATTGAAAAATTTAGCAAAGCCATCTGTGATTGTAACAGAGAACGCCCCATACCATAGCATGTTGTTAACAAAAATACCTAATACATCATGAAATAAAGCTGCAATTCTAGAATGGTTAACTATTAATAAAATTAAATTTGATAATACAATGTTCACAGCCGAACTTTTACAAATCGTTAATAGGTTGGTACAAGACATTTTGTGTGCCCTTTTTTTAACATATTCTTGAATATTACACTTAAATTGCTTTCAGACATAAGCCACCAAAAAAATATTTAGTTGATAACCTGGCTGAGCAATATGGACATAAAGTTTTACGGCTTCCTCCATACCACTGTATGTTCAATCCGATTGAACATATTTGGGGGATTACCAAAAATTAACACATTTCATATTGGTCGAGACGGCAGTACAGAAACTGACTGTATGAATATGTGAAAAGAGTCATTGGGTACTGCTACTCCTGATGTTTGGAAAAATTCAATTCGGCACACAGAAAGCGAGATATTAGAATGGTATGAAAGAGAATATGTATTAGATAGACTGAAATTTGCATTAAGTATAATAAAAACGATTGTTTGACATCTGCGAGATGACGATGTAATAGGTGGTAAATGGTATCTGTAATGGATTGTATTGTGTCTATAAGAGCACTGATACTATAATAAAAATATATGTCTTAATTTAAATACAATTTCGAACTTGGCTTTAAAACGAATTCCAAAGTATGCAGCATCGTGTGCACACCAGTGTTGATGAGCTTCCTTTAAAATTTAATTTTTATCAGAAAATCAAAAGATTATTTAACAAAATTGATTAGTAGTTAAGGAATTTTTGATTCATTGTATTTTTATGCAATTATATTATGAATGTTCGCTGGGGTTGATCCAATGTTCGTATTTTAAATAAAGCAATGTATTTATTTTCACATTTTTTAATAATTCTACGTTTTTCTATGTATAGTTTTATTTATACAAAATATTATGTTACAAGATTCTGAACCGGTACAATTTTTCCTCAGCCCACGGAAAAATTGTACGGGTTAATATTTACTAAAAACGTCTCTAGTCTAAATCTCTTAATTTAATAACTTCAAGGCGGTCGTTATAAGTTCAGAAAATATATATAAAAAAATGTCAATCAGCCATCCTACCTTCAACCCAATTAAGAAATTATTATTTTAAAGCCGGTCGAAATGGCGGAGTTGTTAGCAGATATAAGAGTGAGCAAATATTCAAAATGTAATCTATGCTTTTAGCTCGGTGATCCTGAAAATTAGGCCTTACTTAGAACCTTATACGTATAAAGGAGGGCAGCTCCTAAACACACCATGTAAACGTTTAAATTATACAGAGATATAAATTCAAATTTCTGCGTAGACGTTTACATAACGTTACCTATATACGTATTTTGGTAGAGTTAAGCACTGCATAAGAGGGGTTTAAGATGGCGACTTAATGTGTGTGATACAAGTACAGCTTAGAAACAGCGGTGGCGAAATTTTTGAATGCAAAGACATACATGTACAAAACTATAACGTGTAACAAACGAAAATTCCGTGCAAAAAAATCAAACACAACAAAATCCTAATACTAACCCGAAAACATAATTTTTTTACCTTCATTTTTATACCTCCTATAATGGATTTTTAGTTTAAGTTAGTTCAGGCCGTTAATATAGATACATATAATAGTAGAAAGAGAGTAGGAGGCAATATGGACTCTTGGGAGACTCATCTTTAGGCATCTTGATCAGTTAGGACTTACTTTGCTTTTTTTGCTTATCGTGGGGTTCGGTAGAGAGGATTTGTTAATTTGTCAGCTCGCTTGCAAAAAAATTGCCCGGGCAATATCGTTAATGCCTGCGCTAAAGTCAAATTAACACGTACGTATGTATAGGTACTTTATGAGTAAATTAAAGAAATTTTCAATACTTTCTTTTCAGCTCAATGCAATTAAATTTTTCTTTAACCTCCTCTTTGCAGAAAAGTAATTAACAATTGAGCGATAAATTTTCGTTTCTCTAACTTCGTGTTAATGAACCGATCTGCGTTACGTTACTCTTTATACCTTGGTAGTTATTCCTTTTCCGGTGCATTTCTTTAATTACAGCATTTGTTAAACTATAGGCGTACGAAAGCTTAACAATAATTGTTTAGTTAAAAAAATATTAGTAGCGCGTGTGAGAAGTATATATGTCTCTTAAACCCATTCGCTCCCCCCCCCCCCCCCACTTTCATAGGTACGCCTTGCTGCAAATGAATACAAGATGTTATCCTTGTAATAAAAAGTTTTAATTTTGTTATGTTATCACGGATTACTTCTATAAAAACAAGTTGTCATCAGTTTCAGTATTAAGCTTTTATGTGACGCCAGTGCTGTAACGTTAGATAAAATTGATATGTATTACCTTGTTCGGAAAGTTACATAATTAAAACTTAATAATTAAGTAGGTACCATATTTACTACCCTGTGGCATGTGTTGAATTTGAGAAGTAAGGAGAAGTAAAGTACACAAATATGTTTAGGTCAAAACTAACATAAAATATTATTCATTTAACTTACATTTACTTAGTCTAAAATGTCACCTGGTATTTTAAATTACTCAAACAAACCTAGAAAGTCGTGTAGGCAGTCTAGGGCTAGAGTAAACGAATTTACCAATATTATAATATGCCGATAATCGATATTTTCCAGGATATTTTACATATTTTTATTTAAATTACACAGGTCTACGAAGAATTTATGATTAGGCAATTTTTATTTTTTTAAGTTAGTTTTGACGTATTAGTTATCGTCGTCGTTTGTTTCTATCACGTACAGTTTTTTTTTATAAAGTTATATTTTTTTATTACATAAAAAGAATAATTTGATGAATATTGTTTTTAATTAACAAGCACCGATAATAATACAGTACGAATAGGTGAAACACTGAAAGGCAATCCCTATATTCAGAATAATCTATAAACCAAACGGGCAAAAAGCTGACGCACGACGGGGAATCTCTGAATTTTGAGGAATACTTATATAAATCAGGGCGCCGAATAGTCCATATTTAGTTTAATGCGTAGCACTTAAATGATAATTTTAGTTTTTGTTTCGGCAAAGTAATTTGTTGCAAAAATGTCCCGTCGAATTTGTAAAAATAAGCCTGAAGATTTTTATTACATTTGCGGTAACTTTATTGTGACAAAGTACAAGAGAAGTATTACTGACTTTGTTATAAACGCGTATTTTGCATACTTTAAAGTAAAACTCAGAGATCAGGATAAATCTTGGGCACCGCATGTTGTTTGTAAGATTTGTGAAGAAGCTCTAAGGCACTGGAT
The DNA here is from genome assembly GCA_963920685.1 of Polydrusus tereticollis. Lineage (NCBI taxonomy): Eukaryota > Metazoa > Arthropoda > Insecta > Coleoptera > Curculionidae > Polydrusus > Polydrusus tereticollis. The sequence goes on from OY987329.1 coordinate 145,433,251, forward strand.
TAAAGGAAATAGGAGAGCACTATCCTTTGGAATACCGATGGTGTGAAGAGAGTCTAAAAACCATACAGACTATTGTTATTTTTGCCTTGCAACATAAAAGGTCATAATATCAGAACTTTAGAGCACATTGTGTATCCAAATATTACGTCGGCAATTAGACCAGTGCTCCATTGTGTTGATATGCCTGGCACCAAAAATTTTACAAAGTGTTAGTGACAATAATGAATACCTATGACAAACCCTTAGCTATTGCGGAGACTGATGTGTTTCAACTTTCTTCTTCAAGTCTAAATGTACCTCAACTTTTTGCAAGAAAAGCTCAATGATCTAGTCCGAGATTTAGGACTTCAAAAAGATCCCTCCCAAATGTTAGGATCTAGATTAAAAAATAAACACCTTCTTGCTCCAGGAACTACGTTTTGTTGGTATCACAATCGCGAGAGTGAATTAGTCGAATATTTTGTAGAGCATGCGGACCACTTGGATATTGGATATTGTAAAAATGTAGCTTGCCTAGTTAATACTCTTGGTGCTTACGAATAACTAACCTGAACTGACCCGCTGACTGGAGACTTTTCATCGATTCGTCAAAAAGGAGCCTAAGGCAGTTCTTTTACATAATGGCAATTTTATGCTTCTGTTCCTGTGGACCATTCGACCTAATTAATAGAAACTTACGAAAATCTTAAAGAACTCTTTATGAGAATAAACTACAAAAATTACAACTGGCTATTATGCGGCGACTTAAAAATGTTAGGCTTTCTTTTAGAAGGTCAGCAATCTGGATTTACGAATCCATATTTTTTAGGTGAGTGGGATACTACAGCTAGAGACCAACACTGGAAAAAGAGAAATTGGAAAACAAGTGAGCATTTAACATTTGGCAACAAGAATGTTCTTCATGAAAGTCTATAATTGATCCTGAAAAAGTATTATTACCTTCACTTCATATTAAACTTGGTATAATAAAGCAATTTGTTAAAGCGTTGAAAAGAACAAGTCGATTTTTTTCCAATTCTTAACTGAAATATTTCCCTGTCTATCAGAAGCGAAGATTAAAAAAGTATCTTGTTGGTTCGCAAAAAGGAACGCTAATAAGAACTGATGAGTTTAAAGCGGTCATGAACAGCACAAAGAAAAATGCGTGGTAGGCTTTTAAGAATGTTGTAAATAAATTTCTGGGAAATAATAAAGATCCAAATTCTGTGGACATTATGAAGAACATGCTGGACAAATTTTAGGAATTAGGTTCCAATATGAGCATAAGAATTCACTTTTTACACGCACATTTGGACTATTTTCCTGCAAACCTAACCTTGGTGATGTCAGTAAAGAGCTGGGTGAGCGATTTTACCAAAACATTAAAGAAATGGAGGAGAGATATCAGGGACGATGGGATACAAAAATGATGGTGGACTATATTGTTGGATGTTGAAGAGGGATGCTCCTACGACCGAGTATAAGAAAAAAAACCATCAAACAGAGTTTTTTGGGCAAAAGTGACAGATTCTCTAACAGCAATAAGTAATTTGTTTTTCTCTTGCTATATCTTTGTCTTTTTTTATTAATATTTTGGTTTCTTATACTTATTTTATAAATAGGGTATTATAAAATTATACCGTTTATATATATGTATAAATTATATACATTATGACTTATATAGATTTTCTCTTGACAAAAAACCTTTCGTGACACAAAAAGATTAAAACAGATATGAAATCAGGGACACCAAATTACTCAAATTTAGTTAAAAAAAAGAATTCACAATCAATTTAATTAATGACTTGCCAAAAATCTTTAGGGTTTCTCCAAAGCAGAGAAGTATACACAATTTCTTGCACAAAAACTAATCTAGTAGTACAAATTCTGAGTATACCAAATAAAAGATTTGTCACATGTTTTCTTCTTTTTTTCCTTGGCTTTGAATTAAGTATACTAAACACATGTATGACTCTACAAACTTTTAATTTGGTAGTGCAGCGTGAAAAAGAATCAACAGTTTTAATCCGCACCTTCATTTTGCTGTGTTTACATAGCGCTGGTCTTTTAAAAGCTACTTATAAATGGTAATGTCTTTATGAGGCATTGGAGAATATGAAACTGCTTAGCCCAACTTAAAACTTAAATAGTTTGTTGTAACTTTTAAGTAGGTTTAGAAAAAAGTCCCACTTAGGTTACATTAGAGTAGTGGAAGCTTTTAGGAGGAGATTATACATACATTTTGAAAAAGTTTCTCAACCGCTTAGGGTAGGTAAAAAATTTCATTAAATATAAATTAAAACAATAAATAGCGTCATAAACTTTCTCGATAAAATTAAAGTAGTCATAACAGAGAAAATGACGCAAATTTATTTATTAGCCGCTATATTATTAGGCTAATCAAAGGTTTTGATAACCTTTTACCAATCTTTCGAAATATTAATATAAAAAAATGTAAAATAGTATTCCATTTTTTAACTTTTTTACCTTACATATTATAATCACTGTTTTTTTTTTATTTTTGATCAATCATTTTTCTATTTAGGTAAAGGCAAAATGATTTTCTGCTCCATTCATTTTATTACTATTTTTCCTTTGCGAACTGTATTGTACATTTCTAAATACCTTCTTAAAAATTCGACCAAACCTTTTCTCCTCGCCGAGTATAAAACGATAATTTAGATTATCTCAAAATGGTAGAGATTAAAGAGGATAAGAATAACCGTTGCCGACAAAAAATAAATTAATTCGAGACTGCCTTGTCCTTCGAAATATAAAGTTAGAAAATCGGGTTTTAAATTTACTAATAATATGCAAATTTAAATATATATAGTAAGCCCAAAAAGGTTGGAATAAATTTATTTAAAATTAATTTTTTTTTAACTCTCGTGCCGTCGTTTTTTATTTCTAAAGAGAATTATTTTAAGCAAATTTTCAGTTATAGAAAAGGATTATATTAAATCTCTCATTTTTTAGTTTACTCTCGAATTGTACGTAAAATTTTGATCATATTAATTTCACATATTATTATTAAATTAAGTTGTTTTCATATACAGGGTGTTACTTAATGATGTGGCGTAATTTCAAGGGAGTATTCCTGAACCAATTTTAAATAGAAAAGTTCATATAAACATGTGTCCTGAAGAGTCTGGTTTTCAAGATACAGGGTGTCAAATTAAAAAAAAAAAATGTTTTTTTATTAATATCTAAATGATCTTTTTACCGATTTTGTTGAAATCTAGCAGGGTTATTCATTGTAATAAGACGCTAAGTTGGCACTAACTAAAAGAAAATTATAAGTTCCAGTGGCGTCTCGGGGGGCAGTGTCACGAATAATATTGACAAAAAAAAATGTACGCTACTGAGTTTTTTGAAAAATTTAAATTTTTGTCAGATTGGGCATCTACAAATACAACTTTTTTGTCTCTCAATATCTTTTCGTATATTACTTCCTTTTTGAGGAAAAAAATAAAAACGACTTCATTGCATGTCGGAAAATTGTTAAAATAAAATCAAGTTAACTTTGATCGTTGCTAGGAAATGTTGTTTTGTTATTATGAACATAATGGTTTTGACTTTCGGTAACAGTTTTTATTATTTTTCCTCTGGTCAAAAGGTTAATAATTGTGCTATTCAAAAAATGGCAAATAATTATTCTAATTTGGAGATGACACAAATGCATTTCCTTTATGGTCTTGCCAATGGTAATTCGGCGGAGGCCCGGCGGCTCTATCAAGAAAGGTATCCTGACCGTGTCCTTCCATGTAGACAAATATTCATAAACATTCATCGTCGTCTGACTGAATCTGGCAGTTTTAAACGTAATACCTCAGAGGGAAGACCTCGTACAATTCGAACTCCCGCAGTTGAGGAGGCTGTCCTACATGCGGTTGAAGAGAATTCTGCAACTAGTACCCGAAAAATAGGTAGGGAATTAAATATTTGTTATAAAATGGCATAGGAAATTTTAAGAGATTCCCTGTTGTATCCTTATCACGTACAAAGAGTTCAGGCACTTCTGCCAAGAGGTTTTGAACCGCGTACGCAATTTTGTAGATGGTATCATCAAAGACTTGCAGAAAATCCTCACTTTGATTCCATCATTATGTTTACGGACGAAGCCCATTTTTCCAGAAATGCAATAATTAATTTCCATAATAACCATAACTGGGCCCAAGAAAATCCTCATGCTATTACAGAGTCAAATGTTCAGGAACAATTTTCTGTCAACGTTTGGATCGGTATCTTAGATGACTATTTGATTGGACCTTTTTTTTACCACGACGTCTTAACGGACAATCTTACAGTCATTTTCTACAAAATGATTTGCCTCTGCTTCTTGAAAATGTTCCTTTATATTTACGTCAACAACATTGGTTCATGCATGACGGTGCTCCTGCCCACTTTAGCATATTGGCTCGTGAGTATTTGAATGGAGCTTACCAAAATCGTTGGATAGGTCGTGAAGGACCACAATTCTGGCCACCTAGATCGCCTGACTTAAACAGCCTAGATTTCTATTTGTGGGGGCACCTAAAAGCATTAGTTTATATTACACCAATCGAGACAGAAGAACAACTAAGGAATAGAATTATTTACGGGTGTGAAACCATTCGTAACACTAATGGAATTTTCGAAAGAGTTCGTCGCTCGATGAGAAGGAGAGCAGAAGCCTGCATAGAAGCGGGAGGTAGTCATTTCCAACATTTCTTGTAAATAGTCATTACTTTTCGTTTGTTGGATTTTAAAAAATGGCTTAGAAATAAATATACTGAACGATCAAAGTTAACTTGATTTTATTTTAACATTTTTCCGACATGCAATGAAGTCGTTTTTATTTTTTTCCTCGAAAAGGAAGTAATATACGAAAAGATATTAAGAGACAAAAAAGTTGTATTTGTAGATGCCCAATCTGAAAAAAATTTAAATTTTTCAAAAAACTCAGTAGCGTACATTTTTTTTTGTCAATATTATTCGTGACACTGCCCCCCGAGACGCCACTGGAACTTATAATTTTCTTTTAGTTAGTGCCAACTTAGCGTCTTATTACAATGAATAACCCTGCCAGATTTCAACAAAATCGGTAAAATGATTATTTAGATATTAATAAAAAACCAATTTTTTTTTTAAACTTTGACACCCTGTATCTTGAAAACCAGACTCTTCAGGACACATGTTTATATGAACTTTTCTATTTGAATTTGGTTCAGGAATATTCGCTTGAAATTACGCCACATCATTAAGTAACACCCTGTATAACTCAATTTAATAAAAAAAAAATGTTAACAAAAAAATAATACATTTTTTTCACTGACAAAAGTGTCTTCATTTTTCAGACAACTCGCTTTTCCTATTATTTTTGCAGGGAGCAAACCATCAAACCAGGGTCTTAATTCCCGCGCCTAAGAGAACGGAAATGATCACATTACTCAGAGGATCATTCTCTTCCCCGGCTGTTCGCTTATGATGCAGCATTGTCAGTAGTGTGAATGGTCTCGTGTGTTCAAGATTCAAGAATACCATTTCATGCGTTGTGTAGAAATTCTACCAATATTTCTCCTGGAACAGTGTTCCCAGTATCAAGAATTAGGACCCTGGGAAGTGAATGATACTAATGAAGTGATCATCCCCGTTCTCTTATGCTCGAGAATTAGGGCCGGGCCGTCCTCATTAAGTTCTTGAGCTAACTGGACTTTATAAAATAAATATTTCAATACGGATCCTGTGCCAATTTTGTTCTCGTCAGCAATACTGCACGTAACTTTATGGTTGTTCTCTGCCCCATACATATATATTTCTTTTATTTTACTAATAATGGAGTGAGATATACGTGCTTTGTTTGGGTATTTATTGTTAAACGATTCTCAATCTTCCATTTCGGTACGTATATCTCCATAGCCAATCACCATTATTATTTTCTATGCGTTCCCTTTTATTTATACATTTTACAGGTCGCAAAATTACTTTTAATAACATTAAAATTATGCAAATATTTAAATGACCATCAATGAAATTAAAATAAATAAGTACTATTAAATAAGGGATCTACGTCAATTGTCAATGTAAATTAACATATGTAACCAGTAAAGTTTTTATTAATGCTACAGTTTGAATAAAATTATGATTATGTTTAACTCTTAATAAGTACAGATTAAATTAACAGAAATAATTTATGAAGATGCTACATAAAATATGATCAAAATTTTATGTACAATCCGAAAATAAAATTGAAAAAATTGAAAGTTATGTAAAAATTTTTCTCGGGCCACCATGTATAAATGAAAATTAGTTTAAAAAAAAACACCTAAAAATAAAAAATGACGGGTCAGAAAAAACTACCTAATTTAAAACGAATTTATTCCAACCTTTTTGAGCTCATTGTAGAATATAATTTTAATGATGCATGCAGAAGAATTATTTGTACACATGCTTACAAAAAAGTGACGAGTTTAATATACAGGGTGTCCCAGAGTATGTGGGCCATCTCCCGGATTTAGATAGAATACATAATAATAATTTGGCAAGTCCCTATACATTTTTTTCCTTCGGGAGATACGCGCCATAAAGGACGCCCCTGGAAATCGTTTGTTTTTAAATAACTTTTGAAGTACTAGGTGTAATTTAATATTAATTTAATATGATGGTTACTAGGTAAGTTTCCTTAAAATGGGTAATTTTAATAAAAATCGGCTTATTAAGTTTGCCAGGGATGAACTAGCTCGAACAGAGTAATGCTATTTATTTTACACCCTATACGATAAAGCCACAACAATAATATTTTTGGACACCTTAAACCTTAAACTTAAAAAGTACCTTTGATTGATATCGATAAAATGAACTGTTTACGAAAAAAAATTTTTGTGCTCAATATGGTATTATGCGTTGGTTGTCATCTTCATAAAACTCCTACTCTGTTGTATTGGTTTTTTTGACATGTACCGATTTAAATAGGGATATTTATTCCAGTGTCACTTGAAAATAGAGTGTTTTAAAATTTTCACTCTTTTTTCTTCTTGGTTAGTTAATTAGTAATTGAAATTATGTTTGCTCAATATGCATGCGACATGCATTTAATGTATGGGCTTGCATCCTGATAGGGAAACCTTCGAAAGAGTGAATCGTCATTTGAGAGAGACAATTAAAAACTGCGATGTTTTATTTTTTACTTATCGAATGATAGAGATTTAATGTAAAGTGTCGTAAATAATTTTAGGAAAGTTTAACAAAGCCCGCCACAATTGTGGAGATCAAATCCATCGAGGTGAGGGTGTTGAAGAAAACATCTTAAATGCCGTAGAAGCAGATCCTTCTACAAATGTTCGAAAATTGACTGTCAAGTTTGGTTGCCCAAAATTGACGGTCTCTAGAACCCTTAGAGAGCAACAGTTGCATCCGTACCATCTTCAAAAAGTCCATGCACTTCTTCCTGAAGACTTTCCGCGGAGGACGGAGTTTTTTAACTGGGTTTTAGGTCAGCACAGAAACGATGCAAATTTCATTGGTTCTGTTCACTTTACGGACGAAGCTGGATTTTCTAAAACGGCATCACAAACGTCCATATTTTGCATTTATTGCCAAGAAGGTTAACTAGAGAACTTTTTTGAAATTTCTTCAAAACAATTTGCCAAAACTTTTAGAAGATCTACCTCTGCCAATACGACATGATATGTGGTTATTCATGAAGCCCCCCCCCACATTTTAGTCTAGTAGTTCGAGTACACCTAAAGAGGAACATTGAAAATTAATGGATAGGAAGAAGAGGACAAGTGGCTTGGCCTCCTCGATCACCTGACCTAAATCCATTAGATTTTTTTTTGTGGGGATATTTAAACTTTAGTCTATTAGTAAATAGTCAATCGAGAAAATGTTATTGAAAGTCATTAATTTACATTGTCGCGAAATAAGGACTAATGTTGGGGCATTGTAGAAGGTTCAACAATTTTCAATTTTTATACCTAGGAAATGCACAATAATAGAAGGAGCTCATGATTAACCGACATACAAAATTATTCAATAAAAACCATATTGAACGAAAATATTTTTTTTTTCGTAAACAGTTATCGATGTCCATCAAGACCACCTTTTTTTAGTTTAAGGTTTAAGCTGTCCAAAAATATTTTTGTTAAACCTTTATCGAACAGGTTGTAGGAAAAAAAAGCATTACTGTGTTAGACCTAGTCCTTCCCTGGTAACTAAATAAGCCGAATGTGATTAAAAAGGCCTTTAAGGTTGGTAAGTTGGTTTAGGGAGACTTACCTAGGAACCATCATATTAAAAAATTAATTAATTACACCTAGTAGCGCTGTATAGATAGGGTGCCTGTACTGCCCATTAATTAATAGTACAATAGTCAAACCACAAAATAAAATTTTAGTATTTTATCAAAGTATAAAATTATTTTTTCTGCGAGCGTGGGGTAAGTTACTTAACCGAAAGTTGCACATTTCAGCACTAATTAGTAGTAAAACACACATACCCATATCAATTTTCTTCATGTTCGTAAAAATAACATTGCACATAACACGTGCGAAAAGTGTATTTTCAACACATGACTGCGGAAATGCATCACTTGTTAGGTCAATAGCAATTTCAATTTCTTAAAATATCTTTGGAAAAGCGAATGTCTTTGCACAAAACTTGATATTTAAAGGTCTTGCAGGAGAAAAATTTTTAATTTCTTTTTAGATTGCCTAGTGCGCTGTCTGCGATCCATTGGTTCCTTTCAAAAGGTCACAACTTTTTTGCACCTTATTGTATTCACGTTTTGAATGAAAATATTACTTGCTTTTTCTGTCTTTTAAAAAGCAGACTTAACTTTGATCAATGAATAATCGTCCGAAGCTAACTCTTTGTAAAATTATTTGCATTAAATCTTTATAAAAAATATAAATGATCAATGACTTCTCTTTGTTTCAGGAATAAATCAAATGGAGCAAGCTTACAAATTAACTATCTGAAATCGACCATGTAAAATCAGCGATAAGAAACAAATATAAGAAATGAAAAACTGAGCTTCAACTTTTAAAGTGTTTATCGAAAATCAAATTGATAATCTAAATTTTAGCAAAGCGGGGACCTAAAAATATATAAAAATTGAACATGTGATTATCTTGTGAAATCTGGACAAACTCTTCGGTATTATTCGAGAAATGATGTGCTTTTGGGTTTTTCTGAGGTGCTCGGTGTTATACTTAACATTGACTTTCACGATTGGAAGAAGTGTGCCGACGAAGAATCAACAAGACAAATTACAAGGTAAGCCCATTCTTCAGCAAGGACTTTCAATTGGTCTGCTTATTTTCCTCCAAACTAAATCATGCGTACCGTGTGGTCTTTTCATTATAGCAGGTGTTCTACTATAAATTGACTTGTTAAATAACTGTGGGAAACAAGGAAAAAAATTGTTTTCGCAAAAGTTGTATGGTTCTAAGCAAATCATCTGCTAATCATGTCACCTGTTGTGTAAGAATAATAAAAATAAACCCTCTTTTTGAGTAACTACTATTACCGATAACTGTTTTATTCGCAAAACTTTTGCGCGTAAGGGTCAGAACATATAACCAGATTGATGACGGCTTTTGGGAAAATAAAGCCTAAATACACACAAACGCCATTTTCACAACACAGCTCATAAACTATTCAGTTGAAATAGCTCCTTTTTATCCGAGCGTTTCCGTATGATAAAAGCGTAACGTAAGAGTGTTAAAAGATCGATAGCAGACACAATTTATTTACATTTTTTTAAACAAATATCTGAGTGAGGTGGGTTTCTGTTGATATAAAAAGTTGATAATAAAATAACCTTACAATCCATATCGCATATTTTGCAGATTTTACCAGACTAAAAAGAAGTACAGATGTTGTCGTAACCAATTTGGATCGAAATATAACCAATAAAATCTTATCAGAATTCATATCTATCTACTTTAAACTTAAATAAGAAGAAGCTTACTCAAAACTAAAATAAATTTGAAAACTATTACTTAACTTACCTTTTACATGAAATAATTTTTATTAGTTGTGCTTCCTTAGTGTTAACTTCAACTTTTCTTAATATTGAAGGGAGTCCTGATTACGACACCACCATATAAGCTGTCTTGGACACAAAGCCCAATTTACGCCTGACCAACTTTTCGGATAAATTCAAGAGCATAAAAATATTTGGGTCCAGTTTAAAAAGATTTTTTTAGATTATAATAACACCCCGCAAATCTTTCAATACTTATCAGGTAACTTTCTCGAGCGTAAATCCCAACAAAAATCGAACGTTTTCCTTTTCAATATATTTTCCGTTAAATAATTTGATTTGACAAGATAGAAAGATATTTCCAATGTCATTCTAAATAATTTATAAGGTTTAAAAATTTGTCCGTCCTATTGCGTTTCATATTCAAAATAGACAGAGACCTTTTTGTGTTTTTACTTAACGAATTTACCTGACCTTTTTACTGTTATGAGGGTTGATACAGAAAACAAATAAAGACAGAATAGATATCTGCTATAGTAATAAGACGTTTGTATGAGCAGTTGTACTTAATTCTGACTATTTCCCTCATATACTGTAACTACAATGCGCTTTTCACTTGATTTTCGGTGAAAATCAGCCCTCGGTCGCGATTGAGCTGAAAATTGCACTCTTCTGGTTTTTCATTGTTGGTTACCTACGAGAATAACCGTTACTGTCACAACAAGTTGAAATTTCTGCTTTGACAATTTCGCGTCAATTTATCAAAATGATTCAGGAAATAGTCTAAAAAATATATTTCGTGCATGTAAAATTACACTTAACATATTACTATTGATTACAGCTTTTTGATTATATTATAATTTTCAGAGTACTGCTTATTCATATGGCATCCCGATCAGCAGACTCTGACAACCCAGATGAAGATGGTCCAAAAAAGAGCTGTTCGCTGGGTTTATTTGAATTCTTCTCACTCTTCTAGTCCCACTGCTGCATTGAGGGAACTTGAGTGGCCATCGTTATATCAACGCAGGAAATATTTCTTGAAGGTTCTTATATACAGGGCTGCCCAGAAGTCCGGAATAAAATTAATATAGCCCTCACCTGTAACTTTTAGGGAAAATGCTCGGACACGTCAATTTAGTTTTATATATGCTCACGTTTTAACGTTATTCGTTTGTTTTTTTGAAGACATTTGTCAAAGATATGACGACATCACTCTTTTTTTTAAGTGGAAACATACAGCTTGTGATACATCTTTTGAAAGCTAATATCTCGTACAGTATGCTCATAAATTTTAACGCGATTCTGTCAGGCTATTTCAAAATAGCGACCTTTAAAAGTTTTAAAAAAACCCCTATTTAAATAAGCGGAAATGATAAATCATTGATGGTTTTTTTATCTTTCAAGGTAAAAAATCTTCATTGTTTCACGTTCTGACCTTTTGTGACATTTTGTGACATTGTGAACTTGTAAAATTAATTTACATATTTCCGAAGTATTATTTTACAATTTTCTAAACAAAAATGGTTTTGTCGGAAAGGCAGCGTATCGAAGTCTTGATATTGTTAGGATGTGGAGATAAAATAAGAAGTCAAAGTGAAGTGTGCACTTTATTTAATGCTAAATATCCGGAAAATCAAATTTCACAGGGCACTGTTAGTAATATATTCCACAATTTTGATGAACATGACATGGTAAAGGACTTGCCTAGAAATGGACGGCCACGTGTTTTAGGCGACGATGAAAAATTGGATATTGCATTATCTCTGCAGGATAATCCGCATGTTTCAAGAGCTTCATTGGCTCAAAATCATGATACATCTAGAGGTATCTACTATTGGAAGATTTTTGAAAGCAGAAAAATACCACCCTTATAAAGTATGTCTTGTCCAAGAGCTTTTAGAAGATGACTATGATAGGCATTTGCAATTTTGCGAAGAAATGATGAGACGGTGTGACGAGAATAATAGGTTTCCACAGAACATATTATTTTCGGATGAAGCTACTTTCTATTTAAACGGGGTGGTTACCAGACATAATTATCGTTTCTGGAGTCAACAAAATCCACGATGAATATTTGAAGCGCATACTTAGCGGCACCAGAAAGTAAATGTATGGGCAGGTATCATTAATAACCGAATTTTAAGGCCATTCTTTTTGGAAGGAAACCTCACAGCTGAACGGTACCTGGATTTCTTAACCTTCGAGTTGAGGCCTGCTCTAGCTGTAATTTTTCCCAAAGAAGTAGATCCAGATATACCTAATGAAACAATTTGGTTCCAGCAAGATGGTGCTCCCCCGCATTTTGGTGTCAATGTGAGAAGATATTTAGGTCAGATATTTCCAGGTCGCTGGATTGGACGACGTGGTACAATTGAATGGCCACCGAGGTCCCCAGACTTAACGCCTCTAGACTATTTTTTTTGGGGATATTAAAAGAAAAAGTTTACCAAAATAGGTCAAATAATATTGAAGATTTGAAAAACAAAATTAGATTGGAGACACATAACATACCGGCTGAAGCCATTCGAAATTCCGTCGACGGATTTTACCATCGTCTGGGAGCATGCCAAGTAGAGGGTGGAGGACATTTGCAGCATTTGCCACGTTTAACCACCTTTTTGTTGAGTCTTGTTTTGCTTCGTTACATTTTTATTTTTTTTTTGACAAAATAAATAACAAATAAACCATAACTATTGTTAAGTCACAATGTCACAAAATGTCAGAACGTGAAACAATGAAGATTTCTTACCTTGAAAGGTAAAAAAAATATCAATGATTTATCATTTCCGCTTATTAAAATAGGTATTTTTTTAGAACTTTTAACAGTCGCCATTTCTGAAATAGCTTGACAGAATCGCGCCAAAATTTATGAGCATACTATAGGAGATATTAGCTTTCAAATGATGTATCTCAAGCTGTATGTTTCCATTTAAAAAAAAAAGATCGATGTCGTCATATCTTTGACAAATGTCCATAAAAAACCAAACGTATAACGTCAAAATGTGAGCATATATAAAACTAAATTGACGTGTCCGAGCATTTTCCCGAAAAGTTACAGGTTAAGGCTATATTAATTTTATTCCAGACTTCTGGACAGCCCTGTATATAATTTATAATAGGTTACCATCTTGGACAAAACTTTCTGACCGCTAAACCCAACTACCACTCTAGAGGGGACCATAAATTTAAAATTAGAAAACCTTTCTGGCGAACTGATGTCGGTCTTTCCTCGACATTGGGATTGGGTGTTGATCTATGGAATCATTTGAAAATTTTTGACAGAACAATGCCTACTCTACAAAGTTTAAGAAGCGTTTGAAAATTGCTAAAAATTTATAACACTGCGCATTGTACTTATACTTTTATATGGTATATATCTTACTGTTATATTTTATATTTTATTGTAAATGTCTCTACAGATAATATTTTCAGTGTCCTAATTGTTTTGTACTTAGCATCCACAAGTATTTATACTTATGTAGGTTGTTACCCAAACATTTTACAGATAAATAAATTTATCTGTGAGACGATCTTTATTAATAGGGTATCTGCAACTTGCAAGGATTCTGCATTGTAAGTTCGTATCGAGTTAGTTTCCAATATCTGTTACATTTTTGTTTAGTTTGGTAGAAAGAGTTTGATCGGCGCCAAATCCATGAATTATTCACTAAACAACCTATTGTTTTATTGTCTTGTCTTGTGTTTTATGGACAATTCGTCATAAAAAGATATCGGCCATTACCTAAACTTTTCGAGTTTACAGCTTGGCACAAAACTAAACCAACAGTATAAATAAATAAGTCAAGAAACACGTTTTCTCATTACAAGTCGGTGTTACGTTGCTCTCTATTTTTTAGATAGGAATATAGATAATTTACTTATTTACAAAATTACTAAAATAATAGGTATATAAATATAATAACGTAGCCAAAAAAGATATCAATTAAGAAAATACTTTAATGCTTACAGGGCGTTTTTAAATATTGATATAAAATCCAAAATGTAGAAAAATCCAAAGACTATTTATGTATTATCAATGTATAATTATCTTAATTGCTGTACATTTTTTAATAAGTTCCTAAATATGTAATTTTTAGCACTAACCTAAACTAACCTAAATACGGTTGGATAGAAAATAATAATAATATACCTAATGGATTTTCGGCGAACACTGTCATTGATGGAGAAGGTGTCACATAACGATCATCAATCACTGAAGCATCATTAAAAAGTTAACTGAAAGAATATGGAAAAGCGGCTTACTTAAAAGTCCCTTGTTGATATATTTGATCGAAATATTTAAAGGAGATAAGAAAGTAAACTTGATATTTACTTTACAAATATTTCGTCAACAACATTTGATTAAAAATATTCAGGAAGAAACTGAAAATTAAAGGGTGAAAGTAGAGTTATCCTTAAAAGTTTTTAATGATGTAAAGAAAACATGTTTTATCATTAACATTTTTTTTCTACTGTTCGAAAATAATATTACATGGCATATAAAAGGAAATTGACGATATATAAAATTTTATCTTATTCAGTTGTCTTTTTTTACCTTTGAAGGGGTTAGAGGTGGTTTATTGACAACTTTCTTCAATTCTTCAGCTGAAATAACGATATTTCTTATACTAAATAATAAAACCACATCCTGTATAAAGGTGGTATTACTGTACTGACCATTATACAGTCCAGTCATGTATTTTAGATTTAAAATTTATATTTTGAGGAGTGCATTTGATCCCCATAATCGTACTAAATCCTGAGATATAGCTCGACTTTATCGACAGGCATACCAAAAGGGCTTTTCTAATCTTTCTCTAGCAGTAAAATTCAAATTTATGCCGAGCAGAAATACTTTAGTAGAGCTCTCGATAATATCTGAATTTCATATTCGTTCAATATTACGTTTAATATCTAAGCTATCTATCTAAGATATTAGGAGGATTGGAACGTTGGGAATTTTTATCGACAGTTCTTCTTTACACCTAATTAAAATATCCTTTGTAGCTTTTAAACCGTTTAAGCTTTTTAGATTTTCCATTAACGATCCAAAAATTTAAAAGAAAAAACCCATTTTAACTATACAGTAACCTGAACTATGTTCCATATACATATTATTCTAAAAGTCTATGGTTTGATCAGTCCAATGCCCTCAATGAAAGAAAGGGAGTCGCCAAAATATGAGAGAAATTTTAACCCAATTGAAAATTCGATGAAAATACCTGCTGGCCTGTCTTGAACTTATAACTCCGAAAACGAATATTTAAATTAAATTTTAATTTAGAATGAATTGAGGGTAGATTTCAAATATTTTTGCAAGAATTTGTGTTTGCACAAAATTTTACATCAGGAAATTAGATTTTAATGTACCTACTTATAACTTTGTTTGAAGGTTAAAGACAATGATGTAATAAAAGTGTTTTAGCCCGTTAAATAATTGTATTTATGTAACTACAACGTTCTAATAGGCGAGGTCCGAAAAAGTTCAATAATAAAAGTTGTAGTGAACGATCTACTGATTTTAATTATTTAGTCTATTAAGTCTTCCTCCACACATTTAATAAAAACGGGGCAGTTATGTTCCCTATATGTTTCGGGCGTCTAGACGTCCATTTTCAGGGAATACTAGAAGGAATTACATATTGGTAAAACGACCAGTTAAAATGAAGTAAATAATATGTGTTTGGGAAACACGTTTTCTAGTAATCAAATTAATAAGCATAAATTCATCTGTCAACGTGGCAACGACGTCTGCTAATAAATTCAAAGTGCGAGTCGGCAACACTGCAATAAAGGAAACCCGCCGCTCGGGTTCACCAGTCCTTCTTCTTCTAGCATAGCAATAGAATACTTTTATTCTATTGTACAGGCAAAACTGCCAAATGTCTAGCCAATCTCATTAGTGTTTTATCCCGCAGTATTCTAATTCTCGGAAAACATCAAGTCTTCTGTAAACATAAAAACGTATTATATTCTAAACTAAAGAATATTAAATTCAGTTCTACGAAAAGTTCAAGTCTTTTTCAAAACAAAACAAGTTAAAATTTATTATTATCCGTTAATCGGTAGCTTTGCAATAGACTTGCGGCTTCGAGAATATGTAAATTAGTTTCTGTGATATTTTAACAGACAAAGGGCAACATCATCTTAATGCCTCAACGGTTGCTTCAATTTCCCTATTGGCAGTAAACAAGTATGGTCGCCGACCAGGCGGACGCGACATCCGTTAGTTGGTCAAGAGGGTCCACGTGACCACATGAGATTGGTGGACCTCCCAGACCAGAGCGCTGTAGCAACATAAACAAAGTAGTGTCCTGTTAGACTTTAAAATAAGCAAATAGTCCACGTGGCTGAAAGAATAATAGCAAGCTTTTGATCTGAGATGTGTGTCAAGCAAAGTGATTTTCTGATGTTAAAGTAATTGATATTTTGGGGACGCGCGCCCAGTAACACAGGTTATTATTCTTTTAAATGAACAGTTAAAGTATTGTGAATTTTGCAGTTAAATAGACTACATTCTTTGTTATTGGTTAAGACGTGCACGAAGTTGCACCTCAGTGTTTTGCAGTTTGCGTAAATACATGAAATATCCGTTCTATACAGAACATGTCTTTCTAACCCTCGTGATATTCAGACGGTAATGAGGTCGTAATTAATTCAAGTTCTGATTCATTCTCTACGGTAAAAACCAATGAAATCCTAACGGTATCTCTGTGCAGTGCTTTAGGGTTGTTAAGATGATGTATTCGTATTTAACAATGTAAATATTGTAATATTGTAAGGGTGGTCAAAAGTAGAAGAATAAAAAGAGATAGCAAAATAAGTTGTGGTTAATTGGTCTAGCAAAAATAAAACGAACCAACCTTATATTGTGGGTGATACAGTGTCTATGTGAGGCCAGGGCGAACCCCTGTCTAAAACAGTATGACTTACCCAAAATTAGGTTGAATAAAATTTTATAGAGCTGTCTCAAATTAATAAGTACAACTAAATGGGACTAGGAATTTCAAAATTGAAAACACAGTAGGTTTGTAAATTAAAATATGAATGGTGTCATGATGATGATATGAAGACTTTATATTATGGATTATGAAAAAGCAGTTTGGACTATTTCTTCAATTTCAAAAAAAGCATTCTTGTTTAAATGAGAGAAAATTTAGATAAATATTTTAGAAATTAAGACATTTTAGGTTTTACTACGTATATGCACTGAATTTACAAGTAAAAAAGGGGAAAATCACTATTTTAGACGACATGGCGCACTTAACCTGTGAAAATAATTCCAAAAAATTAAAAAAATTTTAAAATTGACCAATGTTCTCGAACAAATCTACATTAGGAAGTAAAAAGTATGGAAAGTGATAAAGAGATATTTTTATGTTCCTTGAAGGAGAAAACACAAATAGAGGTAGCAAGAGGTGAGTTTTGTTTTAGAGAAGATGGAGTTTTAATTCTTGAAGATTTAAGGCATTGAAAAAACTTTTACTGCTGTGAATAATTTGATCATTAACGCAATTTATATTTGGGTTTTTAATACTTTTATTTATTTCCATAATGTCGAGGCAGATACAGTTTGTTGTCTTTGTTACAAAAATGTAAGAATTTGGTACTTGTATCTGGATTAAAATTATGTTTGTTTACAATGCACGTCTCGAAAGCTTAGATTTGATCTTAGAGGAAGACTAATTTAAATTAATTGCTCTTTCTATCTCTTTACAGTTCCCAATACGGCAGTTTCGGAAACTTCAAATTATTTATAATGAATTTCTCTTAGCAATTTTTATAATGGTAGTTTTTCAAATTTGTAAGACGTATCGTTTCCGAAATATGGCCGCTCCGTATCCTTATCCAGACACCCCAATACATTTAAAACCCTCAGAAAAAAAAATTATTAGGTATCTTGACTTCATTACTTTCACTACTATACAGGTACGGGGTGGGTTAATAACAAGGAGAAAAGAAAGGGAGTTAATTGATTTAGCCTCGGGTGGAGAAGGTGTTTCAACTTTCAACCCCAGTCCCCCCCCCCCCCGTGACAGTATCACTATAATTTACTATTTACAGTCACCAAATACACGATAAACAAACTTAACTGTCCTTTCTCCACAAACTTCCCAAAAAGAAAAACTTTTCGTGGTTTTTATATTATGGCTTGCAAACTTGCCCAAGTAAAGATGTCAACATTCGGTAAATTATGAGGCCCATTAAAAAACTTCTTCAGGCATAATTAAGCAAGTAATACAAAATCTTTATTAAGAAATAAGCCAAGAAATAGGAAACCAAGAATCTATTCACATAGAATCTGCTAAAGTTCAAAATAACTTTAACATTCCTGTACCTACTTATAACTTATTTCAGCTAAACTTGGGTTTTAACATTTTTGATTCAAGACTTTTTGCGAAGAAACGACTGCATATTTTATTAAAAGCTATGAAAGATATAAGAAACAAATACACAAAAGAAACAGAAATTTTATATTGTGACTCCGCATATGAAATATTTGTTCGTCTGAGAATATTTTATATTATGTATGTCCTGTTTCAGAAACTTAAATAAAAAGAATTGTAAACAGAAATGAAATAAGGCAAGGGCAATGCTTTTATTGAGCTAAAGTTTGACTTTATATTTCCAAACTTTATTTTTACAAAATTAATAAATGAAATAAGCTTAACTTATCCAAGGGAACATAACTGTTTAATGATAAATGGGATAAACTTGCACTCCTTTTACGTTCAAAATATGATCCGTCTTTCTGTATTACTGCAACATGAAGAACGTTTTATAAACGATGTTGTGTAAGTAAGATTAAAGGGCTAAAGAGCCTGTCTAACATTGCTGTCAGCTACAACATCTAAAACTTAGGAAACGTTTTTACATGGAGTCATCAAAAAAGTTTGCATCATATTAGGGAAAATTATGGTCAATTAATGAAATTACGTAATTCTGATTTTAATTTAGTTACTAGTTTTTGCTCCTAAGATGATGGTAAATAACCGGCAAAAAAGCGATGATGAATTCTAACATTTTATATTTTTTTCGATGAATATCAGAAGCAATTTTTCTCGCAATTTCTTCGGTTAAGCCGGAAGTACAAATAAATAAGGTGTTCCATATCAAGACTAACAATCTCCCAATCCAGTCCCAAATGTAGAATGAAATATTGGACTACTTAAAATGGTTTTTCGAACTAGTACAGTATTTAGTTGATAGATGATCTGATTTATCTAAAAGTAAGGACATAACGTAACTTTTTTAAATTTTAGATTTTTGATATAAGTATTGGCAACATTGCTATAAACATTTGGAGTTAAATAAATACTTAATAATTTATTTCATTAAGAAATTCCTCGGCATTACTAAAAAAGTGCAACATGCATTGATTGCATTTACAAAATATATGCTTGAAAAGCATTTTGTTTTACTATCTATAGCTTGAGAAATATTTTGTTTTTCTAAAGTTCACTTGCAGTTTTATAGGATTTGAGCGCCTTTTTCTGGCTTTAACTTTAACTTCTACATCAGGACTTTGACCCAAAAGACGTTATATTAATCTTCGGCACAATATATAACGAAAACATAGCAAACTATAAAAGGCAATATATTTTTATAGGTTATATTGCCCTTTAAATCCTAAACAATACTGAACAGTATAAAAAAAGACACTTTTATATTTCCATAAGAAGGCCTTTGTTCCAACCGGCAAGTCGAGGCGACCCTCCATAACGTGCTCTTTCGACAGCAATATTTCAATATAAAAGAAAGGAACAGACATGACCGACATCTGAGCGAAGCATAAATTCCCAAATTTATGGAAATATGGAAAAAGAAAACTGTTTTTTATATATTTTACTGTAAGACAATGCTGTTCGGGTTTTATTATATCGAATATGGAAGCGAACTTTTTATTGACTTGTTAAGGAAAACGTCGAAACATTATTTTTCTTATCAGGACGGAAATGGACACCACTTTGGATAATAAAATTCTTTTATGGCTATTTTATAACTAAAAGGTTTATGAAAATAGGTATGAAACCAACTTATTTTCTTTAAAGGTTCCATGCCTATAAGGAAAATTTCATTGTTATTTGCGTCTGTTTGTTGCAAAACGCCACTTACATTTTCCTGACCCAGAGGGTCCTGCAACTCAGCTCTCTTGGTCTCTAAATTCTATACAATAATTAGAGATACAGATTTCGATCTGCTACAGAGTGACACCTGCGATAGGGACTATGTTTGGAAATTATTTTCGAATATACCGAGTATTCCACAATAGCGGGGCAACGTGAACATTAGGGTGGGCCGTTCTTATACGACTGAAATTTTAATTTTTTGAACATAGCTATCCAATAGGTGGTAAAAGTGTAAATTTTAAAAAAGTGAAAATGTTTTGCTCTCTACAAACCCCTAAATCTTGTAAACTTATTAAAAAATAAAGACTTGCATATTACTTGTAAAAAAAAGAAATAGATGTTCTGTCTATTAGTTAACTTGCCAAAAAAAAGTTAAATACTCTATTATACTAAGAAATCAAAGTATTTCATAGAATAGAACAAAAAAATTAAACAATATTATATTCACTTTTGTGTTCAAAAGATGGAAGACAACTTCTAGACTTTATTCTTGCTCGAGTAAACCCGTCTCTCGATTCTTGACCAATAATAGTAAAAGATGCCTCTGTAACGAGTTTCACACATCTTTCAACTGGTTGTGTGTGGCATGGAAAGCGTAAAAATTCCACTGTTGGTATATTAGGATTATTTATAAATCCTTGGAGATCATCTTCGGTGACTCTATGCAGAATTGGGGGTGCCGTTACATCTAAATCAACCCAGTTAATTAGCTCAGTGTCGCCTACTGCAGAGAAATTGACTTCAGGTATAACGAATTATCTTATTGACTGCTGTAGCGGTTAAAGAATGACATTTCTTGCCTTAATGCCAATTCCCTAATAGAACAGCGATGATTAACCAACATACAAATATGAATATTTTCATTGTGTAGAAAATAAGCATTTCGCTAAATTACTGGGTCGGTAACACTTTTTAGTTCATCAGTTAAATAGCATGAAAGTTCAATTGTCTTAAACACATGATGAGCAGCGTTTATGCAGGAATAATGGATTTTTATAGCAAACCACATGGGAGCGTGGACCTTTACAACAAATTCGACTAGAACTTTTAAATTTGTCGAGGGATTTTCAGTAGCAAGATATAATCGCAACAGACGGTAAGCTTTTGTAATCCACCTCGCGTAGGATAATTTTCCTGCGTGGCGGTTTGCCAGGTTCGGGGGACAATGGCCAGAGATAACTGCCTGACATATCTCAAACAAATATTGCTGATCACTGCTAAGATCTTTTAGGTTAGCTTCTAATGGATTCCCTCCTACAGGTTCAAAATTAACAACGGGTAGTTGCTCGCAATATTCTAGCAATTTGTCAATTGAAACAGAATATTCTTTAGTGCCAGCAATATTTCCGTCAAGATACTAAAAGAAGTGTCGAAGCGGAAGTTCATTCGCGTGGCTGTTGGCTCTTTTTTTTACGGTTGTTTTTCATCTTTCAATGAATATCTTATAAAGGAGTACAAAATTGAAACTTCTTTAACATTTGGCAACACTAAATAACTAAGGTCTCTAGGGACTCCAAAAATCGGACAGATTATTGCCGTTCTTGTACAAAATAGTTTTGTTAGCACTCATGTTACTTTAAAACCACGTACCACGTCGGCCCGTGTAGATACAGAGACAAATCGTAACTGAACGTTAATCGCAACTGAATTATTCCGTTTACATTAGCCTAATATAGTGGTGGGCGAGAAGAGTAATATGTGGCCTAGCAAGCTTTAACAGGATTAAACTCGTTAAAGTGACAGAAAATGTTTTTGTGGACATATATTTGGCTATTGTTATTATGGGTTAATGTTAAATATTTTTTAAGGCAGTATTCATAAAAATCGAAAATTAATCACCCTGTAAAGGGCTAAAAAATGTAATTGATTTTCTTCTAATTTTTTTTAGGGTATACCTGTACTCACATGCATATTTTGCTACCTATTGCGTTTTAAAATTTTAACTTTCATTTTGACGGCCCACTCTAGTGAACATACATATTTATAAATGGGACACCCAATATCTTACAGTATTTTTTGGCATAAAGCTACAATTATTTTTTAATAAATGCATTGTAAACGTAAACTTAATAGTTTAACATTTCTTAAATTTGACAGCTACTATCTTTCTAATGGTACGTGTTAGAGTGAAACGGCTTACGTGCCCCTTATTTCTTTATTCTTTTCCCAAAACTTAACTTCCAGTTAAACCGGATGTTTCGCATAGAACGATTCAGCGTACCTTAAAAACGCAGTTCCATCCCTATAAAATAAAACTGGTTCATGAACTTGAATGAAGACGATCGCCGTTTGCAATTTAATTAAATAATTAGTGACATGATCATTCGCAATACACAATTTATTTTTAACATTTGTTTCTCCAATGAATGCACTTTTTTTGTTCACGGTACTATCAATCGACAGAATTGCAGGTATTGGTCGGATTCCAACCCTAGAATTTTTAGAGAAGTGCATACTCAACATCCCGAAAAATTAAATGTGTGGGTCGGAATTTTTGGGGACCGTATTATTGGGCCGTATTTTATACCTGAAAATTTAACAGGTGAAATGTATCTGAACCTGTTGGAAACCACTATGAACCCTGCTTTAACGAATGCCATAGAAGAAAATGACCGTTATCGGCCAGAAAACGTTTACTTTCAGCAAGACGGAGCACCCCGGATTATGCGTTCCCTGTTAGACAGTTTCTGGATGAAAATTTTTCAGGAAAATGGATTGGAAGAAGAGGTCCTATTGAATGGCCTGCAAGATCTCCTGATTTGACGCCACTGGACTTTTTTTTGTGGGGACATTTAAAGTCTAAAATTTATGCAACCCAACCCAATTCTTTGGAAGATTTGCGACAACGAATAGTGTACGAGTGCCGACAAATAACTCCCGCAATGCTGCATAATGTTCGCGAACATTTTGAGCAGTGCCTTTACAATTGCATGGAGGTTGGAGGTGGACATTTTTAAGATTTACTTGATTGATACAAGCGGTAATAAATTTTATTACTTTTAAATTTTCTTTTCCTTTTAGCCCTATTTTTCAGGAACTATTCACTCGATTTAAACGAGCAAGGTCGCGTTAGGAAGGTAATTGAATTCCCATTAAAATAAGGTATCACTCGACCCCCCCTTTCCATTTAAGATTTTAAGGGTGAAAGCCACCCCGTCGTAGGGGTTCAAGCTTGAAGGGTGAAAATAGCAAAAAAACATATCCCCCTGAGAACTAAGGGTCTCGTGTTCGAGCGAATTTTGATTTATTTATTAACAAGAAAATAAACCTGGGTGGAAAGTTTTCGGTGCGCCACCCTGTATGGTAAACGCACTTAAGACGTTTTTTCGTAATGTTGTGTTAGGTGCGTACTTACCAGATTTTTATTTCATACAACTTTTTCTAGAATTTAAGGTTATAAATTCTATTTGTGTTTTCGGTGTACTGTGTATGTGAAAAATAACTGTGAAAAGTTGTTTTTAAATAGTATGCTTTCCAAAAGTAGGCAAATTTTTGACGAGCGAAATATAGAAAACAAATGAGTTAAACTAAGAAAGTAGTTAAGAAACAAGATTTCTCATGGTTATTGCCACCCAGACAAGATCGCTGTATTATCTGCAAAAGTCCCTAATATGTTGTGTTCTAACTCTGATATTATATCCCTTGTGTTGGGAAAATGTGTTTGGATTCTTGGACAGGTGATTCTACGTGATAAAATAAAGGCAGTAAGTCATCTAACAAATATTGCGAGTTACAGCAAATCGAATTTCTTATTCCCCAATTTTAATTTACGTCAATTAATTCATTTACGAATCAAATTGGTGTTAGACACAGAGACTTTGATTTCTGTCATTTTGTTATAATAATGTTGTCCTACTGTCCCGTTACCTAATAACCATATTTTATTTTTCGCATATCGTTTTTGTTTTGACATAATATATTACAAAACTAAATAATATATCGAGTAAAAGATAATAAAATACGAAATAAAAAAGTTACTCCTCATTAGTCCTCATCCCAGTCGATAAACCTCACCAGTTAGTCACAAATTACCATTTTTATTATCATTAAATCAGCTTTTTCAATGAGTGCAAAAAAATCAAGTTGTCGTTTCAATAAACTAGATGACCTACTACCTTTATTTTTTTTTTATTTTTTTTTGTTATTAACAAACAATAGTAAGCGGTAGAAAACCGATGAGACTATTGTATTAAGTCTTAAGATGTATCTGCCATTCACATGTGTATTAAACTCTAGATAAAACTCTATAGTCCATTTAGTTAGCCATATCAGTACATATCACAACAATTATCACAGTAGGTTAAATAGGTTAGGTAATATGTAGCGCTAATCGACATCACGCGGTATAATGCACAAAGGAACTGTTCCGCCGATTTCCGCCATGTCACGGTCCAATTTTGTCATTTAGAATCGCCTGTCCAAATATCCAAACATATTTTCCCAACAACTTGTATAAGTCAGGTACAAAATGGGACCTAAGACACCTCCTTGTGGCACTTTTGCTCCAATTTATTTTTTTTTCAGTTTTGGTTAGTTGCTTCATCTTCTTTGGCTCTGAATCCGTCAGAAATATGTGACTCCAGTAGTTGAGTATAACTTTGTGAAAGGAGCATGTTCAATTCATTTTAAATCCTGTGCAACGTTAAGAGAGATTGTAGAGAACAGGCTTTTTCTAACAATTTTTCGATTGCATTAATAATTCTAATTCTAATCAATAATGTGCTCAATTCTCTAAAGTCAACCCCGTATTTGAAAATAATTAAGAAAAAATACATCTAGTCCGGTTTATGGTTATTCATATACAGAGTAATTAGTCTTAATAAACTATGGTAATAGCGAAGGAACGAACTTATAACCAAGTAACATTAGAAGTCAAGCTTAAAATAAATATTCTCCATTTTCCATCCAAGTGGTGTAATGAACGTTATGTGGGAAATGCAGGGACACCTATAAAATAAAATTATGTCTTCTGTTCTAGTTGTTCCGGAAGAAAAATATCGTAAAGAATGCGTTCCGTGTCGCTTAACGGGCAACAAGCCAGTTCAAATGAGCCTGCCCGCGGTAAAACGTGGAACTTTCCGAAAAAAGCTCGTTTATCTTTAAAATATTCAGCAGCGATTTATTATTACCACTTTGGTTAAAATTATTAATCCGAAAAGAATCATTTCGAAATGAAATGTTCGGAGGTTTGACGCTGAACAGGTACTCTTGCATCTTTTAATAAATTGAGAAATTTTTTTAGGAATCGTTAATGAAAAATTAAGAGAACTGAAAGGAAAGAAAAAATATCTCAGCAATTATTTAAAATACTGAAAACACACAAAAATAAACAAAAAATTTTCAATCCGATTTATATTTAACCACGAATAACACTCACAACATCACAAACAATAAAAGTGCTAGACTTGAACATTACCTAAGAATACTGGCCCCTTTATGTTCTGTTACATACCACAAAAGTTTTAACTGGCGCGCTGCCCGATACGTTTGAAAAATCCATTCTGTATGTCATTTTTCTTTCGAACCAAAAGATCATATTTCTCGTTCAGGTGTCCAATGTTCATGCACTTCTCATATCATTTCTAGTAATATATATTCTGATACTTAAGATAAAGTGATCCGGATATACAGGATTTAAAGTCTTTTGTTGGTAACCATAATAGCTTGTAAAAATCTTTTTATACAAATATATTTGTAGGCTATAATATATCACAAGAGCTTTCAGTTTTATCTGGTAAATTTCCCATTGATGACTTTTCGAAAACTATTGTTTCTAAAATATTCGAGCCTGTGTCAGTTTTTGAGAAATAAATAGACCTTACATTATTGAAATGCGACAAATAGACTAACAATAAAAAAAATAGAACGAATTGCCAAAATATACAGGGTGTCCTTGCATATGTTGGCAATTTCCCGGATTTGGATAGAACACATTAAAATAATTTGACCAGTTCCAATACATTTTATTCCTCGCCCCCCCCCCCCCCCCCCTACGAAGATACGGGCCCAAAAGGACGCCCCTGGAAATCGTTTGTTTTTAAATGGCTTTTGAAGTAGTGCGTATAATTTAATCATTTTTTAATAATAATAAAATAATAATAGCATTACAGTCTTCGAGCCAGTCCGTCCCTGGCAAACTAAATTAGCCGAATGTGATTAAAAGGGCCCATATTTAAGGATACTTACATAGTAACCATCATATCAAAATATTATGAAATTACACTTAGTACTTTAAAAGTTATTTAAAAGCAAGCGCGATTTCCAGGGGCGTCCTTTATGAGCCCGTATCTCCGTAGGGAGGGGGGGGGGGGGGCGTAGGAAAAAAATGTATAGGAACTTGTCAATTTATATGTGTTCTATCTGAATCTGGGAGATTGCCCACATATACTGGGACACCCTGTATGTTTAGCTTAAAAAGATATTTATTTAACTTGAAGTATCTGCCCCGAAATTAGACAAAATAATCAGGAAAAACAGGCTCTGAAAAAAGGTTAAGACTATAAATAGTCTTTAGATTTGAAATCACAACTTACACGGTGTTTCTAAAAGTTTCAAAGCCATCATGAATCACTATCTCGGTACAAGCTCCAAAAGCTCTCTAAATTTAAAATTCAGCATAGCTTGTTAAGGTTTTATAGAGGTAGTGCATCAAACAACAAATCTACTTGGTGAGAGTTTAATTAAACTTAAACAGAGTTTTATGGCAGGTCTATTTTACGCGGGTGAGTTTTATGAGAGGTCATAATTTTGTTTTGCCTTCGATATTAAGACTTAAAAACAGTTTTGTTCGTGTATTTTATGGCAAAACACAAAAACTGCAGGTTCTTTCCTTGTTGTAAAACGTAACTATGAAAAGGTATTTTATAGTAAATTGAGCTGATAAAAGTAAGTAAAATACTCGGTAAAATATTATAATCAGCTGGTTTAATCTACCACATAATAAAGTTTTATCTGCTCTGTATATACAGAGTGCCAAGAAATTAAGGTGCCATACTAACATATAATCCATCTAAGTCCAAATATTTTTTTTTCTATACCTAAACATGTATATTACCGAAAAAATCCTCCTAAGTAAGCTACAGCCGCTCCAATAAGGTACACTGAAGGTGATTTTCTTTAATTATCGGCAAAACGGTAAAAAATTAATATTATAGTAGATTTAAATAAAAAAGAAAAATTAAAAATTTCCTCTGTTTAAAAGCGTAATTTTTAAATAATATGTTATTCAAAAACGGTGTACCATGCGACAAGAATCAAGATTACATCTTCTATTTAAAATTATCAAGCTTCCATAATTTAATTTTTAAAAAAATGTAAACGATAGTGAATACTACTTTCTTCCTAATACGTCTCCGAATATTACGCCAATGACTAAATTTTTGACTTTATAATTAAATTAAGCACAAAACAGTACTATAATCCTAGAATTTCAGGTCTTGCTTAACCTAAACAGTTTCAACGATAATTACAGAAAACCATCTTCAGGGATCTCCATTTGGGGGACTGTAGCTCTCTTAGGATAAGAATATGATTAAGTATTTTAAGACGTGTGCCACCTTAATTTCGGGATGCCCAGTATATGCTGACGTGTTTTGAAATCATTCTAGAACTTATTTAATATCCGGGAATTAAAAAAAGTATATATTTCTCAAAGAATTAATGCAAAAAGATGTGCTTTATGTATTTAAAATGATGAAAAAAGTCGAAATTTATAACGAGCGTCGAAAAAATATATTATGATGGTTTTGTAATGCTCGTAAAGATATTAACTTTGGCATTTTCTTAACTTTTGCCGATATTAATCCTTAAATTTAAATATAAAATAATTCGCGCTAAATAAAATAAAAATAATTCGATGTTTTTGTTTCGAGTTTTTAACAACATTATTATTATCTACATTTCACTGGCTTTAGGTTTATGGTAATAGTAACAACTAAAGTTAGACGTTAATAATGATCCTTTGTTATCAGGCTCATTCTACCTGATTTAGTTTGTTCTATTATAAATGGATTTATTTTCGAAAGAACCTAAATTAATTGCTTTTTTTGTCTAACCTTTCTTTGGAGTAGGTGTTGCCTTGATATAGAACCTATTCGATTTATTTGTTTTTGCAGCATTAATCCTTGTCTATACGACCAGAGTCTCATGAAAAAAAAGTATTTTTGTATATTTCTGGAAACCAAAACTGCCAAAAATTGATTTTTGGAATTTGACTAAACATCATCAAGTAGGTAATTAAATAAAAATGATTTATTAAGTTATTAACGTATATAAAAGCTAAAATTCGAAATCAGTTAAAACATGTTTTTTCTAGTGAAAAATATATTTAACTAAATACTTTTCTGATAAGTAGTCTCTTAGCCCCGGTACTTTCATCTACGAATAGAGCTATTCGTCGAATAATATCTATGGAAACCACTGTCGACACAATTTTAGTTTTCACTATGTTAAACTAGTCGCAAATGATTAGTGAAATATAATTTTCACTAGGAAAAATGAATTGTAACTGAATTTTCGCTTACTGTAACATTCTAAATAAAAACCTAAACTAACAGTTGGAAATTTTTGGAAGCATTAAAATTTTGTAAAATTGAAAAGAGTAAGCAGTTCCTCCCATATTCTACAGACTTTTAGGTAAAAAAAGCGACAACTAATGAAATAAACCCGCAGGTTGATAGGTCGTAAAGGTATAGATAAAAATACTTTTAAGCAAAGGGAAAAGGATATAACCAAAAACTAAAATTATTTTTTGTTTTTCTTTTAAATACGAGTAGGTACTTATAGTCAGTTTCTTATACTAGTTCTAAAAAACAATGTGTTTAATCCTTGCTTTAGGCTATATTTTATCGAACGAAATCCTTTTAGGTAATTTTAATAGATTGGGATTTTTTTAACTTTATTTTAACTAACCTTATTTGCCTTAAACCCATTTAGTGAAAACTCTTATATTTAGGTATAAGTCCTTTCATTTATGTGAATATATTAACGTCAGCCCCTCTAACGTTAACAGATTAAGTAAGCTTCTTACGTGTGTTCATAAAATTGAATTGTCAAGAATAGAAATCGTACTTATCACTACGCACATGGATTTTGTTGGACACGATATACTCCATCTAATGAATAAAAAGATAATATATGGAAATTCATTATTCCACGAGTAATTACTAAAATTAAAGCAATAATTATATAAAATATCTGAGCTCATAGATTTTGTTAATAATGAGCTGTACGCCACCTACCTGGGTGGCATGAAACTGTTACGAGAGGAGACTTATTTTCCATAAATTCTAGCTTATTTACCAGGTTCAATTTGAGGTATATTTCTGAAAGGGCGTATAAATTCATAACTCCTTTTTGTATCCGACCTTTCCTGCAAAAGAGCGTGACTTTGACATATTATGGTACTTATATATTATTATATCCGCAAAAGTTATGAATACTTTAATTTTATCATTGTGTGACTACTTAGATAAAGGTAGATCCCGCAAAACTTTTGCTTACTCAAAGGTGTGTTGATGCGCGACACACATACACTATATTATATTAATTTGTAATAAAATTTTGGCTAAACCTGAGACCCAAAAAGTTACTTGTTCTAAGTCTCAGCTATATTGAGACAGTAGAAGAGGTCCCAACATGGTGCAGAAAAGCACTCATAGAAACTACCCGTTGCCTTTGTTGTAGTAAAATGCAAACATATTGTCTAGGGACATGAAAAGCAGCAATTTAAATTTGCTTTGGCCGCTTACTGGATAAACTATACGAAATGAAGTTATTTCAAAGTGTCTGGCTACTGGCCTGTTGGACCATTGGCATTATCCACATGCCTTTAAGTTTATACTACCAAACAAAGTAAACTAATTAAGTATGCATTACAATGGGTAAATTAAACTAAACCAACCATCTTGTTAGAAGTAAATGTTTGCTTACGAAGTTATGACCGAACTCTGTGTATAACAAAACGGCTTTAGGTGCCGAGATGCATAAACTTCAATGTTGTTGGTCCGATATGAACAACAATGGTTCGATTTAAATTTAATTTAAACTAATAATGGTAAACTATATGTTTGTTCCACTAGTTTTTAATCAAAAATAGAGTCTACCAGACGAATATTATATGGAGAGCCCAGAATGCCTTGTTAAGTCCTACAGCTGGTTAATTGTATTTGATGATTTCAAAGTGTCAAGGACTGCTGGTTGGAATAGACCTAAATTTGTCTAAAAAAGTTTACCCTGCCTAACTCACCAAAAGAAGTGAACGACCACTCAGAAGTATCATTCGTTTTTCCCGTCACCGCATTGACTAAGTTAGAATACGTTCCCATCCACCCTATAGTCTTGATTTATCCCCATTCGATTTTCATTGTTTGGATATTTGAAAAAATTAGGGGCCGATAAAAATGTCAAAAATGTTGTTTATAGCTGCATCAGCGGCCCAAAAACATTATTTAAAGAAGTAATTTGAAAGCTTCCAAAAAGAATGATAAAATTAAATACTTTACCTCGAAACAAATTCTTTGTATCCTCTTATTTTTAAGGATATGTAAGGACAAAGGATAAGGATGTACGTAAGCTGTTATTAAAACATAGAGACACACAAATCTGAGAACCAATATAAACTGTAATAAAATTTAAAACAAACTTCAAAGAACATACACGGCCTTAAAAAATAAAAACTAGCATTCCAGTCCCTTTTTATGGATAAAAGGAAACTTGCCAGCAGCGCTTCAGCTACAACAAAAGGTCGGCCTTAAAGAAAAGAGTTTGCTTTGTTTTAGTCTTTTGTTTGACTTAACTACGGTAACTATGTCTCATAAGAACGGGTTTGCGGAAAAAATAGGATAATTTTTCTCTAAAGGGAAATGCTATCGGGAAAAGTGATTTATAGCGTTTATTCGTGTTGTAAAAGGGAAATATTTGAATTAGAAATTAGTCTTTCTTTCTTAATCGGTTTTGACTAAGGGCAGAGCCTTAAGATGACAAACATGTAATAAAAGTACGGGGTTTCAAAATGAAATTAATGTTTAAAAACAAAATTAAAATATTTAAATATTATTGTCTGTTTTTTAAAATTCACTTTCCATACAATATTTTTGGGAATTTGGTTCCATAATGAAAGTCTAGGAACATATTTATAATTATGCTGATGTTACCGCTATTGCCTTTTTATCCTATTTATTACTATATATTGTTAAATGGTTTATTTGTATATTTGGCAATAATTTGTCACGTTCTACAATGTAAAGAGAGCCACTTAAATGTAGTTTTATGGAATGTAGAACGGAACTTTTCGAGTGTGGTTATTTACTTGTATTAGGAGCAGGCAAGTTAAATTATAAATTTGTGGAGTACAATATGATATTATAGAATCTTAACCTCGAAAAATCTGTTTAGACTAAGTAAAAAATATTTATTTTGACATCGAATGTTATTTTCACACGTCCTTAATCAAAAAAGTTAAAAGCAATTGGATATATTGCCATTTTTCGATTTTTAATTATAATAGAAAAGGACGATCGTGAATTAGATATTGCAGACAGATAACCCCTCGAAAATTCAGTAGATGATAAAACAAGAACTTTGCACTAGGATTTCTACCGCTAAATAAAACGTTTACGAAAACTAAATTTTCACAGAAACGTTTAAACATCACAAATACAAACATCTTGGAGACTGAGCTGAGGATTTTAAATAATATTTTTTAAAAATATAAGCTTTTACGAAAAAAATTTTACTACTATCATAAACAAATGTTTTAGTTCCATTTTGCATAAACCGCCTCATACAACGCAGCTGTTTACTTTTATATCAGCACAATTTATCGACAAATATTTTTATACAAATACCAACAATTTTTAATTTACAATTTCGCGTATGATATTTTACAAAAAAATGCTTTCAAGAGTTGCGGGATTAAAACAAAAATTATTTGCTAGATAACATCGGAAGGTAATTGGACAATAAATTTAATTTATTGAATATTAATTAGGTATGTCATTGTACACTTTCATGCAAAATTTTAAAATAAGTTAAAAAAAACGCG
The DNA here is from genome assembly GCA_963920685.1 of Polydrusus tereticollis. Classification (NCBI taxonomy): domain Eukaryota; kingdom Metazoa; phylum Arthropoda; class Insecta; order Coleoptera; family Curculionidae; genus Polydrusus; species Polydrusus tereticollis. The sequence goes on from OY987329.1 coordinate 145,465,373, forward strand.
AAATCACGGAAATTGACTTAAATTCTGTATATTTTCAGCCCCGGCCCTTCAGTCCCTTAACCTTTAGCTACCCCAACTTTTTAAATGGCAACCTAGGGGATTGCACATTTCGTTTCGGTAAAACCAACCCAAATAAGTTTTTTCGAAAAATCTGTTTCTTTATTAATTAGTAAAAACGGGTCAAATGTAAAAAACTATGGTTAAATATGCTCCCTCATATCCCTATTACCTCACTAAAAAGTCATGAACTATTTAAACCGTTCCCGAGATCTTGCCTTGTTATACTTTAAAAAGCTCACCCTGTATATATACAGGGTGTTCATTTGAAAACTTCCCACCACGGATTTATCGAAAACTACTGGTTAAAAGGAAAAACGCCGAGACACGTCAAAAGATTTGCCAAAGGGGACAACTTTTTGACCAAAAACTACTTCACCCCCTTTTACCCTCTGCCCCCCGGGGTCATCCCCTTAAAAATTTTAAATGACAAGGGATATTAAGTAATAGCTTGTTTGAAAGGTCTTTTAAAGTGCTTTACTTTGACGTTTGATTTTTTAAAATCGGTCGATTCGTTTTCGAGAAAAGTAGAAAAATCTTTATTTACCTTAATTTGTTCAGATAGAAAAAAAACACACGAAAATATCACTTTTTATTTCAATAAGTGTTCAAAAATCAACATAAACAGCAATTCGGAAGATTAGACGTGGCAGCAACCAAATAACAACCCGACTTTTTTTCAGCTATCTATTTATAATCACAGATAACATGGGCGAACTGTATTTATTCTTATACCTGTTTAGTTTTTTATGGTTGGTAAGGAAAAGAAAGAATTTAATTTGCTGTCAGTTACCTTTGTGACAATCTTGGGATAGTGAAAATTAATTTATTGATTCAGATTTTACTTCCAAAATGGTTTACACAATAGCCGAAAGAGTGGAAATGATTCTAATTTATGGTGCCCAAAATCAATGTGCTCGGCAAACTGCCGTCACATTTAACGCCAGACATCTGGAAAAGATAACTTCGCATAGGTATGTTTTGGACCTTGTTACTAAATTTACTCAAACTGGATCTGTTGCAAATAAAAAACGTAATCATCGTAGAGTTTTGGATGAAGCCGCTTAAGTTGAAGTTTTGGGTCATTTTGGCATACATCCTAATACTTCATTACGCAAAATTGTTGATGCGACTGGTATTTCATTAGGCTCTGTACACACAGTTACTAAATTACATAAATTTCATCCAGTCAAAATGAAAATATTGCAAGAGTTAACCGAAGATGATTTCGATAGGCGAGTTGAGTTTTGTGAACAAATGACTGCAGCGATTAATGATAATACCATTCATGTAAAGAATATCTGCTTCAGTGATGAATGCACATTTTATCTAAATGGATTTGTTAATAAGCATAACTGCAGGTATTGGAGCAATGAAAATCCTCATGCTTTTGCAGAAGGGCATACTCAGTACCCCCAAACAATTAATGTATGGGCAGGCATTTTAGGAAACAAAGTGATTGGGCCATTGTTTATTAATGGGAATTTAAATGGAGGCATTTATTTAGATATGTTGGAAAATTCCATCAATCCGCTTATCACTGAAACCATTGCAAACCAAATCGAAGACGATGGAAACCCTATACTTGATGAGGCTGAAATATATTTCCAGCAAGACGGCGCTCCTCCTCACTATGTTCTTCCGGTTCGGCAATGGCTAGACGACGAGTTTCCAGATAAATGGATAGGGCGAAGAGGGCCTATAGAGTGGCCTGCTAGGTCTCCTGACTTGACGCCATTAGACTGTTTTCTATGGGGCCATTTGAAATCTATTGTGTTTACTTCCCAACCTGAAAGTTTGGATGAACTTCGTCAACGCATCATCGAAAGCTGCAATGATCTCCCACAACATGTTTTTGAAAATGTCCGTCAGGAATTTGACCATCGCTTATATCATAGTTTGGCCAATAACGGGCAAGATTTTGAACACTTATTGAAATAAAAAGTGATATTTTCGTGTGTTTTTTTTTCTATCTGAACAAATTAAGATAAATAAAGATTTTTCTAATTTTCTCGAAAACGAATCGACCGATTTAAAAAAATCAAACGTCAAAATAAAGCAGTTTGGAAGACCTTTCAAACAAGCTATTACTTGATACCCCTTGTCATTTAAATTTTTTAAGGGAATGACCCCGGGGGCAGAGGGTAAAAGGGGGTGAAGTAGTTTTCGGTTAAAAAGTTGGCCCCTTTGGCAAATCTTTTGACGTGTCTCGGCGTTTTTTCTTTTAATCAGTGGTTTTCGATAAATCCGTGGTGGGAAGTTTTCAAATAAACACCCCGTATAATATATAAAATATGTTGGTGTGTTCAACTACCTATTTTTTGTTGTCGGTAGCACCCTACTAATGAAGATGTAAAACATGGTAGAACCAACGTTTTTTGGCCTTATTTAAATAAATTATCAATTTAAAAACGCTACAAAATAAATAAACCTCCATTGTAGAAATAAGTTCTTGAACAAGAATAGCTGCAATAACAGTTATTAAATTTCCACTCTTTATGCAAATTCAGAATGAAATTGCACCAGTAGGCAAAGCGACACAAGAGAGCGCATTATCGTTATAATACCGTAGTAATAATAGAAAATAGATGTAATGTAGTTTCTTTGTCGGTTTGCGTTTTAAACATTGTTTATTAAAAACAAGCTTTATTGATTATGTCCTATTGACAAATGCCTATTTCCTATTCAAAATTAAGATAAATATTATTATATTAAGAATTTCCGTTCAAAAGTATCTTTCTAGTTATATTAATCTGATTTTTTAATAAATGTCGATGTACATCACACCTTTTAAAGTTGGAACCAGCTACATTTACTCATTTGACCCAAGAAACCTATATTGACAGTCTTTGTAAAAAACTTCAGTTTTTATCTCAATAATTCTCGACAAAAGTCTTACTACTGAAGGTGCTTGTATCAGGTATAATTAGCATGTGTCTATTCTAATATTTATAGAACATAATGTCGTGTGGGTATTTAAAATTGTTTTTTTTTTAATAATTACTTACTTAATCAGCAATATGTTGTTTTTTTAAAACCATTCAAAATAATAACAAATCCCAAAGGTGACGACAAACAGTCTAACGTCAAATTTCACAAGCTGTCTTCCCAAGAACATCCTTTCCTTAAGGGAAATGCTGCACTTGAGAGAACATTAAATTTCGCTTACAATTACAATTAATTTGACGCTGTGATGGGTATCTGAATGTTATTACGGTTCATAGGGTTTTCATTGTTTATTTATTTCCTAGTTGCACATTTAGCTTAAGTATTAAACATTTTCATAAAATAGATCTACGTCAATAAAATAACATTCCAATCGTCATCAGTATTTTGTTAAATTAAACTTATTTCCAACTAAGTTTTACAGTTCACTACAGGGAATAGAAACAATAAATATACTTGAAAAATATAGAAAAGCATATTATGTAGTTCAACTATTAACTGGATATTTAGAAGTTTTTATAATAAAACTTCCAGAATTTGTGTTTTTTTAGTGTAATTTTATATTTTATTTTATATTTTTATACCTAAGGCTTTATTATTTGAAGCTCTGGTTCGTTCATTGGTACGTCTACTGAGTGGTTATACTAACTTTTGAGCAACTAGTGCTTGACCTAATAAGCTTAAAGTCCTGCTAGTTATCTTATAGCAGTAAAAAAAAATGTATCCTTTTGTAGTAAAATCGCCGTTTTAAAAGATTTTAAAGAGTTAAATTATCCTACATTTTAAATTAGAATCCTCTTTGGGTTTTTTTCATTTTTGCCTTATGACTAAATACCGTCAAAATATTAATCATACATTTTTTTCCCTAACGAAAATAGTGTAACCCAAAAGCGGTACCTAGTTTTAAGTTCTATCTTTGACACCACGTTGTATATTTTAACAAAATTTTAGTGTGGTTTATACGTTTATATCATTATGCTTTGGAAAAGTCACATCTAATGCAATTAGAGTGTCAAAATTTGTTTTTTAAAATAAATTCTGCTTCATTTTCATTCAGGCTTTTTTCCTATTTTGCCATATTTCTTTACATTTGGTAGACTTGTGTATTCTTGCTACAAAATTAGCGCAAATTCGTCAATACCACAGGGCCTTAGTAACCATTGATAATGCTCCTAAACTTTTTTGTTTAAATCTTTTTATAAATTCTATTACCTAATGATTAAAATCTTTAAAGAACACCCTCTTGTATAACGGCAAAATGAATATATACGAGAAATCGCCTTTAAACAATTTTATGAAATTAATAGATCGGTATCCAGATCGAAGATTATTTTACTTAATTCTACTACTCCATGGCTAGAAACCACAACATCTTTGAAAAATAATTTAAATGTAAAGGGAACTTTATGTGCTTTTTTCCAAATAAGCTGAAGTTAATCCGGAATTCATTCACTGCATGAAAATACTTAAAGACTATTTTATCGTTGTGCAACAAGAGGATGTGTTTTAAATATGTTCTAAAGGTCTTCATATCTGGGCTATTAAAATATACAAAAAATATTTAAACAGAAAAGTTCATGGGCTTTGTCTTAGTAAGACCGTTTGGCATTTAAGGACTTATGTTAAACTTGGAACAAAAATACACAGATCTATTAGGAATAAACCTGACACAAATAAAGAATAACGTAAAATTTTAAGAAACAAATGATGACAATATTTAATCCAGATATTTCTCAGTTTTACAATTCCGTGATATTAAGTCTATAGGTACTATTAATTTTTGAAGCAGAATTACTCCCAAAATTTTTTGCTCATCAGTTTCGGACACCCTGTATCGTATATAATTTAATGAAAGCACTGAAATTGGGTACTTATTTGCAAAAGAATATGCCTTATCATAGTAATCTATATTGTGACACAACTGAATAATCATGGTGTATCATACATTTTTAAGTTACCCCCAGTAAATAACTATATTTTGTATTTAATAATGTAGACCCATATTCTCTTATTGTTTATCAAATACATACATACATACATACATACATACATTATCAATAAGATGCATTAATTATTAACACATAATAATATTATTTTCTCTAGGTTGGGAGCTTCATAAAGAATGTTCTCCTTATAAATTTCAATTAACACTTTATAGCCAAAAATGCTAAATTGGTTACTTATTTGCAAAAGAATATGCCTAATCATAGTAACCTGTATTGTGACACAAATGAATAATCATGGTGTATCATACATTTTTAAGTTATCCCCAATATTTAAATATATTTTATATTTAATAATGTAGATCCATATTCTCTTATTGTTTATCAAATATAATTACATTATCATTGAAATGTATTAATTATTAACACATAATAATATTATTTTCTCTAGGTTGGGCGCTTTATAAAGAATATTCTCTTTATAACTTTCAGTTAACACTTTATAGCCGAAAATACTAAATTGGTTACTTATTTGCAAAAGAATATGCCTAATCATAGTAACCTGTATTGTGACTCACGTAAATAATCATGGTGTATCATACATTTTTAAGTTATCCCAATAAATAAATATATTTTATATTTAATAATGTAGACCCATATTCTCTTATTGTTTATCAAATACAATTACATTATCATTGAAATGTATTAATTATTAACACATAATAATATTATTTTCTCTAGATTGGGCGCTTCATAAAGAATGTTCTCCTTATAAATTTCAATTAACACTTTATAGTCGAAAATACTAAATTGGTTACTTATTTGCAAAAGAATATGCCTAATCATAGTAACCTGTATTGTCACAAAACTGAATAATCATGGTGTATCGTGTAATACATAATAATATTATTTTCTCTAGGTTGGGCGCTTCATAAAGAAAGTTCTCCTTATGAATTTCAATTAACACTTTATAGCCGAAAACAGAGTATTAAATTAAATTAAATGTTCTGCAAACCATATCCTTCGCAGATACGTAATTATTTAAAAAAAATGAGTATAGTTATAGTTTATATAAACCGAAATTATTTTATTTAGATAAGTAGTGATAGAAACCATTTATTTTTGTCAATTTTTTTAAAAGACTTTAAAATGATCTTTAATTACATAAAAAGTTGTTTTTTTACAGTAAAAAGAACGATTTATGGTACCATTATCTACCAAACTTTCCTGTATAATTTTAAATATGGTTTAAACATAGCCCGATCGTTAGACAGCTCTTTCCTATAAGACCTTTTCCAATTGTGCAATCAAGTAAAATGTTGTGATTACAAAGAAAATGTCAATGAGTCACAAACAAAATTACTTCAAGTATGATTACGATAATGTTGGAAATATTTTCTCTTCAGGAATTCTTCATAGAACCATCGAAATTAATTTAAGACTAGTAGAAAATATAGATATTTTAATTACATTAACTTGAATTGAAATGGGCTACGTTTTTTTCACCAGACTCAATTAATAATATCTCTGGCTGTATACTATAGTGTTATTAATTGTCTAAATATATTTAGAGATACAAAAACTGAAGATAAGAAGGGTTTTACACTTTAAGCCTGAAATTGAACTTTTCTTTATAACAAGCACATAATAGACAAATTTCATTTTAATTAGAATGTCGGCCTCGTGAAGCAAGGAATTTAGAAACTGATGACCCGAAAATCTAGTCGATTTTGTAAGAATATTAGTATAATATTAAAAACATTTATTTATTTATTTTTATAAAAAAAAATTTAATGCGTAACATCATTTCCTTCATATTGCCAACATGTTGGTAGTGTTGTGTAAATTTAAATACTTATAATAACTTTACAGTTTGTAGAGCTTCTAATATTATATGTCAAAACAATCGATTTATTATGACCCATCTGCAGTGCTGTTTGGCAACTCTGCCATTCGAGTTTAAAAGAAAAAAATTTGGGTTATTTTCGGCTTTGAACATTTAAAACCATTAAATACGAAACTAAAATAAATAATTCTGCAAATAGCGCGTTTAATTTAGAATTTGATGCTGAGCTATGCCTATTTAAAATAAAATTTAGGACAATAAACAGGTTTTGATGTTTAACTATTTGTATTGATTAGGAACAAGCACTTCACGAAAAATTCAGGGGCAGTGCGGACGAAGCGCATACGAAAAAAAACGATTTAAATTGGTTTTGAATCTTTGGCAAATATTTACAGCGTGTCTAGAAAAGTTCTAGACATATGGGAATTTTCTTTATTGTTGATTTTACGAAAAAAAGTTATTCTTTATAAAAAGTTCTGCTTGATACGCAAATAATATTGACATATCAAAACTTAAGATATCATGTACAGGGCGGCAAAAAAATATAGAAACACAGAATTACGTTAAGAGGGAAGTACCCTCAATTTTTATTTTAGAGCAAATTGTTATAAGAAAACTTTACTAAAGACTACAAAACGTGGTCAGATACAATTTTTCGTTGAAATATTTTAATTTAGAGGGTACCATCAAAAACATGTTAAGCATTCATTGCCTCTTGTTGGAAACCATTACGTAAAATAATAATGCGGGATTACTTCTTGTTCTAAAATCAACCTATCTACTTATCAGGAATATTAAAAACATTTAATTCCCTTAGAGCAAAAATAAATTGTGAATGTGAATAATAAACAATATTTTAGCAATTACATGATAAAAGTGATCTACAAACAGATAGTTTAAAGTGAAAAATAATGTCTCCACATGTCCCCTTCTTTTTCCATGCAAACTATAGTACGCCTTGTAATTTCTCTTACTGTCGGCCGTATCATATTGGGAGTGATTTCTTGGAGACAGTTTGCTATTACTGCTTCAAGATGGTCAATATCCTGAAAAGGTCTATGCCCATATACCATTTCTTTTAATCGGCCCCATAAAAAGAAGTCCAGGGGTGTGATGTCAGGCGACCTGGCTGGCCAAGGAATATTTAAACGTCTGCCTATCCAACGGTGCGAAAATACTTCATTCAAATACCCAGTTACTGTGTTAGTACTATGGCATGGGGCTCTATCATGTTGATACCAAATTGTACGTATTATATTTAGTGGCAGTTCGTCAAGAAATTGAGACAACTGGTTCCTTAAGAAGTTCAGGTAAATGGCAGCATTTATATTTTGTCGGAAAAAGTATGGACCAACGATCCGATCATTAAAAATGCCACTTAAAATATTACTAGCAGTAGACTTTTTGACGTCAACTGGAATAATTTTTGATAATTTTCTTAAAGAAATTTGCGGGTCTTCGATAACCGCTCGCATTACATTGAATTGCCTTTCTCCTGTTCTGAACCATTTGTTGTGTTGTTTCTTAAATACATTTTCGACGGAACCAGTAGTTTTAAATTTATTCATTACGTTTGCTATAGTGGCGCTACATACCATTTTGTCAGGCTGTCTAGTATTAAATATGAGTGGGCTTCCCTAATAGGTTTATAGTGATCTCCGACGATAAGTACAAAATTTCTATTTTCTCCTGCAGCGTTGACTTTACAACCATGACGAAACTAACGAAAAACTCTTGCTAGTAAGTCGAAAAATAGTAAATGATTTTTGACTAACATGTCAATATTCGTTACTATAGTATTACACATAGTTGTTGCAAAATTTTTGCAGGTAACTGCTAAAGAAATAAAATAAAAAAATATTTTCCAAAGGTTTTTTGATGGTACCCTGTAAATTAAAATATTTTAACAAAAAATTGTATCAGACCATGTTTTGTAGTCTTTAGTAAAGTTTTCTTATAACAATTTGCTCTAAAATAAAAATTGAGGGTACTTCCCCCTTAACGTAATTGTGTGTTTCTATTTTTTTTGCCGCCCTGTACATGGTATCTTAAGTTTTGAGATGTCAATATTATTTGCGCATCAAGCAGAACTGTATATAAAAAATAACTTTTTTTCGTAAAATCAACAATAAAGAAAATTTCCATATGTCTAGAACTTTTCTGGACACGCTGTATGTGTGTATAAACATGTGGAAACTTAAAATTAGGATAGTTTATGATAGTTATAAGCAAAAAGATTAACTGATACTGAAACTATTTAATATTATGTACAGTCGGAACGGTGAATCTTTGCCGGTGGATCATGAATCAACGATCAAGAGACAACGTGATTTACAACTCCCAATATTTATTTATTATAGCCTTAAAAGTGAATAGAAACATATTAAAGCGTCTCCGGGGTTGCGCAATACGTCTCGAATTCAAAGTAACGTGCTAGACAGAGACAATAGATATTTGCAGAGTATTCATTCAAAGTCATCGTTTTGATCTGTCAACTTTAAATTTGTTTTTAAACATTTTAGTGCCTTAAAATTCAATTTAATCCTAAAAACTGTTCATTTCAGAGCTATTTTTATCGTACTTTCGTGTTGGCGGTAAATATTTATGGATATTATTTACTATTTGTTCATTTTAAACGCAAGCAACGAGCAACTTAAACTTTGTTTTGACTTTTTAAATCTCGTAGTTTTGATTAGATTTATATGGTTTTAGTCACGTGGAAGTAATGACGCACCTGCAAGGAACCACCGTGCCGACTGTATATAGTACTACAAGCTCTAACAACTAAATGTTCGGACAGGCTATATGTATATTATACCTAACTTAAATTGTTTTTGAGCACCACTGATCAATTTCAAAAATTCAACATACACATATTTTAAGTAAAATGTTTTAAACAATATTTTATCCCACATTTTGATTATTATTAATCTAATGGCTTTTACAATGGCAATAATGTTTATTTAACAAAATTTGCTAATCAATTAATGTTCTAATCGTTATTCTATATATTTATTAAATGGAGCAACCCAATATATATTAACATTACATTAAATATGTTTGGAGAATTTATCTGTTTAATTTGCAGGGGTATTTTGTTATATAATATATAACTTGATCGATAGAACCAATGGGGCTCTGTTGGCCACCGTCGACAGCCTATAATGAGAAATATCAATATTTAAGTTTTTCCTAAAGCTCAACTGAAACCAGCCTGAGTATCAATGTTAGACTTAGCATCAAATAGGGAGTTATACATATACAAAGAATGAAATATCAGGATTCCAAACTGAGGAAACAATTCACGAATACCGTTCAGAACATTAAGTGGCTGGGGCTCGTATATAGCTATTACCTTAAACAAATTGAAGCAGCAATGGAGATAGAACATAAGGGGCTTTTGGCACATGCTTCGTAAGTGCGTTACCAAATTAACAAAATATTGATTCTTTTCCATTTGTTAATCGAAAAATAGAAAATCTTAAAACAAATCATAATATTTGTATTATGATTATTCTTTGTGGCGATTACAAAGATAACTATTTCTATTTAGTGTAGGAGATTTAGCCACGTTGACTGTTTGTTTCCGTTACTCATGGAGTTTAAACTTAAGTGTTGTAAAAAAAAGGACTTTAATAACCTTTGCTGTAAAACATGTCTGGCAGTTTACCACCCAAGCTGTATGGAGAGGTGTAAGTCAATCAAAATAATAAACAATAACATAATATATTGCTCTTTAGAATGTGAAAACAAGGAGTTAGATGCTAAGCGAAATGAAGATAAATTGCTTAAATTAATAGATCAATACAAGATTAATATACAACAGAGAGATCTGGCTATTGAAGATCTAGAAGAAAAAAATCTAACAAATAAAGATGAATTGCAGCAAAAAATTTCCCAACTAACAAACGAAGTTAAAGAAAAGAACTTATTTATTAAAAGATTGCAACGAAGGACCAAAGACTTTGAAGATGAGGTGTTTGAAGAAGAAAAAAAAGGTATTGAGAAAATAAATGAACTAAGGGATAAAGTGAATAAACTTAAAAAGCAAATAGGGGAATTGGAAAATAACAACATTTCGATTACTCAGGAAAAGAACAGCATTACTTTAGAACTCCAAAAAAATAAGAATGACCTAACGGAACTTGCAGAAATGAACAGAAACATGTTAGGATCCATTAGAACTCTGGAAAATGAGAGTGAAGCATATGCAAGGGAAATAGTAAGGTTAAAGCAAGATACTTCCATAAAAGTTCTCGAAGCCGAAAATCTATCCTATATTAGTGAAATCGCCTCATTAAATGTAATGTTAAATAAATTTAAAAATAAATTAGATGGCCATGATGAAGTGAAAATATTAAGTTCTGTAAATAAAAGCAACGTTGAGATAAAGCGGTCTGATATCTGCCTTGGGGTAAATAATAATAATAAAAATAATGAAAAACCTAAAATACTAATTTATGGTGATAGCTCTGCAACGAATTTTTCTGTATTACTGCGTGATCACTTTGCAATGGATGTCTTTGACATTGAGGGCTGGGTTAGACCGGGTGCTGACTTGTCTGAACTTTCGAAAGGCATATTTGAGCGGTGTAAAAACTTAACATCTAATGACTTTATAATAATATGTGTGAATCTTAACCTATATACTAGTATTAAATTAGGGCACCTGAAGTCTCTTCTTGCAGTTGGTAGGTACACTAATGTTCTTTTATGTCTAAAATGTGATATCACTGAGTTACCACAAGCCTACTACAGGGTTCTTGGGTATACATATCTCTATGCATCTCAAAATAATGTTTCTATGACGACATTGTGTAATTTAAAACAAAATAGATCATACTCTTATACCAAAATGAAACTTTGTGAACGTGTTGCGCACTATATAAAGCACAATAAAACTAAAAGTAATATTCTTCTAAAATCACCGAATCATTCTGATGGTCCTGTGCATTCTGATGAGGGCGGCTCAGCCTTGCTCCCGGAGAGCAGTTTTATTGTGGCGCCTACTTCGCAGGATGTTCAGGATAGCAACATGGCGGGTCTGGAGAGTGATGTGGGTTCAGGTATATGTAGTGATTCTTCTTTTTTATAATTTCATCCCCTGAGTCAAATTTGGCAAGGGAGGGTGCACGCTTAACCATATTTCTACAGAATATTCAATCGCTGCGAAATAAGTGTGATGAATTATATATCCTGTTAGAGGCGAATAATTTTCCTGACTTAGTTTTAATTACCGAGCACTGGCTTAAGCCAGATGAATGTTTTCTGGTACCGGATTATAAACCCGTTTCCTTATTTTGTAGAGAAGACTCCATTCATGGTGGTACTCTTATTTTGTCTAGGGGAAGCTGTAGCTTTCAAAAAATTGATAAATATAATAGTTTTCTCACAGAAAAAACTTTTGAATTTTCAGTGTGCTTTTGTAAACAATATAATATTTATATTCTATGTGTATATCGTTCACCTGCAGGTAATGTGTATGAATTTTTAAATAAACTTGATTCTCTGTTGAGCAATATTCCCACAAATTCTAAATTGGTGTTGGCGGGGGACATGAATATTGACTATGGCAATAAGGATTCAGCAAGCACTGTTCAGCTTGGAAATCTATTGACAGCTTATGGCTTGCAGATGCATGTGCAGTCTCCCACCCGTTTTTGTGTTTCAGCCGCTACAACTATTGACTATATATGTTCAAACTGTGATGTTTCCTGTTGTTCGGTGTTGAACTCGGGAATATCTGATCATGAGGCTGTTAGTTGTAGTTTAAGTTTTGATCGTCCCAAGTCAAGCAGGAAGCGCAGGCATGGACGTATATTTAATAAAGCTGCTTTTCTCAACTTTCAATGCTTGTGTCAGAAAGTAAACTGGGGTTCTGTACACATGTCGGATGAACCTATTGCTTTGTTTCATTCGGTTTTGCTAACACAGTTTAATAGAGCATTTCCTCTGAAGTGGATTAAAATTAGGTCTAAAAAACGCAATGCATGGCTCACTGAGGGTCTAAGAGTCTCGGGAGCGAATTTACGGTCCTTGAACTACATCAGAAGGTTTTGTAAGGATCCAGGGTTCATTGCATATTGCAATAGGTACCGTAATATTTATCGTAGGCTTCTAAATGCTGCAAAAAATTTGTATTATGAAAGGAAACTTGCACATTCTGCAAACATCCAGAGGGATAGTTGGGCAATGGTTAACGAATTTCGTAACAAATCCGGTGATGCTGATGATGATATCGATGTGGATCCGGATACTTTTAATGAGTACTTTTGTAGCATTGCAGGCAGGCTGACTGGTAAGATTGTGCCTTCTACTGACCCACTTGATTACTTGAGGGATGTAAATGTGCCTGGTTCCTTCTACTTTTTCCCTACAAATCCTCAGGAAATAAAAGATGCCATTCTTGAAATAAAAAATAAAAAATCCTCTGGAAATGACGACATTTCATCCGAGGTATTAAGTAAGTTACCCTTTAATGCACTGCATGCTCTGTCTGAGGCCATTAATGATAGTTGGTCTAAGGGGGTTTTCCCCTCTTGTTTAAAGTCATCAGTTGTGATTCCTCTGCATAAAGGAGGTGATCTGAACGAACCGTCTAGCTTCAGACCTATCTCCTTGTTACCTAGTCTCTCTAAGGTTATCGAAAAAATTGTCAAGAAAAGAGTGTGGAATTACTTATTGGCACATGATATAATAACGGGTGATCAGTTTGGTTTTCAGAAGTCTAAGGGTACTCATGACGCCATCTTCAGTTTCTTGGAGAGAGTGTATCTTGGATTGAATGATGGTGGGGCCACTGCGGCGGTATTCTGTGATTTGTCGAAGGCATTTGACTGCGTGGATCACGGAATACTGTTGCAGAAGCTTCATCGATATGGTTTTAGGGGCTCATCTATTGATTGGTTTTGTTCATACCTTGAGGGCCGTACTCAGGTGGTTCGTAGTGGTGGCGCAAGGTCATTGATGTTGCAGGTTGGGTGTGGAGTTCCTCAGGGGTCGGTCCTGGGACCCTTGTTATTTCTGATTTATGTAAATGACATAGTGCGCTTGAATATTTCTGGAACGTTCACCTTGTTTGCTGATGATACCTCTGTCCTATGGCACAGCAGGGAGGTCCAAAGCTTGAGGCAACAAATATCTCAGGACCTTATGGAAATTAAAAAATGGTGTGATGCCAATCTGCTTACTTTCAATATTGCAAAAACAAATATTATAGGCTTTAAATGTGATATGCAGGGGTTGAATTTGGCCACTGAGCCTCTACAGGAAAATGCCTCAACAAAGTTTCTGGGAGTTGTCATCGATGGCGAGCTTAAGTTCGAAAGTCATATATTGAGCCTGAGTAAAAGATTGTCATCTGCGTGTTTTGCCATTCGTACCGTGAGAGCGGAACTTGGAACAACAATCGCTCGTACAGTCTATTTTGCATTATTTGAATCTCGTCTTAGGTATGGTATTGCATTCTGGGGCGCGTCTACCAAGTGCTTGCTGAGTCTGATAATTGTGTTGCAAAAGAAGGCGATTCGCTTCATCGCAAATGTCCATCAAAGGGAATCTTGCAGACCGCACTTTCGGGCTCTTCAAATTTTAACTATGACATCCTTGTTCATCCTTGAAATTACAACATTAATTTTTAAAAATTACCATAACGCTCGTGGTGAATCGGAGCGCACGACCCGTCAGACCTTGCATGTACCCCTGCCTATACCAAAATCTGAATTAATAAGAAGATCAATCTTTTATAAGGGCAAACAAATTTTTAATATCTTGCCCGACAGGATAAAACTGTTAGGATCTTTGAAGTTGTTCAAGAAAACCTTAAAAAAAATCCTCTTGGATAAGGCTTACTACGATATGCGTGAATTTTATGACGACCCGCCACTGTAACTTTTGTATTGTCTCACTTTGTGGGCTATTGGCACTTAATTTTTTATATACTTAATTTTTTATATACTGACCACATACCTACTGTTTTTACCTAATTATTGTACTTTAGTTTATTGTTGTTTTAGTCTGTAGTGTAATTTACATCATATTGTGTTCTATGTCTTATATTAGAAATTAGAATAGCATGCTTTGTCACCGAAATTCCAGTTTCATGACAATAAAGTATTTTTTGATTTGATTTGATTTGATTTGATTTGTATACAAATTGATGTTGTCAAAAAATGTGACGGAAAGAGAGATAAACTCATTTTGTCTTCCTTCTATGTTAAATCGTCTTCGTGTTTTTTCGTGCTTGAATGCTGATTGCTGTGCCTTGAAGGTCTTAACCATTGAATGATTTTTTTTTGTTGGCTTAGAAGAAGAATTGCTTCGGCTTCGAGTAGTGTCTGATGATAGTCATCTGTACGTAAGTCGCTGGTAAATTTAACAGCAAAAAAAAGGGTGAAGGAGGATATTGGTTTCAATTCCTAGTTAAATATGACCCTTCTGAAGAGTAATTATGATTTTGTCAAAAAATTTATGTACGCCACTGCATTTTTTCTTTTTGATAGTTATTTAGACAGTTCAATGTCTAATGAAAAGTGCCTTCTGATAACTTTTTGATTTCGGCTTCTTTTAGGAGATAAATGCAATTTTATCAAAGTCTGATAATATGGGCATAGCGGTATGCAAATAAATAAATGTCATTTATTTTCTTAATGGCAAGCCGTTGGTCACAAGAAGAAAATATTTTGAATATAATATTTATTTTGAAGTATCACTTATTTCATTAAAAATATCAAAATACATGTTAACGGAGACGCCACTGGTAGAAGTTTATGAAAAAAAATGTGTTTTTATGTTTAGTTACGTTAGGCCTAATAAAGGTATAATTATTAAAGTTAAGACTATTACCAACAAATTAAAGTTACTTAGAGAATATCTAAAAAAGTATTTTCTTGTAAATGCTTTAACCCTAATTATTGAAATAGCCTGCGCTGCTAAATTTTGTGTCTCGAAATTAGCAGTGGGTTTATTTAAAGCCGGTCCTAAAATTAGGCAAAAATAAAACATGAATCTTTAGAATTAAGCGCTTATAGACCCTCGTTTTAAATACCCTAAAATGTAGACCGAAATCGTTGTGGTTGTGGTCCGGAAAACTTTTGATCCGCAAAAATTATTTTTTAGTAAATTTCAAATCTCAAACTCTACATTTATATATTATTAAGCACAAAATTCCATTACTTACAAAATCTTGGGTAAGTTTGTAAGGGGTAAAAAAATAGTCAGTAAGGGTAAGCAAGGCAACCATCTAGAAAAAGAAGCTAGCTAGGCACCGAAGTTCCGAAATATTTTACTCAACAAAATGAAAACATGATTCGAGGACGAAGTTCTCTATTTTCTCTACAGCCCAAACATGTTCATTTTTTCAGCGAAGTTTTGTTGAGCATCATATTTCGGAACCTTGCCCCCATTTAACCGACTTTATACATTTTATAGTTACAGGGTTTCCTGTATTTAGCCCCGAATTTGTAACACCCTGTATAGGAATATAATAGATATTTACTAACAACTTTTCTTCACACAATATAAATATTTTTCTACGCTCGTCATAAAAAATCGACTCCTTTTCACAATTATAGATACATAAAGCATCTATTTTTTTAAAATGTTAAAAAAATTAAATCAGAGTGAAAAAAAGTTCCATAACGGTTCACACTGCATTAGGTGAGAGTGAAAAAATGAACCCTTATGGAACCTTTTTTCACTCCGATCTACTTTTTTTGCCAAGGTCGGGTTACCATGACAAATCTGTCATTATTACAAATTTATAGTACGCATTTTTGAACATCACAGCTCTCGCTATAAATAGTTTCTGATATTTACAATAGGACCATAAATTAACTTTATGTCCTACTGGAATATTATTGTTTGATAATACCATAGTTACCAGTCACTTTAAATGGTATATAATACCCTAGGGCATTAAGGAAGTTTCTAATGCCCTCGGGCATTAAGAGAAATAAATAGGAAAAATCAACTTTTTATTAACGAAAAAACTTATTTATCATTTATATTAAATAAACAGTTATGAAAAGACCCAGTAAAAATGAATTTACCGGCTTTTGAAAGTCAATGTTTTCTATTATTTCGTGATTTTCACTAACTATTTATGTACCACGGGCATTACTTGATGTCTATACTCTCGGGCAACTTACAAAGCCTCGGGCCAAAAGCCCTCGGCTTTGTAAGATTGTTGCCCTCGGAGGCATAAACATCTTCATAATGCCCTTAATACATAAATAACTATAAATCACCCTATGCAGCCATTCGTTTACGATCGTAGAAAAAATATTGTATAAAACAAAGAAAATTTAACAAATAAGACCAACTAACATAAATAATAGTTACTTATGATATAAGTGTTAAAAGTACATTTCTAAGGCACGCATTTGAAAGTTTGCACTTTTAGCCCAAATATCACATAGCATATTATGAAATTGTCGAAATTGACATTTGTCAATGAAACGTAACAACCATTGTTGGCTTATTATGTTTTTTGACGTTTACTTTCGAAATTTGACATTTCACCTTTAACAGTAGTACCTTAAAGTAACATTTTTAAAGCTACCGAGGGGTGTTAAAAATTTAATTTTTAACAAGTTTGTAGCAAAAATTTATTTACCGATAATAATTTGTTAATAATTGGTACATCAGATGATTCCAAAATCTCTTCAAAACGTCGATTTATACTGGAGGGGGAACGTATTCAGATGGTCTTTAACTTCATTAACTAACCTGAACTAACCTGAATGAAGTTTCCAAATACAGACGTAGTTATTACAGAGTAATTAAAAAGAAGAAATACAGGTATCGTGAGGACTGCTCAAGAACTTTTGGATAATGATGATTTGATTATAATGCAGATTTATGAACATTGTAAAGAATTAACAACGAACAAACCATAACAAAAAGAAAATATTATTCTCGGGTGAAAGTTCTTTGTGTATAAACGGTACTATTACGGTCAATAAACAAAATACAAAAACATATACAAGAGAATCCTTATGTAATTAAGGAAACGCATTATCAGATAAGGCAGGACTTTTCTGGCCTTAAATTTTTAATTTAAATGAAGAAGCGGGGCGTAAAGGAGTAACAAATTAACATCCATTAGTTAAGAACTCCACCTTCGACATGAAAATTGAAATAAAAGATGACCACAACATAAACAACACCCCCTTTTCTTCCACGCGTCATGCCGTAAAGGATATTTAATTTTATTCTAAATTAGCGGAGATACCCACACAATTCAGAAAACAATTTTCAAGTTGCGACCCTTGTCATCCTTTTAATTTAGTTAAGAGATTTCCGTAGTCAAATTTAAAACGCCAGGACGAAAATTTAATTTAGTTTATTTTGTTTTTATTTTACGCTGTTGGGCTTTCAAACGTGCTGCGACAAGCTAATAATTAAGCTTCGGGTTTAACATTGCAAGTGCCTTGTTTCCTTGACTTTTTTTAATATAACCTTTTATCATAAACTTGGGATTTAAACTTATGAAAAAGGTTATAGTTTTATAGGAGGAACTGCTCTAAGCTCAAAGTGCGTTGTGGGATTAATATTCAAGTTCCACATGGAGGTATCAAGTCGAAGGACAAATGATCGATGTGTCAAAAGTCACCCCCAACCACTTGGGAATGAAAAATCTAACTAAGGATAGTAAAAACCTGAAATTTTGCAAACTTATAGATTTCCAGTACTAAAAAAAGATGAAACGCAAAAATTAATTAATTAATTAGAAGTGTTACCGTAAAGCATTGTTTGAAAGATGTCTTTCATAACTCCATTTAGATTTAATAGCTTTTGATATAGTTGATTCGCAAAAATAAGATTTTTAATAATAATGTTTTAACTCAAACAGCTGCAATAATTCAAATGTATATCGACTTTTCGTAATTGCCGCATGCATCAGAGTCATCAAAGCTTGAAAGCACTTCTGGCATTGCAAAATCCAGACAATGATTGAATCTATAGTTTAACCGCACGTATCCCAATTTCTGTTTCTCTTGGACGGAGACCATTGACCAAAATCCCACTTCGAAGTTGGCGAAACGTTTAGGATTAGACAACCGAGCAATTCAAAATCGGACAATCTGTTTCGTTGGTCTGTTTAACAATGACTAAAGGTTGGTTTGGCGGTTTCGGTGGGCTCTACTCATTGTTACAATTTACAATGCCTTTATATAAATTTGAATTTAATTATTTAGCAGCAATCTTCCAAAAACCATTCATACATTATACAACCATTTACTAATGTAAACCGATCAGCTTATTGGTAAATAAAAGTTTTAAGGCAATCTACAATCTGTGGTGTAATTCAGTAAAATACTAGTTGGATATTTTTATGCAATAGAATTTGGCTGTGCCTGGAAATCGCGGCAAGGGTGCAATCAGTGGAATAATGGTTTACATGATGTAACACTTATAATAGACAGAGACATTGGG
This sequence comes from Polydrusus tereticollis, assembly GCA_963920685.1. NCBI lineage: Eukaryota > Metazoa > Arthropoda > Insecta > Coleoptera > Curculionidae > Polydrusus > Polydrusus tereticollis. The sequence goes on from OY987329.1 coordinate 145,484,603, forward strand.
TTAAGTATATTTTGTTTTCCTTATAAGTGAGTTTTTTGATTTTTGCTTAAAATGGGGTTTTAAAATATTAATTTTAAGAGTCAAGTATATAGGTACTCAGGTACTTATATCTTATACAATTGAGACAACCAGTGGCGTGCCTACGACTCTTTCTGTGTTTTTACATTTTGTTAAATACCTACACCTAAATACGCACTATATGAAAAAAGTAAATTAACAACAAAGGTTACTGTTTAAGTCTTTCTTCTAAAAATAGTAAGAAACTTTTAAAAAAGCTATGGCGTGTTATCTGCTATAAAATGACATATTTTATTTCGTGTAGAGGCAGGATACCTTGTATAACATTGTTCTACTGCATGATTACGCCCTTGGCTAGCGCCACTGTTTACTTATAAGTACCCTGTGTTCAAAGACCGATATGACTAGCTTTCAATTTTTTTTATAGTCAAGCACACATGGCCCAATCCTCCTCAATGTTGCTATCCAAATACAGACAGAGAGTTTAGGAATAGTTAGTTAGTTTTAGAAATTTAAATAGTATTCCCATATTTAAAAGTATCCCTATTCATGCTTATTTTAAATCTCTACTGCACGGAATTCAGTTTTATTGGAGCAGGATAATCTATTTTAGTTTGTGTATGTGACAATGCCTAAAGGGTTTTGTTTAACGGTTTCGTGTTTTTGGTTTTAAAGGCGATAAAACAAAGTTTTCTCTCTAGTATTAATATTTATTAAAATAACACAAAAGCACTGTCCCAAAAATTTTATATTGAATATAGCATAAGAGTGCTTTAAACTGGCAAAACTAAACTTACATCGATTTGGTATTTTAAGTGTTTCGCCCCTTTAATAAATAGACCTTTTAAGCTAAAAACCCAATTTTTTTCACCGTAACATAATTTTCCGTGGCGGAGCTATGACGCTATTATCAAATACGAAACATGTCAAAAAGTGACAGATACGACGCCATTTTGAATTTTTTTAGACGGCAACCCTCATCAATATCTAAACGAATGAATTGCATTTCGCCTGGCAATTCGCGATCCAAAAACATATACCTAGTTGTTGACATTTATTCTCAGCTGTTTCGAAAATACGAGAGTTCCCAAATTGCCTTAATCGATTATGTCTCTTAAATGTCTCACCCCTTTAATAAATAGACATTTTTTCCACAGTACATAATTTCCCATTGCCAAGCTATTAACGCTATAATTAAATATGACAGATGTCAAAAAGTGACAGATATGACGGCATATTGAATTTTTTTAAACTTACAACCTTCATTAATAACCACAACCTGGAACAATATAATTTATTCAATTTTTTTAAATGTTCACATAATTTTTTGGTTTCTATCCACTATTCTAATATTTGATATTTGCATCTGAGAGAATGTAGAATTATTTAATTTCACGTCCATTGTTTTCATTCCTATGCAAAAAGGTAGGTTTAAAAAAATGTAAATAATATATTTATTATTCATGGTAATGATATTATGTAGAATCACATTTCTTTTAGTTACAGGTAAATATTGTGAGAGAAGGCGCCTTTAAATATTTCTTGACGTGGAATCTCCATTAATATACGATGCCGTCTTTAAGTAAGGAAAACATGAAAAGAATATTGATGTAACTGCAGAATCCAAAAAGAAGCCATGATTAAGGGGGTGAGAAATTTAATAATAGGATCGCCAAATGCACTTTACCCGTGTGGTTATTGATAAGGGTTGCCATTTGAAAGAATTTAAAATGGCGTGATATCTATCACTTTTTGACATCTGTCGTATTTGATTATAGCGTCTACGGAAAATCATGTTACCGTGTAAAAAATATGGGGTTTTCAGCTTAAAAGGCCTATTTATTAAAGGGGTGAGACATTTAAGAACCCCTGTTTTTCCGAAACGGCTAAAAATAAATATCAATAACTATAGGTTTTTCAAATCGAATCGCAAAATGCAATTCACTCGTGTGGTTATTCATTTAAAAAAAATCAAAATGGCGTCGCATTTGTCAAATTTTTGAACCTACATATCTTTTGACATTAAATGTGGCTTCCTTGTGGAAAATCATTAAGAGATGTATAATTTGTTTTTTATTATAGCCAGCAGAAAAATCGCCAATCGGGTGAGACACTTAAAAAAATTTTAATTTGTCCCAGTTTCATTTGGCTGTAAAATACTTACTTTTTGAACTAAGAGGTCGACAAAATAGTTATTATTGTATTAAGTGCGTGAAGTGAGTGTTTTTTTAATGGCATATGAGAGTGTCAATTTTTTGCCGAGACCGCAGGTCGAGGCGAAAAATTCTCTCGAATGTGCAATTAAAACACGAATTTCACAAACGAAATACAAACAACATTTTTTGTACAACTGAAAGTTTGAATTAATCGGTAAAATTGTATATTATAATAAAAATTTTACCATATAATTTCACATAATCAAGTTAACAGCCCTGTCGTTACTATAGAAATGGTTTGTTGGCACGTTGCTTGTTTTGTTGTCATACGTTGATAGCTGTTCATATTTATTGCAATTTTTTAAATAAATAGTATAAGTACTTAAAATGGATGTAGATTACGATAGTGATAGCGAGATTCCTTCAGATATAGCCGATATAGCAAATTCGGCTATAGCTAACATGTTACCGGCGAAATCAAAATTTATATACGAGAAAAATTATAACCAATTCCGTGAATGGTGCGGCAAGAAAAATATACAAAAAGTGTCTGAAAAGGTACTTATATGCTATTTTGAGGAGAAATCAAAAACTGTAAAACCTTCTACTTTATGGAGTGTCTACTCAATGTTGAAGAGTACATTGAATGTTAAAGAAAATATTGATATAAAGAAGTTTTCAAAATTGGTGCCTTTTATTAAGAACAAAAACATCGGATACCGAGGGAAGAAATCTAAAGTTTTATCGAGATATTAATAAATTCATTCAAGAAGCTGATGATGAAACAAATTTACTTTATAAGGTACAGATGATCAAAATTTTGTATTATTTCAGTAATTTCAATATTTTTTTAATTGTAGGTTGCGTTAATTTTGGGAATCAGCGGTGCTTGTCGCCGTGAAGAATTATTGAAGGTAACTATTGATGACATTGAAGATACCGGGTCTATATTGATTGTTAAAATACCGGATACAAAGACCTATTGCCCAAGAATGTTTACCGTTTCAAATTCTGATTATATTGAGATATATCGCAAGTATAGAGTACTAAGGCCGTCCCATACACACAAAAAGATATTATTTTTAAAATATTCAAGAGGAAAATGTGTTGACCAACATGTGGGAATAAATAAAATAGGGGAAATTCCTAGCTTGATTGCAAAATGGCTGGGAAAAGAATTGCATAAGAGCTACACAGGTCACTGTTTTAGGAGGAGTTCTGCAACTCTCTTAGCCAATGCAGGGGGTAACATGACATCTATAAAACGCCACGGTGGTTGGAAATCTGCCGCCATAGCAGAAGGATATATAGAAGATAGTTTGAGTAATAAAATTGATATTTCTAATAAATTAAATTGTTCCTCTACTTCCAAACAAATCAATATAACTGATACAATTGTGGACTCAACTTTTCAAGGAATATCTAGCGTTTCTGATCAGCAGCAAGGTGGACTAGCTTCGGGAATTAATATTGGAAGCAATTGTTCGAACTTCACCATCAATTATTATTGTAACAAATGAGATTTTTTGGTAGTTGGTAATTAATTAGTAAATTTGTACAAAAAAATTCAATACATTTTTTAAAAAGTAATGTTTTATCGTTTTTTTTGTAAATCATTTTTCCAGTTAAAAAAAGTCTTTTTTTCACTGTTAAAAAAACAAAAGGTTTACGTATCGATAGCGATGAAAAAATGTCAACTTTTTTTGACAGTTGTACAAAAACAATATATTATAGGATTTTGCGCAAAGTGATATTCCGTTAAGTCAAAAATTTTTCTCAACAATGACTGATGACAAAATCATTGACATAACTTACTTTTCTTCACTATCATTAAATATTTAAAAATACATTTTTTTTTTCTGAATACATGCCACACATGCTTTCTTTTCATTAATTAAGCTTAAATTAATATAAATATCATTAAAATTGGAATTTTACAACAAGACATCTGCGTTTATTATTTTTGTTTCCAATAACTAATTTATTGCCATAGTTACCATTTTACTTAACGGCATAAAACTTTACCCTAAAATTTATTTTTTGAGTCAACCTTCTGGCTCAAAATATAGGTGTTTTACAGCCACCTTGCAGAGGACGCTACTAGCAGCACTTCTAAGGCTTCATAAGTTTTTTGTGTCTCAACTCATTAAATTTATAATATTAAAATCTAATTCCAATGCAGATTTTGTTGAAAAAAAGTGTACCTTATACTTGGAAGGTTAGTTCAGGTTAATTTCCTTCCTACATATTTTATTCAGGCTTAGGACTAGTCAAAGCTCCCTAATTTTTTTTAAATTCGACGAAAATCTCTTACGAATGTGTATCTTGTTCCAGGAGACGCAACTTTTTTGTTGGAAATAGTTTCATATAAGGCTATGTATACCGAAAAAGGTTTAAGGGAAAATATATTTAACGCCTTCTATTTCTAACCTGAACTAATCTAAACTATCAACTTCTGTACCAAGATAAGTTGTGCCAGATCATCATATTTCAGCCTTAGGATTTCTTGCTAGCATATTGAACAGATCTTTTATATCCTGTATATGATATGTTTTATTATAATATAATTATTGATTGTAGTTCTAGGTTTTTGGGCATATTCTTTTACAATAAATTGTCATTATATTTTTGGTTATATTGCCTTCTGAAAATATCAACATATTTTTTGTATCTTATTTTTGTTTTTCTCTGACAAAATACAATCTTTTTGATGATTTACTTAACATTATTTAATACGGTTTTCTAACAAACTTCGTTAATTATTAAAGGTCACTGGAAGATATTTCAGATAATATTTGGACATGGTACACCTTTGTAAATAAGTTTTTCTATACCTAACGAAAGTTTGAAAAGGACATTAATTAAACAAATAATTGAACTGGAAAGAGCTTAAAGGATATTCACATTATGTATGTTTTTTAATTTTTTTTTTCAAATGAATTTAAAAATTTGAATCTAATAGAATTACTGCTTAGGTAACGTAGGTACCTAGCAAAGACCTAAATTATTGATACCCAAAATATATTCATTTTAATACATAAATAAATATATTTATACCTAAAAAAATGTCGCTTTAACAAACTGAGGGTTTGCAATAATTCACAGAACGAGCATAAGCAAGACTAAGCCAGCGTAAGATAAATCTAATGTATTAATTTGTTAACAAATTAAATTGTCAAGTACCTATATTTTTTAACAACGTTAAATTGCCAAACAAAAATTTTTCAATCTAAATATTTTCAACGGTTACTTTTTCGTATACTTGATGATTTTGCTTTACATACCTAAATATTCAATTTGTTTTCTAGAAAGTAATTTATTTTTTCACATGCCCGCATCATTATTTTGGTATACTTGAGCTAAAGTGTTTGGTCTGGATTTTTCATTGTTACGTTTAAGAGTCTCCGGAGAAGAGATGTGTTCGGAAATTCGTGATTCTGTTTTCGTTCTAGTAATTTATTTTTACCTTTTTTGCTACATATAAATATATTCATAGAAATTAAAGATCAAAATCATGCGCTGCTACCCAAAGCACTTCTTGGACTCAGTTGTAAGTGCGAATGAAACCAGGGTGGTATATTATTACTTCCTATCCAAAAAGGAGTCAACGATATAGAGAAACCTGACTAACCCCCTCGAAAGACCAAAGTATCGGGCAGAATCGGCAAAAAAATGCGTCCAACATATTTTGGTAATCTAAGGCAAACTTACCTAGGATTGATTGCATGAAAAACTAGTTCTTGTGTTTGTCCTCTCCTCGACAATGCTCCTGTGTATGCCATAACTGCTGTAAAAGAATACAGGTAAAGTTTAAAAAATAAAAATTGTAAAAATTTTATAATATAAAAAGCCTGTAATGTCTCTTACTGTATAAATCCCAATATCAACAAAACAACTAATTCAGATGGATATCATGATATATCCTAAAAAGGTCAACCAAAAGCTTAATTCAATTAACTGTACAAATAAGACCCTTTGTATTATTTCTCATTTAAATGGATTTTCTCTCGTGACTCGGGACCAAACTATGAAATTGCGTTATTGTTCCCAGTGAGCAACTTAAATTAGCGAAGACGCTGCTCAAATTACATACTCAATCATTGTCAAAGATCAGCGGCAGTACGTTTGCTTTTGTTAGGGGCACATTATTATTATAACAGTCGCGTTCTGTGTTATGAATACCAACAAATAAATGCCATTCATGTTACATCTTTTCTTTGTTTCAGACCAAGAATACTGGTACGAACAAGCCCGAATAGCCCTTCGGAAACGATTGCAGTACTCGAACGACAGAAGACCTCACGCGAAAAATGTAATTTTGTTCGTCGGAGACGGCATGGGCGTGGCGACCACGACTGCTGCTCGCATCTTAAGGGGTCAGCGGTTGGGAAAAACGGGCGAGGACCACGAGCTCGCATGGGATACATTCCCGGCGGTGGCGTTGGCAAAAGTAAGTTTGTTTCAGCAAGCAAACCTTGTTGTTTTAAGAATCAGGCGTGTTTTACCAAACAGGCCACAGGCTCTGTTCCAAGAAACACAACTTTATTAAAAACTTATTTTATTAAAAAATAGTTCCATTTGTTTACAGGATGGCCATTTAGTGTGGCAAAGTACGCTAGTATATAAATACATCAAAAATAATAATATAAAAGCTAAAGGACAGTAAGTGAGTTATGGTTGTCAGCTCCAGGCCTATAAGCCTGCTGTCCAGGTCAACTCTATCATTGAGCGCAATGTTCTCCCTGAACAATTTGGTTTTAATTAATTAATAATAATAATTTTTGAACACGCGACCATTTACACCAACGTTGAGGCGATACGGTACTGAATTTAAACTGTCACGATGGAAGGAAATCCCCACACACCTCGAGGCAGGTCTAAATTTTTTTTACCCTACAACTACGAAACTATCAAATTTATGCCCTGCTTTATATTTTTGGAAGCTCTTCTTGGATATTACAGATCTGACCTAAAATATAGGGGTTTCTATTTTTAAAAAAATGGTCGGTGATGTTATTTTTTACATAAATTATCCTGTATAATACATTCCGATGCCAAAAATTATAATTTATTATATACGTATCCGAGGATTTTCTCGAAATATTTTTGGATTGTTAAATAATGAATTTGTTCCTTACCTTATGTACCCACTGTATACATAATCTAGTTTTCAATACTTTAAACTAGTTTTAACAAAATTATTTAGTCAAAACTATATTAGCTATAACTGTAAATACGATTGACAAGTAAATCTTTTATTAAATACTTATAGTACAATTTAAAAAAAAAAAAACGTCAATAATAATTTTGAAGCGAAAATTAATTTAGCCCGTATTAACATAGCTCTTTATATTCAGAGCGCAGCTGTGTACCTGGAAAATAATAATTTCTGTTGCCCTGGGAAATTTTCTTCCTGCTCGGAATAAGAGGTTAATTTACTTAAATTTTGGCGAGAATCTGGCTATAATTGTTTGTTTAATTTCCGATGTTGGAAAAATATCAATATAAGGAAGAATTCTTATTGTTCTCATATATTATAATATCACGTATAAGTTCTAAATGTTAAATTTTTTTTCTAGAAATTGGGTATAGCACCACAATAAGAAATTGAAAAGTTTCTTTTTATACTTTTCTTAAAAAAAAATAAATATTTAATTAAAGTTATTTTGGTATGAGTTGGTAACGATGAAGTTTTTAGCCACTTTCCTGCTTCTATGGTTAAAATTGACCTAAATAAAAAAAAATGTAACGTGCAAATTTTCATGAAATAGGAAACCTATAGAAACGAGTTAATTAAAACTAATTTACTTTAACTTTAATTTATCACAACTATTATAGCGGAAAATAAATTTTAGGCCAATAAATTCATTAGGGAAAGCAAATGTTTTAATCATTATATTGTGTTGATAGAGGTTGCTTTGTTTCATGAATGTTTGTCACATTAAGCCCTTAATTTCACGTGTTTTTTAATCCCTGGCACTTTAAAGGTTTGTTCGAATATAACTTTTTTATTCTTAATAAGATATTCACGACTTTTTAACAACTTTTCACCAAAAACAATGTATTATTGATTTACTTATAATAATATCCTAATACAAAAGGATCTCAATAAATGTAGTTATAAACTGGTTAAAAAATAATGAAAACTTGATTAAAAATAAAAAAGTTATAAACCAACAAACTTAGCTAAAGTTTTGTTATCACCCAATTCTGTGCAGGGGTGAATATATTTTTTTTTTCTATTTTTTATTTTCTCTTAATATTAAATTTTTTTAATAGAGGTAACGATAATTTGAATTATTTATTTAAACTTTAAATTACTATTTATTTTATGTATTTATAATTTTTTATTTGATATACACATCGGTTGATTAATGACGCAGTTTTAATTTAAATCAACAGCAACAATAACTAATAAATTAGGCAAATTGATTTTAAATTAATAATTGTTTATTATGCATTATAGACTAATAAATTAAATTTGTTTTTATGTCATCGGCAGAGATAATATTACAATATTAGCGCAATACAAATATGGGTGACCGGAAAATACACTTTACGCAATTAGTACATCAATATTAAAAGCATACAAATTAATTTACTTTATTTAAATCGAGCGTATTTTGGAAAGCATCTATATTTTACATTAAATAATATTACCATTTCTAACTATTGTTTTGCTAAGAGATGAGTTTAATAAATACCTAATTTATTTACTTAAACAGAAGATATTATTTAATTAGACAGCTTCCATACAAAATGAAGGATTAGAGTAAAATTTTTATATGATGTATAAGTACTGCCGGAAGAATCACTTATGACGCTCTACGAACAGTGCGATTCAGAATTAACAGTATCATTGATTTCATGTCGTAAATCTCTACCATGTTTGGGGATCAGTGCAATATTTTCCATTAAAATATTTATAACACTCAAAACTAATAGTTATTATAGGCTTTTGGTTTAAGAGAAAATTTACCGTGCTAATAAAGTTACTTACCGATGACACCAATTTCCATTCTATGGTATTTAGAGTCTCGGTCGTTTATGCTAGTGGATGCTTTAGTTATATATATTCTACTCTTCACCCTACCAATGCACTAAGCAAGCTTTATTTGGATCATACACCATAAGATATAGTGTATTATAATAGCACTTATTAATTAATCTTTTACTTATTTAACATTTAATATATATTTCTATCCATGTAGGCAAGGGCGGTTTTAGCTTTTCAACATGGGGGGGGGTAATTTGAAATCCGAATTTTTTTTTTTTAAAGTAAGCAGAAAATAAGCTTGGGAGTCAGAAAAAAAATAGCGCCGCAGGCGAAAAATTTTTGGGTGCCACGCCCTTTTTTTAATGATGATGCTTAAAATTCTAAATTCATGGGGGGGGGGTAATTACCCTATTACCCCCCCCCCGTAAAACCGCCCTTGCATGTAGGTATTACTACTATAATATTGGAACTATATAAAATTTGCTTTGTTTAGTTAATACTGTGCGTGGGTTTGTCCCGTTTTGTATTCCTTAATGTAATATAAATTAATAGATAAGAATACTAAGAGAATTAAGTTGCTCGCAATACCTATCTGGAGATACGTTTTATTTTTATTTTCAAATTAAGCTGCTGTGCAATAATCTCTTGCGATATACACAAGTGTATCTAAAATTTAACTAATTAGCTTGCAAAAAGCTATAATAGTTGCGACACGAAACATATTTATAGCTATATAAACATACAAAGTTGAAAGTGCCAGCTTGTGTAGCAACTGAATTATAGAATGATATTGCAGAAGATTAATAAGCAGACTTTGAAACAGTCCAAATAACATTATTTCATTTTGTTCATAATAATCAGGTATTTTGTGTAATAATGAAGTAGTTTATTTGGTTTGATACAACAATATTTCCATAGCACTGGACTGGAGAGAGACCATTAAAATATTAAAACAAATCAAGAAAAATTTCATAAAACACTAAAATATTTAGTTTGCACATTATGTTTAAAATTTGAACTGAAAACCTGAACCAACCTAAAATTTGAAACTTAAACTGAACATTTGAAACTTTATGTACTGTAGTGTAAACTGTTTAAAAATAAATCGATCAATTTTTTGGTCGTATTCAAAATGCCTAAATCAAATTTCCTTAATTTAAAATATCGACAAAAAAAGTTTTGCGCATATTTTATTTCAATATCGTATTTCACTTACCTCCTGGACCTTCTTGGGATTAATTCAGGTTAACGAAAAAAATGCGCGATCGAAAACGCCTCATATGGATAGGCACTTATAATAGCATACGGCAAAATAAATCTGTAAGGGTGCGGGGTGAAACAGACTAAGTAGAATAAGGGTAGATTTGGGGATGATATTTCTTATTGGGATATAATCCTATTGCGAATCAAGAGCATTTAACCAATTAATTATTATAATTACAGTTAGCCTGTTATACTTAAACCCAGAGTTTTATTCCTCAAAATATCGTACTTCTTATAGTATATGAATGATATTTTCTTATTTTCCAAAAAATCTGACTTAAACAGTTTTACCCTCTAACCCCAGAATTATAACAGTTTATCCATAGAATTATGTTAGTAAAACCATTAGTATAAGGAGCGAAACTTGGTTGTGTGATTATTATTAGCTATCATAAGGTGCATGTAAATTATTATTGTGAGCCTGTTTATTTCTTGTTTTGTAATACATTAACACCCATCACACAATAATCCGACATATACATACCTTTTCCTAAGCGTTTTAAACTATAGTAGTCGGTATTTTTTAGCAAAATTAAATTGTAAGCTACATTTTTTAAAATGCAAGTAGCATGTTTGTACATTTATTTCTCTCTTTACATAATGTATATTTCTAAAACAAAAACCAGCGCGCTTTATTCAAACGAGCTGCAATATGATTCAAACAAAATAGAATTTAATATCTTTTGTTTAGAGCATTCTTTCTATGCTAACATGAAAGTTCGCATTTTTCTCACGTATTCAACATGTAAAACATAAAAAGTTATGAGTGCGGTAGGAAATATACACTAAACATGTTTTAATTCGAAACACTTATACGACTCCTTTTATTTTACGGAATTTAGTTAAATAGTTTTTTCTATAATGCACTAAGCAGGCAAACAAGAAACTCATGGTTAAAGTGCTAAAATTGCATGTATACGTGAATATGTGCGCTGCTTTCTGAAATATAGTTTTAATTATTTTTGACCAATTATATAGTTTTTGAAAATAAGATTTTCTCTAAAGAGGACTTTATTTTATGCCCGAGTATATAAATAAGCATTTTATGAAATTCCCAAGTCACGTTTTTATAGGTGCATAATATAATAAAGAAATAATTTACTTCCCATATTACATATTATAATTAAAATTAAAAAACTTAACCCGAGCAGCAAAAGTTTTATTGTGACTGGGTTTAAAAAATGAAACAATGGATAAAATAAAATTTTAGATACGAAAACGGTTCATGTTTCCAGTGCTCGAAATTATATATTATGATAAAGCCAAACATACAGAGTGCCCGGTCAGTAAGAGCTGAAGCAAACTAATAATAATTTTGGTTGTTAGATACGAAGAGTTTAGAGCTGAAGCAAACTTATAATAATTTTTGTTGTTAGATACAGTTTTGTAACATTTGAGAACAATAATATGTTACGTTTTTGTGCCGTAAATAAATATAATTACTCGTCAAAAAAGTACTTCTTGTCGGTAGTATGTTTTTTTTGCAAGTTTGTGCACTGATCAAAGTCGAAGATATCTCAAACATTTAATATCGTTAAAGTAGAAGCCGGACGAATTATTTCAGGATCGTGCACATGATCCTCAATTTGTCATTATGTACTCAATAGACTTTAGGTTTCTTCTTATATATAATGTAACGTTTATCTGTCTGTATAGCTATTTTATGTTAACTCTAGTTTCATAAGTTTTCAAGTATTCCTCATTTAATTGATTGCGTTATTATATTCGAACGCAAAGAAAATAATATTAACGAAATATACATCAAAATATTTGTAAGCAAATTAAGACCTCTTTTCGGGATAGGAACATTATTTCCCGGGTCTACCCAAATTGTTATTTTCAGCTTCGTTGCTGCACCGAATATAAAGAGGACCACAGTATTGAATAAAGGTAAATTAATTTACTTTTCAAGTTTCCGATAAAATCTTGTGAACTTCATTAGGAGGCGCTTGATTGAAAATTAAATTAAGAACAAATTTGCTAATTGTCAAATTTTAAGGTATAAAATAGGAACTGTTAAATAAATTTGATTCAACAATTATTTATTATATAAAAACAGGTCATCAGTTTAATACCGCCATTTGTTTGGTTTGTGAACGTAAAAATATTGAAAACGTCTTTTTTATATTTACAAGTTAGATAATATCCCAAAATGAGCCTATAAACGACTTTTTTTCAATTGACCGGAAAGCTTTAATAATGTTGTTGGATTTGTTTCCATAGCACTTAAAACGACTTCACAATACATTGTTAAGGTCAACTAATCTAAACTAACCTTTTCTGTGACGCTGTCGTTAGTTACGTCATCTGCTGATGCATTGTCTGGTGCAGGACAAATGGGGCGTAGCATATCTTAACCAATTTTAAAAAATAATCTTGAATGCGTTTTAAGTGCTAAACAAAAACTACAACGGCATCGTGTTTGTGGCAATTATTTCTAGTAAAAAAAATGTCTGTAGCAATTTTATTTTTAATACCCCCATTTATAGCCGATTTTAGACCAAATAAAATGACAAACAGGTTGGGTTAGTTCAGATTAGAGAAGGTTATCATGTTTAAAAATTAATAGAATAAGTGTTCATGTTCTTGGTTGTTTGTTTTTAATTACAATTCCCCTGATAATATTGAAAATGAAGTAAATCGATAGTCATTCATAGTATGAAAAAGTTTAAATTCGATTTTCTATAATATGGTTCATTTAATCGTGGTTGTTTCAGCACTGATTATATTTTTTAAGATTTTTTAAGGGTTTTCAATTGAAGCTTTTATTTGTTTTTAACTTTAAACGAGCAAGCTACTGATTTAAAACAAAAATACATAATAATATTATTAGCAAGTTTTCCAAATTTAAAAAGAATCAGCAGACTAGCAAATAAGTTATCAAGCAAAATTGATTTTAAAACACAAATTTCGATACCCTGGAATTTCGATATTCTTAAGTATTAAAAAAAATGTTATACGAACTTGAACTTGTACTGCTGATTATTTTCGCACTCCCAACGGGAAGACCCTGAACCTATTTGTTTCTTAATGTTCCCGCAACTAATAGAGATACAAACTTTTAGGTATTCTAGTAAGTTACACGCCTAACTTAAACTATGATGGTTAAAATGTCAATAATCTACGAGAAGTGGCGTCAAGTTTGTATTTCTATTAGTTTCGAAAACATTAAGAAAAAAACATTTTCAGGGTCTCCCCTATAGGACCCTGTAGCTCGGTCTCGGTTACGTGGGGATATAGGACAAAATGTTACATGACTTCTTGACCCTATTTTGGTCCGATCTACCCGATCCCTAATTATTGACCATACCTTTCAGGATACCCTGTATATTTGCGGGTGCTTTTACATACGTATTCAACAATATATAAGAGCAAAATAAAACCAAAATCCTACGACAGTGCATCAAACTATACAAGTTTTCTCAATAATTTTCTTCGAAATTTGCACCAAGTTGCAAGTAATGAAATATATTTTAAAAAACTCACGAAAGAAATAATTAACATGATTTCTTGTTTTTGAAATTTTGCCCTTATCTAAAGTTAAAAATATAAATTGGAACAAAAAGTTCAAATATTATGTTGATATACGCTTCGAGGATACCCCCTACTTTAAAGTTAAATTTACTGAAATATACGCTAAATTAAACTTGAAATGTTTGTTTAACTTCCTTTTTATAGCTACAATATGGAGACACAATAGCGAACGCGGTGGCGCGTAAAAGTTTACAGGAAAAGCCCAAAACAAATTTTAAGCAATTAAAACAAATTCCAAAGTTACCATAAAATAAGTATTAAATACGGTACTCTTCTGCTTTTGACGTTCTTTAACTTTTTTAGTTTGGTAACTATTGAATAAATTGTTTAAAATAGGTATCCAGTAAATAACTTAACGTTTTGAGATGTAAACCTTTTACCTGACAATTAGTACTTAATATTTTTATTTAAATTTTGTTTTTTGGTTTGGGGTAGGTCTTTTTTATTATTGACCACTCGAAGTCTAGCTATTACTACGGAAAAATTGTTTAAAAAAGTCTACCCGTAAGCTTTAAACTATTCCTTTTAGGTCTAATGCCCCGACCAACAGTCAAACTCAGATTTTCTAAAAACTACCATAAATTAATATCTAACTGTTTGCATTCCTTTTCAGACGTATAACATGGACGCCCAAATTGGCGAATCGTCCGCGTGTGCGACGGCCCTTATGTGCGGAGTAAAAACAAACTTTGAAACGGTCGGCCTGGATGCCAGAGGCAGATTCGAAAACTGTTTTTCCAGTTTCTCCTCCAGAGTTTCCTCGTTGATAGACTGGGCACAGGAATCAGGTAAAGTAATAATATTATAAAGTTAACTAAATTATTTTAAAAACAGAACTATGAGTCTAAAGGCTAATTTTATCAAACATAGTCCTTACATTTTTAATAACAACTGATGGCTTCGTAAAAATATAACCTAACAGATATCTGAGAGGTTCGAATTTTTCTTGTTATCAATATCGAAACCTTTTTTTTTTCGAACAATTAAACATTACAAATGTGGGACCCCAAAAACAGTTTAAGCATTGTCTCTTTTTCTAATTATGAAAAATTGTGGCTTAGTGCCCACCAGCCCCACAGCATGGGATTCTTACTTCGGAAACGACATAAAGCTGTAAAAATGTATTGACAGTCAATAAATTGAACTTTCCAATACTGCCTTGACTTTTTAATTCAATTAAAAGTAAATAGGTATTAAACATTTCAATCGTTGCTTAGTTTATATAAGTTTGCCCAGAAAATGTGCTAAAATATTCTTCAAAGTATTTTAAAAGCACATTTTAAATTTGGTAAAACTTTTTGTTCCAACAATTACCTATGTAGATTTTAATAGAAAAGAAATTCGTTCTTGTAAAATTAGCAAGCATCCGACAGCATAAGCTCTAAGGTCTATTTAAATTCAACAAAACTTTTATCCCTTTTCAGAAATTTGTTAAGGAGAACTTTTGCTAAGAACAGAAGATAAATTTAATGACTACCTTTTGTTGAATTAATCATTTCTCTTTATCATTGTTACTTTTTCTTAATGGTTCAACATCAAAAATGAATTGGTAAGGAGACAGATTTAATTTTTTATATTGAAAAAAGAGAAAATCATATTTTCTTATTTTTTTTGCTGTTTAAAAATCAACAAGTAGAAATCTGCAGAAGTTCGGCCATCTTAAATTCAATAATCGAAATCTTCGACAATAACTTTTGCAATTTAATGGTACCTATATAAATATTTAATAACCGCCTCTACTGAATTAATTCTTGCTCTTTATCAATTCATGATTATCAGCAATATATTATAGGGCTTAGGAAATAATTTAAGTGATTAATTTCTACATTTTAAATTCTACATTAAAAATTAAAAAAATTATTACCATGGCTCATACGACGTAATTACTACATCTTTATTTAAGTATGGGTTATTAGGCCGAAAGTAGTTGCGCACGTAAAACAACCATTTTTTGGGTCAACCGGTATTTAATAAACATCAGAAAATTAATATCGAAAAGGGATTTTTTTTCTTCTAAGATTTTAAACGTTTAATACGTGCCTTTCAAGCGAATACACAAAAAAAAACCTATCCTCAGTGACGAGGCGGAAACCCATCATTATCTGCAAAGCTCTGTTTAACGAAAGTTTTATCTCTAAAGCTCCAAGACGGCTTACCGTAATGTTCTTTCGGGGATTTCTGCTGGTTTGTTTATGCTTTAGTTATTGTTTCAAGTTTTTAATTATATAGGACTTTGGTAAGTTACATCCATGGCTTATTAAAATAACTCACAATAAGTACAATAGGTAGAAAGAAAACAACTTTTTTCGTAGTTTAGGTAAGTGAGACAAGAAATCTTGCAATATTTAAAAAATAAATAATCTTGTCTTGTCCTGCAAACAAAAAACAATAATTTCATTTGTGTCTTGTTCTTGCGAGACTGTTAAAAACTTCTTGTCTTGCCCAATGGAGTCACAAATAATTCACTAATTCTTTTTTTCCTTAATTTTTGCAAGAATCTTGCGAAATTTTTGCGTACTACACCTCCTGATGTGAATGACATTTTTTAATGGAACAAAATTCAATTATCGTTTTAAAAAATAAATCGGCCTATATGAACTTAATAGTATATACCATGTAATATTAAAATTTGAGTTACTCAATTAATTATCGGTAGGTTAACGACTTAGGAAGTTTTACAGCTCCAAAAAATATAACAAGCTGGCCGCAGATATTTGAACCTTAGATTTCTTAGTCACCTTGCAGGTAAAGTATTACCATAATATTAACTAAATATTCTCTGTTAATAGAAACAATAAATTTATCCGAATATACAAATGGTTCGAACTGTTGATATTGACTTCTTGTGTTTAGGTATACATTTTAAAATTTGTATTAGTAATAAATATTTTAGGTCTGATGAAGCCCTTACGGACGCAGCACCTCTAGCGTAACTCCCCACCGCATGTTATTAAATTGAGGCTGCACACTAAAAAAAAAATTGTTTTTTTCTTAAAACCTCTATGAGAATATGGTCGATTTCTTTAAATTTGTTATGCAGTAAAACCTCTGCTTGTACCCGCCTCTTTAAAGCGTTAAACGAACGGTTATGAATTCCCCATATTTAAAAATGGAAATTCCATTAATTTATAGTCCTCTTCAACGACCCATCTGTTCATAAGATTACGCTATCATTATCTATAAAGTGCCCGCTTTACAAAAGTTACATCTTTATTAAAGCTGCGACTAATCACAACGACCTATTGTGTCAAATCGACAATCTTTTGATTTTTTAAAATTTCTTTAAAATCGATTCGCGGTGGAATATTTAAAGTTTCCTATTATTCTTTTTTTTTTTTTTATGATAAGGCACAGCACTACAGGATAAATCCTTTATGGCGCTCTAGGAGCGGTGCGTGTGCGCAGGAAACGATTCACGTTGGTCTTGAATCTTTGGAGACTATACTCGTTGGGGAAGACGATCTCAGGGAGGTCGTTCCAGAGTGATGACGTTCTCCAGATGAAAGAATTTTGAAACAGTGTCGTTCGGGGACACTAAGCTGAACCACTTACTGGTGGGCTGCAGTGGCTCGTCGTGTATTTCTACCATGCACCGCTCTGGGTGGTATTAAGCGGGCAACCTCAGTTGAACACTTGCCATGAAAATATTTGTAAAATAGACTCAAGTCGCCAACCTGCCTTCGATGTTCAAGGCTTTCCAGGTTGTTTGTCAGACTATGGTCACCGATCAAGCGAATGGCTCTTCTTTGAATGGAATCTAGCAATCTCAGGGTATGTTTAGGAGCAGAGCCCCAAATATGCGAACAGTACTCCAGTGATGGTCGAATTTGGGCTTTATAGAGCATCAAAAGTTGTTGGGGTCTATATATATTATTCGATAACTATTTAGGCTATTTGGTCAGATAAAATTTGAATATACGGGGCGTTTCGTTTAAACTTTATAGAACGTTCATGTCAAAATTTAAAAATCTTCGTATAAATCACGCAAAAGTTGATTGGCTCGTTTTGAACTTTTTGGTGTTGCAAAAAACCGTCGTCTTCCGAACCCCATTGAAGTTCAGCCAGATCGAAAAATATATATCTAAAATATTTAGAAATCGTAGATTTTTTCATAAAAGGATTATTTATTACAGAAATTTATTTCTTTAGATTGGCTAATTCTGCCAAAACACGAAAATTCGCATATACAAGATGTCCCAAAAATGCGTTTTATAGCTTATGTGGTTATAACGCTTTTAACCCACTTTAGTGTACCGGGTGTCCTTAATTATAATTGGATTGGGAAAAATTCGTATTAAAAATATAAAAAAATGAAGAACTATTTTCCTTGCATATTTATATTAAAAGGGATTATCAGTGGCAATTTATTTGTAGACAAGGGCCAATTCTCATAAGATACGAAAATTTACATATACGGGATGTGACAAAAACGCGTTTTTAATTTATGTAGGTTAAAATTTGGGCTCATTTCTGTGTATTGCTTTTATACAAGGTTGAAAAAAGTCATGTAAAAATTAAAAACCTTTAACCAAGCCAATGTTTCATAATAATGATTTGTGACCTCAAGCAGCCCATATACACACATAAAACAATAAAACGTTATGAGCCTCCGTTTTGACTTACTAAACAAACTTATCCAATTAAAGTTATCAATAACATCCAACACTAGGTAATAATAATAATAATATTAAAAAGGCCTTTTAAAATAATTCACGCCACGAAATCTACATAATCGATTATAAACACAAATGTTCTGAACAAAAAGCAGACACCTTTGTTAAAAAATGAGTATAATGTAAAACATGTGATGTGATTGACATTAATATAGTATTATTGTTGTTGTGCGATTGTGGTACTTTGTATTACAAATTCCAATAGAACATAGCTAAATAGAATTTAAGGATTCTAGGTAAATTATTTGACACGCATAATACACATATAGAAGAAAAGCCCACTGCAAAGAAAAATCACATAACCTCGCCCTTATTTCCTTTTATGTTTATTCATTTCCCTGTTTTTGCATTAAACCGTTGATCGTTTGGCCCTCTTGAAATCTCCCATTTTCTTTCCACTCTGTTTTTGTTCGTTTTTATTTCTTTTCGTGTATCTGTAACGTTATTACGAATCAGATTGGATTTTTCCAATTTCCGGGCTCTGAAGAGACACCGAGATTGTTTATTAAATATATATTTTTTCGAGACTATTAGCCAAAGCTAAGGGTGCATTTATGTTGGAGCTGCGATACTAGTATACATACATATAATAAAAAGTTTAATTTTTTTTACATGAATTGATTCTAGTATCACAACTTCAACACAACAGCCCAAGGGGTAAGTCACCATAAAAACACACTTGGTATAACGAGTGTTCTATGCCCTGTAATTTTAGTAACGCGCAGTGATGATGAAACCATATTACCAATAATAATAATAATAAAACATATTTGTGTTCATTTAAACTTAAATCCTTGGTGGAAATAAATCAATTCGCGCTTTTTGTAAAACGCAACTATTTGTTTTCAAACATCCAAAAGTGTAATCCGCAAAACGGCGCCTGCAAATTTTAATACATCTCCTTGAAAAGCCTTTTCACGAAATCTGAAAGTTTCGCGACTAAAATAAATCAATCTGTCCAGGTGTGGATTTAGCAAATGTAGGCATTTTTACAATATAAGGCCGAATCGCAATTTAACCTCACTATTATCCTAATTGATGACTTAAATGCGGATAGGTTAGCGTTTGAATTATAATAATTAACCAGGACTTGGATCTTACTGGAAATGGCGTACCTACTGTGCGTAAACTAAATTAAACCTAGCCGTTATATTAGTGAAAATAACTTCCTTTATATTATTTCTAAATCTAGTAGGGGCAATCCATAGCCAGACATATTGAAATAACCATACACACATAAGTCCGATACCTTAAGACCTACTAGAGAAATAAATTAGAAAGTAAACAAAAAAGAAACTAAAACGGTAATTATTCGCTATTTAAGCAGTTTTGGTCTAAATTATAGTGATAACAGAACTTTCATAACAACAATTGTTCAAATAATGCAAGGGTGTCCTTAGAAGTTACCTATAATCATATTTTGTAGTTAAAGTTAATATGAAACCAATGTAAATTTGGTTTGTTGCTCCTGAGCAGAGAATTTATTATTACGGTCCTGTCTACGCGAATATTGTAAAGCGTTCTGAAAATGGAACTGAGTGCTTTTTCAAATATTGTGCGGAAAGTTGCTTCCGGAAAAACGCTTAACCGAGTGGAAACATTAGCTTAATGAGACAACGTATAAGCGCGTGGAATTTTCAAATAGACCTAGCTTAAATTGAATCACATAAATTCAGATTTTTATCTTTATGTACATTTTCGAAGGAGAAGTTTGTTGCATTTGTTCGTGTTATACATTTTTTAGCAATTCATCTTAAATTTCATGCATGCATTGACCGCATATCACATACATTACATCTAGACAATTTTGAAGCGATTCTGGGTTTTGACAATAGTGACAGTGTTGCAAACTAACTTGAACTAACCTCTGAACCGCCGTGCTTTTGCTCTTTTCCAATATTTGAACACTGTTAAAACTAAATACGATGAGAAAATTAAGCCACAGAGCACAACAAAACATAACCACAAACAAAAACTCAAGAATGGTTGAAAACGAAATTATTAAAAAAGAAATTGCACAGAAATAGCGCAGGTTCTAATTTTCCGCTTTGGATGGAAATCGCATTAAACTTGCAGCCGCGCATGCGCCTTTTTTTCTCTTCGGTCTTGCATATCACTTGCATTGATGCATTGCATAAAAACTGTCTTTAAGAAGTCAGCTTTACGCACACCAATCTAACCTTAGTGTTTTCAATGGTCTCAATAAGCAACTTAAACCTAAGAGTGGTAACAGAGCTAGTAGTTTTTGAATTTAAGACCATTTTCTAAACTGCGTAGTAAAATTAAAAATAAAAATTTTAAACATAATTAAGAGATTATCTGCCAAACTGTTAGATACTTATTTTTGTTAAAACAGAGAACATTTCCTTAAAAAAAAATTACAAAAGATCCGGACTGCATAACGTATAGGCTTTAAACTCGTATATTAAAAGAAAACTATTTTGGAAAAATATAGAGCTTGCAACTTTTTTAAAGCACAAAGATAAAATTAAATTAATTCCATTTTGTGCGTCGTCAATATTTTATTGTTAATTTAAACATTATTTATTACAATAGATATTTATTTATTTTATTTTGAAATTTTAGTAACTACGAAGTGAGTTAAAAAAGATATATTATAAAATAGGTCACTTAAAACTATACGGGTTTGAATAATTTTTTATCAAATACCATTAGCTTAGACTAATATAAAAATACCTCTAGGACACGCTTTATATTTTTCGTAAAATTTATTTTTAATATTTCCTCTAAGGAAAGTTTTTAGAGAAATTTTAAAAGATACTACCTACCTAAACGATGTACAGGGTTATCCAACCAAGACTGGACAAGGCGATTTTTTTGACTTTTCCTGTACTTTTATAAAAAAACTGAAATAGCCATCTTAAGTCATTTTCTCCCGCGAATTCGAATATCTTCAGCAAAAAACAATTGAACATCAAACAAAAGTACTAGGGGTCACTTTGATATTTTTTTAAATGGGATGCCGTATTTTTAATGAGCTTATCCGATTTCTCATATAAATTTTGATCTAAAATGTTGGATTTTTAACTCAAAAACGCCTTTTTTCTTCAGTTTTAAATTCGGAAAATGTTAAAAAAAAAAAAATAAAAAAAATAAAAATCCAACATTTTAGATCAAAATTTATATGAGAAATCGGATAAGCTTATTAAAAATACGGCATCCCATTTAAAAAAATATCAAAGTGACCCCTAGTACTTTTGTTTGATGTTCAATTGTTTTTTGCTGAAGATATTCGAATTCGCGGGAGAAAATGACTTAAGATGGCTATTTCAGTTTTTTTATAAAAGTACAGGAAAAGTCAAAAAATCGCCTTGTCTAGTCTTGGTTGGATAACCCTGTACATACCTACTTTTAACAAATGCCTATTTACATTTCAAAAAGGAAAACATTTTTTTTTGGTAAAATTACCAGTCGTCCCGCTGCATAAGCTCTGGAGGCTTTTTTAGATTTAATAACAAAAACTTTTACCCTTTTTCACAAATTTACCAAGCTAAGAACAAGAGGTGGATTTAAGGACTCTCTTTTTTAACATTAATTATTTCTAATTAACTCTCTGTTTTAACATTGAAAGTAAATTTTTGAAAGGAAGAGCTTATTTTGTACAGAATGTTAATTGAGTACGTATGTTCCTTAAAACTTGGTAACATAATACATAATGAGTAGTCTTACGCAAACATTATTTTTCTCATTTAACCAGTGGCATTCATTCACCCAAGGTCATGATGAATACTAATGAATAGAGATAATTCAAAAAAACCCGGTGAATAATATATTTAAATGTAAACAGAATGTAAACTTTTCGTCG
This sequence comes from Polydrusus tereticollis, assembly GCA_963920685.1. Taxonomy (NCBI): domain Eukaryota; kingdom Metazoa; phylum Arthropoda; class Insecta; order Coleoptera; family Curculionidae; genus Polydrusus; species Polydrusus tereticollis. The sequence goes on from OY987329.1 coordinate 145,507,070, forward strand.
CCACTGGAATTAATTTGTCAAAAGTCGGAAACCTAGAAAAAGTAAGCGTTTGCAAAAACAGAATAGAGCTTAATTTGCTCCAGCAGCAGATAATTCTTTATCTAAAAAGAACGGTACATGATTTCGACAGGAATAAGTAACACGCGAAGCAAATAAATCAATGTTACTTTTTACACAGCATGCGACACGGATTGATCGGTAATAGTTTTATAGGAAAAACTGCGCTTTCAAGGTACTTAGATAATTTACATTTTTCGATTGTAACTAAAATCTGCAGGACGCCATATACGAATACCAGCTTTATGTACTAAAAGGTTAAAAAGATACGAAAAATAATATACAAAAAAATCAGTGGCAGAGTAATCTTCGATTCAATATTTGGCTGGTGATATTTTTGAAAAATTAGACATAAGATGCAATATAAAAGTTGTTTAGTACATCCTGTAGCATTTAAAATTAACAGGTGTGTATTGGTTTGGGGTAACAGAATGGGCCTGTCAAATATTCTTGGTCTTCTTTTGGTCTCTCAAAAAATTTGAAATTTTGTGACGTTATTGGGCAGGATAATAAATTTGCAAGACTCTCGCAAGACAAGTTTCCCAAGAACAATATCCGAATAAAATGATCGCTGCTTCTTTCTTATAAGACTTTATTAAATAATGCAAGATCGTTTATCATTAGTTTTGTAGCGTCATTGTCACCCAATAGCTTATTTTATAAGCAAAATTATTAAAAGGACCACCGAGGGTGTATTTAACTGTTAAATTTAAATTAAATACTATACAAAATGTTAAAGAGTTAAAAAGTGTTTAAATTAATTACCTATTTACACAAGAGTAAAATTGCGAACCAAAAAAGTTCTTTCTAACCAAAAATTGATATAAGGTTACCGTGACGCAATCGCAATAGTATATGTCATGTAACTAACTGAACTTTCATACAAAATCGAAATTTGCTTGTCCCAATGTTCAAACGTTATTTTTCAGCAGAAGGCATTTAGTCAAATTTGCAGCCTCGGTTGGCGCCTCCATAGTGCAGCATCTGAACTCAACATTTAATGTTTGCCTTGTACTCTTATGCCCGTATTCTCCGTTATGTAGAAAAGCTGGCTTAACTAAAGTTTACTTAATTTCTTAAGCTCACTTAACTAATTCAAGGTAAGCACCGAAACAATTATTGTCAGGTTTAATTAAGTCTCCTGAAGATTTGGCAACGTCGCATTTCTCTCTTCTTTTTTACTCAGAGACTGAGGCCGTCAAGTGGTAAAGTACAGAGGAAGAAATTTGTAACATTGTAACCTTATTTTTCGTTTCATGTGCTTTGTGTAATATAATTGCTGTATGCATTACTTGTATATGTATATTACCTGATACCTTATTTACGTGTTATATATTGTAACCTGTTTGTAATATATTTATTAGTTTATAAGTCACTGTCATGTCATTATAGTTTTAGCCAAGTTCTGCTAATTAAAGCCTACAAAAGCAAAGGTCTATTAGTACACTTTGTGCTGTGTTTGAAAATAATTGTTAAAAGCAATGAAGACTAAGGTTAAAGAAAGCAAATACCCATGTTATTAAACCGATGCACGCATGTCTAATTAAATGTCAAAATCAGCGGCCATATTGCAGTGTAGCTGCGATATACGCATGCGCGAGACCGGCTCGTTCAAAAAATGTTTTCTTACATTTTTATTAAAGCTTTTTAAATATTTTATGGTAATTAAACGCAAAACTGGATGGTTCCAAAACATCTTTAATTTAATAATATGAAAATAATAATATACTTAACAATACAGTTCAATGACTAAATCTATACTACATAAAATAGGGTAACATCGTTATAATAATAAACAGCCCCACATAAAAGCAACATACAATGTTTACATAATTAAACAATTTTTTTAAAACATATATTACATATGAGAACACTCAAAATCTGTTTTTTATATACCTAAGTAAAAACAAATGTATACATACTTTCTAATAAAATAGTAGTTTGGACTCGGAGGACTGTAAACTGATGGTCTGGCTGGTTCGGTGTAACTATAAAACCATGAAACAAAGGTATTACAGGGATATCGTGAAGAAATTGATAGTGGGAATACTCGTCGAGAAGTAATATTTACAGTTTAAAAACATACATTGCAATCGGGGGGGCACTGATTAAGTATTTTACAACTTCTCCAAGGGACACCTAAATTATATTTTATTTACATTGTCACTATCCTGTGGTACTTAGAGTAATATGGTAAAATGAACTATTTATTATTTAAAGCAAGCTCTAAAATATAAAAAAATGGGATGGAAATTAAACAGGAAAAATTGTTTAGAAAAATTGCAAGGTTTTGGGAGGTCAGTGACCAATTTTGAGCGATTTCTTTTGAATCTTCCGATAAATCTAATAGTGATGCTTGAGCACATTTAACCAATAAATGATTGAAATGACTTACCTGCGACAAAAAGACCCATTTTCTGCAGAAAATTGGAAAAAAGATAATAAAATCACAAAAAGGAAACGTCAACCTCACCCACCATTTATTAAAAAATCCGAAGATTAACTTACGACGTATAGTCTGAACTTTTAAGAGTGAGAGTGATGAAACAACTTCAAATAACACATTGTAAAAAAGGATAACCCGAGAAATGTCAAAGAGTGTGGCGATTCTTTCTGCGGTTTTTGCAGTGTAGCTTTGTGACAGCTGTCATTCTTCTGCTTCGCCTCCTCCCATTTGGGTCTCACCGGGCTGGTTAAAAGTTTTGGATCATCAAAGCTAACCACTGCGCAGATGCAAATCTTAAGCCCGATATTAAGCCTCCACTATTGTGGGCTTAAAATTAAGTAAGCTTACGGTTCTTAAGGTTAACGGTGCTTAAGAAAACGGCATCTTAAAGCGGCTTTCTTTTTAAGCCAGCTTAAAACATAACGGAGAATACGGGCATTAGTAACATAATATGCCTATAATTTAACGTTTGATTAATGTCATATGAAAAATAATCGATACTGAGAGAAAAAAGGCCATTTCGTAAAGATAGGAATGACATAGCCTCTTTAACCAGTGATGTATACAACTGTAAATTTTTTTTTTTTAGGAAAGTCAACAGGAATCGTAACAAATACCAGGATAACTCATGCAACACCAGCAGCGTTATATGGTCATTCTCCTTCCCGATATTGGGAGGATGATTCTAAAGTACCTCCAGCATCTCGAAAATCATGCAAAGACCTGGCCAGACAGTTAATTGAAAACGATCCTGGTAGAAACATAAATGTGAGTAATATTATTTTAGTTAAAACAATAATAGTTCGTTATTTTTAATTAAACCATTAACACCTAAGGAACGAAACTTGATACTACATACTCAGTACCTATTATTAAATCCAAATTTTCACTAAATTGTATTATTTTTTATATTTAAATTTACAGCTTCTTAGGTGCCCTTTTAAACATGCCTCTATTGTATGTTATAAAAAGTGGAATTAGCAGCCAACGTTTTCCTCTTATTAAGGGTCTAAAGTTCTAAAGCAACATAGCAAGAGATACTGACGAATAAACATAAACAAGTTTGAAGAGATACGTAACATAAATGATTCGTAAACATTTTAAAAGGAAATTATTCATTATGAATTTTATATTATATATTGATAAAAAAAAATCCGAAAATATGAAGTGACGTTTCAATAAATCAACATAACCGGACAAGAAAAAATTATACTGCTCATTTAATATCTTTTTCGAATTTAACGTTTTCAGTTTCGGGCCTTGCCTTTTTTACATTTTGCCTACTTAATAGTTAAAAATCAGTATCAAAAAAGGTGTAAGCTGCCTATGACTTCTATATTGCCTCTTTATGTTGCTTGAAGGCAAAAACATTATGGAAAATAATAAATTGGCTTTTGGTAATGTCCTAGGTATCTTGTAATAATTGGAAGTTTAAGAGTATACACTTAAGTACAAAAACATCATCAAATGTGTGTTGCACGTATTCGAGTTCGAACCCTGTATACCATCCAGTCGTGTGACCGAATCTATTTTATGCATATTTATTAGTTGCTGTGCTGATTTGGTGCGAAAATGTTATCGATTTCAAGTTTTATGCCCATTCTTTGCTAATTATGCCAAAGTGGAGTAAAGAACAAGTTTTAATTCAAAAAAACACCTACACCTACCTTTCAAAACAATTTTAACATGAACTGCGGGTTAGATCGCCTTGAAAGTTTTATTATCGCGATAAACTCGTGATCATTTGGTTGGTTTCTGTTTGTATCTGTTTTTTAGGTACAATTTATTAATGACATGTATTTCCATGACAACAATTAATGTTTCTAACAGTGGTATTCAAGGATAATAATATATCGTAAAGAAACTATTCCAATTAAAAAGGCAGTATGATATACATGGTGAGTCGGGAGGAACGGGCCAAACTGCAGGAGTATATTATAGACGCGAGAACAATGGGAAAACCCCATATGTTCTTATTAGATTTTCCTTTGTTTTCAAGTTATAGCGTAATAGCAAATAAACAGAATCTCATACATTAACATTTTCTTAACCATAACGTTCTTTTAATAAATGTCTAAAAATTGCTTACTAATTGCACAGCTTATAAACTAAGCTGTGATAATTGCTTCAGGTTAGTTGTGTCTTTCTTCTTTAATATTGAAAGTATTTCTAATACGTCGAGTTAGTGCATCCTGTAGTATCAACTTTTAGTTTATATACTTGATTTTTAAATTAGCCCATAAACAATAATCTAGTGCTGTGAGGACTGGAGATCTTGGAGGCCAATTAATAGGACTACCGCGACCAATCCAACGCCCTGGAAATCTTTCGTCCAAATGTTGCTTGACCTGATGAGCGAAAGGTGCAGGAGCTCCATCGGCTGTTAGTAAATTTGCATTCTGATATTTGCAGGAGCATCTTTTTTTTTTATATGATAGGGCCCAGCACTGCAGGACTAATCATTTATGTCGCTCTGCGAGTGGTGCGTATGCGGAGAAAATGATTAACGTTGGTCTTGAATCTTTGGAAATTATACTCGATGGGGAACACGGCATCAGGGAAGTCGTTCCAGAGTGATGACGTTCTCCAACTAGCATTCCTTGTAATTAATTTTGTAAAAAAAAGAAGTTGTGGGTTCCTGTGACACGATTCATCAAAATGAAAGGTCCAATTAAATAACTATCGAGCATTCCACACCACACGTTTACCGAAAACTTATGTTCAAACTTACTTTCGACTGTTGCGTACGGATTTTTGATTGGCCATACATGAGAGTTACGAACATTATTAATACCGTCACGGGTGAATGTTGCTTCATCCGTAAAAAGGATACGCGATACAACACAATAATTATTAATTATCCACCGACAAAATTCCATACGTTTAGCATAATCTTCCGGTTTTAGGTGCTGTACTCTTTGTACACTGTATACATGATATGAATATAAGCTTTACTTTGTGGAGTGTGTTTATTACTCTTTCTTGTGGAATGCCCAATTGAGTACCAATTGTTCGTGAGCTGGTCGTTGCATCTTCTTCTATTTTACATATTTTCTACTTCTTCTAAACCTTGTCGAGTAGCTCGTTCAGATTTTATGTTAGCACTACCTTACCGGTCTCACACAATTTGTTGAAAACTCTGCTGGATACGTTTCTATGATGTCTCTGATATGGAAACCGTTGACGATATTCTTTAACAGCAGCTGTAGCACTTCCATTACAGTGACCATAAACAGCCACCATATTTGCATATCCTAAATTTGAATAAACACTTTAATCATTCAAACTTGAAAATAAACGTTAAATTACTGTCACAGTACACCGACACATTGTCAAAACAATGTCCACCTTCTGATAAAGCGCACGATTGTAACCGACAATTTTTAAAAAACTTTAACACTCTGTATATCAAAAACGGGGCAACTCCGGACATATGTTCATATGAACTTTTTTCCTTCGAATATTATAAGGAATCGTCCCCTCAAGTTACCGTACTTCTAAAACACCCTCTATATATTATATTAATGATTGGTAGTGATAGTGTACAAAACGCTCGGTCTGTCGTACCGCATTTGGCCAAAAGTTAGAGAAATTTAATTTTCAAGTACTAATTTTAATTGTAATTAAATATTAATAATAGTGCCACCTGTTTTAATCTGACGTTGATGTAGGTAGGTAAGCCAAGTTTGAAAATAGTGGTTTCCACAATATAATAGTTTTGGGCAAATAATGCATTTTGTTTATTGTTTATTTAAACGGTTCAGAAAACCTATATATGTGCCTCGACTAAGGATAGACCGTCGGCATATCGAGACAAAAAAGAAACAGTTCTGATTACGAATATGAATTAAAGTTGGCTACAATATTGCAATAATTTTAGACTTTTAGACTTTTAGAGAAGTTTTTGCTCATCTAAATGCCCGCCCCTACACCAATATAATATACTCAATTAAAATTTAATTTATTCTAAGCTAAAACACGTCTAAAACGTCACATCCTATTATCAAGTTTTCAATGTGTAGCTAGAGTAAGCGACAGGTACTCACTATTTAGTATTAGAATTTTCACAGATGACGTGATATTAATACGTGATCGGGAATTACGTGAAAATCGGGGGATTCACGCACCCTCCATTAGAAGGCTTAACTGGTAAAAATTTGAAACGGAAGAAGATCCGAATAACGAAAATTCTTTTTTTGTTATTCGGTTATTATATTGTAAATTTTTACTTAATTATCAAGATAGCGCCGGGGCACCATTTAGAAGGAATTAAAAAATATATAAAAAGTTCGATAAAGTCATAACTATCAAACTTGGGATCGTTTGAAGATTGAAAAGAACTTTCCGAGGAGCTATTACATATAAGACCTGTTTAAAAATTGTATTCAAAATGGCGCCATGTTGCTATCTTTGTCAAAACTTTTTACTAAAAAAGTAGTAGTTTGATTAATATTGAACTAACCTGAAGCAAAATTTCATTATTCTTACGTTTGTTAATCCAAAGTTAACGGAGAGACTCTATACGCGCACCGTATAACTTTTCACAGAACAGGGACCTGTTTTTGAGTTTCCCTGTATTTTTTATTAAAACCCAATCTTGTTTATGTTTTCACGTAGAGTCTAATATTGCCATTTAAAAAGCGTAGCGTCTATATTAACTGAAACCATTTTTAAGATATGAGCAATCAACTTTTTAAAATGCTGTATTCAATCTAATTTATTACGTCTAGGAGGTCCTGGCAAACAAAAGCCGCATAATAGTGATTCATTAAAATAACTTCTAGGAATTGGATTAGGTGCCATGAAAACTGAAAAATATAAATTCATGACATACATCACTACGATGATCAAGTTTGTTGATTTACAATTATTCTAATGCCACAAAAGAAAAAAGTGAGACGCTTCGCATTTACTTTTTATGCCGAAGATACTGTTTTAAAGCCTCTCTATGTATTTTGAACAATATCCAGAAAAACCTCAACCACAATGATTATAATAGACATACTTTAAAAGGCTGGATTTTAATATAAAGGAATGAGGTAAATGAGGAAATTGAAACAGTTCTAAACCAAGCTAATATTGTTTATAAATTTTATTATAATAATATGCTTTTTAATAAATGCTATGTATTGGACCTACAGGTGAATCAACCCCTTCTATGTCGACCAGACGAATTAAGTCGGCAGCAAACTTGAATGGTAATGTTGGCGAATATTAAAATAAAATAATTTCAAGCCCTTCAAAATTCATATTTCTCAAATATTACATTCTGAAGATGCAGACTAAAGAGTTACTTTTTGCCAGTGGATAAAGGATCAAGCCACAATCCGTCTGAATTTTTTAAATGGCATTATCTGGTATTTAGCCTTGAATTTGTTTAGGCATACATGGTGGTCCAAAGATTTTCAATTTTAAAATGATTTGTGCAAGAATGTCGATTTATAAATCCCGAGTCTGACTGCGTCCCAAACATATTTTCACATATTTAAATTCGTTATCCTAAACGAACGTGCGAATTTCTTATGTTTTAGCAGTTTTATTCGTCTTAAAAACGGTGAAACTGCCGGGAATTTAGGGCGACAATTTCATTGCCGCCATTACATTACCAAAATAATGTCGTAAATAAAGTTATATGCCGCATCAGACGTCGCTAGAGACATAAATCCTCTTCGGTTTAAGGAATGTCTCATAAAACCACTATAAGAACTTTAATATTACTTCATCATGAACGTGTTAAAATTGATGTGATTTCTTCCAAAAGTGCTTTTAGTTTATTCCGTTTCGTGTTTGTCGCTTTTTGTTGCTCATATAAGTAAATTCGCCCAGTTTATCTTTGCAACATTTGTTGAAACTAATGTTATAGAGCCGTAAGCTAAATTAGTATGAGGTGAACACTCATATTGACTGTATGGTGCATTTAATCTTAATGGTGATAAGAATTTATAAGAGATATTCAGTATTTGAATGGAATTTTAAGTTCCTATACACAAAATTGATCATATATGTGATCCGACAAATAAAATCGTTAGCTTCGGAAATACCTTCATACTTCGTAGCCCGAAGTTAGCGCTCTGTAGAAGAAAACAACCGTTCGCAGAAGAAATTGACGGCCTTAAATACTTTGTTAACGTTTCTTAACACGAAATGAATGCTTCATTTAATTGTCACAATTAATCTCCTTTCTCTGATCTAAGCCGGTGAGAGATTTTTCTTGTGGCCGCGTATGTTTGTGTGTTAACTAAAGTGCTCCCATGAGAAGAATCGAAACCAAACATTACTGCCGTCTCCCAATGGTAATTTATTTCTAAAGTCTCCCAGGAGAACAATTTGTTTCCCACAAAACCTTGTCTATTTGTTTAATTTCGTTGCCACGCTTGTGTCATCTTTAGAGCCATGAATTTGAATATTTTCTCTTGTTCGAATTATTTCCGAAGTTCTTCTACGTAGTTCACACAATACTCAAACATAATATTTTAAAGATTCAAATCCATTCATATCTACCTACTTAGTACACAATAAAGGGAATATAGGCGTATATAGGGCAACTTTTAACAATAGGAGAAAATTATATAGGTTCTTCGAGTAATTTAAATAATTAATTTGACTGAAAATTTAGGTCCGGTATTTGTATTTTATTCAAAACAAAGATAAACGCTGAACATTTCACGCCAAATTATCCGTCCTTTTGAGTGCTTGCACGGGATCAAAAGCAGGTAGACCCACACACGTGTCTTCTTGTGGTATTATTAATATCGTCGGCGGTTCAGCTATTTCTTGCAAGTATGGCGAAAGTAAATTTTTCAGAGGAACTGGTGATCTTTTTTCTTAGTTACAACAAATCTAATTAGAAAGCAAAGTATGTTAAAGAAATTTATGTTAATTTGTTGATTTAAAACATATTATCACAGTGGCATCTTGGGATGATTTGCATAGAATAAAAATAAAATACCCTGGACCTATTATAATAGCATCAAGAAAAATGGAAGGTTTTATAATTTAAGATTTATTTAACCAAACATACATTTATCTAAGTAAATAGTGGCTTTTCTTGGAAGTTATACATTGACCGAATGAGCACGTTAATCTAGTTGAAAAAAAAGAAAAATAATTCTAACAATGTCAAACAACAAGCAGCGAGGACCATACTATTGTTAATAATTTTAAAATTTTGCATTCCGAAAAAATATTGAATTTACTTAATAATATAACCATAAACAAATTCAAATATAAGAATTTAACATTAAATAATCAATTCAATGCCTCTTAACACAAAATCTAACTGCATTTATAATATTTTCATTTGTCCTGAGGCAATAATAGGTACCTCTAGTCTAAAGATATTACTTAATATTTGGGTCAAATTTAATTTGAAGGAGATCCATTGCATAACAATTGTTGTTATGCTTTAAATAAATAAATTGGTGGGAAACTTTCTGCTCTATAAGGTCAATATGAATGCAACAATTTTGCTATGCTTTTAAGCACACGTCTACCAGTTTTATTTATTTCTATAATTATCGTTTTGAAACGTGAATTCTATAAGATAATAATTTAAATGGAAGGATTCAACACTTCTATATTTTCCGTCCAAGGTAAAGCTCGGGCACAAAACCAGGTAGGAACGTGGAACGTTGATTCGTGACTTTACATAACGCGTTATTAATTTTCAATTAAGGACCACTTAGGAATGCGGAGAATTCGCGTAATTCACAGAAGGTGATAAAGTCGATAACAGATGCTCCCAAACCAATTCTATTATTACCAATGTTAGATAAAGTACTTTTAACCAATAAATAATTTTATAGGTGGAATTGCACCTAAACTTTCATATTTAAGAAAAGTTCTCTGACAGATCTAATGGAAAAATCGATTTTTCTGAATAGCTTTTCTTTCAAAATATAAATTATGAAATGAAAACCAAAATTTTAAGGAGGCAAAAAGGTTTAACAATATAGTTACATAAACTTACCTTCGTAAATAGAACATACAGGGTGTTACAAATTCGGGGCTAAGTACAGAGATCTCTGAAACTATAAGAGATACAAAGTATGTTAAATAGGGGAAAGTTCCAAAATATAGTGCTCAACAAAACGCCGCTGAAAAAATTTGAAATTTCCGAATACCTACGGAGATATCCGAGAAATAACGGAAATAAGTAAATTCGTTTTTATATTTTCCCGATTACATTTGTTGGAATAATTTCAAGCAAATGTCACATTTCCATTGCAACTTTCTCTCCTCTACTTTTTCTTTTCTACAAGTTCACATAGTTAATTTTTAATTCCGACGTTTCGTTGTCAGGCCACCATCATCAACTTCATTTTTTAGAATATGGACCTAAAATTTAAATTGCATATTGTTATTCTTATACCCCTAAAACCGTTCGATGTCTTCTGAATGCCATTCGGACATCTTGTTACTTAAAAATACATCAGCAAGGTTTTTGGATTTCTTTACAAATACTAACCTAGTGAAAATTAGAACAAAAACAGATACATAGTAGATGAACTTACTTAAATAATTAAATATTAGAATAAAATATTTTCAAGCTCTTCAAAGTAAATCTTTCTGAAACATTACATCCTGGAGATACAGAGAGAACAGCTCCTTTTTGCCAATGGATAAGGGATCAAGCCATAATCAATCTGAATTTTTTAAATCGCATTATCTGGACAGATGTCAGGATTCACAAGCTGTGATTTGTTTAACAGAAATAACGAACATGTTTGGGCTGTAGATAACCCCAAAGTTAATAGAGAACTTCTTCCCTAAATCAGGAATTTCATTAAAATGTTTGAGCAGAATTGTGTGGGGACAAAATTTTAGGTGCATTTTTATATGATCATAATTTACATGCAGATAGTATATCTTAATTTTTTAAATAACCAACTTAAAGATGTTTTAATGAACTTCCGGCGGACCACCCGACGTTTAACTCGTGGATTTCTTTCTATGGGGTGCAATAAAAAATGAAGTGTATAAAAATTACATTGTTCGAAAGTTGATCCAGTTAGGTGAAAAAATTATAACTTTATACCAAACTTTACGCAAAAGATCAATTGGGAGGGCAGTAACAAAAGTAAATAACAAATCAGTTAAATGTTTAAACGTAACAGGCAGTCTGTTCTAACCTTTGAGATAAGTTTTAAGGATAATCTTACCTTTTTTTAATTTTGTTTCGATATTATCGGTGCCTTAATCCTGTTATAGTGTGACGTGTATCTTATTTAAGTAACTTTATCTAATGTGTATCTGTGTTTGTTCTGTTTCTCTTATCCATTATTTATTACATTTATTATTATTACCTAAATAAGTATTTTAAAGACAAAAAACATTTTAGTTTTCTCTTACGCACAGCGTCTGCTTAACTCCAAATAAATACTGTGATTTTCACCCGGGTAGTATTTGTGAAAAATCCAAAAACCTTGTTGATGTATGAGAATCAAAAATATGCAATTTAAATTCCAGGTCCGTATTCGAAAAAGTGAAGTTGATGATGATGTCCCGAAAACGAAAGGTCAGAATTAAAAATTAGTTATGAGGAACAGAGAAGCCTCACGTGTCTGATCGAAAACTATAACAACTGTAAATTATAGAACGGTAATTCAATGCGTGCTTCATCAGAAAAAGAACATTTTTTATAAATCTTCCTTTTATTTTGATTTATTAAAAATTCGTTTAAAAAATCAGCTGAGTGTAGGGATCACTATGCATTTTCTCTTGTTACAAGATAGATCAGTATAAAACATGCGTATGTTTTATTGTAAACTGTTTTGAGGTCAATAATAAATTATTATTAAAAAAAAAAATCTTTTGATTTGATAGATATTGAACCTCATCCATCTTTTGTGATTTTTTTAAGGGCATATTTATTATATAAAAAGTTTAATTACAAAAGTAGTATGATTTTTGAACTGTGTGTGCTTCCTGTTTCGGTGAATGAAGGTGAGCCTACAATATAGATATTTTGACATGATAGACGAAGTAAGTAAAAACTGGCAGATAGCGAAAGTTACTAAAATGCGCACGGAGTAGTAGTTAGCAATAGGCTAAGAGCAGCCACACAGCGCATCGGAGTGATTTGTGCCAAATGAGCAAGCAATTAAACTTCGCTTGCTGCTAAATCAATTGTCAACCATTCGAATCGAACAATGTTTAAAGTTTACCAAAGGAACAAGCAGCATTAAATGGAATTAGTAAGCTGGATTTCTGTTTCTTGTTAGATTTTAATAGCAAGGTAAAAACGCGGTCTCCGTCAACAATTCTCAAATAGATCACGGCCGCGTAAGGCTTAACCGAAGCGCCCGAAAAACCAACAGGTTAAAATAAAATACGCAGGGTATGCTGATGTACATTTAAGGAAGCGCTTTCCAACCCTTCGAAGGCAAGAAGACTTTATGCTGAGAGATTTCCAGCTCAGACCGTCTCAAGTCCAAAAACTATTCAAAGGGTTGATCGGAGCCTAAGGAAAACAGGTAAAAGATTATTAGAAAGCAATTATTGGAGTTAACGAATTAATTTTTAAAATTTTTTATTTACGGTACGGTAAGGGACCTCCCAGGAGAGCACGAGAACATCACATAGAGGAACAAATTTTGCAAGATATTGCTGACAACCCTTCAAACAACATAATAAAGATCGTGACACAAAACGGGTTGTACATGAAACTCTAAAAGAACAGTTACTTCACTTCATTGACTTCACTCGTATCGTGATCAAAAAGTACACGCTATTTTTGGTTTATACAGCAACATAACCTAAATCTAAATTTTTCTAATTTTATTTTGTTTACCGATGAAGCCGGTTTTACAAGAGATGGCATAATAAACTCACACAATTTACACTTTTGGGATGATGAATATCCGCGCGCCATAATTTAAAACAAACACCAACAACGGTTTACGGTAAATATGTGGGCTGGCATTATCGGACATAACCTTATATGTCCATTTGTTTTGGGAGAAAGACTGAATGATGAGATTTATTTACACTTTTTGCAGCAAAATTTGAATAATTTATTGCAAGACGTGTCTTGTCTTAATTTGTACTTGTGTCTCATAACAGCGATATAACTTTAGTGAAGGCAAGAATAACTTTTAGGAGGAACGTCGAGCTTATTTCAAATAAAGGAATCTGTAAAAACATATAATTTCAAATAAAATTTACCTTAACCCTTGGAACATAATCAATGAACATCAAAAGCACCCATCCATTTTAATTAAAATATTTATAAGCAAGTAATGCCGTCGTCGCCGCTCGTTTTGCAACGCAAATTATTTTACAGGACTAGTCCGGTAAAAAAATTTTACCGGACTTATTGCTGTAAAACCTTATTTTCTGGACTAAATTCAAATATGTAAAGGTGTGTTTTACAATACAGTATGAAATAAAATTATTTACCAAAAATGTATTTCGAGATTTCAACGCTTGGCTAGATAATAATTACTATTATACACATAATTTCTAGAAACCAAAATACTACTACTTTTTGAGTGTCAATTTGAAAAATAATATGGCGCCTCGACAACATCCTGGACAAGCTAGCCACCTAATATTAAAAAATTACAGTTTATATTTTGTATTGTAACTAACTGAAAATATTAAACTAAATTTTACGGTGCAAACTGAATGGCTTTTAGAATTACCCACATCTCTTCAAATAATTTGCATCTATTTAGAGTCTTTTAAAGCCACACTTCCCACATTCAATGCCTCATTCCAAGCGTCATTTAAGCAGCACGCTGGGTAAATTTTCTCGTTTAATTTTAGGATTGTAATGCAGTAATCAAAATTGGATTATTTTTGACAATGTAAAAAGTGCAATTATTTAACTACATAGGAATCACTCCGAAGCTGAGCCGATCTGTTATTTAAAACCTTTTTTACTATTATTAAAATATTTATAAGAATGGATATACAGCGTGTCCCACATTTGCCATAATAGAAACAAACCATTCGATTTTTCGCGAAAATGGTAAAGGAATTTTCGATTTTAAATTTTGCGTAAGATAAATATCTGATCTAAGATTTTATGTTGTATTATGTCATATTAAGAAAATGCATTTTTGAAACGACAGACAGTAAACGAAAATAACATAAAAAGATAATAAAAAAAATTTAATATCACTGCAAACTTTCGAAGAACAGAAGACGTTCCCCTAATTCATAACAATGAAAAGTTGCCAAAAAAAATAATTAGAAAAAGTTTTTAACGGCGGTGCGTAATTGTTTTATGCTTTCCTTTAATGCGGCAAAAATGACTGTTTTACGTCGCATTATTTTCTCTTTACGGCTCGTAACGCCTCAGGCAGTAATTTACTCAAATTCCCGAAAGTATCGGGAGCCACAGGACATTATAAAAAGTAATAATTAAAGGTAAATACCGTTGTTATGATTAGCATAAAAGTACTAGAAGTTGCATTAATCTTTTATGTATTCTTTAGATACAATATTTTTTAAATACATTATTTTATTTTCTGAAATATACTGAAAGCAAAGGATAATTTAAAAGATTCTTATTTCATAAAACCATGTTGCTATAAATCGAAGAAGCTTTCCTGAATACAGGCAAACGTAGACTATTAAGAAAAAATTAAGCTACTTAGTAAAGCATGTGAACTATATGTATATTTGTTACAGCAGCTATTTGAAATTTGAAGAAAATTAGTGCCTTAATTTTACTTAAAAGTCTATTCTTTTAGGTGATTATTTTATATACAGTGTGTATGAGCCAAGTGGAATAAATTCGATAATAAATACATGGGGGCGTGTCTGAAAAAACGCTCGGACACGTCGATTTTCTAGTTGCGCATTCTTTTCAATAAAGATTTTTTATACAGGGTGTGTCATGTAACAGTGGCCAATACTAACTTTTTTATTGTAAATGCAACACCCTGTATATTATTCAATTTTTGGATTCTTCAGAAAATTTTAGACATATTTCATGTACCGGGTGTTCGACCTAAGGAGGTAATCGGCTATATCTCAGAAAGTAATAACACTAGGACTTTGGGAAAAATGTATATGGATAAAAGCGGCCAAGAGAAATTGCTGAAAATTATTTTCAAGTTCGAAAAATGACCGCTAGGGGGCGTAAGAGATTTTTCAAAATAGAAATGACTATTTTCTCTTGATTTTTCTTAATAAAAATATGTTAAAAATATAAACATTGTATTCTTCATAAAATTATGCAACTTTATGTAAGGAATCGGTTTCTTCTATTTTCAATAATAAAGTGGTGGGAGAAGGTCAAACTTTTGTTCCTTCAAACGTTGATATCTCTGCTTTGGATAAACCGATTTTATTCGACTTGGTCTTGAAAAAAAGCCCTTCTTTTCCTCTACACATGGATCTATTAGCTATACTATATTGATTCTGATGGTGGCCACTAGATGTCGTTTTTCCGTAATCCCTCAATGAACAAGGATTTTCTCAAAAAAATCAAATGTTATGATATGACTTTTTCATCATTTTTTATTTTAGGCTTATAAAGGCTATTAAATAGTGGAATAAAAAATCCAGGTCCGTATTTAAAATAAAAAAGTTGATGATGGTCGCTCGAATCCGAAACGCCGGATTTCTCTAGTTTAATAAAAGATGTCACGTTGCGGTTTTCAGTTCCTTATAGTAACTTTTCCTCCTCTACAAGCTGATGGGGTTAGTTTTTTAATCCGACGTTTCGGATTCGAGCGACCATCATCAACTTTCTTATTTTAAATACGGACCTGGATTTTTTATTCTACTATTTAATAGCCTTTATAAGCCTAAAATAAAATATGATGAAAAAGTAATTACATAATATTTGATTTTTTTGAGAAAATCCTTATTCATTGAGGAATTACGGAAAAACGCCATCTAGTGGCCACCATCAGAATCAATATGGTATAGTTAATAGATCTACGTGTAGAGGAAAAGAAGGGCTTTTTTTCAAGACCAAGTTGAATAAAGTCGGTTTATCGAAAGCAGAGATATCAGCGTTTGAAAGAGAAAAAGTTTGACCTTCTCCCACCACTTTATTATTGAAAATAGAAAAAAACGATTCCTAACATAAAGTTGCATAATTTTATGAAGAATACAATGCTTATATCTTTAATACATTTTTATTAAGAAAAATCAAGAGAAAATCGACATTTCTATTTTGAAAGTTCTCTTATGCCCCCAGCGGTCATTTTTCGAACTTGAAAATAATTTCCAGCAATTTCTCTTGGCCGCTTTTATCGATATATATTTTTTCCCAAAAGTCCTAGTGTTATTACTTTCTGAGATATAGCCGATTACCTGCTTAGGTGGAACACCCGGTACAATATCCTATACCTATTTTCAACTGTTTCGGAAATATTAAGTGTTTTCAGATTTATTATAAGAATCAAGAACATACTAAAAAACTAATAAGTAATACTGTTTATTTTTGATAATGTAAAAAACAAAAAAAAACGTTAATGTAGGGATTTATTCCCGTTTCGTCGATTCACCGTTTCGTCGACTGGACAATTTTACCTGTTTTGTTACCGTTTCGTCGATTGAGGAATTGAGGAAGGAATAATTACTAGGTACCTATTAGATATAAATGACACCCATTTATACCTGTAAAGGCCAGTCGACGAAACGGGAAAATTTCTTAAAGTCGACGAAACGGGAATCGACGAAACGGGAATATACCAATGTAGGAGATGTTGAGAATTGATGTTAAAATGTTTTTACTGATATGAAATAAAAAAAAAGGTATAAATAGTTTTGTTTACTTTTGGTTTAAAACGCCTGACCTTAGCAAATTGTTGTCTGCCTGCACTACAGTAGCTGTCAGTGTTATAGTCGTTTAAGTTTCGTTAATCAGAAAAATGGTTTATTTAACAGAAATGCACAAAATAACAATTCTACAGATGATTGGTTATGAAGATAAAACACGGACACAAATGAAAGTTGCTCGCTTCTTTCATGAAACATTTCTGAACTTGCCGCCTATAACTCAAGGGATAATTAGTAAAATAGAAAAGCAGTTTCGCCAGCTTGGACATGTAAAGCAGATAAAAAAGTAGCTGCTAATGCAATAAGTGATGATACCAAATTAGATATTATGCTTGAGTTTCAGGAAAACCCACATACTTCTAGTCGAAAAACAGCCCCAACGTTTGATGTTTGCCATTCATCGATTATTCGAAAATTACAAGAAAATAAAATGTATCCCTATAAAATGATACCTACTCATAAGCTCATGGAAGACGATTTTGATAGTATTTTTGTGAACAAATGATGGCAATGTTAAATAACAATGTGATCCAATTAGAACATGTTTTGTTTTCTGATGAGTGCACTTTACACTTCACGGTCATGTTAATCGTCAGAATTGACGCTATTGGTCTAGGGAAAATCCTCACTGGATGAGAGAAGAACATACGCAATATCCTGAAAAGGTTAATGTTTGGGCAGGAATTGTTGGAGATTATATCATAGGTCCCTTTTTCATTAATGGCAATTTAAATGGCGATAATTATTTAGCACTGCTCCAAAATAATATCTTGCCAACTTTGACCAACTTATATCCTGATCCCAGCAAACCCACAACTTCCAGCAAATATGATATGGTTTCAGCAAGATGGAGCACCGCCCCATTACCAAATCAATGTCCGGCAGTACCTCAACCGAGTATTTCCAAATCGGTGGATAGGGAGGCTTGGATCGATGGAATGGCCAGCCGATCCCCTGATCTGACACCATTAGACTTCTTCTTATGGGGTTATGTCAAAAATATTGTATACAAAACTAAACCTCTCGACTTAGCTGACTTAAGAAGACGAATAACGCTTGCGATTAGATCGGTCACGCCTGAGATGTTCAGTAACGTTAGAAGAAATTTCTATTTAAGACTAGGATGTTGAAAGACGTTCGCGGCGAGCATTTTCAACATCTCCTAGATTAATGTTTTTTTTTGTTTTTTACATTATCAAGAAATAAACAGTTTTACTTATTAGTTTTTTAGTGTCCATTGTGGGTAAAAAATAAAATTGCTTGTTAAGTTTCACTATTTATTCAGTTACCTGACACGCGTGTTTCGACCCTTTCAGGTCATTTTCAAAGAAGTAACTGAATAAATAGTGAAACATAACTAGCAATTTTATTTTTTACCCATAATGGATAATATACGGTTTCACCAAGAATGTAGCCCAACGCAAGTTTTTTAGTGTGTTGTTAATTTTCGCAATAAATCTGAAAACACTTAATAGTTTCGAAACAGTTGAAGATAGGTACAGGATATTGTACATAAAATATGCCTAGAATTTCCTGAGGAATCCAAAAATTGAATAATATACATGGTGTTGCATTTAAAATGAGAAAGTTAGTATTGGCCACTGTTACATGACACACCCTGTATAAAAAGTTTTTATTGGAAAAAATGCGCAATTGGAAATACCAATTGGCTGATACGCACTGTATATTTTCAGGTTAACTCAACAGGTGCAATTTAATTTAAGTATCTTCAATATTGTATCAGGGGTAATTTACGCTATGATCTTTTATGAGACAGACGTGACGCCTTTCGGTGCTTGTGGATCGTTTATTGCCGACTGTTTATTGTTGATTCAATCATGGCTAATTAGACTATAATCCAATTCATAGCAACGTGTTTTATACTATGAGCCAAATTTTTTAAATCTTATAGTGTAAAAACTAGGTAACTATAGTTTTATTATAAATACAAACCCTTCTTTGTACGCTTTAGTGTATATACCTGAGAAAGCAGCCGTGCAGCAAAACATGTTGTAAGGAATCTATAATAGACTGATTGTCAACAAAATAGTTACACATACAGGGTGTTTCCTAACCTCGGTCAAAGGATGAAACTGATGAAACATCACGTAATTGTAAGATGAAAATGTGGTATAAATTTGTTTTGAAAGTCTGTTTTCGAAATACAAGGTGTTAAAAAAAAATTTATTCATGTTTTCTTTTTATTAACATTTAATGAAAAACAAAATTCGAATAATATTTGCCACACGTAATAAGAGGTTCGAGCACTGTATTTTGTGTTCATGTTCTTTTCAATTAGTTCAGTGACGAAGATCCGGGTAACGACTACTAGAATTTCGCAAAAATAGATATTACGGGCGTGTTAAATACTGAAAATTCTTATATTATTTTATTAAGAAACTAATTCTAAGCAAAATAAGCTTCTTGCATTTTTCTCTTATCTCTTACAGTTTTCGAGTAAAAAATAATTTTATTGTTCACGTCACAAAAATCTCATCATTTTGTTGTTTAAATAAACAGTAAGCTTTGCGTGATTCCATAGCAACCACATTTATTGTCTTCCAAGTCAAGTCAAGGGTCAAGTGTCCTCACGAGTTATTTAATAATTTAAGTGTACTGAATTTTAAATTTAATCCTTTTTTTATGGCTGAGTTTACCAATCAAGAAATGGCTCAAACTCATTTTATGTACGGTTTGGTACATGGAAATGCAATGAAGCCAATGCGTTTGTATGCAGAACGTTTTCCTAATAGACGAATACCATTTTCAAAAACATTTACAAAGTTGCATTTCAGATTAGAGGAAACAGGTAGTTTTTCGAAAAACAAATTAGGCGGTCAACAATTTACAGTAAGAACCCCGGAACTTGAGGAAGACATTTTAAATATAATTGAAGTATCTCCAGGCACAAGTACGAGGAAATGTGAGTGATAAAACAGTATGAAGTGTCTTAAATGACTATTCTCTTTATCCTTATCACATACAATGTGTGCAAGCTTTGTTGCCTCAGGATTTTCTAACTAGAGGTAATTTTTGTAATTGGTTTCAAGAAAAGTCTTATTTACAGATGAAGCAAATTTTTCGAGAGACTGCATTATAAATTTTCATAATAACCATATTTGGGCTGAAAATCGATAGACGTCACCAGCATAAATTTTAAGTTAATCTGTGGGCAGGAATTATTGCAGATACCTTAGTTAGTTAGGGCCACACATTTTTTCCCGATGCGGCTTACTGGTGAAGTCTACTACAAATTTCAAAGCGAGGAATTCGCAGGACTGATGGAAGAAGTGCCTGTAAGAACAAGAACTTTAATGTGGTTCATGCATGACGGCGTACCTCCTCACTTTACAATAGTTGTTAGAAACTATTTGGATCAACAATATCCTGATCGTTAGATAGTTAGAGGTTGACCTCAACCATGGCCACCCCGTTCACCGGGCCTTAGTCCTTTGGACTTTAATTCTGTGGTCACTTTAAACAACTTGCCTATACTACTCCTATTGAAACTGTAGAAGAACTTCAACTGCGCATTATTAATGATTTTAATACTTTGCGCCAGTCCCGGGGTATTCCGACGCGTAAGGGACAATTTAGCACGTCGAGTAGATGGGTGTTTACTGGCTCATGGATGACACTTTCAACAATTTATTTATTATTTATTATTCAGAGCTTTTGGATGTTATAATTTTTTTAGGAAATTCTTGTGACGTGAACAATAAAATTATTTTTTACTCGGAAACAGAAGAGATACGAGAAAAATGCAACAAACTTATTAAGACTTAATTTGCTTAAAATTAATTTTTTAATAAAATAAAACAAGAATTTTCAGTGTTTAACATGCGCGTATTATTTCTTTTTGCTAAATTTTAGTAGTCGTTACCCGAATCTTCGTCACTGAACTAATTCAGGAGTTCAACATGAACAAAAAATAAAGTGATCAAACCCCTTATAATGTGTCACAAATATTATTCGAATATCGTTTTTCATTAAATGTTAATAAAAAAAAAATGAATAAGAATATTTTTAACGCCCTGTATTTCGAAAACAAAGCGACATTCAAAAAAATTTTATACCACATTTTCGTCTTACAATTACGTAAGAATTCACCAGTTTCATTTTTTGATCGAGGTTAGGAAACACCCTGTATGTATACCTATTTTATTGACAATAATTCTATAGATTCCTTACAACTCGCAACGTGTTTGGCTGCACTGCTGATTTTTCGGGTATACACTAAGGTGTACGAAGAAGGTTTTATAAATTTATTTATAATATTACTAATTAGCTAGGTACCTAGATTTGGAATAATTATTCTAATAACAAACAAGAAATACGTTTTACAATGGTGAGTTATTTAAATATATTTGATTATTTATCCCTATTTCTAAGTTTGCGAGTAGTAATACAGTTAAAAGAAATTGATATTATCTCTTTAAGCAGAGCCTGAGTAAACTTATCTTGCAGATAAATTACGCAAAGCTTTGCGACCTTAATCGAAAATTTACTTGTTTAGATTAGTTAAAGGTAAAATCAGCAAGAAGAGAAATAACTTTGTTCCGCTCTGTAACTGGATTTTGGATGACAGTAATAAGCATTAGTGCTGATTCTGCTTTATCTTCGAAACCATTGACTAAAATTAAACCTCCGGTTAAATTACTAGGAATGAGACAGATTTAACCGTGGGATAATGACGAGTATTCAAAATAATGAGTATTAGAAGAAGTTCGTCACCTTTTTATTAAATTTTCTTTTGTGTAGAACAATAATGCTTGACCATCGGATTTCCGTAAGACTTCCAGAATAAATGACAGTGATAATGATGTACTTTGGCTTCAGACCCTTACAACAATTATTATTCTTAATAATTCCGAATTCCTAGTACGACATAAACTTTTGAGCAAATAATATAAAGGCTTGACTGACGAGTAAAAGTAACACTTAAATCCATCAACTATTATATTATTTGGTTAGAGCTGAAAGGCCATTCGCCTGAAGGAATACCTGAATCGATTTCAGAGCCATAATACGTTAATGGAGACTCTATATGCACTCCAAAGCACGTGTAATGCAATATGGCTCGATATAATATGTATAAATTATTATAAGTGAACGATAGATGTTTGTTTATTAAATTTGCGTTTAATGTGGTTGGATGTTGCCTGCATGGAAAATTTCATTTTCTTTAAGTACATAATGTATAATAATGGTAATCAAATAAGTTTTGTTTTATTTCTATTAATAATTACACAGGCCGGCAGGATTTCATTTCTCACCTGATTTAAATATATTTGACACATTCCCAAAGTCGTTACCATTATCATTTAAAAAGTAAAGTTTTCATACTAAATCTAAAAATGCGTATTGAAACAACATGCGCGAAATAAAGTAGACGCAACATAAAAAGTTGTAATTTTTTTGTAATGTCATATTACAATGCCCATAAAACAGCTATAGAAAGCGCAAGCGCCATAATTGTTTTAACTTCTAAGTAATATCAAAGTTTACAGAATGAAATACAGTTGCGTCACTTCATCAAATTATCAAAACGACCTGCCTCTCATGGCAGGTGGCGGCAGTACGCTTGTGATCTGCATATTATATGAAAGTACCAATTTAAAGTGCGGAAACTTATTCTGTTAGCTTTGGCAATATGATGGAATAAGAATGTTATGTTACTACAGGGTTACCTCAACATATATTTTTTTCCTCGTTTTTGAAACTCTTTTTGGAAGAGTCTACTCACAAAATTCAAAAACCTATTATTGAAGTATTTTTGAGGCCCTCGTACATTTTGATTTGTTTTATTTGAAGAAATATTTAAAAGCATATTTAAATAAAATTGAAAAAGTAGTCCTCGCAGTGGAGTTGGCGTAATGCAAATAAAACAATCAAGTCTTCCTCCAACAAATTTTAATTGAAAAATGTTGGTAATAATCCCTACATTTTTCGGGCGTCTAGACGTCCATCGTCAGGGGACACTAAAAGGGATTTCAAATTGGTAAAACGACCAGTTAAAATGGAATAAATAATGACTTATCAAAAATCGAGTGGAATAAAATTAATGAGTACAACTGGAAGTGAGTAGTAACTTCAAAAATTTTTGAAAATGGAGTAAACTTACAAATTTTATGTAAATTCTGAAAAAGCATTTTGGTTCGAATAAAGTTTTTTTTTTTAAATTAAGACTTTTCAAATTTTATTTATTATTCTTTAATGGTTTATAAAGAGATTTTGAAATTGTGAAGAAAGAAATTTAATTAAGATTTATTTTTGGAGACATGCTCCGTATTAAAATGTTAATTTAGAGAAAATTGGAAAAATGGGTCTATTCCCCATGGCAACCAAAAATGAAAAATAAATGTCATTTAGAAAAATGAAGAATTTTGAAAACTTTTTTTAAAAAATTTTAAATAGTGCTAATCACCATCGTGTTCACTCTACACACACGTGTCTCGGAGTAAAGCAGAAAAACAAATGTGACATCATCAAAGTTGACGGCAATCATAAAATTTGAGAGGTTTTTAAAATACCCGATATTGGGTATACAAACAAAATCCACGAGGATCTGTCAATTATTTATGGAAAAGAACTTATAAGTTGTGATCACTGGACATTTAAGGTACCTGAAGAATGACCACACTAAAGACATCTGTCAACGAATAATTGAATTGTGTAGTTTGTTAAAAAATGGAGTTATTAAAATTTACGAGTCGAAGAAAGGGGGAAACACTATAGTGACAGCAGATGGTACACTCAATTTAAGCAGTCGCTTCACCAATTTCAAATCCCTTCTAGTATCTCCAGGGCGTCTAGACGCCCGAAACATGTAGGGAACATTACCAACATTTTTCTATTAAAATTTTGTGGAGGAAGACTTGATTGTTTTACTTGCATATAAATAAATATAGAAAATTTACAGTTTCAGATTCCTTGTTTTTTATTCTGGTCTTCAATTAATTAACAAACAAATTATTAGTTTGCACTGGTTTGCGTGTAATATAATATTTTACCAACTAGAAAAATTCCTCCATTTAAAAATAATAATGAAATTTTAATGTTCCTTAAGGCTATAACGAATGATTTTTAAAAATATAGGTTGAAATGTAAGAAGTAACAACAAAAGCGTAAATACAAAATGTAATAAGAAATAATAAAAAAAGCACAATGTGAACCTGATACCCAAATTTTATTATTCCAATTCTCATATTCGACATAAATCATTAGATAAAATATAAAATATGTTTTTTACATCAACATTACTTATTTTGGTAACGATCCAGATTTAAATGAAATCGTAAAAAACTCGGTATTACATCGCAATACAATATTTTAGAGTTTATTGATTTGCTATTTAAGATAACAGGAAACATCGGAAGAAATCCTAAGATAGAAACAAAATGAATACATGCTATAAGATTTCGTTTAAACAAGTAGATGGTTCATGTTTACTTTTTAACCGAAATAAAGTGATTATAATTTCATAAATAAGACTTTGACAAAAAGTAACCGACCTATATTGATTACATATTCTATATTTATTAACCTTCGTAAAAGACGTATGAAGCAACCTTAAATAACATGAATTGACAATTTGAGCAAATCGTTCACCAGTTATTAGATACAGTAACTTTACATTAAAGTAGTTTTAGATATAGAAGAGGGTATAGTTAATTAGAGTATTTGAGAGTTTTTAGGTATCAAAACCGGCAATGACCATCTTTTCTTGATCTACAAAAATGTAGAACAACTTTCCTTTATTTTTGTGATTTCAGAGTGGCCGACATGGATATAAAATTCGATTAAAAAAAGCAACAGCAGACAAATCTAAACAGCCCAGTATACATATTTGTTATTTTTTACCCACCAGTTAATTTCATAAAGCGATATCACAAATACTGCCACAATGACTGGCGTGTCCGTCAGATTAAAATCAAATTTGATTAACTTGTTGAATATTGTTCGGTATACTCTTAGCCACGAGAGCCATGTTTTAAACAGTGAATATTTATTTATCACAAGTTATGCAAGAGGAAAAATAATAATTAAGTTTATTATTCCGTTTATAACAGGGGTCGTTCACGATGAGTACCCTATTCAAAGATCACGGGTAGTATAAAAGGTCTATTCTTGAAATTTAGGTGTTTAATGTTCTCATGGATTTATTATGTTGAGTTTAAACCGGAAGTAGGAGGCAAACTATTTTATAGGATACACTATATAATATTTCGGACCAATTAAATTCTTTATACGATTCCAAGCAACTTTTGTTAATAATCATCTTATATCTAACCATTTCTGAATTAAAAGTTATATATATAATATATACAGGGTAACCTGTAAGTACAGGACATACTCTCGGGAGCATATAGAGGAGGTCAAAATAACCCTAATTTGTCATAGAAAAAAATTTTTAAAGTGCCCCTTAACGGAGATACGGAGCACCAAAGGGGTACCCAGCGACAAATAAATAATAAAACAATAAAACACCAGTCGTTTCTATTTCGTGTACAATGTATTATTGACAACACTTTTCTAAATTCGCTGATTTATTAAGTATATAACACTTAAGTAATAGAGGATTATTCCTATAGTGAATATGTTGACTTGCATCTAATTTATGGAGAAGTCTCGGCAATTATGTGGAGGCGAGAAGAATTTATTCTGATACATTTTCAATTCTACGTTTACCGCACCGAAGAACATTTGAAAGGGTTGATCGTAGCTGCAGAGAAGCAGAAAAAAATTTAAGTAAAATAAAAAAAATTATTAAAGTAGCTAATCTCTTGCTAATCTGTTTTCGGAAGTTTTTTGCCGCATCGTGGCGGAGAAGAGCAAGGAACCCTCAGTTAGAGAAGGACATTCTGGAAGAGATTGCTGAAAATCCCTAATAGTGTAAGAGATCTGTCGGTCCAAGCTCATGCGACAAAGTGGGTTGTTCATGAGACCCTTTGAAAACAAGTGCTACATCCTTACCACGTCTAAAAGGTACATGCCACATCTCCCGCTGATTATCCTGCAAGAGTTAAATATGTAATAGAATGCGTTTTGCAACGATTTAGGCAAAATCATAATTTTACTAGTATTGTTTTGTCCACGGACAAAGCCGGTTTGACCCGAAACGAAATAATAAATTGCCATAATTTCAATATCTGGCAAAATCCCCATGCAACATACAGAGAAAGTACCTACAAAAGTTTATGATGAACATGAGGGTGGGGATTATTGGGAAATCATTGAAGACAAATTAAATGGTGCCATGTATTTGAAATTCTTGTAACAAAGCTTAAACGGTTTTTTAGAAAATGTGCCCTTAAAAATTCGATATCAGAAGTGGTATATGCACGACGGTGCACTGTCATATTTTGGCAATTTAGTTCATCAGCACTTATCGAGGTGGGCCTATTTTATGGCCACCGAAGGCGCCCTCACTTGGATTTCTTTTTATGCAGATATTTAAAGAGGCTCGTATATATGTTCGACTCTAGTTCATAACAGCGAAGATCTGATCTAAAAGAATAACACGCCATTTCAACAAAATTCGAGATAATCCTGGAGTGCTGTTTCAAGTACAACAAGAAAACATCCATCGGCTAGGGAAATGCATAATGGTACAGTGACGGAAATAAAATTTCGTACACTTATTTTTTTCCTGACGTGATGTCGGCTTTTGTATACCTGGATCACCTGGAAACGCACTTTACTTTTTGACAAATTGTTATTGATGTCATCAGATTTGAAAATTATATTATTTCATTTTAACAAATTTTGTGAACATGAATCAACTCGAGAAGGCGAGATTAATTGCTTTATTCGAAGACGGTGTTTCCCTACGAAGAATAGCTGAGCAATTTGGGAAACCAAGAAGCACTATACGAAGCCTAAGAACTAAATGGGAAAATACAGGATCATTGGAAAGTAGGGCTGGAAGTGGCAGAAGAAAAATTTGGCCCATTTCGAAAATCTGCTGATATAAACAAAAAGAAGCAAATCTTTCACATTTTTAACATTCTCGCATTTAAGTGATTTCCGAAATGTCAACCCTTTCAATGGTTCCTTTATGCGGCACCCTTCGGTTTGAAAATGTCGAATAAATGCTTTTTAAATCCACACAATTCCCAAGGGCTTGTCCATAAGTTAGATGCATGTGAGCATAAATGAGATGTAATAATAACAGATTTTATTATTATAATGCGAATTATTAGTTATGTTGTTATTCAATTAGTTACTGTTTTTAAATAACTTAAGTGAATAAACTTGATTATTAAATCAATTTCGAAAGTCAATGCTTAAACATCTAATATAAGAAATGTGCCTTCTTCGAAAACGGCTAATTTTATTGAAACAAATTTAGAGTATCTTTTTTAAAGAGAAATTACTATGACTATTTAAAAAATCGGTTTTCAGCTCTGTAAAATTACTCCTGCCAAAATTTTGGCCCAACGAGTGTGGTGGCAAGTCTGCTTCTAACCTCCTGTATGATGTAAGACATCTAATGTAGTATAGTTTTAGGACTCTTTATGGCCTACATAAAATATTAAAATTTCATAAAATTATACATGTCGGTTCAAAAGTTAGAGCCGAAAACGCTGGGGCTCTCCATCTCCGACAAGGGGCACTTTAGGATTATTCTTCTATGACAAATTAGGGTTACGCTCCCGAGAATATGACATATACTTACCCTATATATTAAAATAATTTTTCCTAGCATGCCGAACCTAAAGAAAAAATATTTTCCTGCTAAACATTAAAATTTTGACAGCATTCAGTTGTTTTTATCTTCTAACAAATACTAGACATTACTTATAGAGGGTGTTTCAAAAATCACGAAAAAAGTATTAACGGATTGAAAATTTTCGCAACTAATTTTCTTATTTTTTTTTAGGTTCTGTTAGGCGGAGGTCGCCGGCACTGGCTGCCCAAAGTGGCCCACGATCCGGAACAAACAAAAGAAGAAGGCCGTCGTCTGGACGGCAGGAATTTGATCGACGACTGGGTCAGAGACAAAAAGAAAAGAGGGCTGAAGGGCGAATATGTTTGGAACAAGGGCCAGCTAGACAAAATTAACCCAAATCAGATTGACTATATATTAGGTAAGATTATTGCAATAGTATTATTCGTTTGCGACGAAATATGCTTTACTTATTTAGTTCTAACTACGGCAAAAAAAAATTTGGTAAATGAAAAAATCATAAGAATGTATTAGTAGAATATGGCGCCTTGCCCATTTAACCAGAACAAATATGTATAGTAAAGCCAAGATGTTCTTATATCATCAGAGCATCTGACCCAATGCCCATGTAGGTATATTTAAAGTTGCTATGTATTGTGTGGATATTTATTGTATTAGTTATCATGTTAGTTATGAATGCCTGATGATGCCAATGAACTAACATGAACTAACCTGAAACCGAGATGTAAAAATGTGTACCAATCTTTGCTGAAAAGAGATTTTAATTCAAGTGTTGCTTTAACCGAGACATCTGCTTTAACAAGTATTTCTATTATCTTCAGAAAAGGATATAGTACTGAAACCTATCATTCCCAGAATGTGGCACAGTCACACAACTGATAAACAACGTTTACGGGAATGACGTCATAAATATTTAACGGCTATTAAACAATATACAGCAGAAAATCGACCAATTATCTACCTTGACGAAACATGGTTCAAGGCACATGACACTGCCAGAAAAGGTTGGAATTATTTTGCAAAAAAATGTCAAACCGAGGCTTCTTCAAATAAGGGCAAAATAATAACAATAATACACGCAGGTTCACAAAATAAATTTGTACCGAAGCTAAAAACATGGCAGATTATTCTCTAAATTATCACCAAGGCACTAACTAACCTGTTTAAAAATAATAGATAGGTATATTTTCGTCGACCCTGTACCCATTTATTGCGGTTTGAAGATATTGGGACCTACACAATGGGGTTTAATCAGGTAGTTGATTTATTACAGTGAGGGTCAACGATATAATGTAAACTTTATTAAACATACTTAATTTTACCACATGCAATCTCGGTACAACAAACAATGCGGCGAAATATTATGTCTATTATAATATTATTTAATAATAATTATTCTGAATAGCAACCTGCTGGAAAAAAAATTTTAACATAAGAAAGTCACTTGTTAAATTCTTAAGGATTTGTTAATGTAAAAATTATATCGAGAAGGAAAAAAGTTTGTTTGACTATGGCAATGACTGATAGAAAGAAAATAATTATGGGATTATAGGAAAGTTAGTGATATTCTACGAAGTAGATTTATTCAAAGTTAAGTGTATATAGAGCATCTTGCAAGTCATTATGTAAGTATCGTTTGAATACAAAATTAAAAATAAATTCCGTCTATTAAAACTATTTATAAGTATAATTAAACAAAAAGGTTCTAAATTTACTCTAACTCAGCGGTTCTCAAACTGATGGAGCGCAGAGCTCCTCAAGCACGTAGTAGGCATAACAATGAAACTTACAAAATTAGTTGGTGGATTTTGACTAATGGCTAAAAATTAATATCTAGTGGTCTCTATAAAATCACTTACGATTTAAATTCGATTTACCTCCATTAATCCCTAACATTCTGGTATATGGATATGCTAATAAAATTATTATTAGTTCAGTGGTACATGACTGTTTGAGAACCACTCATGTAACTTAATAAAAGAAATTCAAAATATTGTTCAGAAATGTACAACTCAAATTAAAATAAAAAATAAATAACTAACTAAATTCTATTAAGACAAAAAACGAACTCTATAAAAAATTACAGAAAAAATCAAAATTCTAATCAAGATATGTGGAAAACGATTAAAAAGGTATGTAGTAAAAATCAAAAACACAAAAGTATAAGCGAAATTAAAATTGAGAATGAGTCAATTACGAACAAAAAACGTACCTATAGCTAATAACTTTATTGACGATTTTTCTGAAGTTGGTGAAAATCTAGCAAATAAAATCAATAAATGTAATAACACATTTTTAAATAAGAAAATAAACAATATAGACTCATTTTATTTAGAAAAAAACTAATCATCAAGAATGGTATAACCACAGATATATTAAAATCTATTAAAACTACTATTTTTAGGCCGATAACTTTTCTTATCAATCAAATTTTTAAAACAAGTATATATCCAGAAGCTTTCAAAATTGGTGTAATAAAACCTATTCTTAAAAATGGAGATTCAAGTAAAATTAGTAATTATAGGCCTTTAACATTAATATCTTTATTAGCTATTATTTGTAAAAAACAATTTGGGTTTCAAAAAAATAAATCGACGCAAGATGCTATTTGCTATCTAACAGAACTAATATATAACGCATTAGATAATAAAACACTTTCTATTTGTATTTTTTCCGAATTTAGCACAAGCCTTTGATACGGTTAGCCATAATTTGCTATTAAAAAAAATTACAATATTGGATTCAGAGAAAAGCAATAAGAATTAATTAAAAACTATCTTAAAGATAGAAAATAGATAAAGAAAGCTATTCAAAAGTATTTAAATATAATGTTCCTCAAGGGAGAATTTTGGGACCATTATTTTTTATTATTTATACTAATCATTTATTTAATATAAATTGGGATGGGAAAACTCATAGTCTTGCAGATGATATTGATATTTTTTATAGCGATTCAAATTGGGAAAATCAAAAAAGATTTTAAAATTATAAAAAATTGGTTTGATAAGAATTTATTAACAATTAATTTTAATAAAACAAATTATCTTCCTTTTACTTTAAACCTAAATAATGTACCCCAAAATATTAATAGCATTAATATTAGCGATGACATTCAAATTTTAAAAGTTTATCATGTAAAATATTTAGGAATATTTTTTGACAGTAAATTAAATTGGAATTCTCAAGTACAATATTTGATTAAAAAATTAAGAAGTATATTAATAGTTTTTTAAGAGCATTAAAAAATTTCTGGGTATAAAACATCTAGAAATATTATATTATGCATTAGTCAAAACTCATTTAAATGATTATTTACCAACAAATATTAAAAAAATTATTTCATTACAAAAATATAAAATTGAAATAAAAACATAAACATTGGAAACAGACGCTTTAAAAATATTTTTGGAAAAGATATAACTAATTAATGCTATTTAATATTATTGTGAATCAATTATATAATTAATCTTTTTCAGAAAATTAATAATAATTTATAATTAATCATCAAGAAAGTAGCGTTTATTAAATACTCGCAAATTTTTATAGAAATATTCATAATTTTAAATGCTTTTAAATAAATAAGATTTGCCCCTAACAAGCACGATTTCTGGAGAGTTTATTAATAACTTTATTGGAAAATAACATATCAACATGTTTATTATATTGAAACTATTTAAAATAAACCAATTATTATTATTATTATTATTATTATTAACTTAAATGTTTCCTATCTATAACTGAGAAAGAGCAAAATTGATAGCAGTAATGTATTTGCTCGATCTGCTTACGTTCATTATTTTCTGCGAGATTACCGCTTTGTATGTAACGCACGATTAATTAAAATTCGGAGGAATTCGGATTAGGTTATGTTTATACCTTAGGGCCCTTTATTACTATAAATTTTGGAGGGTATATAAATATAAGAGCCGTGCAATTAAAATTATATTAATTACAAGGAATATAATTTGTAGGAATATTTAATTCAGGTTTAGTTAAATAGATTTCTCTTAAAATGATGACTTTAATTCTAAGACACAGGGGAGTACCGCATATACTTATACTTATTTATGAGTAAAGGGAATAAAACGTTTTTAAAATTAAATGTAACAAAAATAGAGAGTGAAAAAAAATATTTTCATCTGAGGTCTTGAGTGAACCTAAACCTCCACCGTCAAATCTGAGAGAAAGGATTTAGTTTTGTTATTTTAAGTCGCGTAAACAAATGTAATCCTACAATTCGAAATACCATTAATATACCCGCCCCAAATCCATCCAATAAGTGGAGTATTATAGAAGTTTTAGAAGCCAAAATAAATTGTATTATACAAGTGGAATTAATAATTTAACCGCAGACTTATATTGAGCAATTCAATGGGGGGATTTTAGCGGTGATGTATTCGGTTTCGAATTTATTGTTAATCATTTTAGCTACGGTATATTTCAAGTAATATTATGACAAAGATTAGAATTCCATTCAAACGTAGGTGAAACGTACGTAATATATTTTACAATATTGCCTCCTCAACCATTTTAATCTTAAATTGATCGAAACATAGTATCTAACCAAAACATTCATTCACAACTGGCTTCCATAGATTATAAGAGCGTATACAGGGTCGTTGGTATGTATGGAAACGGTCGATTATTTCTTAAAGTATAACAGTTAGCAAAAAATATTTTAGATAAAAGTTTTGGCGTTTTTTAAGCTGTATTAGAATTTAAAAAAAATAAGTATACAGGATGAATCAGAAAACCGGAGAGAAGCAAAGTTACCTGTTTTTAAATGGAACACCCTATATCTTCGAATATTTTTGGATTTAGCATGAAATAATAATTATTTTTTAATTTGTGCATTATAAGTCTAAACTTAATAGTTTCCGAGATATCGACTTGTGAAAAATGACATTTTTGAACTTTGACAGCTTCTAGCTTTCTAACGGTACGTTTTAGAGAAAAACGGCTTACATGTCCCTATCTTACTTTTTTATTATCTTCCCAAAAACATCAACTTCCGGTTAAACCGGAAGTACTGTATTTCCGGCTTTTCAGTTACATCCGGTTTAACCGGAAGTTGATGTTTTTACAATACATTTTTATAAATATGCAAATAAAATTCTCGACGTCAGCATAAAGACAATTTGCCTGCTTATACAACTTTTATAGCTATTAGAAAATGTTCCGAACCGCGGGACTTGTTTTACATACAAAACTACTTTTTAAATTGCCTTGCTTCTAAATCGTAAAATATCCAACTACATATTTTTGAAGATATGAACGTATCCGGTAACGTTTTAAATATTCACCCAAAGAGAATTGAGGAAAAACGACAATTTTTATGAGAATAAGAATAAGAAATATGGATACACAATACCATGCCATATTAGTGATTTATTTGCTTTTACTTGCTTATAATTTTTGACCTAGTTTGTTCTCAAATATTTTCAAATTTGTTTTTTTCTGACCTTCCTATTTTAAATGAAGTAATGAATTTATTACGAATACTATTTCATCATTCTTCTCAGTTAAACAAGAAAATCAAAAACTCAGCACCGATCATTAACTTTGTATTTTTATAGCATTTCTAGTCTAAAACAAGATAGAACATTTTTCCGTTACTTTAAAAATGTTGTAGCATGTATATCTCGCTGACTAGCAACATACATTAAAAATCCCTTTTTAACAATAACAAGAGCAGATGTGTGGAAAATTGCTTTTTGCAGTTTTAACTCGCATTTTATAAAAACGTATACATACACACTGTGATATATTATAGAAACGATTTTAAATTAATCGCCATTGTTCTGTTGCGCCGGCATATAGATGGATCATTTGTTAAAAATCCAATATGTTTTATAGCGATTTTAATACAATCGAATGGCAGGTAGACGGTAAACTATGACCTTAGGTGTTTAGAGTTAACCATTAAATTATATCTATATAATATACAGTGACCTGCAGAAAGTGCGCAGCCAATTAAATCTATTTCTATTTTTTTTGGTAAAGACAACTTTTCAATTCCATTTTGACAACAGAAGTAACTAAATGGCATTAATTTAATTTCAATGATTGACTTGTTTATGGCTACTTTGATCTTATTTTTGTTTATGTACAGTAGTATTGGTTATGAGGAGGACAATGATTTGTATTATTCTTATTATTTAGGCTGCAAATTCGGATATAAAGAAAGATTCGTATGTATTTTAAATGAAATATATGAGTTTGAAATATTTCGATTTAAAGTATACAAAATTATATTAATTCTTATTATTATTATCTTATTAATTATCGTGGCAAACAAAATCCGTTCAAAAAATATTTTCAGTTTTTAAGTTTTTAATGTTTTTCTTATGACGATCACAATTAAAATCTAAATAAAGAAAAAACTTTGTACTTTTATGTATAAATATACAATTCAGAAGGTGTCTTAAATTAAAGTGTATAACAAAGTATCAGTTAAATTAAATTATTTTGTTTCGCCAAAAAATTAAATGCGGTGTGCAACAAAAATATTTAAAATTTTTGTTTTTATTTTCAAAGACATACTATTTACTTTACGGTTATCTCTAACAAAGTGTACAGAAAATACGATTTGCAGACTGTATGGTTGCGATGTACTTTTATACAGGGTAATTAAAAAAAAAAGGTTAAATCCTATTTTGTGTCCAATATAAGCAAAATTTGGCATTTGAGTATATCTTCGGAAGTGAAACAATATTTCTTAATAAAATTTTTTTCTAAATTTAAAAATGGAGGTACTTTACTCTTAGCGGAAATTCCAATTCTTGACTCTCCCTCGTATACCATAAGACTTTTACCTGATTTGATTTAAAGATGCTAATTTTTCTTAAATAAAATAAATTTACTAAATTCATAGATAAAAAATTTTCCCATATGATGCGCACTTTCTGCCGGTCACTGTATATTACTTTTAGTAAAACATTCTGCATTGTATAAAAGAGTAAAAAATTATTCTATCAGGCTTTTTTTTATTCGTTATAAGATGTTGATCTTCCAAACTATAATTAATTAACCAATCCCTCACAGTGATATGTACGTACCCCCCAATTCCCTACCACAATAGAAAACTAAAAAGTAAAATTAATTTCCCGCTAAAGAGGATGGAATCCCTTTCGGTTCATTTCTCACAATAAAAACACCAACGGAAATAAGACATTAAAGGGGTATAAAACTCGGCAATGCCTATATATATTTTTTGTTTTCCTTTTTATCGACTCTTATTTCCATTTTTTTATCTACTAGTATAGGTATACCAAAATCATCAAGTTTAACATACCTTATAGAGAAGAATAGTTTTTGTTTATTTAAAAGCAACAATCAGACAAAAATATTTAATAGAAAAAAAAATTCCCATAGTGAAACAATAATTTCATAATTTCGACCCTTCGACCTTTAATTGAAACTGACTATAACTGAACTTAATTTACAGGTTTATTTTCGTACTCCCACATGGATTTCGAGGCTGATCGCGATCCAGGACCATCAGGAGACCCGTCGCTGGCTGATATGACGCGGTCTGCTCTCTCCATCCTACTCAAAAATCCCAAAGGATTTTTCCTGGTTGTAGAAGGTCAGTATTTTGGTTTATTTAAAATAGAATTGGCCCTTATTATAATTTAGTCGATAAGAGGTCATACCATCCTCAAAAAAGATAATATACCACGGGTCAAAAAATAGTTGAACCTCAATCTATAAAGCAGTCTCCATAAAATAGTCATAATTTTGTTATTCTACATGGAGGAACTAAAGTAATATGTCTTAAGGTGTGTAAAAGCAAAACTCGCCTTGTCCATATTTTGAGACGATTAAGTTACATAATGGCAATGTGCTTCTCTGATTGCCCTGCATGTAGCAAAATAGTATATATCAATATAATTTGTCGACATTTACTCTAGCACTACTAAAGGTGGGCGGGATGGCTTTATTTTAAAATATTACAAAAAGAGGCAGACAGACAAGAAGCAGTCGAAGATGTGTCGCGGTAAAATACTTTGTAAACAAATTTAATTGTAAGAAGTTTGAGATTTAAGTGTGCCAAAAAACATTCTTTTAAACTCGTCATATTTCCAAAGACCGTGTGCAGAGACCAAGAAATATGGAAAAGAACGAATATCAGTTGGAGAGTTTATCATCAGTTTGAAGAGCGTCGATAACCTTTACTGCCGTTCAAAATCAGATAATCGATTGGAATACTTAATAGCGGCCTAAGACCGAAGCTTTGGCGATGTTACAACGAGTATTGCGTATTGATTCTTAAAAAAATCTTGTTAATCCAAAAATTTCAGACCAAATTGCTTACTTGAGGCGACAGGCAATGATTCATCTAACCGGCCCCCACAGACGTTGAGATCGGTATCGATGCATGTGGCGATACAAGTCGCGATGCAACTATCTGAGATTTGTATCAAGTATCATGAAGATGGACCACTTTTCATCGAAGCAATTACTTTCCTCAGCTCCTTCCAAACTGTACACCGAAAACTATGAATTTTTTTATTACAAAACTCCTGTCAGCATTGAAGTATTCCTCCTGGCACTTTACGACTAATTCACTTATAGCTAAATCTCTTTTTTACTTATTTGCATAATCCTTTGATGTGCAGTTCCACAAACATGGAAATAACTTGTATGTATTCAGGAATTCTTCCCAAAATTCCTTGTCTTGAGACGGACGGTGATACTAAGTGATACACGTTGAGATCTGTATCGCGACTCCGTGTCATGATACATGTAGCGATACCGATCTCAACATCTGTGGGGGGCCTTAAGAGCAAAATGCCTTAGAAAAATCGGTTTATATACATATATAGAAAATAAATATAAAAACGGAAACTGAAATTGCTTCAGCAGTATTCCATCCCCTCTCAGAAACCGATCTCTGTTCATACTAAGTTATCCGACTTTGTGCACATGGATGTAGAGGGCAGAATTGTAACTCCAACATGATAAGTGTGTGCTTCAACTTTTTGGCAAATATTGCTCCACCCAATATTAAAATCATAGACTCTATTTTTCCTGTTCCTGATCACTCGTATCTCCCACCAAACAAAGTATTTAGACGGATTGAAAAGGTTTAAAAAAAAACATCGTTGCAGATCCTAAAACGTATCTTCGCATTTTTAAAGAACACAAGAGTAGAATTAGGTAAGGAATACCCAGTGAAGGGCTGGAAAGTAATTGTTGTAGAATATTTTAAACTTGCATGTAGAGTAATAGCACTTTAAATTCTCCAAAGCAAAGAGATACATCTTGTCAATAAACCAGAAAAATCTGCACATTCGAGGGGAAATCTTCTAGAATTTGAATACCGGTATGAGTCAGGATCCACTTTAAAAAAAAGGACACAAACTTGAAATCCTTGCGGCAAGAACCATCAAAAAAATAGTTGCTTTAAATTCCAAAAAAAGGTTCTTGATACCAGTTGTTGCAGGAAATGCACCTGTAGAGGTAGATAGATCTGTGGAGATAGAAAGAACTTAAACTCAAGGTTTTCCCGAAGATAACTATTATGGCGAAGGACCACAAGAATAAAATAATGACCTACGGATCTAAATTGAAGTAATATAATTCATTCATGTACCATGGTTATTTAAATAAAGACATTAATAATTTTTGTATTTGAATACTGTACTGTATCAAAACTTGCTTTATCCATGTTAATATTACAAAACTTGTCTTATCAAAACTTAAATATTCTTTTTTATAAAAAGTCGGGGAGAACTTGTTTAATAAGTTAATGTAAACTCAACTTTGCTTAAGATGCGTACAAGCCGAATTGTGCTTCTACTCGCTTGAAAATTAGCCTTAGATTTAATAATATATTAAGCATTAAATCTAACCCATATTTTAGTTGTTGTAATTTTTTTTACCAGGACTTGTCATGTTTCATTAGGATTCAACTTTTGGAATTCCTAGGGTTACTTAATAAATAATTAACTTCAGCATGCACGGTAACATTTAAGGTGACTGCATTTGTTACATTGACATAAAAAAATGGCAAATGTATCGAAATCCCCTTAAATATTAGTATGAATCACTCTTTTCTTTTCTATTAGCAGTTAAATCAATACTTGGTAGGATTGTAATATTTTAAACATGTTTAAATCAAGTTGAATATTTTATTAAAACTGTTTTAAACAAAAAAACAAACATTTTTTGTTTAAAAATTAAAAATGAGCATTTTTGTCTAACTCTGACATTAGAACTTACCCTTTAATATACCAAGTTTAATGTAGGTATATAATATAGTTTATCTCAAGATTTTAACAAAAACTGAGAATGTAACTTTTTTGAGTTTCTTGCAGAACAAGTTGAAAAAATGAAAACGCTCTGATTTATCATAAGAAGAAGATATATACAAATTTCAACCAAGTCCTTCAGTTATTAATAAATCATTGCAAATTCTACATTAATATGCCCTATAAATGTTCTACAATAATTATTATTGTTTCCTATAAAAGCTGCAGCCTAACATAATCATTAAGACTATTTACTACAATTGCAATATTAAAAATTTATGAGAATGACAGAGAATGATGCTAAATGGACACTAAAAAGGTGAAAAAAAGACGACATCAACTTAAAAAACAACGAAACTCATCAACTCAAGGGTTATTTTCTATCCTTAGAACTTTTCCATTATCGCTACGTCTCCCGGCATTTATGGCTATATTGTTAATAGTTTAGCAGCTATGGAGGGCGAAGAGGAAAAAACAATATTAATAATTAAAGCGTTACCTCATGCACCATATACAGGATTTATTTATCCCTCTAACGCAGCCAACAGGGTTTTATTGTGAACTATCAGAATTCA
Organism: Polydrusus tereticollis; assembly: GCA_963920685.1. Lineage (NCBI taxonomy): Eukaryota > Metazoa > Arthropoda > Insecta > Coleoptera > Curculionidae > Polydrusus > Polydrusus tereticollis. The sequence goes on from OY987329.1 coordinate 145,545,842, forward strand.
AATTTTGTAATATTATTACAGGATTAATGCAAAATCAAAATTTTATGCAAGCAATTTTGAAATAACAAATTTTAAATGTATATGCTTATATCTTGTTCCGTTTTGTTGTTAAATTTTCATAAAACCGGTCAATAAAATATGGGTTTAGTCGATCAAATTCGAATAAAAGCGCCAAAAAAATCTACTGATAAAATTAATCCAACTTTAATATATTATTATTTTGTTACTGAACTGGACTAATTTCTTTTATGATCCAATACATTTAGTAAACTTGTTTGTTCTAAAGTGCCGTAAGTCCAAGTGGTTATAATATATATAGTAATTATTCAGTAAGTATCGGCTACGAATTCACATCTCTACAGAAACACTGCGAGTCGCTGTAACTACAACAAGTGAATGAACGGACAACGAAAATATGACAACTAACTCAATTAAAATAAATTTAATTTAATACAAAAAAGAAAATATTTCAGTTTTGGGGGTTACCTACTTCTTTCTTTAAGCATTATTTTGTAAACGTCAGCATTTTATAATACGGAACGGAATCATTTTTGTTAAAGCTTTGCAGCTATTTGCGAAGCTAAACTCTTCTTTTCGAACAAAGGTATTTCAGTTAAGCCGGCGATCCTAACTTAGACAAAATATTTTAATAAAGTGCCTGGTTTCATGAATAGCAAATGAGAATGGAATATTTTGTGACCTGGCAGATAAAATATTTTCCCTCTATCCGTTTACATCTTAATACAAATTAAATGTGTCTACTTGGAATTTTTCTACAACGAAAGCGAATATAAAGTAGATAAGACTATAGATCACCGACGCGGAAGGTTTCAATTGTAATATAAATGGGGTTTTAAATTTATTTAGCGATGGTTTAGACGAAATTTTCTCACACGTTAAGATATAAAGCTTGTAAAAAAAGCTCTAAAACAGCATTTATTATTTCATAAAATATCTATATCTTCTATCCCATTAAATTAATGGCTATAATGTCTATATGTCAGAAGATTCTAAAAATGTCATAATATCACTTATACAGTTTCTATATAGTATTCTTAAATTGAAAGAAGGCCATAGTCTGAAAGAGCCCGATTTTAATTCAATAAAGAAGTCACAGCCCCACGATAATTTTAGTCTACAAATTAACGTGTTTCGCCATTCCTACCATCATCAGGCAAAAAAAAAGTTTAATATAGACAATTATTAATATGGCTTGTTGGGTTTATATTTCTTAACTGGCATAATTTTATCAATATAGGTATTGATTTAAATAAAAAATTATTAGAATTGAGTTCGACTAAATGGATGCCTCAGCTCATATTTGACCCAAGTACTAGTGTATCTTTGATTTTGTTTCTATGGAGATCTGTTAGTGTTCAGTTTTCCTGGGTGTAAGCCAAACTGATGATGATGGTCAAGGGCTCAGAAATCGTGAGTTCCTATGGTTGACGAGGATCACTTGATTGGGCGTCAGTCATCAAATTTATTTAATACAGTTCTGAATACCGCGTGCAGGGATATGTTTTGATTCATTGTTGGAAGAAGTTGAGGAAATCAAATACCTTGAACTAATAATTGAAACAAAGTTAAATTGGTCACAACATATAGATCACATTTTCAATAAAATCATACCGATGATACTAAACATAATATACAAATGTAGGAATTATCTCACAAGAAAAACGAAATATGTATATACAATACCTTCTTCTTGGCGCATTTTAGATTTTACATTTTGATAGTAAATTACTAAAACATAAGAAATTAATCCTAAACCATCCCAACCTAACAAAATAGAAATTAGATTGGGTTTTAGAATTAATAAAATTATAGACAAAACAAATATTACTACTAATAAAATAAAACGTTTTAAATTTTTATCACCATAGGAGAATGTGACAGGACTTAATTTGAATCCGTACAAATTCCTCGAAATAGAATACTGAAAGTATTATTTTATTATGATAGACTTACTAGCACCAACATATTGTATAAAGAACTGAACGCGCCACAGTTAAATAAGATTTTGGAATTCGAGCAGATTAATTCGATGCATAAGATTATTAATAAGACTCAAAGATGTAAGGTAAATATAACAATATCCAGTAGACTAATATAGGAATAAATGACCCAATTGTCCAAAACATACAACCTGAGGGTACTAAAAGAATATAGAATTATCCTAAATTTGTTAAGCGAATAAATTCACATCTGAATGTTGGTTGAAATTTGTCTCTAGAGCGAGTATTTAACAAAGATTATTAAAAAAAAAATACTGATAACGTTACCAAAACCTGGATATTAAATTTTGGTTAGAGTAGGGGGAATAGGAGAGTTCTGCGCCATAGGGCCCTCCAATGTTAATTTCGGAGGGATTTTTGACCTATGCTGATTCTTCAAACAGGTTTCGCTGTGTTGTGTTGACGTTGTGATCCTGTTGTGTTGAACGGACTCTGTTAAACAGACCCTGTTAAACAGACTCTGTTGAACGGACCCTGTTGTGTTGACGTTGTGATCCTGTTGTGTTGAACGGACTCTGTTCAACAGAGTCTGATGAACAGGTCAACAGGTCAACAGAGTCCGTTCAACACAACAGGATCACAACGTCAACACAACAGGGTCCGTTCAACAGAGTCTGTTTAACAGAGTCCATTCAACACGACAAGATTACAACGTCAACACAACACAGCGAAACCTGTTTGAAGAATCAGCATAGGTCAAAAATCCCTCCGAAATTAACATTGGAGGGCCCTATGGCGCAGAACTCTCCTATTCCCCCTACTGGTTAGTATCCGGAACTCGAGCAACCTGAACTTATCGCGCGCCACTTCTAAATATGCCCCAACACCAACAGTCCTTATTTTAGCTCAAATTAAACGATTGTGCATTGAAAAATCCTAAAGAGCCGTACACGAATAAATTAAACAATAATATCCCAAAGAAATGTATCGTTATAGTATCAACGACTTGTATCACCATAATGTATTAAAAATTAAAGATAGTAAAAAAATGCATGCGTTATTGTTTTGGTATATCCTGTGGGCCAAAGAATGTTTATATTATTACTTATTTTCTCGAATGTAAATTAATCATTTTTAAAACTTTTATTTCATATCAGCATGATATATATTTTGAAATCGGTAACATCCCTATAGAACAATTTAATGGTCTAGATATAAAATTTAGCCACTTTTTGTTCCAGATATAAATAATAGCGCGGATATGAGTTTGCTGCTGAATATTTATTTAAGTTGTAAGGCCTGTATTAGAATAACAAACTTAAGATAACACTTCTGATTAAGTAGATCATAAAATGTATATTTTGCTTATTTAAGACGGTTTAAATTTGTGTTTTACCTTTTATCTGTATAAAGGGTCGTAAAAATGTTGGTAGTCCCTGCAGAGATTGCAAAATAGCGATCTTGCTCATTTGCATTAAAATAATAATTATAATCCGTAGGTTCGTTCTTGTATAAATATTAATTTAAATATTAACTGGGGTGTATTATTTTATGCTATTGTTCTGAATAATTTGCAACGAACAAAAAAAAAGAGCTTAATGCTCAGCTTCACAATTCATACAATTCATCAACCTCTAGTTTGCTTAAACTACTATAAATCGTATGTAAATTACGCACGATACCATAGTCTGATTTTGTTGACATACATATTCCCGGAGCATGCTTGATCGTAATGATGGTGTAGTGAACGATAATCGGATCCTGATATATGTATTATGTAATGACTTTACATAGCCTAATCTGTGCTTTACATGGATTTATCAGCAGGGAGGGATTGTTTAAACGTATTTATTAGACTATGACAGGCCGGAACAAAAAATAAAAGTTAAGTTACTTTGACTATTGCTTTTGATGCCATAGATGTCATATTGCCAATGGATTTTTTGGATAACAAAGGGCAGTACATTTTTTGGTAAGCGGCACAGTGACGCAATAAACTTTCGGTCCGATTTAAGGCAATATACATGGTGTCCGATAATTAATGGTAGGCATCAAAACTACAGATTCCTTACACGAAAATATTAGTATTTAACACGTTAGCTGCGTTCGTCAAATTTAACAGCTAACTCCAACGTTAAGCGTTAAATTTTTTTAAAAACTCTAACTGCATTCAAGGCGTGCTTACTAAGGCAGAAAAAAGTGGTGGGTTTTTAAGCGCAAGTAAAGGATCGCAAATATCAGCACTCTCTTAAATGAACATGAAAACTTTAAAGCAATTAAATTCTCCTCGTAGAAAATCCCTAAATACTCAAAAAATGTTTTCCATATATTAAAAAAAAAAATCGAAAAATAACTTTAACATTTGTACTAAAGTAAGTTGTCTTATCATGATTGGCTCTGCTCCTGTGGGGCAATTCTGCCAGCTCATTAGCTAAAGTAATTTAAGTTAATTTTTGAATATATGATTCGCCGTTTTTTGTCTTGCTACATAATAGGTCGTGACATGGTAAGCCTTTGTATAGATAGTTAACTATATAAGTCCAGGTAAAATAATTATTATTCTTATAATTATAACAAAGGCTTACCATGTCATGACCTATTATGTAGCAAGACAAAAACGGGCGAATCATATATTCAAAAATTAAGTTAAAAATCGAAGGCCTATGTAAGTACATAGTGATTATTACTATGCAGGTAGTTACTGCCCAAGTTAATCGAATAGTATTTGCGCAATTGTTCTGGAGTCTATAGTAAATATCCCTGCGGCTTCTTTATATAATTTGCAATGACGCAAGATATGCCATAAAACCAACACATAGAAATTACTATATAAATGCAAATGAAAAAAATGCTTATCTTGTAAACCTGGGTAAATATAGCTAGCATTTTTACGACTTTCCTTATAAATAAAGCGGAAAATTTCGGGCAGTAAATAAGTAGAATACTCGATTAAATGCACCACCAGGGGGGGGGGGGGGAGGATTTTGCTAGGTAACGGTTTTATCTGTATTTAGTGCTTACATCTAATAGTAGCCTAATCATTGTTTTAAATAAAGTGTCCTACAAACGATAACCTGCTCAATTATTCCAAAACTTTCGAGTATTTTAAATTGATAATATAATAAAAAATGAATTTACGTAACAGTTATACTCTTTCATAAAAATGAAAAAAAACACGTAAAAGGCGAACCTATCCAGCTAAAATACAATTTTGAGTTAGTGAGTTAACATACCCAAAAGCTCATTATAATGAAGTTCCTTAAACAAAACTATTATTGCAAATAAATAGTGGGCTTTACGAGAGATAGTAATGATTGCCTTCTTAGTTATAAAACCCATTTATTAATGTGGCTAGATTAGTATTATTATTTATTCATATTTGTGTTTTTGACCAAATTGTAATCATTCATTAATTCTCAATAATCCAATATTTAAAAAGCACACAAAAGTTACCTAATTAAAACTTCAGCTGGCAATATTTCAAACACGTCAAAGGCCGACAAAGTTTCCATTTCATAGTCTTTAATGGGGATAATTACATAATATAATATTGGCCTAGTTCAAGAACAAATGTCTTGGAAAGTGAACTGCTTTTAGCTGAATAATGAATTTTTTGAACGCTTTTATTTGAAAATGGTTGAATGAAAGCACCGTTTTATTTGATGGGTTAACTTTTGCTTTACAAACATAGTTTCAAGAGCGATAGTGAAGTTAGAAATTATAAGATTATTCTGTTCCTAAAAAAATTTAAATAAATGCGAAACGTCGCCTAAGTGTGAGATCCTCTTTGATATTTCGTCCTAAGCACCGACGAATAAACAAAACAATATACCTACTTGAAAGTACACGATTTTCCACCAAACAATTATTTTTTCTATGACTTTAATAAAATATTGTTTTAGTGCGAATTTTGTCGGACATGGCCTTTATTTTATTTTGAATATATCATCTCTGTTAGTTTATTACAATAATAATATAATACCATGTCTCTAACAATTCTCAAGTGTAAGAGCACTTTCAAATGGTGCGACTGCGATGGGATTTTCCACTTTCCACATTTCGCGTCGCATTCGCAGTATGGTTTCACATGGTGCGGTAAAATTCATTTTCAATACTTAGAATATAATTTAAAGATTGCGTGCGGTGGTGTCGTTATTCAGTGTGTCTTCGTAGTCCATGAAGTTTAAGTAGAATTGTGTGAACATGATAGATAAGAGAAGAATCATTTTATTAAAAATCGCATCCCACTGTATGAAAGTGAATTGTATTGTGTTTGCTAATTGTATCATCCTAAAGTGTGAACCGGGATTTTATTTAATGCGCGATATCGAGGTTGATAATAATATATTGTTTTTCAATTTTCAATTATTTTTAAAAATATTTATATGTATTATAGTTGTGGCCCACTATATGAGTCAAATTATTTACATGTATAAGAAAAACACAGCCAGTGCAAATAAGTAGAAAAATTAATTGTCTGATCCTATACGGTTTGTAAAATTTTTACGCAAAGTAGCGATTTTTTTAATTTCTCTAGTAAAGGCTTCAATCGGTATACTATGTAGATATTTTTTTTAATGAAATATTTAATATCAAATCTATTAATTATATTTTAATCATAAAAATTCACGTTTAATAAATATTAATTGAATTGATTTAATGCAAAAAATAAATTTAACTTTTTAAAAGAGGGAGCCAACTCTGATGATTCAGTTCCACAAAAAAGATATATTCAAAACCATTTAAAATAACAGTAAAAATCCTATCACGTCTAAGCACTACACGTGGTTGAGTTGCGCCCTATTTAATATGTTATTTTATTATCACCTACATGCATTATTTGTATAAAATTACATTGGTCATTGATTTTATGATTATAGTATTCACGCATAAGTATACGAGTTAAAGAGAGAAGCGAGTTTTCAACGTTATTTATAAGTCTTTATAATTATTTAATAAATAATTTTTAAGTTTTTGTCTTTGTTGCTTATTGTTTTTGAGTAGAGCGGAATTTCATTGTAGTAGTATGGGCCTAAATAATTAATAAAATTTTGTTTTGTTATATTGTGTAGTATGTAAATTTGACAATAGGAAAAAGACGATGTTTACGAAATTTTAATTATTTGCATTCCTAAATTGTTTGTTACGACATACTAAGCTTTGTTAGTCACATAATATTTAATGAGAAATCGTCAGGACCCTTTGGCCTAGTTTTGCTCACAAAATAGCTTTTAATTATATGCAGGATTAGAAGTTTCAAATCTTTATTAAAACAGGTTCGTATTTCAATAATTTGAAATGCTGATAGTTTACAGTGTCTTTTTTTAATTTTAACTCTGGCCATAGAGTTTTACGTCCTACACTTTCGACCCTATTGTTAACTATAAAGGTTAAACTTGGCACTAATCAAATTAAATGTCTTAATCCTAAATTAGCCTTGATTAAAACTTAATCACTTTTATACTTTATTTGGAAAGAGATGTACCATTGTGATAAAAAAAAAATGAGAGACACAATTCTATTTATATTCTAACTATACTAGACTATAATAATAATCCCTCAAAATATGTTACCGTTGCTGTGAATATTTATATACTTTTGTGTTATTTTTAATGTTATGCAAATTTTACCTTGATTAAGTAGGCGATATTTAATCATTTCGCTTGTTGTTATAGCCCTAACTTAGGTATTTTTATCACTAATATTTACATATCATCTATGTACAATTTGACAATACATGAAGTTGAAACCGATTAATTTGAACATCAAAGAAGAAAATTTTGTAACAGCGTAGAAGTAAAATTACGTGTCCCATTTTTTACCACAGTGGTATACTTGATTTAAAGTGAAATAAATAAAACTTGACACTTTTAATCGAAACAAAAACAAATAGGACAACAACTTTCGTTGCTGAATATCGTATAATACTGTTTTTCTATCCATTAACGTTCATATGCAGGTTAAATGTTTTGTATGCTTAAGAAAGGTCTACGATTTCGTTAACGGTTCTAAATGTGTGGTAAATGATGCCGAAATAATTCAAATTAAAAGTAAGGGTAATGGACTTAGTAGAATACTTGAGGTACGCACGTGGGGAAGATAATGTTAAGTAAAGTAAACAGATTTATGTATTTGAAGATGGTGGACAATGTAGAATTATATTGAAAATGTTGCCTTGGCTTTATGCCTGGTGCGACTGCAAGTGGCACTACATTATTGGTGCAGTGGTCCGTTCTCCGTGGGTTTATTTTTCTTATGCATGTAAAATTAAAAAACAAATTACAAGATTTAACTAGGTATTTCTCTAGATATTGGAATTCCAATTTTAGAAAATACAATCAACTTTACTATATAATATGCACTCACTGAACATAGAAAAGTAAAAGTGTAGTTCAAACATTCTTACAATGAACCGAAATATCGGCTTTTAAAAGCTTGCACCTCACTGAATTTATAAGCAATATTGATAACGACAGCAGAATAGACAATTTATCATGAACTTCGTAAATTACATTCCATTTTCTATGCACCCTGTGCTAGTTCCATTCTATTAATCATTTTAAAATCATGAACCAGATGTATCGGAGCAACCCTAAATTAATTAACAAGCGCTGAGGGATTTTCGTTCCCCTGCTAACAAGTTTAAGTAATGTGAAGGCTGAGGTGTGTTCCATAGATTATATCAATTTGTCTAAATGAGAGTTATGGTAACACACATGCTTATTTATAATAGAAAAACTAACCTAAATTACATTTTTTTACAAATAATAGAACTTAAATGTTATTCATAAGTAATTCTCCATTTTGCAAATTATTCATTTACATTTTATCCTTCCGGTAATAAGTTTAGAGACGTACCTTTCGTGTATTTCTAAAGGTGTACTGAACTTTTTCAAGTAAATCCGTATTTCCTACGCTTGAGATTTTGTCTTTTCCATTAATATTTATTTTCGCAACAATTAAAAACAACCTTTCTAACTACTCTGTTACCAGAGACACTCAATATAATTTGAAAATAATTCTAAACTTAACAGTGCCCAAGCACAACTTAACCAAAGTTACAAACAGCCCTATTGTTTGGCTAATTAGATTATTTAACAAACTACCAACAGAAATTCTAAAAAACCAAAAAGTAAATGCATCTAAGACCTAAAAGATGAAGGATAATTTATTAAGAAATACTTTTTATTCGGTTGAAGAATACCTTAGTTGTCTCTGACCTACTACCAAAATCAATATATAGTTTGTATTTTGTTTGTATGTTTGTTTACTAATTTTTCGCGTCACCGTTATTTATAATTTTATTATTTATTATTGCCTTCTTCTGACGTTATCGTATACTTTCTGTAAAGGCTATGGAAATAAAGACATAATATTGTATTGTGTTGTATTGTAGTGGACAAAATATTCTATTACTAACGGTTTGGGAAACCATACTAGCGTCTGTTTTGGCTATATCTCAAGAACTATTGGACATAAATTTTAAGGAAATTATTATTTATAAATGTACTGATAGACGAAATTATTTTAAAAAAATTATTTTTACTATTGACGCTAGTGAGCGGAACAGCTGAAACAAAATTACTCACATTATTTAAAAATTTTCCCATTAATTAATTCTTAATCAACAAAATAGACAACTTATGATTTTTGCTGCAGCTTGGTTTTAAGTTTTTATATTGTATCTTCGATATTTTGAAAATGTTGACGTAATAATGAAAGGTGACACGCGTGCACAGTTTCAATTCATATTTTGTTTTTCCATAAAATCATAATGTTCCGTAATTATGATTATTGTTGTTGATATCTCCGGATTAAAAATAAATATTAACTTGCGGTTTTCGCTGACTTCTTAGACCTTTAATCATCCTTGTAATCAGGTAAAATTGAATATACCATTATATTTACAATTATGGGAAAAACGCGCAATGTTTGTGAAATTGTAAGACAGTGCCCCCTAGCGCCTAGTGTGAAACACATATTGCCATAGTTCATAGCTATATAGAGAGAGAAAAGCCCTTTTTAACAAAACTAAGTTTACTAAATTATGTTAAGCCAGAGCAGAGTTATCAGCATTTATTACAAATAATGTTTAACCTTCCCCCACCACTTTATTTGAAAAGTGACAAACACGTTCTATAGGTGAATTTTATTAATAACTCTTCGAAATATACAAAAATGTTATTTTCGAGATACCTTAACTAGGCAGGCGACTTTTGAGGAAACTTCGTGATTCATATTTACCGTTACTGTTGCGCCCTCTAGCGCCAGTCTGAGAAACTTGTAAATAATTTCCAGCAATTTCTCATGACCACTTTACCTAATATATTTATTTTCCGCAAGCCATACGACTAACACTTTCTGAGATACGGCCGACAGCCATTCTTAGTGGGACACCCGGTACGTTCTTGGGCCTATCTATATAATATATGATCTATATATATAGTGAGGGCATAAGGTCTGAAAAAGTATTTTTTTCCAGCTAAGCGAAGCACCTGAGTATAAAACGCTCTTGCGTCTTCTAACACTTCTGAAAAATATACAGGGTGCTTCAAGAAAACTAAGCGGCTGTTAACTTTATTTTTTTAAACGGAACATCCTGTATATTATTGCATTTTTGGATTCTACGGAAAATTCTAAGAACATTTCATGTCGATGTTTTCGAACTATAAGAACAATAATATTGAAAACCGGACTTTTTGCCAAATTATCTCATAACAGTTTGAAGCTATAGAAAAATGAAGTTTTCTTTTCTATCCTAGCATTTCAATATCTTTAATGATACGTACAGATGATATTGTTAAAATTATGACAAAATTATTACGACCGAAAAATAAAACAAACCTAACTAGTTTACTGAATTTATAATAGCAATAATACAAATGACACATTTAAAAAAACATTAAGTTAACAGCCGCCCAGTTTTATTGAAGCACTCTGTATAATTTTCAGAAGTCTTAAAAGATACAAGAAAATAAAATAAAATCGACGTGCCCGAGGGTTTTTTACTCAGGTGCGTCGCTTACCTAAAAAATATACTTTTTCAGACCTTATGTCCTCATTGTATATTAGTTCTGTACCGAAAATCATAGTCATGGAAAACTCCATTAGATTTGTAAGATTTTTTATTTAGATGCGTGTAAATTAAAATCTTTTGCGGAAAAATTGACGTAACGATCAAAATTTTATTGTGTTTGAAGGTCTTACGGTATGACGCAGCTTAGGGCAAATCAAACATTTAACGGGCAATTTTCTTCTGAATCAAATACTATTGGGTGTTTTATAGCGTAGGTGACGAAATATGGCGGGAAACCATGCTGGAAAGGATTTCGAGGGCATTCAAAAACGGCGGGTATCTTCATTAGAATACGGCATTGAGTAACAAATAAAATACATACATTTCAAAAACCAGCCATATTTATAAGCATAAAACAAATATTGTCAAATAGTAGCTAAGGATACATTTGTTAATTTAAACAGCTCGTGGCCTACGCTCACTGATGTAAATCTGAATGATTAGCTGTGCTAAAAAATACCTATATGATTATAATTTATAATTTACTATGTAATAATAATAAGTTTTCTTCTTGACCTTATGATTTAAATTTTTTTCTTGTTTATTGGATTTTTAGGTCATTTATAAATAATAAAGGTTTGATTTTAAACATGTAAAAATAGAAGTGATAGTGCTAAGATTTATATAGAGGTATGTCTACTTTTTAATCCTAAAAATTAGTTAATAATCACATTTTCCTGTAATTGTAGTTCTGAAGATGGTTTAATGTAATATAAACCGAAACGTCAACTTAAATCAAACCTTTGTTATTTATAAATGACCTAAAAACCCAATAAACAAGAAAAAAATTTACTATGTAATCATTTTGAAATTTTCATTTTAAGAAAACTTGTGGCATATTAAATTTCGGTTAAGCGCGTTCCAAGGCCTTATTAGTGAAAACGCATAAGGAAATCATTAAAAAAAGTTGCGTTAATTTTTTTGTGGAAAAATAGAGTTATTTGGAAATACCTCAAAAATCAATAAGTTAATAAAACGCAGTTTTTGCCAAAGAATTTATGTTTTTCCCAACTGTTATACAAAAAGTGTACTGAATAATAATGTACCACTTAGTTGATTTAAGGAAATTGAGAAGTACTGAAACTTACATATAGAGCGCCCTCTTGAAAAAAATATGAATTAGCGATCAACCCCAAAATTGGTTTTTAAATATGCGTGGAACTCTTTATCAAACCAGCCTAAGTTAAATAAATCGGATACAAGGTGTGAAAGATACAGTACTTAATTTTAAAATAAAGGTATTTACAAGTTTCCCCCACCATTATTGTTGGAGATTACCAACAAAAATGTATAACCAAAGTGCCGCAAAAATAGATAAACTGTCGATTCCCGTTATCGCGACAGTAGTTAGTAGTACCTTAAAAGGCCAATTTTTACATTAGAATTTTAAATGTTTTCAATTTTATTTCAAAAGTTACGCCGTATAGTGGCAATCGTACAACTTTACAACTGATTTCAAGCGTTTTCTCTTTGCTGTTTGCCTATAAAAAAAATCTTGGAATTTTATAACCAATACTTTTTGAGATATTTATAGCCTCGCCACCCTTATTGGATCACCCTGATATCTACTATATTTCATAAGATTATTTTATCTAATATCACTTTACAGAAGATTTATACCGTTAATCGTTTTTCGAAAACCCTCTTTATGTAATAATATTAATGACTTCGTTGAAAAAGTTACATAAAAAGGCCAAGCGGTAAAATAGAATTTGCAATAGACGGGATCCGACGAACTTTTACACTGAATTACGATAACCCAGGGACCTCTATGCTAAATAGATTTTTCCTTTTCGTTTTTGTTACCCTGACCTTTTGTAGACATTTTGTGGAAAACTTTTCGCAAATGGAATTTTTTTCTTTTTAATTTTCCTAGAAATACTTTTATTTTAACTGTCAAGATATTTCTATCTAGGAATGACAGCAACTAAAAATTGTTACTGGGAATACTAGCATCACCCAAATATTCCTAAAGTCTTTGAGAAACTTTTATTTAATATTTTAAAATTGAGTATAAGAGTAAAAAGGGTATTGCAGCAAATTCTTTAAATTTTCCTAAACTATTAGTTACCAAACTCACATCAGTTTAGAGAAATTCTAGGGATATCAGCATATCATAAGGAAAAATGACTGAAAAATATTAAGAAACAAGTTTAACTGATCGACTACATTCTAAATTTTCTTTCAGGGGGTCGCATCGATCACGCCCATCATTACAACAATGCTTACAGAGCTCTAGATGAGACTCTGGCAATGGAAACGGCTCTGCTTGTCGCATTAGCGCTGGTAAATCCCACAGAGACTCTAATAGTTGTGACGTCAGACCATTCGCACGTCCTTACTTTGGGTGGACAGGCCACACCCAGGGGACATCCTATTCTCGGTAGGTTTTAGTCTTTAGACATCTTTTGTGCATTTATAGAAATTTCATAGACATGTTTGTATTCACAACCTAATTAAATCAGAATATATCACCTGAGGCAACAAGTAACTTAACAAAAGGAGAAATAGATATTTACAAACTTCTAAGAATAGGAAATTGTTTATTTTTTAAATAACGTCAGAAAGCAAGAAATATTTGACGAGCTTGACGATTCATATCATGCGGGTGTATTTGTAGTGTTGACACATAAATACAGCATTGGAGTCTTTACGTGTTGTAGACGTCACAAATTCCGATAATGCTAAAAATGCAACGGTTTGTTTATGATATTGATTCTAATTTCTATATAATAAAGACTTTACTCATTCGTTAAAAACTTTATTTTTCAATTTAAATTTGAATTGCAAATTTTGAAGGTACCTAACATTTACTAACTTTATTTCAGGACCGGACAGCAAAGTTTCAGACGTTGACGGGCAGCCGTACACGACTATACTTTACGGAAACGGTCCTGGTTTCGCAACGCCTAGGATTGTGCCCATGAACACGACGTCGGCCGTGGAAGACAGAAATCAAGTACACGGTGCAGCGGTGCCGAGACAATGGGGCACTCACGGGGGTGAAGATGTTCCGGTTTACGCGCTAGGACCTCTGGCGACGACATTGTTTACAGGTAAAAATGGAAAAACATATAGTCGGACATAATTAAGCTAGGTTTTGAACTTTTCACAGTGGTTAAACATTCTGCGTGTGGATGTTAACACTTAAGAATAAAATCAACTTTATAAATTAATGGAAACCCAACAGTTTAGTGTTATTAAAACTTCAAGAGTAAGTAAAAGGAATCCCCAACCCCCGTAATGTTTATTAGCCCTGATAATTTTGCTTATGTAAAAGTCGTCGAAAAGTTTACTTAGGTGCCCGATTTAATATTCGCTGATGTTTCCAAACTGTCACGATATGTTTAAAGCCATTTCTTTCAACACTGACTATAATCAAAGTTATATAGTTTTGAAATTAAAAATGTAGTCTATACTTGCAGTGGAGTTGATGTTAAATAAAACGATCAAGTATTCCTCCACATATTTAATTATAAAAAAGAAGGGTTATAATGTTCTCTACATGTTTCGAGCGTCTAGACGTCTATCTCCAGGGGATACTAGACGAGATTACATATTGATGAAACGACCAGTCAAAATAAAGCAAATTATAACTTATCCAAAATTGAGTTGAATAAAAAAATTTGAAATCTTTTGAGGCAACCCCAAGAATTTTTACTCAACTCGATTTTTAGTAAGTCCTAATTTAGTTTATTTTAACTGGTCGTTTTACCAATATGTCATCCCTTCTAGTATCCCCTAAAGATGAACGTGTAGACACTCGAAACATGTAGGGAACATTATAACCCTTTTTTTTTATAATTAAGTTGGTGGAGGAAGACTTGATCATTTTATTTACATTATATAACTATTTCGACATTAATACTCATTTACCTGTAAAGTTTTTGCACTGAAAATTTTGAAGAAACTTTCTTTTAGCGTTAAAACTTAAATTTAAGTAACCGCATGATTTAAGCCATAATATATGAAGTTACTTACAGCAGACTAGTTTGATATAATTTTACCCCTGTTAAGAACTTTGCCCATCAATAACCGCATCCAAGTGGTCCAGAACTGACCAAGTGTAGTTAGTTTCCAAAGTTCCTTTTCAACAGACCTTAGTTCTAACTTACTGGGTCATTTCAAGTTAAGGAGTATGCCAACAAATAATACTTCGTATAGATATATTAGAACTTATATTATACTATGTTTTCCCTCTTATGAAAAGTTGAGGGAAAACTACGCTTGCCATATTATTATCAGCTGTGTAGAACAGGACCTAATTACACAGTATGGCAAAAAAGCCTAGAAATACTTTACAAAGCTTTTGGGAATTATGGAAACGCGCGATAATATTCTTTATTTTAGGTATATTTATTTTTGTTTGTACTCCAACACATGTCATAGTTATGGCGTCTTCATTTTTTAACTGACATACTGCGTCTCCTATAAAAGGTATTTTTATTCTGAATACAATCCTGAATTTCGGGGAAATTTGAACATCTGACCAACCTTATTTTTAAGACTGGGTATATTAATAGTTTGAAAATTTATCGGAGTAATATCCATCTCCAAAGTCTAAATTGGCCTGCATGACTGTATGTTGTTATTGAGAAAGAAATATAATATTGATGTACTAACTTTCATAGATAATATGAAAAACCGAAATCTGAATGGAATGGGTGACATATTTTAACAAATTTTATGAGTATTAAACAGGAAAGAAAAATCCAAAATTCTTCACAAATATATAATATTTCGCTCTACGCGTTTCAGTTTCTTAAACCATTTTCAAGAGCTGTATAATATAAACACAAACTTTACATTAAGGACACAAACAAGCTCACAATGGCGAGCACAGGAAGAGTTCAACTAAGAGTTAACCTGTGCTCGCCATTGTGAGCTTGTTTGTGTCCTAATTGTAAAGTTTGTGTTTATATTATACAGCTCTTGAAAATGGTTTAAGAAACCGAAACGCGTAGAGCGAAATAATAAATATTTGTGAAGAATTTTGGATTTTTCCTTCCTGTTTAATATGAGTAATCTTCACCCCGGAGATATCTATGACTTAATTTATGAGTATGTTTTAAAATTTCTGCACTCCTTATTAGGGATCGCACGATACCGATATTGATATCATTATATCGGTATATCCACAGTTGTTGCCGATTATCGGTATCGTATCGTATCGGCAGGAAAATTGCCGATATATCGACAAAAGAAGTAAAATAAAATAAATCCATTTTTGTGTAGAAGAGTAACATGTCAGTATACTAGGGTTTATTTTTATTGCTGTTTTTAATTTTTTTTTTCTCTATTTTACTTGTTAGGTACCTATAACAGCGTGGCAGTTGAGGGGTGTTTTAGTGTGTGATGTTTAGAGTTTATTCAAGATATTTTATCTATATTTAATATATTTAAACAAATAATATGAATATAGCATACTACGCCAGTCAGTTAAAGTAGTCGAACACCTAAACAGCCGTTGTCGAGTAGTGACGTCGCGGTGTAATTCTTACAGTATTCGGATTCCACAGGATTTGGCAAGTTGCTAGTTCAGAACCCTATTTTGTATTATAATTATTCACATTCGATGTTATAAAAACCAGTTATGATTTAGTTCTTGTTTTTTTACAAAAGTCCGAATTTCCAACCCTGATAAAATTAAACACTGAAATATGTAGATATACCTTGTCGATACGATATATCGGTATATGAGTACATAAAAATCCGTATTGGCAATAAGAAGTCATATCGTGTGATCTCTTTAAAAATGTATTTGATCGAGAAACAGGATTTACCACATAAGTACAAAAAAGTTGAAGAATTAAACAAACAAAATTCGATCTGGAAAAGTGTCAAAAAAAATTCAAATAAAAATCCATAAGTCTCCATGGATTTGAAAGCGACTTTAAATGTCAATAACGCAAATCAAACCAATATCGGGTAGTGTAAAAGTAATTTTTCAAAAATATATTTTTTATATCACGCGATATTTGAGCGCGGAACAGAATTCACTAGATAAGTAGAAAAAATGCTGAAGAATTGAACCAACAGAATTCGATAGGGAAGTGTGCCGATAAGAAAGCATCACAGTAACATTCAATTAAAAAAATGTTCCCAAAACGAGAATCACAAATTCTCTATGGATTTGAAAGCGACATTAAAGTGTTAATAACGCAAATTAAAGCAATATCGCGTAGTGTTCAAGGTAATTTTTAAAACATATATTCTTTACACTACACACAGGGTTGGTATGGATGAATTCAGTATTGTTTTATTTACAAAAGTCTGAATTTCCAACCCTGATAAAAACTAAATACTGAAATATGTATAGTTATACCTTTGCCGATACGATATATCGGTATATCGGCACGTAAATATCGGTATCGCCGCTATATCGTACCGGCAATAACAAGGCATATGGTGTGATCTCCACCTCTTACTATTGCAGCATTAACTTTTCGAATTAGTTGTCGGAAAGCTTATTTGGATTTTATCATTATTTGTACTTTAATTTCTATTCCCAATTAATTTCTCAAAACGTATTATTGAACTTTACAGATTAAAGCAACAAGCAAAATAAATATTACCGTCTATATTTCACATTTATCTTTGCAGAGATGGTAAGCTCAACTTTTATATCGATATTATGTTCCATTTAAAATGATACATTGAATATGGGATCAAATCTAGCAGAATTCTTGGGCATTGCAAATAATTAAGATTACATTAAATTTGTAAATTTGA
Organism: Polydrusus tereticollis; assembly: GCA_963920685.1. Lineage (NCBI taxonomy): Eukaryota > Metazoa > Arthropoda > Insecta > Coleoptera > Curculionidae > Polydrusus > Polydrusus tereticollis. Next base: position 145,563,611 of record OY987329.1, read on the forward strand.
AAAATAAGCTTTAATGCACATATTACTTCACGTTATCTGTTGTTGATACACAGAAGAAAAACTGATTTTTAGTTCTTACGATATCGAAATATTGAACCGGTGCACGAAATCACAATATTAAAAAATCGTGATATGAAGGTGTACTCGTATAATAGATATGTATTAGGAGAAAAAACAAACTGTTGTTCGGATTAGATGGTTAACCTAAAGGAATCGCAACAGTCTGTAATTTTTAAATTAAGAGTAGCCTCCAATAGAAAATAAAGAGCTAGATATTACGGACTCTTAACATTTTACGCTATACCGCAAAAAATATATCAATATTATCGTCATCTCTATTTCTGAGACTTTGATTAATCCTAATGACATATCTGTTCTGGTTTTCTTTGATAAATCCCCAACTTCTCTCTGCCCGTTTTTATATTTTTCCTTTTCATCTAATGGATGTTTCAAATCAGTGGACCAAAAAGCAACGTCAACGATCGATATTTCGAGGCCGTATAGCCCGAAAAATAACGCGGCATCTAACGCGCGCAAAGATATAAAATTGAAACATTATTATACGTTCAGAAATCATTAGGAATGCTTAAAATGTTAGAAATTTAGTTTAGGGGCCGACAGATATTTACGTAACAAGGAAAGGCGCGGCGTGCCACCGTGTGAGCACACTTTTTTTTGGGACGTTCAGGTTTAGAAACTACATAATTTATAATTACATGGTCTCGCAAGATGAGACAAAATTATAAAGACATGAAATTTGCAAGGCCAAGAAATATCAACATTTAGTTTACAAAATTTTATTTTTTTAATTACGCCACGATGTCTTGTGCGTCTACACGTGTGACAAAATCCCGTTTCGTAACACAGTCGCGAACCCCGTCGCGTGTAGTCTGGACAGTACTCCGTTTACCGCAACGCGTGATATCGCCACGTCGTTCTATGTCTTGTCGTTTATGCGTCGCATAAAAGGCACGGCAATGCATGTGGACTTGTTGACTATTTTTATTAAAATGAGCATATAAGTTGGCGACGATGATACGCGACAATGATATGCGACGAGGAAACGAGTCGAAATTCGTACCTTCTCATCGGTATTTTAATTATTTTTAAAATAAATATTGCCTATCTCACCCCGGGAGCTAAAAGAATGAACCCAATAAACAATACAATACTGCTTATTATAACTTACTGCATAAATGCAGTTTTTGAAGACTTTTTTTGATTTCGCACCAATAAAAAAAAAAAACGTTGTTGTGATTTAAAATATTTAATATTATCTTAAAAGAAACTTCACAAACAAAGAATAAACAAAAAATTATAAAACACATTGAGAAAGTTTAGACTGTCCTAAAAGTATATGTCAATAAGGATCGAGTAAATTGAATCAAATAATCATAAGTCTATGTAACATTTTGTTATACAGTGTGTGTATAAAGTCTGAAAACAGCTTAATAACATCACAATTTATTGGCCGATTTAAACCAAATTTGGTACAGTTATGTAAGAGGATCTGACGCACCGAATGACGATATTGGCTTTGTTGTCAGCTTTTTAGTTTGCCTGGAATTCGAACGAGTTTTGTATTTTTAAATGTAACACCCTATAGGTATAGTTATTCATTTATAGTTTTTACTTTAAATTTGTTACACTTTTATTAATTAATAAAACACCAGTTCGGTTTTGATGTAAAGTCATAAAAGCTGTTATTTTTACATGCAAAAATGTCTTTAACTGAAAGTGAAAGAATTACAATTATTATGATGAGAGGATATGGCGATAATGTCAGGTCTTACGAAGAGGTTAAAAATCTATTTAATGACGCATTTCCAAACCGAAATCCAATATCAAAAGCAACTGTTCTAAAAACTGTCCGACGGTTCGAAGAAACTGGAAATTGTAGAGATAGGCGACGATCAGGACGACCAGCAGTAGTAGATGAAGAGAAAAGTTTAGAAATTTTACATGTTGTTAAAACCCCTATTTCTTCATTAAGAAAAATTTCTCAAGTAAGTGACGTCTGCTTTAAATCCGTCCATAATGTTTTAATAAAACATAAATGTCACCCTTTCAAAATACATGTAGTTCAAGAGTTATCAGAAGATGATTATGAGCGAAGAATTGAATTTCGTGATATTATGATGTCAAGGTTTGACCAAAATAACCAGTTTTTCAAATTTATAATATTTTCGGACGAAGCAAAGTCAATAGACACAACTGTAGGTTTAGGGCAAATGAAAATCCCCACTGGATGAGAGAAGGTCATACACAACGCCCTGGAAAATTGTATGTGTGGGCTTGGCTTCTGGGTAACCACAAGATCGGTCCATTTTTTTTTTATGAAAATTTGACATCACAACTTCACCTTGAGCTTTTGGAAACGCAAATAGTGCCTAATATACGAAATGTGATAGGCCCAAATTATGCAAGTACATTCTTCCAACATGACGGAGGTCCTCCCCATTTTGGTCGAAACGTTCGCGAATTTTTGAACAACACTTTTCCCAATAGGTGGATCGGTAGAGGGGGTACAATCGAGGGACCACCTGGGTCCCCTGATTTGTCGCCTAACGACTACATTTTATGGGGACACTTAAAGAACAGAGTTTATACCACAAAACCATAAGATTTGGCCGATTTGCAGCGTCGAATTTTGGACGAATTTGAATTAATAACGCCAGAAATTATTTACAACGCAATTGAAAAATTTTATTTTCATTTAGCACACTGTCAAGCTGTACAGGGAAAACAGTTTAAACATTTAATACAAAAAATATAAATTTTCTAAATTGTACTGGTCATATCGAAAACTACTGATATTAGGAACAAAGTATGTTATACCAAAAGTGTAACAAATTTAAAGTAAAATCTATAAATGAAAAAATATACAAAGTGTTACATTTAAAAATATTAAATTCGTTCGAATTCCAGACAAACTAAAAAGCTGGCAACAACAATTGGCCCAATCGCTAAATATATTACTCAAAATATATCATTTGTGTAGGAAGACAGAAGTGTTGTTTTAATTTACAATAAAGATAAGGATAAAAACTAGATAAGCAGATAAATAATAACTTTTGATATATCTACAGAATTAGTCCAGTACGAACTTGAGTACCTATAGTCGACTTTGCAACAAACACTTTCCAAGGACGGATTTCATAGAATCTGAAAAACTTCTGACCATAATATAACAAGACAAGTTATAATATGAAAGACTCTCGCAAGACAAGACAAGACATAACCTTGCAAGGGTCGTCTCGAAAAAACAAGACACGAATAAAACTCTTGATTTGACGAGACGATGAAATAAAACAAGACCTGTTTAAATCTTGCAAGATTTTTTGTCTGAGCCATTACTAGTAAAAATATTAGTACTAAACCAAACTTAGCTTAGTCCAAAAGTTCGCCATAATTGAGATATTGGATGCCAAAGTTTAAAATTCTTTTCTAATTTGTTTAAATCATTTTGGGAAAAACAAAGGTTTTGCTTGAAATTTAGTGTTTTTTAGGATGCAATTTTTTTTTTAATTTTAATATAGTTTGTAGACGGCGACCTTTTGCTTACTGATTGCGGGTGACCTTGGTGCATTCAAGCTTTGAATGAAAATATTTCTCTATTAGGTAAAAAGGGTACACTTTGTAGATATCCCTATCTACCATTTGGAAGCTAATTTATAAGGTATTTGGAATTTTAAATATTTATATTTATTTGGACCAGAGCACTAAGCAATTTAAACGCTATTATCTTAAAATTGGTTACTCGAAGGGACATCTACGAGGTATAAAAAATGTTAATGTAATAAAGTTAAAAAAAAGTAATATTTTCATTAAAGGCGTAAATACACTAAAGCATAAAGGGGTGCCCGTTAAAAGGAAGAAAAGGGTCGCAAACAGTGCCCCCTCCCCAACCTACGTCATAATTTAAAAGAAATTTAAATTATCTATCCTAAAAAGTCCCCAAATACCAAATATTGTGCAAAAACGTTTGTTCTTCCCAAAGTTATTTGAAAAAATTGAAGAATAACTTAAACTTTGGCACTCTGTATCTCGATTATGGTGAGCTTTTGGACTAAGGTAAGAATTGTTAAATACTAATATTTTTATATAAGGGGGTCTGTAGTTTTGCTAAATTAGCGGAGACATATTGTACAACCATATTATTTACAATAATAAGCCCTTTAGAAAATAATTGTATCACGAAAAATCTTTAAATAAGGACCCCCTAAGAAATTCTACATTCGCTCCTGATTTTTAACTTTGAAATTTTCTATTTGTTCTAGGCACATTCGACCAAAGCTACATACCCCACGCTATCGCCTACTCGGCATGCCTAGGAGAACATCGCCTACGTTGCCAAGGGTTAGACAATTACACCCTACCACCAATACAAAATTGTGTCCAAGCGGAAGTGTCTAGTGTTTCGGGTGCGGGACAACCGATCGTAATAGCCTCGAGCGTAATGGCTGACGACGGAAACCGAGTGAAATCGGTAGGACGTAAAGTTACGGTAAGCGGAGCGGTAGTCGCGGCCGTAATTTTTTTAAAAGTTGTCCTCACGTAATGAAATGTGTTTTACGCTCTTTTGTGGCAATCAGGGTAATATATACCTTTACCAAACTGACTAGAAAAAAATATGTAAATATGTTAAACTATGAGGTGGTTCTTCATTAAATACATTGTGTATATATTATAGCGAACTTAATTTAAAAAAAAGAACCAAATCCGTGGATGTAAATATTATGTACAGAAATAATTTAATTGTAAATCAAATTTTAAAAAATAACTTTAACCCCATATCGGGTTTTCTTTTTATTAAATAATATATTATTTGTTAAACAAAATATTTAAGACTACCAATCATCGAAGATGGACCTAAATCAAAATATGTATGCATAGAAACTTATTGTTAGGACATTCCTAATTCATTGTTTTTTTTTAGCATTATGTGTATTTCAAATTACTTGCTTTAATCCATAAAAAATTACCAATAATTAATTTTTTTCCCACTGCTAAGAATTATACGTTTTTTTAAAGACGCTACAGACGCGGTTCAATAAATCGTCACAATTCAAATGCACAGTAAAGGAACTGCAAAGATATATCGAACGTGTGTAGTGTACTTACTTTAAATCGTTGGATATTTTATGACTGCCCTATCGGTCGTTGTCAACGTGAACCTGTTATTCGATAAATGGATGTCAATTACATTGATGTAATTCTTTCGTTCCATGTGTACAGACGCGACGTTCGATCGAAGGTTCAATCACACTAAGGTCAGTTCTATTAACAAATTATTATTATTATTTAAGAACCAAATAATAAATAAGGGCCAAGTCTAATGAGCCTCAATAAGCGGACACTGAGACCTATTAGAAGATTTCATTAAAGGATATAGAAATGTATCATGACTGTGCTCTGTGGCAGACAAAAAGCAAAGAATACCATTATCGCAACAAAAAGGGTGCGCATAAAAAGAGGTCACTTGATATATTATATAAAAGTATGGACGTAAGGGCTGTACCATGCGTTCTTCATACTGTACGTCCTCAAATAGTTTTGCGAATTTGAACGCAATAGATTTATATGAGAATATTTTTATCTGCTTAAAGGTTTACGGTTTTTCATTTTTAAACACGACGTTAATGCCAAAACAGCCAGTGCGACCTTCTCATTCATTATTTTCTCTGCACGTCTGCAATGCACTGGCAATCGTCGCAATTTGTTGCATCGTGTAGGGGCAATGCATCTTTCCGATTTAGCTCCACAGCTCTAATCGTTACGATTAATCGTATTTACCGGAGCGTCTGTAGCGGGCTTAAGTTTGGTTTCTGACGTAGGCTATTTTATACCAGTTTGTTCATAAACAATGTGGTGCAATGTACATCACAAACCAAATTTAATGTTAAAGTAACGTATTTTTTAATTTTTAACAGTTATAAAAATAACAAACTATTACTGAATTATGATACCAAAATCTAATAATTTAGGTATAGTTTTTCTACAAAGCATTTTGTATTTAATTCTGTGCCTTTATAAAAAATATTGACGCTTACGTGAATTTAAAAAACCTCTAAAAAATTAGGTGCTATTCGTTGTTCAACGAAAGTGTGCCCAATTGGCAAAAGTAATTTTAAACAAATAATAATTTAAAATTGCATACAATACGTGAGTAAAGTTCTTGCGTAAAGTTTTCGAAAATAAATTTGTTTCTCTTCAAGCGTATAATAATAACATAGATTTTAGAACGCAATACCGTAGTAAGAAGGAGCCTATTTTGTTACTACTAACAATATTTTTAATTTAACTCCTATATAGGAACCAAACAAATGAAAGGGAAACGCATTAAAGAAGAATTCCATGGCCAATAGTTTGTCGCAACTGTTAGTTTAATGTCACGTAAAGTTTCTTTCTGTGGCAGGCAAAAATATAAAACACTATGGGCACAGTATTTAGTGATAAAATCTAAATTAAATACTAAACACATTGAACATTTTTATGAATTAATTACCCATTTAAAGTGGCAAGACGAAAATTGTTAATCAAACCAGTGAAAAGTTTTCTCAAAGCTAAAATTGACTAAAAGCCGTGTTAACTTAATGTAAGTTCGAACCCTGCGTTTTACTATTTTTTACTTGGTTTAATTACATATCATCATGTAATTTATAAAAGTTAAAGTCAGGATTTTTTTGACCGTATTATAGTCCAACAATGTTATATTCGTTTTTTTTTTTCCTTTTTTTTATATTTATTATGACGCTTGAAGAAAAAAACATTATGCAACTGTGTGCAGTTTCGGCGGTGCAAGCTTCTGGCCTCAAAAAATATCAAATAATGTTTCTACTCCTAGTAATATAATCTACCCTTTATTTTATTTCAAATTAGAGACGTTTTTTGTATTATCGTGAAGCGTCAAGTTTTCAGGTTATTTTTATGTTACCGTTATTATATTGTGTCTCCAATGAACAAATAAATATGAAAAAAAAAACTGTATGTGTTTAATTACTTGCTAGTCAAGCATATGTGCACTGTAAACCAATATATTTAGTTTGTTCTCTAATGAACTGTTTACTGCTAGTTTATTTCCAAATGACTAAAAAAACTGGCCCAAAACAACAGGTTAACATACTTCCGAAAAGTTTAATAGCTATTTACCTAACAGGTACGGAAAGTAGTTACTTTTCGCAGGCTCGTAGAAAGAATATATGAAGCTTTATTAAAGTTCTTCATTGTACAATTAGTTTGTCGAAGTAAACGTTCCTTGTTTATAATAGATCTCCATAAAACGTATAGCTTTTGAAAATGCATGTTACTTAATTGTTTGCTAATTTAATGTATAATACATTGTTTTAAGTTTTTCTTACCCCTTTTATGTACCTCAATAACCTGAAATAAACACACTTTAAATGCAAAAATGTTTGCTGCAGCCACACCTTAAAACAACAACTACACTTTCCTTATACAATTGTGCAATTACATTGTGGCAGTGCAAAACAACTTTTTATGTTTCGTTTCATTCATACCAATGGAGCGTTGTTTATTTTTAAATGTTACAACCTCGAATTTAAAAGAACAATAATTAGTTACTTTAAAATTATATTGTATTAAAAAAGTATATGTAGAAAATACAGGGTGCCCTTCTTATAATGGACACCGGATGGTATTTTGATTATTTGAATTTGAATTTTGGTGCTAGAGCGTAACTTTCTAATAGCTTATAATACCAGTTGCTTATTTATTTATACACATTTCATTATTTTCCCATTTTGTAGTACGATAATTTCTTAAAACCCTGAAATACAAAATTTAATTTTAAAGAAGAAAACACGCAGTATGACACTGACTTTTTTTTAACGTTTAATATTTTTTTATACGAATGCTAAACGGTTAACTTTCTTGTAAATGAAGTTATTTCATGACGCACGCGTAGGCGTAACCAAATTATGTTTAACAAAAAATAAAACACATAAAATGGTCATTATTATACACGTCAACAGTTGTGTCAATTGTATTTGGGAGTTTTTAGGGACGCCAAACCGATCGCTGCTATTACTTTTGAAATAAAACTATGGCTAACCTGTATTATGAAAACATTTTTTTCAATAGAAAAATATTTTTCAATTAAGGGATAAAAATAACGAAACAAATCGAAATAAATGGCATTCTTGTAAATGATACTAAAGAAATAGCAAATAGTTTGAATAAATATTTTACGGAGATAGGTGCGACCTTGGTCAGGGAAGTTCAAAGTGAAGCAAAAAATTTAAATGTAATCCAAAAATTTAATGAAATCAATTGTGACAATAATGTATTTTTTTACCCAGTGGATTGTGGCGAATTGGATAATGTACTATTAGGCCTGAAAAGAAATGCGGCCCCGGGCCATGATAAAATTAGAGTAATTGATTTAATCCATATAAAAGAATATATAATGAAATTGTTGGTAGAGCTTATAAATAAAGTACTCAGCACTGGACTGTTTCCTCCGGAACTTAAAATTTCTAAAGTGTGCCCAATACATAAAGCGGGTTCTAAAGTACAACAAAATAACTATAGACCAATCTCGATAATCAGTGTATTTTCCAAAATAATAGAAACGGTAATTAAAAAACGCATGATATCATTTATCGAAAGATTTATCTCATATGATCTATATCAATATGGATTTCTCAAAAATAGCAGTACCCTGAGTGCAACCGTTGACCTTCTTAACTATATTTCCCCGAACTTGGACGACAGTAAAATCATAATAGCAGTTTTTGTTGACCTACAAAAGGCTTTTGATGTGGTACGTGATACCATACGATTTTGTTGAATAAGTTGGAGAGAATGGGCTTTAGGGGATGCGCGCTCTCCTTGATTAGGTCTTACTTACTGGATAGGAAGCAGTATGTTTATGTAAATGAACAAGAAAGTGACATATTAACTTATAACTGTGGTGTGCCTCAGGGTTCTGTTTTAGGGCCCTTGCTCTATTCTCTTTATGTTCTTAGTCTGCGGGTATCTGGGTTGAGTGCCCAATACTACACTTTTGCAGACGACACAGTTCTGTTGTATGCAGACCACTGTTGCGACGTGTTGGTCAATCGAGTGAACACCGACTTGACTAAATATAGTCAATGGCTACTACAAAACAACCTTAAAATTAATTTGACAAAAACAAAGTATATAATGTTTAAACAAAAAAACAAAAAAATAACACATGTTAACATATCCTTGAATGAAATAAAAATAGAAAACACAAGCAGTATAAAATATCTGGGACTCATACTGGATGAAAAACTTAACTGGAATGCGCACTATGAACATATAAAAGAAAAAATTATACCCTTTATGGGAGCATTTCACAGATGCAAACATTTTTTAAGCAATGCAGCCAAATATAAAGTCTACAACGCGTATATCCTTTCAATCCTGCGATACCTTATTCCAGTATGGGGCACCTGCAATAAAACTACATTTCAAAAAGTTAAAGTTCTACAAAATAAAATACTTAAAATACTTTTTAATCTTGACTATCGTATACATACAAATGACTTATATAAGTTACTAAAAGTGAACTCGATTGACCAGATTTGTGAATTAGAACAGGCAAAACTAATCTTTAAAATTATAAATAGACTACAAAAATCAAATTACACTATACTATATTCAAATGACATACATACATATCACGTAAGGAACAACAATATCAGACTAAAGAGTGCGAGAACAAATGTTGCCTTGAGAAACCCTATTGATGAATCTTCGAGAACTTTTAATAGCCTGCCGAGGGAACTTAGACAGGAAACCTCTTATAACAAGTTTATTAAGAAAGTGAAACAAAGATTTGATAGATAATTATACCTTTATTGTTGGCCACACAAAGTTTATAAACTCTATATAACAAGCTCCGGTACCAATGCTATAATGCATTGTTTAGGAGTTCAGTTCATTTAGATAAGCTGTCGATAACATATATGTTAGCTTTAAATTACGTATACAAAAAAATTATAAATTATAAATTGTAACCGATTGCTTTAATAAATGATATGTTCTAAAAAAAAAAAATTTTTAAAAGTCCAAGGTACCAGCTCCTCTCAGTATGAGCTACAATGTGGTCAAAAATATTGAATTATTTAAAAAATAATGCATTAGAAGTGTTATAAAAATATGAAAATCTTACCGATTTGCATTCTTCTATACTTTTTGGAAATTAGACAGCAATGCGATCACTAAGCCGTGCACTTCCCGGAAAGTAACTGTATGTCAACGCTACCACAGATTCCTGAAACAGAAGGATTTAGTTAATAGTTAATAGTTAGAGAATATTAAAGATTAGAATTAAAGCTCAAGCTTAAACAACTCCGATAAGCTTAGAGTTTGCCATTCGTAAGTAAAATATATTGTCCGTAATAACTAAAGGCCTTTATCGTTCTGTAAAATAAAAAACCATGTACTGTGTACTACAATAAATTAGGTATAACTATACCGGGTGTTGCATCGTCGAGCGGGACATAGGAAATCCCATGTAATTTTAAATGGAGTCAATTATTGGCTTCCCTAATTATTTTAGAGAAAAATTCTATTTAGGTTTATTAAAGAGCACTAAAACCCACATTCAAAAGAATAACTTTAGATATTTTTGATGAGCCCGTTTACGGGTTATCGCCGATTTCTTTTTAACTATTTCTCCTTTTTATGGCCCCGTATTTGCGGGCACCAGTCAAGGTAAAAGATGACTGTCAAATAAAGTTGTCATTTTGAAATGTGTGCTTTATTGTTATAAAAATTCGTACATCGAAAATATTAAAGGTGTATTTATGAGTACAAATTATTCTGAATAAAACTAAAATAAAGTATCCAATTACAAGGTTAATTATGACATTTTACATGTTTCAATATTTTACTAATTAATAGGTAGGTACTATTAAATTGTTAGAACTTTAGGATTTAAGAAGATGTTCAAATATTCCTCAAAATGACAACTTTATTTGACAGTCATCTTTTACCTTGACTGGTGCCCGCAAATACGGGGCCATAAAAAGGAGAAATAGTTAAAAAGAAATCGGCGATAACCCGTAAACGGGCTCATCAAAAATATCTAAAGTTATTCTTTTGAATGTGGGTTTTAGTGCTCTTTAATAAACCTAAATAGAATTTTTCTCTAAAATAATTAGGGAAGCCAATAATTGACCCCATTTAAAATTACATGGGATTTCCTATGTCCCGCTCGACGATGCAACACCCGGTATGTTGCTGCATTCAATTTTCATTTCATAATTAGAATATTCCATTTCTGGAAAATAAACATAAACGTGCTCTCATTTTTTACACCACCTACCTAACAAGGGTATAAAAAATAAAATATAATATACAGTGTGTCTAAAAACGTATGCAACATATGGGAATATTTCTTATTATTGGTTTCTCAGGAAATTTTATTCTTGATAAAAGTTGGTGCTTGCCTTAAAACAATAAATGAAAATTTCAGATTTCATGTATGGCTTTCAGTGCGGGAACAATTATAACTGTTATTAGCCGCAATCGCGTGAGTCAATAGTAAAGTACCTTAACTTATAAAGATACAGGAAAATCTTATAAGAAAAAGTTATTCTAAATAAGAAAACTAATCTAAATATGAAACTTGAGTTAAGTATCTCAATTTTAAATATTTTGTTCTTTTATTGTTAGGATACTTGCCAAGTAACTTAAACATTTATTTAAGATAGAGGTTAGTTACATTGTTGAAAGATGTTTCAGTTTTTCCAGAGTCAGTTTAGGTATCAGCATGTTGCACTTTTGGTCCAAAGTGAATTCTAATTAAAATCACGAACGAACCCAACTCTTTTCATTTCATGCTAAACAACTAACAATTTATTTGTCGTTTGCACCCGATGAGTAAAATAAGTCATATATAGCATTAATTTTACGTAATTCTTAGTTTTTTACATGAAATAAAAACAGTTGGGTTAATTCGTGATTGTGAATTTAGGGCCAAAATTGTTTAAATGCGTTTGTAATACGCTGATACCTAAACTGGCCCTTATCTCTGGAAAAACTGAAACATTTCGCAACTATGTATATAAATTTTCAAGTTACTTGGCAACTGTACTAATAACAAAAGAACAAAACATTCAGCAGTGGCGTTCCGCTTAAGAAAAAGTCGAGAAAATAAAAGAAAAATTAAGAGATGAGGTATTTAACTCCAATTTCATATTGAACCGTCCCTGTTGAAGCGATTAAATGCACGCAATGCTATCCACAATTATTTTAAAAAATATGTGGGCCACTAATATTTTAGTGACTATTTCTTATGATCCCCTTGTAATACTGGACACAAAATGCCCATTGGTATTTTTTAAGTTGCCGCTTAATTTAGGAGATGGTATTTTGTTAAAAATATCGCAAGATTTAGATTTATTTTAATAAATTGAAACATGGTACTAGAACTATAGTGAGCAGTTTTATTATAAATATGCTAACACTAAATTAATAAGCAGTCTAATCGTTGAACGTTTAAAAGAAAACATTTCGTTTTTAAGATACTTACAAAAACAAAATTTAAATTTCAACGCCCTGTATTTTTAGACCAATATGAATTTTTTTTTATATAAAGTCATGAGGAATAGGTAGATATTTGAAATATAATAGATTACTTAGGAAACACCCTGTACAACACAGTTTCTACATGCAAAGTGAAGATACAACGATACATTTAGTTTTCAGCGATGAGCCATATTCGTATCCAATTTTACAAATTTATTGTGAAGCCGTTTTAAGTGCCAAACAAAAAAAAACCGTTTTTAAAGTTAGACGTAACTCTCAATAAATTAAAAAAAAAGTCATTTACCTGTAGGCTCATTAAATTATCATTCTTAAAATTGGATAGATAGATATAAATTATTTAACTACACATGCTTAACCTACTTACATATTTTTTTAAAATAGATTGCTAACTTTGGCAACACAATAAAACGATATCAAACCGCACAATATTAACGCGCTCACTTTAAAACTGTTATCAAAAAACTGTGAGCAAAGTTGCAAAGAAACGGCCACGTCACCCCATTACAGCTTTTTTTCTTTCAGAATTCCACAGCAAGCTTAGAAAAATTGCCAAAATTGCGCGTAAAACTACGTCCCGTGTATCGCAGGCGGATTTTTAGGTAAGCGGCAAATAGCTGTTCTCGTTCCGCCAGGTGAGACAAGCGGCTATGCAATTTAATACGTTGAGAAGTTGTGATATACTTACAGTTTTGGCTAGTTACTAATAGGATGAATAGGAAATAGAAGGTACAGTATACAGAATGTTCAAAAAGTAACTTGATGGCTACATTAATAATCAATAACAACACATTTACAATTGGCCAAAAAGGTAGTTAACGATTTTTGTACACCACTAAATTGAGTGAATTGAGGTATATAGGGTATCTCAAACTCGATGGTACATTAAGAGAGAAAACGAATATTAATATAATAATAATAATAATGACTTTTATTGACAAAATACATAGCAAACTAACAAAGGAATTATGTGTAAATATCTATAAATTATTTAAAAGTAAATAAAAGAGGCAGAGCCTAGTTTGGCGAAGTCTAGTCTTCTGGCTACTCTTACTTAACCAAAGGTAGGCTCATAGTATAATATAATGTTCCTATACCTATGTTCTATCGGTTTTGACTTCTAAGGATTTCTATTGATAAGAAATCAATGTTCGCTACTAAAAATAATAATAAATAGGTTGTTATGACACCATGACAGGTTGGGTTCAGAAACAAAAAATACACAAGACAAGTAGGTATTTTTGTAGTGTATCTTTGATATCAAAGTGATTCAAATAGAGAACAGTTATACAAATAAAGTTATTTTATTGTGCCAACAAATCGTGTTAAGAACCTGCAGGAGATTTAAGGAACTTCATCCAAATTTACCGCCAATGAATATGCGGAAATTTAGAAGGATTGAACTTAGGAGACGTATCGAACAATCGCAACCGCTACTCATAACAGTTCCACAACTTTTACGTCCGCTGAATGCGCCCAATGGATCAATTAAACAGCCAAGTTTTTGGTTTAACCAAAGTTTGCTCAAGTAGAATCACTATTTAAAACAAAGGTAATTATGCAGTATACCGTTTTCTGTTAATTTCGCGAATTTGAGAAAACTGCTTATGTAAATATATTGGTAATGTGATGCGGATTGAGAATTCAGAGGCAAAAATAAGAAAAATTAAAAAGAGCTAACCATGTTCCAATTCACCTTTCAGATGAATTCACCTGGTGAAATTGAAACATGGTTAGCGCGTTTTAATCAGATAAACAAATTTTTTTTTAAGTGCATACGTGAACTTTTCCTGTCCACTTTGTTTACACTTACTTCACTTAGTGTTATACCCCATCCAGCAGCCCAATTTATTGCACGGGTCCGACAGATTGTTGTTTAATTAATTTAATTAATTAAAGACAAGTTATCTTTAAAATTCCCCGGTGGTTTGATGTTAATAAATAGCATTCTAACAGGTAAGTAATAAAGGCTTTTAAAATTTGGAAAATTGAGAGAAAACTGTATATTTCATAATTACCGAAAACGGCATACCTACATCATAATTACCAAAACAAAAAAAATAGTATCTGAAAATACAAAACTTCATTTTATGATATCCGCTTTGGAACCCAAAATTGCATTAGAAGTAAGAGACGCTCCCTCCCAGTCAAACCCGTTATAAAAGGCTTTAAAGGAGAATTAATTGAAAGAGCCGCCCAGTCAACCCCATTATAAAATTTCAAAACATTAACGAATTTAGAGGATTTTTGCTATGGAATAGATAGGAAATAAAACTCCTTTACAATTTTTAAGAAGGACGAGACAACTTTTGGGCGATGTATCTATGGATATGGCAATTTTAAATGAAATATTTTTTACGAAACGTTTACCTGCAAATATGCCAATGATTTTATTATCTTCGCAAGATTAAATATCTTTAGAAGAATTAGCAGAAAAAGCTGATAATATTCTGGAGGTACCAAAAGATTCACCTGTCGTGATGCATGCCAATGTATAATGTCAACCTAAGATTGAAAACTTCAAAATGACATAGATGATTTGACAACAGCTTTTCAAAAGTTGTCATCGGGAATATCACAACAAAGAAGCAGGAGCATTAGTCCCAAGCATTTTCTGGGAACCAGAAGCAATTTAAGAGGCAACTATGAAAATAGGAGTACACCAAGTATACGCTGGTACCACAGCATAAAGAGCACACCATCAAAAATTTTGAAGAAAAGCAAATAAATGTGTGCAACCCTATTCAATTCATCAAGAATTCAATGTAAAATCATCACAACTTCTTTCAAGATTTGTTCGTCAGCCTAATATTCTATTTTCAGGGTTATAAATAGAAGCCAATCAGGAACGACATATATTACCTTCTTCCAATCATTTTTTATTTGATCTATGTCATATCTGCACATTGTTTTTTGGTGCACACAGGTGCTGAATTAGTGTTTTGAAGAAATTCATAGTTGGATCTTTACCAGGTGGGTTTAATCGGGCACTATATGCAGCAAATAATATTATCATATTTACCACGAATACAATTTTATTAAATTTTGGTTCAAAGGTCAACCAGTATTTGCAAAAACTGGCGCCAGATCGTTTAAAATTGCTAAAGAAGAATTTGAGAAGCTATTGGAATTAGGTATTGATAGACCGTCATCAAGTTTTTCAAAAATAAAAGACAGCTTAAGAATATAATAATAATAATAATAATAAATGTCTTTATTTAATTAAATACAAATATACAGTTTAAACATTACGAAACAAATTAGGCCGAAGTAGGGCGCAGTCTAGCCAATAAGGCTACTCTACTGAACCCCCTTCCGCTCATTTTAATTAAAATAATATCTATAATATATTCGTAAAAGTAAAGCAAGTCCATAAGGTTTATAAATCAAAAATAGCAAAAATAATTATCTTATAAAAAAATGAATACAATGATAAAATAGATAATGCTTGGTTTGGAGGCAATAGAAAAAAAATATATATATGATTGGCATTATACTAAATTACACAGAACAATCAAGATGATATAATAACTTAAGAATTTTGTGAATTTAATAAAAAGTTTTTGTACGTATCTTTAAATTTCTTTGAATCGAGCAAAAATATTTCGTTAGGTAACGAGTTATATAATTTAATAGCATTAAAAGTCAATGTTCTCTGAAACATGGCTATCTGATGATGGGGCATAGTAATCTTGTTAGAAAACCTAATATTACATGGATGAACCGTGTTTCGAAAGACAAAATTATTTTTAATGGATGAAGGTAGGGCTGGGTTGTTTAGAATTTTGTGAAGAAAATTTCCTAAGTGTAAAGTCCTACGATTGATCATTGTTAGCCAATTTAATTCTTTAAATGTATGTGAAATATGATCAAATTTTCGAAGGCCAAACACAATTACATTAATATTATTAGCCAAAAAATCTATATTATTCTTATTACCAAAAAGCATGAGAGTAGATTTTGATGGATTTAACATTAAATTGTGATCTGAAGAAAGTTGTTTAAGAATATTTAGGTCTTCGTTAAGCAGATTTGATGCAGTTAAATAGTCCTTGATATTAAAGTGACAGTAGATCTGCGTATCATCGGCATAAGCCTTAACTTTGCAATGTTTCAATAATTGTAGTATATCCGATGTATAGATAATAAAAAAAAGTGCCCCGAGAATAGAACCATGCGGTACGCCTGATAATATTTGAACTTGGTCTGAGTATTTATTGTTACAAAGAATTTTTGGAAGCGGTTTGAGAAATATGATTTAATAATATTTAGCGCAGGTTCCGAAACACCATAATATTTTAATTTTGAAAACAGCAAATCGTGTTGAAGAGTGTCAAAAGCTCTTGAAAAATCCAGAAGAACAAGAATACTATTTAGTCTTTTATCAATGGACATCATTATATCATCAACGACTCCGACCAATGCAACAGATGTACTAAAGTTCTTCCTGAAACCACATTGACTATCTGGAATAATACCATTAGTAACACAATAATCAAATAGCTGGCCATATAAAACCTTCTCAAAACCCTTAGGAAGAATTGGCAGGATACTTATAATTCTTATGTCGTTAAAAGTTACAGGATCTCCAGTCTTGGGTAATGGTTTACCTATGGAGGTTTTCCACTGATCTGGGAAATAATTTGTCTCTATACAACAATTATTAATGATATGTGTAATATACGGATCTATAAACGGACTACAGTATTTTACCATTTTAGAAGTTAGGCCATCAACACCGGCAGCGTTAGTCCGAATAGATTGAATTAGCTTATGAATTTCCTCAACCTTAGACATTCTAAAAGAAAAACTTAATTGGTTATTAAAACTATTACTATTATAAAAGTTAACTTTAGGTGTACAATCTGAAATATTTTGTAAAAGTTGACCAAAAAAATTACTAAGGTTATTTGGATCAGCTAAGTGATCAGGGATGCTGCCGTTCTTAGTTGAACTTATATTAAAGGATTTTAAAGAATTCCAAGTTTTCCTAGGATTATTTTCTAAGCAAATAGAACTTAGGTACCTCCTCTTCTCCCTTTTCACTTCAGAAACAGTAAAATTTCTTATTCTTTTATAATTTTCCCAATCATGAACGGCTCTAGTTCTCTTAAATACTTGTAACGCGCGATCTCTTTGTTTCATAAAGAGTTTTATATTAGGTGTAAGCCAAGGTGCCCTAGGCTTGGTAATTTTGGATTCTCGAAAAGGAGCATGCTTATCAAAAACTGAAAAAACAAGATTATTGAGGAGGGTTATTTTATTATCTATATTTTGCTCATAAAGTATATCATTCCATTGAAGGGAGTGAAGATCGTTAAGAAATAAGTTTAGGTTAAAGTTGTTGAAATTTCTGGTTTTAATTATTTTTGGTTCTACATAACTTTTTTTTACTTCCAAAGTGCAATAAACCAAACAATGATCAGAGATATTTGCAACCGACAAGGTACCAAAGTCACTAACTAACGAATTATCAGTAATAAATATAGGATCCAATAACGTACTGGAGCTATATAATATGCTGTTACATTTCTTGTACATACTTAGGAAACACACACCCTGTATAATTATATTCAAATGATTTTTCCAAGAATGAAATATATAAATTCACATTAAACCCTGCAACTTTTGTATTTAATTTTTTTTTTAGCTCTTCTAATGGATATGTTGTAGAGAGGGTGTCAATATAAAATAAATTATATACATCAAAGTTGGTACAAAGATGGAGAATAAGATACACGAAGACATATTGTTTAGATTTGTAAGGAATCAGGGAAAAGGGGAGTTAAATTAATATAAGATACCGTCTACGCATTGGTCAGTATCCCTACAGGATGATTCCTCTAGTCGTAACATAGTTGCAGCAGGATTGTAGATAAAAACAAAAAGACTCCAGAGTCGTTCTAAATTAGGTGAAAATAATTCTAAAACTTTGTGCTTAACTTTAAAAGAGTTATGTTAACTGCCGCGGACCAGTTTCATTTCCTTTTGTCATAAATTTGCTCTTTAAGATTCTACAATTTCCCCCAGGATGTTTTAGCGAATGTTAAAAATTTTATGGAAAGATATATTATAGGAGATGACATATAACGACTTG
Organism: Polydrusus tereticollis; assembly: GCA_963920685.1. Taxonomy (NCBI): domain Eukaryota; kingdom Metazoa; phylum Arthropoda; class Insecta; order Coleoptera; family Curculionidae; genus Polydrusus; species Polydrusus tereticollis. The sequence goes on from OY987329.1 coordinate 145,582,251, forward strand.
GGCGATGAAATTTATACGCGACAATTTAGTAGGCATTAGGCAGCGACTATATATGAGCACGTTTTGCTTAAAGTTACACCTCGAGTTACACTGTTAGAATGTCATTTATCATAGCCATTTTCGATATGTGCTTTTAATAAAATGTAATATAATCGGAACAGTGAGATTCATCTTGACATTTTCCACATCAATGCCACTATAGCTTATATATATCTGATTTGTTGAGTTTTGGCCACAAAGTACATAATTATTCATTGATAATTCAAAAATTGTATCTAATTTGAGAGAACTTTTTGGGCTTTACAAAAAACTGTATCAGGTTTGTTTTATGATGGGACACAAAAAAAACTCTTACGCCACCCTGCGTGCGGCAGGTTAGCGAAGAAAGCGAGTCACGTTGTTCTTTAATCTTTAAAGGTTATAATATTCATGGGCAACACGACCTCAAGAAGGTCAGTATAAAGTGATAACGTTCTTGTTTGTGTGGATTATCAGTTGCTATAAAAATTGCCAGATACGATCCTAACTAATAATCTCTATCTGCGTACGATTTACAAAATGAGAAGCTTTTTTTCTTGAGGTGTAATTCCCATTCTCATTAGTATTTCTGGCGCTGTCCATATGCAGCCAATTGCCGATAAATAATGGACCTTAACTTGTCCGTTTAACGAATTCTTTTCCATTCTTTACTGGATGATACCGACCCTATTTCCCTCGCATTTCGCACGCTCTCAATTGAGAACTGGCCGCATTTTCGTACGAAAATTGAGAAAATTCGAGATCATTTAAGAGTAGTATATTCGGAAAGGGTCCCGCGTTAATATGGGTCTTTGCGTTCTAAATTTCTTGTTGGAGGATAAACTCAAAAATACGACCATATCGACATCTGTTCAGTTGAAAGGCTGGTGCGTGATAGGCGACATTTTGTACTGCGAAGGGAGATTGCTTTGACCTGTGTGGGGCGGATAGAGAATTTGATTTTAAATTACCTGGGACTGTGTTTGGGTTTCGTGTTTGTGGCTCTGTGAGGTTTTGGTATATCAGATAAGGAAAAACGAATTTAACAATGACATGAACGCTTGTTAAGGAAATGGAATCACTTTTACAGTTACATTAAAAATCGACAGGGTGATTCCGGAAGTGCATGCCTTAGTTCTTGAAATATTTAAATTCAAACTGTCGATGTCGTTTGCGGGATAAAGTAATAGTGTTAATCAAGGTTTTTTTTCTTCATTTCTGGACAATAAATTAAGAACTTAGTAATTCCAAACGATTTGAATTATAAGACCTAAATTATAAAACTTCCTAGCGAAAGATACCCTTCTAAAGTGGTTGGCAGCGATTATAGTGACATTTAAAAATTTTGCAGACTGATCATGATTCCGAAATTAAAGGCGAAAAAATATTATTAAACACATAATTTATAATCAATCCTCGGAAATTGAAAAAAAAATACTGGGTATACGTTGTCACTACAGGAAAGTTAGAAGAACGGACCTCGGAACGGCCTAGGTATGTTTGCAACCACTGCCAAAGCACAATCTGCTCGGAGTGCGCAAGAGAGTTTGCGCCGAATATGTGCTCAAATATAGGCCCTGTTAGCTTTTTTCATTCTTGGTTTTCCGGATTTTGTTCTTGCTATTTAATTATTTGTTTCTTAAGGAATCACTTCCCAGGAGGTACCTTGGTGCGATACAAGTAAAACTATTTTTTTACTCCATCTCTCAAACTAACCTGAACTAACCTGTTAGTGTATGCGTAACCGATTCAATATGCTAGGTATTTAAGGGTTAAACACTGTTCACAACTAGTTATTTAAAACGATATAATATAGATGGCATCTATTTAGTGCACAATCTCGTAACAAATTATTTTTGGTCAAGAAGACCTTTAAAAATACTACAGGAGAAAATTCAAAAAAAAATATAATCTGCCTGTATAAAAACATCTCTCAAAATCATTAATATGCAATATCTTGATATACAGTAAAACATCTGTTTGCGACGGCCTCTAAAAAGTGACCACCTGCCTTAAACGACCGCGGGCACTCCTCATCGGAATTTTTAGTGAACATAAATGATAAGAACTCCCTCCATTAGGGGCAGTAACATAGGTACATACACTAATTACTTTACTGCAGGCGGATCCATTCAATTTGCTTTGAAGGCTGATAAATCGTTTGTAACCATTGGTTTTGTTTTGAAAAGTTTTTGTGTGATTTGGGACTAACGTGAATATTTGAAGATGGCGGGAAAAAGGAAATGTATTTCTTTAAGCGAAGAAATTAAAATAATCGAGAAAAGTGACAAAACTGGTTTAAGTACAGTACCAGTAAAATACCTTTGCCCTTATACAGAAAGAAATCTTTTATTTTTAGACTTAGGTTCACAATTAAAAATATTTTTACTCTTAAATGGATAAAATTATTTCTCAGATTGAAATATTCTATCGCAGATATTGAGCAAATATTTTTTCAAATAATGATAACAGGTACCATTCTTTAATACGAAATTGTGTATGCCTTTCATTAAAAACATGTTCGGTTAGCATAAGAGCACTCAAAACCTATGTCCGAAATCCATCACTTTTGTTCTGAAAAAATTGTTATATAATATTAAACCTATTTACATACAAACGTAAAGTACAATTAATATTAATACGAGATATTTTCTTTTATTTTAATTGCACAAATACGAAAACATTTTTTGTCTCTTTGAGATCCCACTTCTTCGTCACATATGAGTCAATATGCTCTTGATTATAAACCATCGACTTTACCTTAGGACATTATCTTTATATGTATGTGTACCAGTGTACCTATATACAAGGTCCTGCAACAGTGCGTCGGGGTTTCATAGCTCCTAAACGAATTAAGTTAGAAATTTCATTCATATGCGGGCTTATACTGTATTATAGAGTGTATTTCAGGAAAATATTTTTGCATATACAAAGTTGTGCAATAAAGTGTGGTAACATAATGTTGAATTGTTTTAAATAGGACACTCTGTATTTTCATGCATATTTTGGTTTGTATTATTATCCTTTATAAATATCTATAATCCTATGCAATTTGCTTTGGTAGTTTAAGAGCAATAAATTAAAAACTAAGATCAAAAAATTTCTCAGCTCTGAAGAAAAGCCAAAAAAAAAATCTGAAAACATTTTTGGTAATCACGGCAATGTACAGAAATGATGATAAGGAGTTCAGAGATACGATGAATTGAAAAGTGTTCATCAATTTTATACAGGGTGTTCTAAATAAGGTTTCAAAAATGAGTAATTAAAAACTCATTTTCATCAAAGTAAATAGGTCTTTCCAAGAGCGTATTAATTTATGCACAGATCAAAATGGAAGACATTTTGAACATTTATTGTAGTTTATAATATTAGTTTAGGCATATATATTGTTTAATTGATAAAATAAACGTTCGTTTACATTTTCACACAACAGAATTTACGAAATTTGCAATTATTTCGTAAACGGCTGGAGATAACCTACATGTTTGTATTGCAAACAATATTGGTTTATGAATTGGTGTTCCATTTGAAAAATTTGAGAAAAATGAGTTTTTATTGACTCATTTTTGAAACCCTATATTATATATTATAAAATTGATGAAAACTCTTCGATTTATCGTGTCTTTGGACTCCTTGTCATTATTTCTGTACAATGCCGTGATTACCAAAAATGTTTTCAGATGTTTTTTTTGGTTCTTCTTCAGAGCTGCTAAATTTTTTAATTTTAGTTTATAATTTGTTGCTCTTGAACTACCAAAGCAAATTGCATAAAATTATAGATATTGATAAAGGATAATAATACAAACCAAAATATGTAAGAAAATACAGGGTGCCCCATTTAAAAAAATTCAACATTAGGTATGTTACCACACTTTTTTGGGCAACCCTGTATATGCAAAAATATTTTCCTGAAATACACTCTATGATACAGTATAAGCCCGCATATCAATAAAATTTCTAACTTAATTCGTTTAGGAGCTATAAAAGCCCGACGCACTGTTGCAGCACCCTGTATAATATGGCCCCTGAATTTAATAAATATAAATAGCTTACTTACTAAGGATTCTGGCAATATCAATTTAGTTTTTGATTGTATATATAATATTTTACGATTTCTGGAGTTTCGGAATAAAACGTCGATGCAGTCAAATTTACGATAGTTTTATTAACATTTCATTTTTTAATATTCAGCTTCACATCAATTTTGAAAAATGGCCCAGTTTAAAATTAAAAGAGAGCCCGACATTTTTTGTACTTTTCAAAATATTTTATTTCGTAAAAACATTAACAAAAGTGTAATATAATAAGATAAAAAGATATTCCTTTAGGAACATCTAAATAAAAATAGGGGTTTAAGTATTAAGACAGCAACATAAATTTAAAGATTTCGAAACCTTATAGGAAACAAAAAAAAAACAGAATTTCTCTACATTCCTGACAATAAAAAATTTACTTATGCTCGCTGATGGCGGTACTAACTACTTATACCAATTAAATTAAAAATGCTGTAAAAAGAACAATAGATTCTTTAATGCAAGATCCGAGAGAAAATCCTTTTATTTTCAATTTAAGATTTTTATTCTTTTTTCTAAACATATTTTAGATGTATTAGGTATGCTGTGTACTTTCTGGAGACATTTACATTCGGCTTAATTTTATTTAACATCTTGATCTATTAAAATAATTATTATACTTATACATACCATAGAAATATTAATAGAAACTTGAACCTTTAAAAAAATTGCAAACATCATTTTTCATGTTATTATGTCAAAATATTTTCCAGGCATAGAACGTTGGGGACAAGTTATTTATCCGAAAGAATTCCACGGATTTTGCATTAAAGGATACTTCTGTCAACATACATAATCGTAAGAAGTGTTCTTAAAGCATACATTTTTCAAGGATATGAAAATAGTACGGATTTATACTTTCTATATTTTTCACTGTGTAAAAAAGGGAAATATAAAGAGTAAAGAAAAAAAAGGTAATCCTCAATATGTGGGATTCAAAGGGTATTTCAGGATGATTGCAGAAACAGTTCCGAAGTGGATCGACTATAACGAGTGGGGTTACCGGATTTTTTTATTTTCAATTGGGTAAATACCTTACTTTAAGTTTGTTTGGATAGGCCAGATATAGGTAGGTAGCTTTATTTCAAGAATAATACAAACATTTTGCTCTAACTCTACGTATTTTTATACATGCTCTTTCTTATTGCCAAAATCAAAACAAACAAACTAAATGGGATGATTCAAAAAAAAATAAAAAATTAGAAATACATCTGATATTAAAATAAAAGCGCTTTTATACAATATTAGCACCTAAATTTTTTTCGACGGGTGTAGTAATTTATGACTAAAACAACATTTTGATTTACCTGGGTAAAACATCAACTAACATAAAGACAATCCTAAATTCTACATGTCATAAAATAAAATTAGGGAGGTGAAGTAAATTGACAGATGATGGATTATTTTGGTCCTTAATTTACAGGTATTGGCCAAAGGTACCACTAAATTACAGGTGTGATTTTAGAGGTATTTACGTCTAAGTAATAAAATTAAAAAAATGATATTGTGTATATAATTATGGGCTTTTTCGTTCGTAATTATTGACAGTGTTTATTGCATACTTATCCTAAGTTAGTAAGCTATTAAGTATTAGATTGGCACCTGAAGGTATTTCAATTTGATTATTAACAACATTACATCGATTTTTTAAATTTAAAATAAGGTAAGTTTTAAATTTAACTGATAGCTACTATTTGTCTTTAAAAATAAAGTATAAGGGAATGCTTTTTTTAAACTCATCATCATCATCATCACTCAGCCTAGCTGCGTCCACTGCTGGACATAGGCCTCTCGTAACCTCTGCCACACATCTCTATTCTGCGCGGCCTGCATCCAATTTGAACTTATGCGCCGTATGTCATCCGTCCATCGGGTCGGTGGGCGTCCTCTATTCCTATATGCATCCTGTCTTGGTCGCCACTCTAGAATCTTCTTAGTCCATCTGTCATCCGTTCTTCTAGCAACATGACCAGCCCAATTCCACTTTAATGTGGCTATTCTCTCCACAGCATCCACGACCCCTGTTCTCCTTCTTATTTCATTATTAGGGATTCTGTCTCTTAAGCTTATTCCCAGCATTGATCTCTCCATGGCTCTTTGCGTGACTCTGATTCGGTTTATTGTTCTCTTCGTCAATGTTAGTGTCTCTGCTCCATATGTCATAACAGGGAGTATGCATTGGTCAAAAACTTTCCTTTTCAAACATATTGGTATGTCCGATTTAAAAACGCTGCGAAGCCTTCGAAAGGCGGCCCAAGTTAGACTCGTTCTCCTACAAATCTCCGTTGTTTGATTGTCTCGGCCTAATCTAATCTCATGGCCCAAATACTTGTATTTTGTTACCTGTTCGACGTTATGGGTCCCTACCTGTATATTGTCGCTTATTACAAGGTTCGTCATAAACTGAGTCTTCGATATGTTAATCTTAAGCCCGACCGCTCTTGAAGTTCGGTGGAGGTGTTCCAACATTTCTCTGGCTTTATCTATAATATCCGTCATTAACACAATGTCGTCCGCAAATCTTAGGTGGTTTAGATTTTCTCCGTTTATATTTATTCCCATGTCTTGCCAGTCTATTTGCTTACACAAATATTCCAATACGGCCGTAAACAACTTTGGAGAGACAGTGTCTCCTTGTCGAACTCCACGTTGTACCTTCAAACTACTTTGGCTTTAATTTAGCAAACGTAAGACTTTTTAGGGGATTGTCAAATATTGGTTCCAAACTATGTAGAAGGCCCAAATGTCAGCTTTTGTTTCCGAGACGATTAACGCAGTTTAAAATTCGTCTTTTTCTCTTATTATTTCTCTCAATATAAATCGTCAGTGAATAAGATTTTCAAATGTGTAAAGTGCTTAGATCCAATAGCTGACACCCCTGTCAACTTTCGGTGCCCTCATGTCAACTATTGGTTTTTTTCAGGTTTTAATAAAAAATTTACAGTCCTTTACAAAGATGCAACCGGGGATGACATTGAAAATGCCGAAGCAGAGTGCAACGCTTGTGACTATTGTGAGATTTGAGATCTGCGAAAACTCATAGATTTGAATGTAATATTTAGGTAGCTGATATAAGTTTTATTGATTCATAATATAAAAAATAGTAAAATAAAGGTTATAAACTCTAACGCGGCTCTAAAGTATGGTTTCTCTGGAGCAGTCAGCGGCCGCGGCTGGCGTTCGCGATTAGTAGCTCGGTACTGGTTTATTGCGATTTGTATGTACACGGTTTCACTGCCGCAGCTCAGCGACACAGCGTTCGCCGTCAATTGCAGCGGCTGCGTTCGGACTGCTAGAGAGACCAGTCCAGCCGCGATCGCTCAGCAGAATGCCACCGTTTTCGGCAATTGCTGACGAGTGTTTGATAGAGGAGGTGCAAAAGTACCCCCCTTTATACAACTATGAGAACGAAAATTACAAAAATGTTCTAATGAAAGAAAATGCATGAAAAAAAGTGGCAGCAAGTGTAGGGAAGAACGGTAAACTGTACAAAACCATTATGTTTATTTTTTAGCATTACATTACATTACAAAGCTTATAATTAGGGTAGACTGGGGCAAGTGCGAAGCCCTTTTTAATAGTTCAAGTTTATTTCCTTCCTCCTTTAAATATACAATATTTATAAAAGTGTCTTTGTAAGAAAGTAATAGTTTAATATGTTTACTTTTCATACTGCATAGGGAACTCATGAATTATTTTTGAGATCTTGAGATTTGAATGACTATTTTTTTTGTACCGAAATTTTACACTTACCCCAAAAAAGGAAAGTGTAAAATCGGAATACAATTTCCATGCATGTTCGCAGAAGTGGTAATGGGAAAGTGTAAATGAAGTTTATATCTCCCATGCCAATTTTTCTTTTTACAGACTTAAAAAAAAATAAAAATCTGGGAAGTTATGAACTTTTTATTGTTGAGAAATACTTAGCCAAACAAATCATAACAACGAAAAATTAAAAGGTACCACTGAAAAATAATAAGTAATCCAAAATAACCCTAAAAAAATTCCTAATAACAAGAATAATATTTTTATAAACGTATTTATCCGTTCAAAACCCAATGTTTGGCTTTAATCTCTAAAACAATAGAAATTATTCCCAAGAAGAAAATATAACAGAAAAGAAACTTAAAGTTTAAAAATTCGAATAATTTTATGGAACTTTGTTAAATATTGTATCCCGCAAATTTCACATCAAAATGAAAACCTCCTCGGCGTGTTACTACCGGTTCAGGTAAACGAGTCACTATATCGTCTAGCTGTACTACATCACCATCATCGGTGATTGGCCATAAAAAATTGTCTTTTAATTTTCTAGTAAACTTGATTTCAAAGCCGTTGTCAACAGTGTTTACCTGGCCAATAAAATGTTTGTTTGCTTTTGGTAATGTGTATTTAACCAGTACCCAGTCTTCAATGGAAATATTGTCTTTGTTTATTTTAGGAATCTGATCTTCGTAATCCGATTCTAAAGTGAAACTTTGATCCGATTCCATAAAAGGTACACTTTCATTATCTGATTCACTGGAGCTGGATTTAAATTGATACGGACTTGGCCGACTTTGTTTACTCTTTCGGTCAATTTTCATAGCTGGTTTAGATATAGTAGATGAACTTGTAGAGAGTTTTGACTGACTACTTGCGATAGTACCTGCAATGGTTTGGCCACCTTGAATTAAGCGCTTTCGTTTCCTTGGATTAGAAGAAGGACTGTCGGAACGAATCAAGTAGTAGATCATCAAAACTTACCTTCTTTTCTTGCCGATTTTCGGTTGTAGCTGGTACTACAGCTTCAGTTATAGGATCCTGATGATTATTTAGTATATTTTTTTCATTTTGATCAGAGCTGACAATTACTTTGAGATTGGTGGCACTAGAAGCTGATGAAGGAGCTGTAAGTAATTCTGCATTAGATGCTAGTTTCCTTTTAAATGAAGCGCCAGATGTAAAAGGCTTTACTGTTTTTAACATTGACTGTTCGAAAGTAGCGGGTTTTTCTGTTACATTCGGTGCTACAGCATCATGTTCATTCCTTTCAATATCAATGCGTTCTGGCCTCGGTTGTAAATCTGTTACAGATCTTTGATTTTTTAAGTGTTCCTCCCATCTTTTTAGGGCATCGATGTCATACTTTTCTTTAGGAATAACATGTCTATTAAATGGAACAATACCATCCTTTCTGAATCCTGTTCTTATGATTCCGGAATCTACTTAAGCCCAGGTGTTTACTAGCAATGTGGCAAATTCCCTTTTGGTAGTCATTGTCCCTGATGTCGTCTTTGCCATGTTATTACTTCCCTCTCCCATATTGCCTTAAAGGATCTAAACACACTCAAATCGAGAGGTTGAAGTAAATTACTTGTATGGGCTGACAGTTTAAGTATATGAATATTTTCTTCTCTCGCGGCTTGAATTAATAAGCAATCCACATGCGAGACATGCCCATCATATATAACAATAATTGGTGCCTGATCACGAACCAAAGAAATAAAAGTCTTTAGAAAGTAATTTCTAAATATTTCGGAGGTCATCCATCCATTGGCGCTGGCTGCATATACGGTGTCTTTGAAGAGGTCTACATTTTATTCTGAAATCCAGGAACTCCATACATTATTGCCTTTAAATATTATCAATGGTGGCAATTTTCTACCACTAGCACTTGCTCCTGCCAGGACGGTTTTATTTTCTCTGCCCGATCCAGCAATTATTCTTGAAGAGGGTTTGCCTCTCGCGCCAACAAATTTAAGACGAGAAGGATCTGTACACAGTGAAGTCTCATCTAAATTGTAAATACATTCAGGACGATCCTGAAAACCCAACTCCAATATAGCCTTTTCCAATAAAACAAAATATTTGTCTTTTATGAATTGGTCCGAAGATTTCTTCCTGCAGTACTCTAAGCTTTGTGTTTTTTTCATACTCAAAGAGTGACGACCCTTCTTTTTTGATGGTACGTTAAATGGCGAACTGTATCTAGAATTTTTAGAATTTGAGTTAATACCGGCACTTGCTGTACTCTATCCAAATCCAGATGAGCCAGACATTCCCAACAATAACTTATGGTACCAGCAGGACGGAGCACCAGCCCATTACACACGCCCGGTGCGTGAGTACTTGGATACTGTCTTTCCTGGCAAGTGGATTGGTCGACGGGTTCCAAAAGAATGGCTGGCAAGGTCACCAGATTTGACCCCGCTAGATTTTTTTCTGTGGGCTATTTAAAATCTAAAGTATACTTTACCCGACCTAACAATATTGATGAACTTAAAGGTCGAATAAGGCATGAGGTTAGATTAATAGAGCCCTAGGTAATCCATAACGTTTTGGAAGAATTCAAAGATCGACTTGCATATTGCCAGGAAGTTGGTGGCGGTCAATTTCAACATTTATTAAAATAAAATTTAATATAGTCTATGTAAATATTATAGACTAAATAGATAGATGTAAAGAGTTCATTTTTAATTGTAGTTTTCGTACCAGAAAAAATGTCAATATATCGAAAACCTTTGATCTTGGAGATGGTATGTTATACAAAAAGTGTTTAGAATGTATCGTAGAATTTAAAAATATTATAATATACAGGGTGTTCTATTTAAAAAAATTAATGTTGGCGGTATAGGTTCTTCTTGAGACAACCTCTATACACATTTCTTATGTCAAAAAATTCGCAATTAAAAATAATAATCGACACGCCCAAGCGTTTTTCCAGAAAATAATTACCTGAATTTTAAACGAATTTATTCCAACCTTTTTGAGCTCACTGTATAACAATAATTGGTGGCTGATCACGAACCAAAGGGATAAAAGTCTTTAGAAAGTAATTTCTAAATATTTCGGAGGTCATCCATCCATTGGCGCTGGCTGCATATACGGTGTCTTTGAAGAGGTCTTCATTTCTTTCTAAAATCCAGGAACTCCATACATTATTGCCTTTAAATATCATCAATGGTGGCAATTTTCTACCACTAGCACTTGCTCCTGCCAGGACGGTTATATTTTCTCTGCCCGATCCAGCATGCAATAATTCTTGAAGAGGGTTTGCCTTTCGCGCCAACAAATTTAAGACGAGAAGGATCTGTACACAGTGAAGTCTCATCTAAATTGTAAATACATTCAGGACGATTCTGAAGACCTAACTCCAATATAGCCTTTTCCAATAAAACAAAATATTGGTCTATTATGAATGAGTCCGTATATTTCTTCCTGCAGTACTCTAAGCTTTGTGGTTTTTTCATACTCAAAGAGTGACTTTGTTTAAACTTTATTAGCCAGTCTGTGCCTGGCATATTGTTCTTAAAAGGATTGGGAATATTATTTAAAGTTACAAAGTCCCGGACTTTTTCTTGAAACTCTCTCAAAGTTAATCCATATCCCCACTTCTCCATTGTTTTTATATTTTCGGCCAGTTGACACTCATCTTGCCAAGAAAGTATTGGAGGTCGGCCCTGTGTCTTGCTTTTTTCGCCACGGCGTCCAGTTATTCTACAGTAGATTGTAATGTATGGGATTCTGAATTCCGTACTGGCCATCGACATGGTTAATTGACCTTGATTGACGGCATTTATTGCAGAATTTAATTGCTCCTCCCCATAGGCAGCCCTATCGGACTTTCTTTTAAAATTTCGTACCATGACGCCAACTCTCTGTAAAGAATAAAAGCTTTAAGTGTCAGTCCCAACGAACTTTAGCATTCCCAGGAAAATGGGGCAAGTGTAAACTAACCTTTACACTTTCCCCATTACAATTTTCACACATGCCCAACATTATGTTTTTTCTGGGGGAAGTGCAAACCTGTTCGTGAGTAAAAACCGCTTTCAGATTTGGTCGGTATATAGGATTTTAAAGCTACAACAATTGACTAAACATAAGAAAATGCAATAAAACTAAAAGTATATTATAAGTTTTTACCTTTGACCAATTTTTTATGGGGATATCACACACTATTCAACGGACCGATTCGGAGGTTATGTTACAAATTACTACTCAGATAGAAAAAAAACACCTGGTAACTCGCCGGGAATAGATAATTCAACAGCGCTAATGTATAGTTAGTTGCCTCGAACCACACAGACAAGTAAACTTTCAATATTGCCTGATTGGCGCTCTGATTTTCCACTTTCCCCATTTTTACACGCCCCAGTCTACCCTATACCATATTCAAATCCAAGATTATGCATACGAAGGAAACATTGATCAGTACTTTATGACAACAGTAACTCTATTTCGATTGGTCAAGGGGCAATAAAACTAAAAGGCCCTGGGCGACAGGGTTGAATTTAGTTTACCGGTGATTTTCGCATTATTGCATTATATCGTTTGGTGTTATTGTTTGTTATCAATCTGGATCATGTTCGTTCTTTAAATCAGTCGGGGACTATTAATTTCTATTTGTATACAGGTAAGCTTCTCAGTGGGACTTAGCATACATAGGTTTAATGCTGAATCTTCAAATTCGTAACTTGTTGAGGTAGAAGGGGTGGTAGACAGCAGCAGAGGTGTGTAGTTTCACAGTACACAGACTTGGTCTATGTGTAGTTTTAATTATTTTGTGATCGTTCTCGGTCAGTTTATTGTGATGGAGGGGGAAGGGGAGGCTGGGCAGGAGTGAGCCAGTCTCTCGGTAGTCTGTATGATTTAAGTGGGTTTGAGTCAATGTGTGATTGTATGATCGGCGGATTTAGGGAATCGTCTGTCCGTTTGTAGTAGTTGATAATAAGTTTGTCAATAAGTTCAGCAATTGTCGGCAGTTGTAGTTCATTATGTAGCGTATGTATCATCGTGAAGCGTGGAGCGTTAGTCACAATTCTGAGTACTTTGATCTGGAATGTCTGAATTTTTTTTATTGTTGACTTGGATACGGTGCACCAGGAGGCGACGCCATAAAGAAGAACAGATCTAATAATAGTCTTGTACAGCAATGTCTTTGTCGTAAGTCTAGTCTACTTCTACTATTGATGAGCGAGTAGATGGCGCCGAGTTGACCATTCGCTTTTTTAAGCGCTGGTCTACGTTATCGTTCCAAGCCAGCCTCTTATCGAAGGACAGGCCCAAATATTTCATGTTATTACACCAGTCTATTCTGGTGCTTTTGACTTGAAGTCTGGTTTGGGGAAATTTACATGTTGACCTCGAAAAGTAGATGGCTTGGGTTTTAGCGTCATTTAGGCGAATCTTCCATTTGTCTAACCACGCCTCGATAAGTTTTATGTGGCGCTGCAGCTTTGAGACTACCAACCTTGGCTGTTTGGCGGTGGCGGTGATCGCGGAAATATTTGTGTTTTTGACCGTTGTATTTGAATGTATACAGGGTGTTTCAGAAGTACTAACCTGAACATGTATACGGAGTTGCCCCGTTTTTGATGTACAGGGTGTTCAAGTTTAAAAAAAATTTTTTTATTATTTTTGTAAATATCCTTTTTCCGATTTTATTGCAATTTGGTACCGTCATTCATAATGATAAGAGGCTTAATTTGCCCTAACTAGATTAAATTTATTAAGTCCAGTGGCGTCCCAGGAAACACTACTTAACGGATATTATTGACAAAAAATGCACGCCACTGAATTTTTTCTAATTTTGATATTTTCTCGGATATACCAACTAATGATACAATTTTAAAATGTTTTGGTACTTTGACGTCTTAATCAAATTGATTTGTTTACTTGGTATGCTGCAGCTTTGATTTAAATATGGTACCTATAGTATAAATTCAAGTGTTAATATATATGACGTTTGTCGAAATGGATGAATTTGGGCTAACATCTCCTCTTCGTCTTCTTCCTCCAACAACAGCATGCAACTAATGTAATCGGCGTTCATTATAAATCATACATAAGCGCTTTCACTACGAAATACGAATATGATCTGAAGCGCGCTCCAGCCGCGTCAGCCAACCCACCGTGGTGTGACGTCAGGGACAAATGCAACACAAGAATTTCGAATTCCGTACCCATACTAACGTGCCCGTGCGATAATATAAACATTTTCAATGTTAAAAAATTAAATAAAATGGTGCCACATTCACGAAAACTAAGAAATTATGCTACAGAAAATATGACTGCACTGCAAGATTGTGACAGAGGTATTCCCGTGTCCGCTGCGGGTGAAAAGCATAATGTACCTAGGATACGCTCTTATAAATTTAAGGGCAAATATCCAAGAGACGCCAAAATGGGCCTTAAGTCATATCTTACCATAGACGAAAAGAGATTCTATGCAATTGGATAATTGAAACTGCAAGAGCAGGTTTTCCACTGGGCAAAAACCAACTTTTAAATAGCGTCCAGCAACTGATAATTGGGCTTAAAAAAATTAACGTCTTTACAAATAATAGTCCTGGAAAAAATGGCATTTTTTTTTTCTCAAAAGACATGGGGATTAGAACACCCCAAAACTTAACATGCACAACAGCTTCAGTGAAAAAACCTTAGTTAGATAGTTTGTTTGAAGAGGTGTTTAATTACTTGAAGACCTCCAATTACGGTTCAATTATTATTATTATTAATTTACTGCACCCAGAACGAGTTTTTAGTGATAAAGCTGCTTTTCTCTTGAATCTCAAGGGACAAAAAGTTCTTGCTAAGAAATAGGAGAAAAATGTATACCAAATAGTTAACAACGACGAAAAGGAATGCCTGACTGTTTTGGTAACAGGGAATGATATTGGTTATATAGCACCTCCTATGGTGATATTCCAGTATGTAAAAACACCGGCACTAAGCGTATCTAAAACATGGGGCATCGGAAAGTCAGACTCACCCTGGATGACGGAGCAGACATTTTATAAATATATCGTGAACATTTTTCACTCATGGCTCTTAGAAGAAATTACTGTACTACCACTGATATTATTTATAGACGGTCATACGTCGCATCTAACGTTGCACAACAGCCGATTTGATGAAAACGGATTAATCCTTGTTGCGCTATTTCCTATGCAACACACCTCATTCAACCGATGGACGTAGCCGTGTTCCGCACCCCTAAAGCTGGATGGAGAGAAAATAATCGAAAATTTCGATTAGAACGTAATAAAAGTCCAGGAAGGAAGAATTTCCTGTAGATTGTTAGCTTTGTAATACTAAGTTCAAAATAGTTATAAGTGTTTTGTGATTAAAAATAAATGGATGGTTTTTTATTTCATTCTTGTTTTTACCTTAATTTGCAAATTACCTTGTGTCAGCTATTGCGATAAGGAGTGTCAATTATTAATGATATTCAGATATGACGCGATAACATGTAATAAAATATTTTATAGATAGCTTTTTTTGTCAACTACCTAAATACGATATATAAAAGATATTCATAATTTTACAGGGAAACTAAGCAATTATTCAACATTTTCAAAAAATATTTAGAAATAAAATGTCAACTTTTGGTGCAAAAACGTGTCAAGAAATGGGAACATCCGGTTCTTATCATGTCGACTATTGGGGATTTAACACCTATTACATAAATTTATTATCTTAAAGTAAAACAATTTTATATAATAACAATTTTATAATAGTAAACCATATTGACCAATATTTAATATAGTATAATTTTTTAAAACCGAACTAAACTAGCAAAAATGCGTATCACCAAAATTTTCCTAAAGTGTCAGCTATTGGGTGTTTTACCTTAAGTAGTTAAGCAAAAAATGGTAATCATAAAAATATTAAAGAGTAATCTCTATAAATGTGTTTGCAAACTGGTTAAAAAAAATCAGGAAAATGGGATTTAAAATTAAAAAAAAAAGTTACAATACTATAAAGTTTGCAATATTTATAGTGTGGCGGAATTTTGCGCCAGGGAATGTAGTTTAAATTCTATAGATTTTATAAAAACAATATTTTAATTGACTGGACATATTGCACAGTTCCCGAATTTTTTTTTAAGAGAAATTAAAGCATATTATCGTTAAGAAGTAGAAAAAATATCGAGTCCACAGGACGCGTTAAACAACAATTACCTTTTTACTTAAAAAGAACACAACAACGCTTAAGATAAAAAGCAATAAATCAAAAGTATATAAAGGCCGTCAAAAATAAAAACACGGAAAAGGCGTGTAAATGGTAAGGGACAAGAAAAGCCATTAAATAAGAAAGGAGTAACAAATAAAGAGCAGAAACGTACAGCGGGCAGTTTCGTCAATCTTATGATCAAAACTACAAGTCGTGTAAATTTAATAGAACAAAAGTAATGTTTATCAAGCTAGAAGAGCCATAACGTCTATTTCCATTTTTTACCTAATTAATACTTTTTTACTTGTGTTTGTACAGATACAAACGGCAGCGCCGTTATTAAAAGCACTTTCAACATTATTTTAATAGCTACGTATACAGTATACGCAGATATTGGACTATAGGTACATAATAAAATTGCTTCTAAAATTGTTAAGCAGATTAGGACTAATCAGTTTCATTTTATTAAGAAAATAAAACGTATTTTTTAAGGCGATATAGGAACTAACTTTAAGCTAAAGTTTAATTTAAGTCCACGTACTGCCCATATATTTATTAAGAAAGAATTTCTTTAATTTTGTACTTAGTGCAAGTTTATTGAATAAAATCCGTAGAGCGCTTTCGGCAGTTACGCAACAGTTACATCAAGGTTAGTTCCCTCTAGTAAAATGGACGCTTTTAAAGATTTTAAAATCATCATGTAATTTACATCGGCCTTTAGGCCCCAAATTTTTAATGTTTTAAGTTTTATACATATACTTGTATGTTGTGTTTTGTGGTTGGTTATATTTTGACAAAGTAGTACTGATGATGGCGTAACTGCCGAAAGCGCTCTACGGATTTTATTCAGTAAACTTGCACTAAGTACAAAATTAAAGAAATTCTTTCTTAATCTTTGATGGTGCACTCAGCCCCTTTCCTAATTCACATATATTTATTGTTGTATTATTTTATTATTTATTATAAAAAATTTTTGATGCTACGCCATTGCTTTTTTCATATTTCTTGCTTTTTAAAAAGGAAAAATAAGCAATACAAGCCTTGATATTTGAAAAAATAAAAAAAAAACTTACCTTATGGCTTTATATATTATGGAGTTCAACCAAATATTTAGAACCAAAACAAATAAGACGTTCTTGCTTTTGCATCGGCATATAAACTCGCACAAATATTCATACTTCGTTTTTTTAAAATAACTAATTACACTTTCATGGTTTAACATAAGTCAAGTAAGAACCAACCAAGCTGTTTAACTTCCAGCCGATTTTCGAACGACAAACTATTGCCTGGTTTTACTTTTAAATACCTACACAATTCCGCAAACAAGACCGCCATCCGAGATTTTAAAACTTTACTGTTTAATAAATTAATTTAAAAAACAAACTAATGGAATATTCCCGAATTGCATATTATTGCATACCAAGACAGTTTTTAATTATTATTTATCCACGCTCGACCCCGACAATAACTTGAACCGAATGTGGATGACTCCTAACTTTTTGGAAGAAAAATAACAAAAACAATTAATTTTAATAACCGATTGATGTTACCCTTTCATCTACTGTGCGGGAGAGCTTCAAAACCAAAAGTCAAAACAAAGAAAGGTACATCATAGGTCGGAGAATAAACATATTATTATGTGGCTTGACATGTACGGGCGACTTGATTTAACACGTTGATTTCGACTGTGACAAAATGACTATAATTCTTTCGCGCTAAAAGAAATGTCCGGGCGCTCTGCTAAGCTGATTTTTGGTTAAATTAATTTTTGAGTGAGATATGATGTGAGTAGAATAGGGTGATTGCGCCAGTAAGTCGGCCGTTTTTGATCATTCTATTTTTGTTTTTTAAATCAACCTGTTCATTTGATACTTAAAATTATAATATATGTGTCCTTGTCAAGCATAAACATTAAATAAGCGATTAAGAAATACTGGAGAAAGAACGTAAATATTTTATTTTTAAGATGTTCTGAAAAATATCAGTTTTTTCAGAAGTCGGCCACTTAATTGTTTAGTAGTCGACCATGCATATATCAGAAGTCGGTCGTCATATACAGGGTGTCTCTTAAAGGTCTGTACAAAATCTGAGCACATATTCCTGAGACGAGAAGAAGACGATTTAAAGCAACTTACCTTAGTCCGAAATTGCTCCGTTTCCGAGATACAGGGTGGTAAAGTTAAAAAATAAAAATCGAATTTTTTAAAATTAATGAACATTCTTTAACGTATTACTTTAAAAATTGAAACCCGGGGGATTTTCAGGATGCCAAACCCAAATACGGACAACTTTCCACTGTGGCCATTAGAGGGCGCTTTACAGTGCACTTCTTATATTTTAGAACGGCCATAACTTTTTTATCAGTGTAGTTCTTTACTTTTTTTTGTTAATAAACTAATTTTTTGAACATTTTTAAACAAAAAAGGTACTCTTGTGAAAATCCGCTTAAGTAAGCCGTCTTTGAGATATATCGGTTTTTAATTTTCGATGCCGCACCGGAATATTTAAATTATTCTGAATAAAAAGTGTATGCTGTTACTGAGGATGAAATATGGTCAGTGAATTAGCAGTGGGAAATGTATTTTCTTGAGATACTTTTTTGGAGTGTCACATCCAAAAATCCTCGGATTTTTCACCTGTTTGATGAACACCCTTAAATTTTTTTTTGCAACAGACTATTTAAATGTAAACATTTTTCGTATTTCAAGAATTTTCACTATCAGTCCATGTTGTTTACAGTAAGTGTTTAAGTAAGAATTTGCCAATACGAGAATAAATAAGGTGTTTGAAACGTGTTAGTTAAATTTTAAATTGACTGTAAAAATGGCTAAAGGATACAGTTCTGCAGAAATGACGGATATGCTATGGCTTTTTGGGTATTGTGAAGGAAATGGCCGCGAAAGTGTTAGGGTATACAGGGAAAGATAGCCAAATCGGCGCATACCAAACCATCAAACATTTGCTGCTATTGAGAGACGCCTTCGCGAAACCGGTAGCTTTACTCCTTTAACTGCCAATTATGGACGGCAACGTGCAATAAGGACTCCTGAGGGTGAGGAACAAATTTTGGAAAGAATTGCTGAAGATCCAAAATTAAGCACCAGACGCTTAGGTTTAGAGGTAGGAGTATCCGAGGATGTAGTTCATAGAACATTAAAAGAATAGCAGCTTCATCCATACTATATCCAAATGGTACAGGACCTTTTGTCTCCGGATCTCGATCAACGATTGGACTTCTGTCGATTAATTACCGAACAAAGACAACAGGATGTGAATTTTGCTAAGCACATTTTATTAACTGACGAAGCATGTTTTACAAGAAGTGGTGTAACCAACTTACATAACGAACATGTTTATGCTGCTGAAAACCCGCATGTCACGAAAGTAACTCATTATCAACATGAGTTTAGAAATAATGTGTGGGCAGGAATCATTGGCAATTTCATTATTGGTCCTGTCATTTTACCGCCACGACTAAATGGTGTAAATTATTTAGAACATTTACAAAATACGCTGCCAGATTTATTAGAAGATTTGCCATTACAACTTCGACGAGATATGTGGTTTATGCATGACGGTGCTCCACCACATTTTAGTTTAAATGTCCGCAATTATTTGCATCGACAGTATCCAAACAGATGGATCGATAGAGGATATGACGCTCCTGTAAAGTGGCCGCCACGCTCACCGGATATGACTCCGTTGGATTATTTTTATGGGGGTCTTTAAAAACGATGGTATACTCCAGACCGATTAATAATAAAGAGGAATTGTGGGGAAGAATTCAAAATGCAATCAACATATTAAAGAATGATGCGGAATTGATGCAAAGAGTAAATTTAAACTTTTTACGTCGTATTAATCTTTGTACTTATGTTAACGGAGGTCATCTTGAACAATTACTAAAAGGTTATGCTAATTGAATTTACTTTTAAAATAAAATTGTTCCTCATTCAATTTAAAAGAAATCCATACTCAAATTCTTCCTGCAAAAATTGCTGTAACTAACCCAAGTGAAACATTTTTTCGTGCCGAAAATTTACTGATAGCGGAATTTTTTATTCAAAATTATTTAAATATTCCGGTGCGGCATCGATTACTAAAAACCGAAATATCTCAAAGACGGCTTACTTTAGCGGATTTTCACAAAAGTACCTTTTTTGTTTCAAAATGTTCAAAAAATTAGTTCC